>JAQPPZ010001028.1:5280000-6480000 GCA_028583015.1 Wollemia nobilis
GTTATGGTAGACACCATAGACCTTAAGTGTCTCACCCTTGAGGATGATGACCCTACTTGACAACTAGGTGACCTGGGTAAAAATTCCCATCTCCTTAGATAGTATAGTATTATTTTAACCACTTTGAGATTTAGCATCATAAGAGTTATCTTTTTATAATTTTCTCATAATGTTTTATATAACTCTTGCTTTCTTCTTTGTGAGTAAAAACTTCTTAGGATTGGCATGAGTTGATTGATAGATTACATAGAGTCATCCTAGGGGGAGTCTTGGATTTTGATAACCTACCACTAATATCACCATCATAGGCTAGACCATCAGAAAGGTCACTGGCCTATACAATAAAGATCATGAAATTGGTTCCATTTTGACTTAGGCACCAAGAGGAGACCACAAAACTTGCTAACTCTATGAGAGGTAGTTGGATATATGGAATCAATATGAGGCAACAGATATGGAGCACATGCTATTGTAGTAGGTGACCGAAGCACAACTAGACTTGGAGTGGGACCAAGAGTATCTAGTAGGGATCATGACGTTTGTATCATAATGATTCCATATACTCATCTTTCAAACCATGACATAGGTTCCTAACACATAGTCAGAGGCATGCAAGGGTTGATTTTGTATCCATAGTCCTTGTTTTTGTTATATCATTCTTTGTAGCCACCATGTCATATATAGTAGACTATAAATAGGATTCTAGTGGGTGATGGGGGTATGTACTTAGGATAAAGGGTAGCTTAGGATGATGGAACTTGGTTGCCCATGTACTATAATGTATGCTAAAATTTTGATATATATTGAGATTCATTCTTTCATTGCAACATCTCTTGTATCCTTGCAACATTAAATTATATTTCATCCACATGTATTTATATTTCATTTCATTTCACATGCATTTACATTTATTTCCCTACATTGTACAATTAGCCAAACCCTACATTGTATATTTTGCCCAAAATTGTTCAATCACTTTCAATTATACAATTACACCAAATTGTACATTTACACAAAATTGTTCATTTATTTATTTTTCTTTTGGGAGGTATATTTGTTGCCTACATCTACCCTCCCCTTTAAATTAATCGGTGTCCCCACAGAATCATTTTTCTTAGTCTTCACTGGCTGGTCTTATTTCTGGAAATGTTGGATTTGGACTTGAAGAATGGCTCGCTCATCATGCAACTTAGTTGTGTAATTGTTCGGTTCTATGCCTTTCAACCCATACTTATTTGCTTTCTTTTTTGCTTTGGCTAAAGTCTATAGCAACTACTTTTCCTAGTTATATGTGCCCTTGTGTAGTTTTTTATCAAAGCTACCTCTATTATAGTAGCAATGGCAAGCTCCTCATTCTTCTTCGTAATTACCTGATCTCTCTGTTGCAACTCTATTTGGTGAGCCTTTAGGAGTTCTTCCTTTACTTGAAGCATAGACTTATGATCCTTTATGATCTAATTGTACCATTCTCCATTTTTTCTTAATTTTTCTATCTTTTGGTCCTTCAGTTGCAACTAATTAGCATACATATTAAATTGATCCTCGTTATTCCTCATTTGTTCTTGTTTGGCTGCCAATTATTCTTCTTGGTGCTTGAGTTGTTGATTATTCAAGCTAAACTGCTCATTCTATTTTTTTATTTATGTACCAATCTTTGTAGCAACTCTTCTTGTTCCTGCAATCACTTCCTTTGTTCCTCCACTTGTTGGTGCATCAACTATTTATGTTCTTCTTGCAATTTTAACTTCTCCTCAAAGGCTTGCTTCATACTATTCATTTCAATTGCCACCTTTTTCAATTTCTCCTTAGCCTCTTTCTTGCTACATTCAAAGTCATCTTCTATTGTAGTTATTTATTTTCAAGTAGTGTTAGCTTCTCCTTGTTGAGCCTCCTTGGCTTGATAAAGTTGATCTAACCTCGAGCCAAGCCATTTAATCTAGTGTGTTAGGAAATTAAGCTTCCAAAATATGAATGTCAATTCAGGGGGTGCTCTCTGATATTTTGTATCTGTAGTGTTTAGTAGGTATCTTTAATTTTTGTCTAGATCTAGATATATCCTTGGAGGTATTCTACAATTTATCTTCGTCTCATCTGGCAAGCCTCCAATTCCTAACATACTTATTACCTCTAATATAGGTACCTATTCATATATTTATTCTCCTTCTTCATCTAATATCTCAAATTGAGGTACTTCAATTAAAAATTGTGTTTTAATACCTCTATCCATTTCCTATGCCCGGTTCTCCTTTTCATCTTCTTCTGGAAGTGACCTTTCCCTATTCTCTTTAATTGGTCTCATCCTAATTGCCTCCTGTAGTGAAATATGAGCTATAGTTTATGCTTTTTTTTCCTCCTTCTCTGATCTAATTTTATCAATATTTATAACTTCTTGAGTCAACCGTTGATCTCCCTTGGGTACCTAAACTTTTGCTTGTGGCTTCGATTACTCCTCTACCCTTTCTTGAGGTGCATGTATCAGATCAGGTTATTCTTGTACTTGTGTGACATTATCTTCCCTTATGTTACTATTGCCACCCCTCATAATAATCTAAACTTGTGACTTTTTCTTGTCCTTCTTCTCTTTTGAAGGCACCATCATTACTTATTTTGCTTTTGTTCGTGGTGGTGTTGCCACTTTATCCAACCACTGTTTGGCTTCTTCCATAAGTTCAAACTCATTGACATCAATTAGCATAGGAGATCCTATTGCTCCTCTTGGATGACTCATTTCCATTTAAAAATTAATATCTATTAATTCCAAAGCACCCAACTCCACGTGCATCTCATCTATTATATTTGTGAGCAATGCTTGTTGTTGCTCACTTTTTACAAGAGATTTTTTCTATATTTTCCTCTCTCGTTGCCTCGTTATCTGCATAAGACTTGGTACTAGTTCTATTGCCTCCTCTCTTTGAGATAGTGGCTACTCCTATAGCCCTTATTGAGATACCTCTTGTTGTCCCAATTCCAATTCCAGTTTTCATCATCTCTTCCTCCTATGGTGAACTTCCTCCTGTAAAGTCTCAAGCTCTTCCACCAACATAAGTTTTGGTTTCCTTGTGTTTTGCTTAGGTTTAAGCTTCTTGGAAGTGACCTTCTAGATAAGAACATTTTTTACCCATAATAGTACTAAAGGTTGATCCTTCAATAGATTCCAAGACACTATCATGCCATAAAATGGAATACCCACATGAGTTATGACATCTAACATAACTATGATGGCATAGAATGTCATAGAAAAATTCTTCTTTATCCTTTGTAATAGTTATTGAATCCTTTGATCCAAGTATGTATCGCCTTCCTCATAATATGCCATCCACACTAGTATCTTAGATGATCATGTCTCTCTTGACAAATGAGACATTACCACATTCATGGCACATTGGAGTTCCAAATACTTCAACATACTTTGCTTGATTACAAGCCCTCCCAAACTAAAGGACTTGGTGTATATTGGTGACTTAAGTGATGTTAACTCAGTTAGCAATCTATGAATCTCGATTGTATCTAGATGTCTCTTTTTAATCAGTTACCCTTCCCTTAGCAACCCAAATATTTGTCAAAAGTGGGCAGCTGAGAATTCCACTTTCAGGTGTCGATTTCCAATATGAAAAAATTTTCAATTCCTATGGGTATCCTATGAGTGCACAATTTGCAACAAGTACTCATTGAATAAGGTTTTTTCAAAAGGTAATACTTGTGCCAAAACACTAACTCCCATATTTTTTAGGATCATTTTTAGTTGGTGATTCTCAAGATGATCATTCTACCAATTTTAATAAAATTCTCCTATCAGCTATGTGAAAGAGATATCTTTCAACTCTACTTGTCTACCTTCATCATCATTCAATAAGGCATCATATTTTTTGGAGTAACTTCTCGATAAAATTCACTCTAAAGTTCCCTCTGGTGTGCTCATGGTGGTTCCATATTAAGGTCCCTTCTAGATTGTGGTTGCTCTCTTCCCCTACCACTGTACCAATTGTCATGTCCCCTCCACAACCTATAACCTCTTCCCCTCCAAATATGAAACCCGCATCATTGTCCTTATGTCAGGTAGGTTACCTTATGTTGTGTTGGTGATCCTCTTCCTTGGTTCGGCCATAAACTCCTTTGATGTAGTGATCTTGGTGAGTGTTTTTCCCTTCTTGTTACAATCCTTTATATGTGAGCCCTAAATTCATGCTCAAAGCTCATCCTTCAAGGGTATTTATTTTTATCTACAACTAATTGTGCCTCCTTTCCCAAATCATACCATGTGCATCAAATTTATATGATAGCAATAGGTTTTGTACAATGATACTCAATTTTGTACAAATACACACAATTGCATACAATTGCACTTAATTTCGTATAATTTGCATAAAAATTATACAAATTACCCTAAAATTGTATAGTTGCTTTCCAAATCAGAAAATTATACCTCACATCATACAAATGTACCTTAAATCATACAATTGCCTCCACAAATTGTACGACTTCCTCCAAATCATACAATTCCCCTCATAAATCATGAAATTGTTGCCAAATCATACAATTGCAACCAAATCGTACAATTGCACTCAAAAATTATATAATTATTGCCAACTCGTACAATTACTGCTAATTTGTGAAATTTGCATGATTTCATACAATTTTATCAAGGGTTTACGTGCAATTTACCCAATTGTTCTTTAGTGTATGATTTTTGCCTTCTTTGTGCAATCCTTCCAGCAATCATACCAATTTGCCACTCCCAATTGTGCAATATTCCTAGCTGTACAATTTCATTCCTCAACAATGTGTGCAATATATTTATTTGTATGGCCTTGTTCTCCACTCTACAACATGTAATGGTTGAAAACATTTTCTCTCGATAATATTTAAAACATGCAAGCTAGGTTTTCAACTCTATCCCAATTTTCCTCTATGTATTTTTGAAAATAGCCACCAAAACCTAGCTTTTTCAAAAAAATCAGCAATTCGTAGCTTTTCTTTCAGAGGATTCTTCAAACCCTAGCTTCTTCTAAAAAATTCAACTCTAGATTCATCCTTAAAAGCTTTGGGAAAAGAAAACTCCATGGTGCAAATTTATCAACGGCCCAAAAAAATTGTTGCGGTTGCGTGTATTTGAATTTTTGTATTGTGCTCGATTATTTTTCTTCTATTGCACTAGTCTTCCCTCTCGAATTCTTCCAACTCTAGCATCCTTCTACTTCCAATCTATTTTGAATTTCTTCTTGGTGCCCCTCTTTTTTTAATTTTAACTTCTCATTGATGGATGATTGCCACCTCATATTTTTTGCATGCACTTTTGCCTTTTCCTCTTTCCTTGCTTTTTTATTATATTTTATTTGTCTTTTTGTTTTTAAATATTTTCTTTTTCTTTTTCTTTTTCTTTTTCTTTTTTCTTTTCTTTTTCTTTTTTTGATTTTTTTTTAAATTCCTAATTTCCTAACTTACCGATGTCAAAATCATACAGTGACATTCATTTGTATGATTCCCTCTACTAACGTGTCATTCAAAGGTTTTGCCACCTACCACCTCGTCTCTTGCAATTATGGGTTGACCAATTGTATGATTCAGTTTTGATTTATCAACTGTATGATTTGTTGCTTTTGATTTCCAATTGTACAATTTGTAACCATACAATTATCATTTGTACAATTTGGAATTGTACTATTGCCAACTATATGATTTGGAATTGTATAATTCTCTCCTAAAATTCTACAATCTCTATTCATTCTTCCTCAATCACTGCCTCATTCAACACTTTCTCTTTGTCCTATTGAAGGTCATTTGGTGAAGACACCCTAGTTGTTTGATTCTCATTTTGGTGACTTATACTCCTATTATCTCAAACTAAGTTTACCTCTAAACTTAGTGAACAAGTTCTTTATCTACTTTTACTTCTTTCCTCTTACGATCATCCTCTTTCCATTCCTACAAGTTCTCTTCCTCACATATATCTTACATGACCTTGTCCTCTTATTGTAGAACCTCTTTGAATATTAAATGGACCTTTCTCTCTTTGAAGCAATCTTCTTCATGCTTCTATTTTTCTTGGTCCTTGTCAATGCATTGGTGGTCCCCTAAATTCCCTTTGTGTAGATGTCATCCCCTAAGATTTTGCAAGAATCCCCCTCACAACTTATGTTCTTATTGTGCATTCCTGGTCAAATTTAAGGGTGCATGTTGTGTCTCATGATGCCTAGGTCATCTTGGAATAGGAGGTCAATTCCTTCCCCTCATTCCTCTAGGTAAAGGATATGAATGATTTCTAACCTCATTCACTTGTCACAACCCTTCTCTATGACCTAGTTGTTGCCCTATAGTACTTGGAATTCCTTATTGGTGACCTTGTTGTTGATTTGGTTCCCGTATTTCCCTAGTGCTAGGAGTCATATCCATAAATTCTATATTTGCCAAGTTTCCTTCATTACATTGAGCTCCTGGTGATATTTTTGCAATGCCCTTAGTCTATTTTATGCATGCCTTAGTCACCTTATCCATATTTGCTCTTCAAAATGATATTGTGGGGTAAAATTGGCTAATGCCCCTCTATAGCCCTCTAAAATATTAGAGCCAGTGCATGAATCATTATTTCTATACTCTCATCATGAAGACCATTTAATTGGCATATCCATTATCCTTTGAAGTCTTCTTACTTCCCTCCTTTGCCTTCTTAATTGTCGATATGCTATAACATAGGCATTTATTTTAAGATAAGTATGAGGTTCTTGTATTCCTAACAAAAATTTGTTACTACTACTATCCTAGCTATTATTTATTGTTAGTAAGTTAATTCCTTCATCATTAGAATCACTTGAATCTTCCTATTGATTCCCTTGTTGCTCAAGTGATGGAGAACTTTCCTCAATATCTCACCACACTATCTTTGCTACCTGATTCATAATTCTTGGTCAAATATAAGGGTGCATATTATGTCTCATTAGTCTACCTAGGCCATCTTGGAGTATGAGATCAATTCTTTCCCCTCATTACTCTAGATAAAGTATATGAATGATTTCTAACCTCATTCACTTATCACAAACCTCCTCTATGACCTAGTTGTCCCCATGTAGTACTTGGAATTCCTTGTTGATGATCATGTTGTCAACTTGATTTCCCTCTTTCCCAAGTGCTAAGAGTCATATCCACAAATTCTATATTGGCTAGGAGTCCTTCATTGTATTGAGCTCTTGGTGATATTTTTGTCAATGCCCTTAGTCAATTTTATGCATACCTTAGTCGCCTTATCCATCTTTGCTCTTCAAAATGACATTATAGGGTAAAATTGGCAAATGCCTCTCTATAGCCCTCTAAAAATTTAGATCCATTGTGTGAATCATTATGTCTATCCTCTCATTGTGAATACCATTCAGTTGGCATATTTGTTATCCTTTGGAGTCTCCTTATTTCCCTCCTTTGCCTTCTCAATTGTCGATATGCTATAACATAGGCATCTAGTTTAGGATGAATGTGAGGTTCTTGTATTCCTGAAAAAAAATTATCACTACTACTATCTTGGCTTCTATTTCTTGTTAGTAAGGGAATTCCTTCATCATTAGAATCACTCAAATATTCCTATTGATTCCATTGTTTCTTAAGTTATATAATTTTTTCTCAATATCTCACCAAACTATCTCTGCAACCTCATTTGTAATTTATGGATCTTGCATTAGGCTCCTTGGTTCCACTTGTGATCTTACATCCTCACTAGAAATTTACCTTGAGCCTTATTGTTGCCTTCTATATTCCTGAGGCACTTCCTCATTTTTGTCATCTTATGTTTTGAGCTCCCTTTGCCTTGCAATCTATTGCTTATCAAGTGGTTGCATTGTATCATCCAATTTTTGAATGACTTGCCCTTAGAGTCATGCATTATAGGCTTGTAATACCTCATACTCCTCTTTCAATTGTTGTTCTTTATGGTGCATCTATTGCTAGATCATACCAATTTGGGCTAATGGAGTAAGTCCAACTAGTTCTTCATTTGTGACACTTCCCTCGTCTAAATTTGGGATTTTTATATCAAAGGTGTTAGTCATGTCTTCATACTAAACTATTATTCATATCCTCCATCGTCCTTCTACTTGTTGGGGTAACTCTCTTTGCTCCAACTAAGGATACACAACAACTTATTTTGGTGGGGATGCTTCCTCCTATATCTCCAGGTTCATTGCTAAGGGTACTTTCTCTTGATTCCTTATTTCATTTAGAGGAATCCATTCCTCTCTTCTTCAAATATTTCTATTTTGTCTATGAACCTCACATGTACTTGCATTATTCTTTTTTCTAGAGAAAGGTTCCAATTCTCTTTGTTTTGTGATCGGTTGTATTTCCTTCCCTTCTAAAAATAGATGTGTAATCCCAATATCATCTTCTCTTGGTAGATAATTATGATTATCTTGGGTTGTTTTTTTTTGTTTGCTATACTCTGCTACTCGTTGTTGTCTCTATTCTATTTCACTCAAAGTAATGAACAAGCAATATGCTTTATATGGTTTCAACTTTGAACCATTTATTGTTTTAGGTACTATTATCCTATCCAACTTCTATTATTTTATTGCACCATTATCCATCACTTCTATGAATCTAAAGGGACCAAGTCATAATATTTGCAACTTCCCAAGCTTGATTTCCCACTTACCATTATACTTTGGAACTAAATAACCTTGATTAAGTTCTAATATTCAAAGATGCCTATCATGCCACAACTACCTTTGCTTCTAGGCTACCTTAATGGCCCACTTGTCATGACTCATCTCACATCTAGCCTGATCAATGTTGTCAATATTTCTTCTAAACTTTCTTGGTTGCCCAAGCGATGCTCCATAGCTATCTGCAAACTAGGTACCAATAATTCCACTAGCATCAAGACCTCCTGACCATACATTAACTAAAATAATGTATGGTTTGTTGTAGGTTTAAAGGTTGTTCTATATACCCATAGAACAGATGGTAATATTTCCTCCCAATTTGTTCCTTCTATCCCATAGGTTTTATACAATGTAGAAACTAAGATTTTGTTAGTTATCCTCACCAAATCATTTGCTCTAGGGTAGTATGAACTTGAAAACGAATGCAAAATCTAAAAATTAGTTATCATTTTTTTGATAACCTCATTAACAAAGTGACCACCCCGATCACTTGTTATTTGTAGTGGAATTCCAAACCTTGTGATTACTTGTTCATACAAGAAATGGGTTGTACTTTTTATCATATTATTTGGTATCACCATCACCTCTACCCATTTAGTTAAGTATTTTGTGTCTACCATGATGTATTGATATTTTTGCTTTTGGGTTGTTTTTAGTGGTCCAACAAAATCTAAACCCCATCTTTCAAATAATTCTTGAGGTTGGTATGGTTGAAAATACATAAGTCACAACGTACTAATTTTCCCACTCTTTGATAGGTATCACATGCTTGCACATATTATTTTGCATCACGGTGTAGTATAGGCCACCACAACCCCTTTGTCTTCATGAAAGGTAGACAAAATATGAATTGCATAATTACCATTCACGAAGTCCTTTGTTCCATTGACAAGAGTGGGAAAGATGGACTTCTATTGAAATTAGACATGAATAAGTCCTATGATAGGGTCTCTTGGGATTTCTTACTCCAGATTATGGGTAAATTATACCTTCATCCTAACTGGTTGTCTCTCACAAAAGGATGTTTATCTTTGAACATGAATTTAGTTCTAGTCAATGGCTCCCCTTTAGGTTAATTTAAAATCCTTACGGTTCTAAGGCAAGGGGACCCCTCTCACCCTATTTGTTCCTTCTTATGGTAGAGGCCTTGGGAAGATCCATTCATGAATATTCCTCCTCGAGGTTAATTATTAGTATTAGGTCTGTCTCATCCAGTTCCCCTGTCACCCATCAACAATTCATTGATAACACCATTTTAGCCTCAAGCTCTTTCATTTTGCAAGCTAAAGAGATCAAGAAAATTCTATCTTCTTATGAGGTTGTTTCTAGGGCAGAAGATTAATTTTCTTAAGAGCAAGGTTTTTTTCTTCAACACCCCCTATAAGATAGCTGAATATTACTAAGATCTTCAAATTTCTGATTGCTAGCCTACCTTATGTTTACCTCAAATTACCACTTTTCTCTAGTAAGCTGCAAGAAATTTCTTAGTTCCTAGTGGTGGAAAGGGTTAGGAAAAAATTGGCAGGATGGAAAGATACTCTCCTCAGCCAAGTTAGTTAAGAAAAACTTGTCAAATCCACTCTCAAAAGCATTCTCATGTACTTCATGTCCTTGTTTAAAATATTGTCTAAAATCCATCTCAAGATTGAAAGCATTCAACAATACTTCCTTTAGACAAGGATGGAAGATAAGCAAAGGTTATCGTTGGTCCCTTGGGATCAAGTTTGCTCTAAAAATGGCAGAGGTGGGTTGGGCTTCAGGGATATCAAAAAAATGAATTTGGTACCTATTGTAAATTAGGGATGTAAGTTATCTAGAGAAGAAAATGTTGGTTGGATGTAGATTTTAAAAGCCAAGTATCTTGAGAGGGTAAGCAACTTTCTTGATCTTCATATGTCGCCTAAGGGTTATTCCTTATGGAACTACCTCTTAGGTTTTAAATCTCTAATTCAAATAGGCCTAAGATGAAGGTTTGGTGATGATAGAAAATTAACTTTTGGAGAGATAGTTGGATTTGTAGTTCCCCATTGATTGAAGATCAAAATTTGAATTGTATGGAACCCCTCACTGCTTAGTATATTAGCCCCAAGATGGAAAATTTTATTGAAGTAAAGGATGGCAGAAGGGCTTGGAAAACTATTCATCTTAATAACCTTGTTCTCAGGCAATTCAATCCCTTAGCGTCCTCAACAGTATTCTCAGAGCCAATTCATCAAGAACTCTTTAGCTGATTCCGCTATTTAGAAAGCAGACACTAAGATAATTTTTTATTCAGATAAGCCTACTTCCTACAGAAGGATGGAGAAGAGGATTGGTTTTCGGTTAACAAAATTTGGTTTAAAAACTTTACCCCAAAATCAGTTTCTTTTTTTTGTTGTCTACCTAGAATAAGATCCTTACAATTGAGAATCTCCATAAAAAAGGTTTACCCATTTTGAATAGATGATACCTATACGAAGTAGTCTGGGATAATTCCAACCACTTATTTATTGAATGTCCATTTTCCCTAAATATTTTCTCTCTTCTCCTTAGAAGCCTTGACATTGCTTGGGTCTTGCCCAAAAATATTTTTTTATTTTTGTATGTAGTGGACCTCCCCTTTCCTTAGTCCTAAGCTCAGAACCTTTTGATATTTTTGTCTTTCTCATTACCTTTGGGGAATATGGAATGAAAGAAACAATAGAGCTTTCTAGAATATCAAAAAGGATCCCAAATCGATGGAAATCAGAATTACCAAATATCTAAAAGAAAATATTTTGATGTTGTCCTTCCATGATAAGTGGTCTAAAAGTGAATCCATCACTGTTGACCTTTTAGGGCTTCAGGGAAGTGAAGCCTCCCCACCTCTTCCTTTCCCTCATCCATGTTCCTTGGTCAAATGAGACTCTCTGCCTCAAGGTTGGATAAAATTGAACTTTTATGGGGTTTCCAAAGATAATCAGGGCAATTCTGGTGTTGGAGGACTTATAAGAAATGATAAATAAATGTCCTCTTAGCCTATGCTAATAATTTAGGGGTTCAATCAAGCTTTTTCTGAAGTGAGAACTCTTTTTCAAGGAGTTAAACTTCTAGATATTTTAGGCTCTAAAAAGGTGATTATTGAATGGGATGCTTTATCCATTATCAAGATTTCCAAAGGACTCCAACCTCAAAATTGGACCATTGAATATTTAATGGAAGAATTCAATATTCATCTACAAAATATGGAGATTCTTCAGTTCAATCATGTGTTCAAAGAAGAGAAGAGTGAAGTTTATTTGTTGGTGAACATAGGCTTTCTTTAGAACTCCCTCCACATTTGGGTTGATAGCTTCCCTAGAGAGCTTTTACTTTTGAATGGTGTCACCTAAAGATGTTGAGCTGACCCCATATCAGTTGGTCTTGGTGGTAGAACCCCTTTATTCCACTTGGTAGGAGGGGTATTAGCAAGGATCATGTTTCCATTGAATTTCCATTTATCTTGTTATTCATCGAGGTTCCTTTTGGCTTGATTCTTTAAATTTTTAATTGTATGCCCCTTACCCCTTTCTTAGTGGTGCTAATGGCATGTCAATCATCAATACGGAAATACAAATTAGGAAATTTGGCACCATTTTTTAGTCCAATACTTTTCAATTAGGGTTGATGAAGGTCTTGTTGTCATCCTTTGTTGCCTTTTCAAGACCTATAGACTGGATCATATGTAGGCCTTCAAACTCATGCTTGTCAATTTCAATAGTCTTAGGGAATGGATGTCATTTGAAAATCCCTTGCCCCCTTCACTTTTTTTGTGCCACTCTAGGATTGACCCCCTCCTTGACCTGATCTAGTTAGTGAATCATGATCTCAACTCGTCCTCCTTTTTAAATTATTACCTTTCCAAAGCTAACTTTCGAGTTGACTTAACCACAAAGCACAAATTTCAATCTTCTTACATTTTTTATGCTTCCATTATATCCTTTATCTCCAAGGCTTTCCTTCACATGTGGTTTCCTTATTTAATTATCATTTCAATTTCTTCCCCAATTTGGTACTACAAAGGCCTTACAAATATGGACAACAAAGATATCCTCAATTGTACAATATTGCTCTTGAAGCTGGCTATGGGGAGTGAATCCTTGAATTTGAAATCCCTAAAGCTGGTTTTGGATAGCAATATCAATTGCATATTGGATAAATGGGGGCTTTGGAAATGCATCTAAAATTTTGATGGTCATGATGAGCTCATTTCAATACAAATTGTTCATTTGTGGTCCGAGGAGAGAGTGAAAGTGAAGGGCATTGAGTTCACCATCAATATGTTCCTTATTGCTAAAGAAACTTCCTCACCTATTGAAGATAAAAGCATTAAGAAAGAAAAGCACTTCCTTGCTAAAGAGTTGGATAGATTCCTAGGGAAAAATGAAAGGACGCATAAGCTAGAGAATGGCATCCTTAATCACCTTGGATGGCAAATTTAATGTTGTGCAAAGTTTCCATTTGGCTTTCCTTAATCACCTTCGAAGGGTAAATGTTGGAAATTTTGGGTACTTTGGGTACATTGCCTTTGCTCAAGTGTATAAGTTGTCATTGATGTCAAGAAGCTCTTGAAGGAATTTGATTTGATGTCAAATAATTTGTTTTGATGAAGGTTATGGCATGACAGTTTCAAAGGTCTTTTGTAAACCCCAAGTTGGCATGTTTAAAGATTACGGTGGATGCATTAGTTTAATGCATTTGGGTCCAGGAGGAAGTATTTATTTAAATAATTAAAAACCTTGTTAAGGTTCCCTTTAATTATTTTTAAATAAATATTAAATTATTGTTTGCAATGGGTTATCCTAACCCATGGCGCTATGTTTTAAGATTGTGGGCGCTAGCCAAGACCTCCGCCGACGTGTTAAACTCCTCGCCGACGTCAAGAGCTTATGGTAAAAATGCATATAAATCTCCCTCGATGAAAATCAAGAATTATCCCATCCGCATTTTGAAAAGAGTTGCTCGCTGTGAATTCGTGATCTACTGTTCGACTGTGTCTTCACCGTTTTCGTGAATCCGTTGTTCATTTTTTTGTACTTGTCGTTTGTCGTAAATCCGTCGTAAGGTTTTCGTCTTCGTGTTCGCGTCAGAAGAAAGGGAGGCACTGTTGTTTTATTTAATCCTTGGCACAGAAGGAACAAGGCTAACAACGTGAGGTTTAAACCTCACCGGGCGCCTTTGGCGCACCGGTAGCGGCTAGGCTGTTGGCGTGCTACCCGAACGGGAGGTTCCGCATTCGAATAACGTGAAAGGGTTTTTCATCGTGAAGTGGACGCAGCGGGTGGTGTTAGAATTCGTGCGCAATTTCTCCATAGCATGATTTTTGATGTTGGCCAAGGTTTCGGTGGGGACTTGTGAGCAGTCTTGGACAGGTTCCGGTGGGGACTTGTGAGCAGATTTGGACAGGTCCTAGCAGAGGACTTGTGAGCTGAGTTTGATAGTTCTATCAGAGAACTTGAGGATAGAGGTGCACTGGTTCTTTGAGAAGAACCTGAGGACAGATTTGGCAAGTCTTTGAGAAGGCTTGTGTGCAGAGGATTGATTTGTTCAAGCTTAAGCATTGGACAGATCTGACAGATAGAGGAAGACTTGTACTAGACCGACTGACTATGTTTGGTATAGGTTGCTGAGCTGCTATGGACATGATCATAGAAGGCAGAGGTCTCTTAGGCTAAGCATTGAGGACAGGAGGTCTTCGATGGAAAGGAGTTCCATGTGCTGGCAAGAGGTAGAGGCGATTGATCTTCTGAGGGATCATTTCCAGAGCAGAGGGGAAGGTATCTCCTTTGAGCAGAGGCTCATAAATTTTGATTAGGGGAAGGTATCTCCTTTGGGCCGAGGCTCATAAATATTGTAATTGGGAAGGATTCCCAAAGAACTTTGAGGAAATTTTTAGAGAAAAGTTTTGTGGACGTAGCCCAGCCATTTTGGGTGAACCACGTTAAAAATGGGTCTTCAATGTGTGATGCTTTCTGTCTTGATTAATGTTGTGTTGATGCCACTGCTATCTAAAGTTAAAATTATTAATTGGTTAAGTCTTATACTGTTCACCCCCCTCTCAAGTATAAGTCCATGTTCTTCAATTGGTATCAGAGCAGGTCTCTCCAGAAAGAGCCTAACAGACTTGGAGAAGGATCTATCGGAGGAACATACAGATTCAGAAAGAGATGAAGAGGTTGAGTTCGATCTCAAAGGTGAATTCTTCTTGGCTTTAAGAAAGCTTGAGAAATTTAGGGAAGAGAATTATGTTCTCAAGCATCAATGTCAGGAAGAAGAGATAGCAAGATCAGAATTGTCTCAAAGTGTTATAGACTTCAAAATTCTAGCCGAAGAAGGGAAGAAGATTGAACGAGGTTCGACAGAGGTTCTCAAAGGAAAGGAAGTCGATTGCGAGAAACTAGAAGAAGAGGTTATGTCTCTTAGAGTGAAGTTGGAACAGATTGGCTCTCGGACAAAATACTCCGTGTGAAAAGCAAAAGAAGGATGGTATCACCATTCAAGAAATAGGGGCTTCGAGCAAGATCAATCTTCATCCTGAAGAGCGGTGGATTCCAGTTGGTCACAAGAAGAACAATCATCCAAGGCATCAAAACAGGTTACATAATACTTTCCATGGCTATTGTTTTTCCTGCAAGAAATTTGGTCACAAAGCTATGCATTGCAATAAGTCCGTGAATAGCCATAGTAAGGAAAATGTTAACTCTTTTGCACCTCTTATGAATAAATATGTCATGTGTTACAAGTGCAATAATTTTGGGCATATAGCAAGGATGTGCGGTTTGGATAGATCTAGCCTTGAGTTCACTAAAAAGAGAAATGAGATCAAATCTAAGTCAATGATAGTTCAAACTGCTTTTCATGCTCAAGACAAAGTAGAGAAATGGTATCTTGATAGTGGTTGTTCAAAACATATGACCGGTGAAAAGGAAAAGTTTTTGGTCTTAAAAGAAACAAACAGAGGAACAGTTAGTTTTGTAAATAAAAAATTTGTGGTAAAGGGACTCTTAGTTTGGATGGGAAATCCAAAATAGAAAATGTGCTCTATGTAGAAGGCCTAAGACATAATCTTATTAGTGTGAATCAACTTTGTGATCAAGGGCACATAGTATCTTTCTTTTCGGATAGATGTGAGATAAGTAAAGAAAAAAATGGAAAACTCATTGCTAGTGCTACAAGGACTCCAAACAATCTTTACATGCTAAGTGAGATAAAAAAGGAAAAGTGTTTTCTAACTCAAGAAGATGAGAGTTGGTTATGGCATAAAATATTGGGGCATTTGAGCTTTGATAATCTTGTCAATATTAGTAACAAGGAAGCAGTTAGAGACTTGCCCAAAATAAAAAGGCCCCATAACATCGTTTGCGGTCCTTGTCAACATGGAAAATAGACCGGAACCAGTTTCAAATCAAAAGGGTATACTTCTTCAAAACCATTGGATCTTATTCATACCGATTTATGTGGCCCTACCGAACTCGGAGCATTCGGGGAGAAAGCTACTTCATGTTGTTTATAGATGATTATTCTAGAATGACTTGGGTTACTTTTCTCAAAGAAAAATCTGAAGCTTTTGAAAAATTTAAAGCTTTCAAAGAAATGATTGAAAATGAGACTCACAAGAGAATCAAATGCTTAAGATCGGATAGAGGAGGAGAGTTCACTTCAAATGAATTTGTGGAATACTATGAGCAACAAGGAATCAAAAGAGAATATTCAAGAAGCAAGAACTCCTCAACAAAATGGAGTAGTTGAAAGGAAAAACAGAACTATTGAAAATATGGCTAGAGCTATGTTAAATGAGTCAAAACTTTCAGA
Organism: Wollemia nobilis; assembly: GCA_028583015.1. Classification (NCBI taxonomy): domain Eukaryota; kingdom Viridiplantae; phylum Streptophyta; class Pinopsida; order Araucariales; family Araucariaceae; genus Wollemia; species Wollemia nobilis. Next base: position 5,296,452 of record JAQPPZ010001028.1, read on the forward strand.
TGGCTTTTGGAAAGAGGCAGTCAGTACAGCAATCTACATTATCACCAGGGCCCAACTTAGAGTCAATCATCATAAAACTCCTTATGAGTTGTGGAAAGGAAGACCAACTACAGTAAAATACTTCAAAGTGTTTGGGAGTAAGTGCTTCATCAGAAGGGAAGATCAGAATTTGGGTAAGTTTGATCCTAGATGTGATGAGGGAATCTTTCTTGGGTATTCCAAGCAGAAGCAAGGCCTACAGATGCTTCAACAAAAGAACTCATACAGTTGTAGAGAGCATAAATGTAACAGTTGATGAAAAGACAGGGATAAGAGAACCAGTCCAGGAACTCAGTGATGAAATTTGTCAAGAAGAATTCGAGAGAGGTTTCAGATGAAGAAGAGGAAAGACAACAACTCGCTTCCCAAAACTCCTTCACGATATGTTCAGAAACATCATCCCAAAGATTTGATCATTGGTGATCCAAATAGCAGGAAAACAAGAAGAAGAGTCATTCCCTCACATGATTCTACAAATGTTTCATTATTATCTCAGATTGAGCCAAAATATTTCAGTGAAGCATGTGCAGATAAGTTTTGGGTAAAAGCAATGGATGAAGAGCTAAATCAAATAGAGAAAAGTGAAACTTGGGAATTGGTTCCAAGACCTAAGGACAAGAATGTCATTGGCACAAAATGGATATTCAGAAATAAACTCAATGAGGATGGAAATATTGTCAGAAACAAAGCTAGGTTAGTCTGCAAAGGTTATGCTCAAGTAGAAGGTGTTGATTTCGAAGAGACGTTTGCTCTCGTTGCTCGTCTTGAAGCTATCAGAATGTTTTTGGCCCTTTCAAGCTTCAAATCATTCAAGGTATATCAAATGGATGTAAAGTCAGCTTTTCTAAATGGGGTGTTGGTAGAAGAAGTCTACATAGAACAGCTAGAAGGAGTGTCTCTCTCAGAACAGTCAGACTATGTGTGTAAACTGAAAAAGGCCTTGTATGGGTTAAAGCAAGCACCTAGGGCTTGGTACTCAAGACTTGACAGGTATCTTCATGAGCAAGGCTTCAGGAAAGGTGTGGCGGATAGCAATTTGTATATTAAGAATGAAGGTGATGATATGTTGATTATGGTTGTCTATGTTGATGATATTATTTTTGGGGGAAATAAGACTCAGATGTGCAAAGATTTTTCTAACACCATGCGGAAGGAATTTGAGATGTCTATGATTGGAGAGTTGTCATTCTTTTTAGGTCTTCAGATTGCTCAATCAAAAGATGGTATATTTCTCTCTCAAGGAAAGTATATCAAAGAAATGTTGAAGAAATTTGGGATGATGGACAGCAAACCAGTGTGTACTCCAATGATTATAGGGTGCAAGATGAGTAAAGATGATGAATCTCCAGTGGCAGATCAGAGGTTGTACAGATCAATGATTGGCAGTTTATTATATGTTACAGCTACCAGACCAGATATCATGCAGGCAGTTGGGTTAGTAGCAAGATTTCAGGAAGCTCCTAAAGATTCTCATGTTATAGCAGTTAAGAGGATATTCAGATATCTGAAGGGCACTATGGACTTTGGGCTTTGGTATCCCAAAGGTGATGATTTCACTCTCACAACTTATATAGATGCAGATTGGGCAGGCAGTATTGATGACAGGAAAAGCACTAGTGGTGGAGCATTCTTTCTGGGAAAGAGTTTGGTTTCTTGGCTAAGTAAGAAACAACCTTCAGTTTCCTTATCTACAACAGAGGCTGAATACATAGCAACAGTGGTTGGGTGTACACAGGTTTTATGGATGAAAACCACCTTGGAGGATTTCAAAGTCAAGCATGAACAACCCATCTCCATACTTTGTGATAATACAAGTGCCATAAGTATTTCCAAAAATCCGGTAATGCACTCAAGGACAAAGCATATTTCCATCAAGTATCACTTTCTAAGGGAGAAAGTGCAAGACAAGCGGGTCAAGGTAGAGTATGTGTCTACTAAAGAGCAGATTGCAGATATCTTCACCAAACCTCTTCCAAGAGATACGTTTGAGTATCTAAGGGAGAAATTGGGAGTTGTACTCCCACCCCAGAATTAATCACCTCATCGGGGAGGTGGGGGAGGGACTAAGCTAAGAGGCTCATTCTTAGTCCCGAGCCCCAAAGGTGACCCTTTGCCATTGATGACAAAGGGGGAGAGATATGAGTAAGGGGGAGAGCTTCAAAGTGAAGAGGAGAGCTTCAAGTCGGGGGGAGCAAAACTTCAAAGGAAGATTCTCAGTTGTGGGCACAGTTGGTCGACTTGTTAGCACAGTTGGTTTCAATTTTGGCTCTTGAGAAGTGTTTTCGATAAAGGTTTGCCATCAATGACAAAGGGGGAGATTGTTGGCAATTTTGGGTACTTTGGGTACATTGCCTTTGCTCAAGTGTATAAGTTGTCATTGATGTCAAGAAGCTCTTGAAGGAATTTGATTTGATGTCAAATAATTTGTTTTGATGAAGGTTACGGCATGACAATTTCAAAGGTCTTTTGTAAACCCCAAGTTGGCAGGTTTAAATATTACAGGTGGATGCATTAGTTTAATGCATTTGGGTCCAGGAGGAAGTATTTATTTAAATAATTAAAAACCTTGTTAAGGTTCCCTTTAATTATTTTTAAATAAATATTAAATTATTGTTTGCAATGGGTTATCCTAACCCATGGCGCTATGTTTTAAGATTGTGGGCGCTAGCCAAGACCTCCGCCGACGTGTTAAACTCCTCGTCGACGTCAAGAGCTTATGGTAAAAATGCATATAAATCTCCCTCGATGAAAATCAAGAATTATCCCATCCGCATTTTGAAAAGAGTTGCTCGTTGTGAATTCGTGATCTACTGTTCGACTGTGTCTTCGCCATTTTCGTGAATCCGTTGTTCATTTTTTTGTACTCATCGTTTGTCGTAAATCCGTCGTAAGGTTTTCATCTTCGTGTTCACGTCAGAAGAAAGGGAGGCACTATTGTTTTATTTAATCCCTGGCACAGAAGGAACAAGGCTAACAACGTGAGGTTTAAACCTCATCGGGCGCCTTTGGCGCACCGATAGCGGCTAGGTTGTTGGCGCGCTACCCGAACGAGAGGTTCCACGTTCGAATAACGTGAAAGGGTTTTTCATCGTGAAGTGGACGCAGTGGGTGGTGTTAGAATTCATGCGCAATTTCTCCATAGCATGATTTTTGATGTTGGCCAAGGTTTCGATGGGGACTTGTGAGCAGTCTTGGACAGGTTCCGATGGGGACTTGTGAGCAGATTTGGACAGGTCCTAGCAGAGGACTTGTGAGCTGAGTTTGATAGTTCTATCAGAGAACTTGAGGATAGAGGTGCACTGGTTCTTTGAGAAGAACCCGAGGACAGATTTGGCAAGTCTTTGAGAAGGCTTGTGTGCAGAGGATTGATTTGTTCAAGCTTAAGCGTTGGACAGATCTGACAGACAGAGGAAGACTTGTACTAGACCGACTGACTATGTTTGGTACAGGTTGTTGAGCTACTGTGGACGTGATCATAGAAGGCAGAGGTCTCTTAGGCTAAGCATTGAGGATAGGAGGTCTTCGGTGGAAAGGAGTTCCATGTGCTTGGCAAGAGGTAGAGGCGATTGATCTTCCGAGGGATCATTTCCGAGTAGAGGGGAAGGTATCTCCTTTGAGCAGAGGCTCATAAATTCTGATTAGGGGAAGGTATCTCCTTTGGGCCGAGGCTCATAAATATTGTAATTGGGAAGGATTCCCAAAGAACTTTGAGGAAATTTTTAGAGAAAAGTTTTGTGGACGTAGCCCAGCCATTTTGGGTGAACCACGTTAAAAATGGGTCTTCAATGTGTGATGCTTTCTGTCTTGATTAATGTTGTGTTGATGCCACTGCTATCTAAAGTTAAAATTATTAATTGGTTAAGTCTTATACTGTTCACCCCCCCTCTCAGTATAAGTCCATGTTCTTCGATAAAGATGCTAAATATTCCATCATTTCTATTGCATTCTATCAAGAAGACTATTGGTGATGTCCAACGTAGAAAATTCAATATTCCCTTGCACCAAGGCCTGTTTAAAATTCTCTTTTACCATGCAATGGAGAAAATGGGTCAACATAATATGCTAAGCTTGGGTCCTGACTATGGCAATCCTTTGGCCTCTTTACAAAAATCTAATGGAATTTGGAGAAAAGATGAAAATTCCACCACTTTTGCTAACGAGATGGAGAAAGAGGTTTCATTATTTCTTTCTATTTTAGCTAGCTCTAGAAAGAAAATGAAAAGCTCCTCTAACCAAAATAAAATCACTTTAATAAAAAAGGAAGGATCATTGAACCAGGATTGGGCTAAAGTTAAAGAAACCAAGCATTTAATCCATCTAAATAATCTACAGAGGAAGGATAAGTCTCCAACTCCTCCCATATACATGTTATCAATTTGGACTCTAATAATTATCAGGACCTAACTCTAGTGTCTCTAGAGAAAGGCTTTGCCTCGTTCTTGGCATAAGAAAAAAATTAGTTTTTGAGTGTAAGGGAGGTGAAACCTCAATGAAAAAGAATTCTAGAATTCCCCCTTGGAGTCCCCCTTCATGGTAATTCCAAGTAGTAATGTTGTTGCCTCAAAGACCTCGTAAAATTCCTGCATAAGATGAACGTATTTATGGCTATGCTCATGGAGGAGGTGGTAAACCATTTGGAGGACTTCCAAAAAAAAGGTGGTGAATCCTAGTCCAAGTAAGTTGTGGCTTACTTGGTAGTTGTTTTGTTCTTTTTTCTTCTTCACTTCTACTCCCTTTTGGACTTGGGTATTTTTGGTTTTTGCTTCCCCTCTTTGGCTCTCCTCTTCTTTCTTTGTTTTTTTTCTACATGTGGCAGTTTTTGGTTTAGTCCCAACTCCTAGGGGCAATTCCTCTTGATTTCTTCTTGGTCTTTTATTGTAAATTCTCCTCTGCTCTTTGTAAAAGTTTTGGGAGTCTTTTCAAATAGTTCATTAATGCAAATAAAAAAATAAGCACTTGAAATCCTACAAGCACAATATTTAGAATTTTTTGAAAGTCTTTATATATACAAGCTTAAGGCAATACCTAGGAAATTGAGTATTAAGGCAACTGATCTAGCCACCCTAGTTACCAAATTTGACCCCTTCATAAACATGTGGAATAGACCTATAGAACTATAGATATATTTTAGGCTTGTTATTCCTATTAATATAAATTACTAAGTATTTAGTAATTATGTGTAGATCATAGAATTCATTGTCAAAGAAGACCAATATGTAAAAGAAAATAATGAGTATGGAATAACATTAAGGATGTGTTAATCCAATTAAAAACAAAACTAGTTTCCAAGGGTGTTAATCATGCTAGAGAGCCTCTTTAACACTGATGATCAAATTAATAAGAAAAGTATCAAGGTAAAAACATCTTTGTACCACCCCACTAAAATTGTTAAAGGTACAAATCTATGCTTGGCAAGGGATTGCACTAAAGAGGAGGCTTATTTGTTTAAAGAGTTATACAAGAAATATTGAGATGGCATTGCATGGATGTATGAATATTTGAAAGCCTATGATAGGAGCATCATTAATTACACCATTGATATTAAGCCCAAATCTAGTCCATTTTCATGGAAGCAAAGGATTTTAAACCAAAGCTTGAAGCAGTGATAAAAAAAGAGCTTATAATTTTACTACAAGTGCAAATCATCTTTCTTATTAAGCACTTTACTTGGGTGCCAAATCTATTCACACTAAATAAAATCAAAAAAAAAAATTCTTTGCATTGAGCTTAGGGAACAAGGCTCTTTTGAAGGATCACTATCCACTATCATTACTACAAAATGATAGGGTTACAGACATTATTATTACTTGGCGGTTTCTCTGGATAACACAAGATATAAGTTAAGGATGATGATCAACATAAGATGAATTTAACCACAAAATGGGTGACATTTACGTATCAAAGGATACCTTTTGGACTATCTAATATAGGGACTACTTTCTAAGGAGTTATGGATATTACATTTGTTGGATTGATTGATGAAATCATACTCATCTTCTTTGATGACTTATAAATATTTTTGAAGAAGTAAGAACATTGAACACTTGGAATCAATATTCAAGAGACCTAGGGAGTATCAAATTATATTAAACCCTAAAAAGTTAATCTTTATGGTTCTAAAAAGGAAGCTTTTTCAAATATGTAGTTTCTAAGGAAGGACTTGCAACTATTCCTATTTAATTCAAGGTAATCTAGGAGCTTCCTTTACCCTTGTGATAAAAGGCATTAGATATTTCCTTAAGTAAATTCAATTTGTGACCATATTTATAACTAAATTTGCACAAATATTTCATCCCGTCACCAAGATGAATAAAAATACCACTTTCTCATGTACCAATGAAGGCAAACAAGATTTTCACAATATAAAAGACACCATAAAAAACTCGAGTATTAATTAATCTTAGATTTTTTCCATGGATTTTAGACTATATATATTTAACACTAATTAAGTTATTGCCATTCTATTGACCCAAAATGATGAAAATGAAGAAGAACATTCAATCTCCTTTATGGTCCAAATACTTCATAATTATGAAGAATGACATGCTTTCATAGAGAAATGAGTATTTTTCATGATCAAGGCCCTCAAAAATTCAAATATTTTTTATCTCAAAGTCCACCATCTATGTAATCCATCTCGATATGTTATCCATAATAATACATGGTAAATTAGGAAATTTACGAGTAGGATTGATAAATAAAATTAAAGAGTTTTATATAGAGATTAAACACACCAAACTGGTGAGGTGGTAAATACTTTGTGAAAATCTAGCTATGTGAGTTATTTCAAATTACTTTAGGATCATATCACATACCATGTTTTTCTTCCCCTCATAATGCACCATTGTGGTGCAAAGATATATATTATCTTTGTAAAACTAAGTCACGTATTATCTACATTATGCCTCAAGTGTAGTATAGAGTTATTTCCAACAATAAAACAAACAAGTTAAAACAAAACAAGCTATAAGGAATAAACATCAAAGATATTTCAAGAACAAATCCATTTCATTATGTGCACCTGTATGTAGATTACTTACAGCAAAATGTCTCTTATACGCAACATAAAAACAATGATGATCACAATAACGGTACCATTCCATTACCATCCAGTGGAATATATAAAATTTGAAAAGGGAAGTGGATAGTTACAACCAAACCGTCACCTCTCGTACCAAACTATCAAACTAATTCAGACTATTTACAAACAACATATTGTCTTGTTCACGTTAACAACTATGTGATGTGTACAAAATGACAATACTTGATCAGCACTTGTTACAAGCCATTGATCAACACCTTCATCAACATAATCTCCTTTATGGTCCAATAACTTCATAATTAATAATAATGACATGCTTTCATAGAGAAATGAGTATTTTCATGATCAAGGCCCTCAAAAATTCAAATATTTTTTCTCTCAAAGTAAGTCCACCATCTATGTAATCCATCTCGATATGGGATCCATAATAATACACGGTAAATTAGGAAATTTACAAGCAGGGTTGATAAATAAAATTCAATAGTTTTATATAGATATTAAACACACCAAACTGGTGAGGTGGTAAATACTTTGTGAAAATCTAGCTATGTGATTATTAAAGGAATAAGTAGCACATGGAGAAGAAATGAAACCAATGGAACAAACATGATGAATGGGAGAAATTAGAATGTGCATGATGATAGGATAGGTTCAAGGAGGGTTAACTACAGAGGAAAGAGCCAAATTTAGACATGAAGTAGCCCATTACGCTTGGATAATAACTTGGATAAATGGTATGATGGGGTATTGCTATAGTGCATTAAAGAAGAGACAACAAAATCCTTAATAGATAAATAACATGATGAACGTGGCCATGATTTAGCATAAACCATAACTCATGGGATTCTACGAGTAGAATACTATTGGCCTACCATATTCATAGGTTATTTTCAATGGATGAAGGGTTTCAAAGCCTATTGCATGATCATAGAAAAATAAGAAAATATCTTGTCTCTAAGACCTATAATTGTCATACAACCTTTTTAGCAATGGGGATCAATTTCATTAGAAAAACAATCTTCTATCAAGTGCAAGACATGAATGGATTTTCACTATGATATATTATTGCACTAGGTGGTCAAAAGTAGTCATAATAAAGTTAGAAAATGAATAAGTTATTATCATCATAAATAGGGGACTTTGGTTACAATAATAATTGGCAATGCGATGACATTTATAGGAATGAAATGGCATTTTACTCTTGAATATGCTTTTATCTTGTAAAATTATTCCAATTACCATCCTTAGGGAAATGATTTAGCAAAATATACCAACAATATCTTTGTCCAAATCTTAAAAAGAACAATTGTTGAATCATAAAGGGATTGGCACACCAAGTTGAAAATTTCATTATGGAAAGATAGAGTAACACCTAAATCTTTGACTTGGGCATCACCTTACGAGCTTATTTTTGGCAAAGAAATGCTACCAAAGAATTTTAATCTCCTTTCTCTCAAAATATCCATCAACTAGAGCTTGAGGACACTGAAATCACCCTAATACAACCTTGAATTCTCTACTATCCTTGTATATGAAAGAGAGAAGTCCTTCAAAAGGTTCATCCGGTATCAATCAACAATCAAGATGTGGTTTGATAAAAGGGCAACTAAGATGAATTTTAAGAAAGTAGACCTTGTTTGCAAATGGTACAAAGATAGGATAAAGATTGGGAAACATAAGTTTGATTCCTCTAGAGAAAACTTTATCAAATCATTGAATTCAAAGGAGCCAATGCTTCAAAATTAATGACACTCAATGGAATGGCATTGTCTATCTCAGTAAATGGGAAATATTTAAGGCTCATCTATAAGTCTATACAAGGCAACCATAAATATGAACATAATATTACTTATTTTAATTTTCCTTTATTATATTTCCCATCTTGTTTCCCACTTCTATCTTCCTTTTCTAAAAAAGAAAGATATTAAAAAAATAAAAAGATAGAAAATATAAAAAATGAGAAAAAACAAAAAAAGGAAAATAAAATCCTTCTCAGTTTAGGAAAAAACCTTGGAAAAGGTGCCTATACATCCTACTCTTTTCTTTCATTTTCTATTTTTTTTAACTTGTAAAAAATTGGCTAAGTTTAAAAGGAGTGATTCACTTGAAAAGTAATGAATCACTAGTTTTGAGAAATTAGCAATTTGCTAAAAGAAATTTATTGGTACTTATCTCAAACCAAATTCCAAACACAAGTGGGCAAAGCAAGATGAAAGTAGTGAATTGCTACTTTTTTAAATTAGCAAATTGCTCTATGTGCATAATAATTGTATGGATAGAGACAATTGACCATGTAGGGGGGGGGGAGGGGGTTTCTATTATCCTCATTTTTTTACTAAGTAGTAAGAAAACCTAGAAAATAAGGTATGAGAGTCATTTCTAGATCAATAAAAGTCTATTATAAGTTTTTTGAGGTATAGAAGAAGGATCAAGTTACATTTTTGCTCAGTCCTCCACTGTCTACAATAGTTATAGTCTATATCATTAGACCATTGTATTCAATGGTCACTATGTCTTTCACCAAGCTTGTGCCCCTATGACCTAGCCAATTGTAAATCCCACCATATTGATGTCACCTTTAATAGCATTCCTTAGCCTCAAGTGGGCCAAGTTTATTTTGTTTTTGACCTCTACTTATATAACATAAAAATTTGAGCTAAAGATTCTCTCATACGTAAATTTTAACACCATTAATAGTATAATGGGCTTGTCAATTTAGTACAAGATTGCTTACCTCTTTCCTTAGGTTGCAATTTTAGGTTTTCTTCCCTCTATTAAACAACTCTTCCTCCTATATCACGTTAATACCTATCTATCTATCTATCACTATCATTTTCCTTTTCTTTCCTCATTTTCCTTTATTTGCTTCCTCCTCTCTTTTCTCTCTCATTTATATCATTTACTACTCATTAAGGGAGTAAACATGCTACCCCTACCTTCATGCAGGTCCAACTTTTGTATGAAGAAGGTATAATTATTGGGATAGTAATTACCTTTGACATTGAGCTAAAAGTGGGTTAATAATGCATTTTTTTGTAGTGCTTCTAGGATATTTATCTTTTTTGACATGGGGATTTCTCTAAGCCCCTAGAATTATTAAATAATACAAATTTTTAAATGACCATTTAATCATCAACTCAATTGTCTTAGTAATGTCCTCTCCTTGCCATGGTAAGGTATGTACTTATTCCCTTGACTTGAATTCCAATGTGTAACAACCCCAATTGTTACTACTCATCTACTATATTTTTTTTGTTTCGTTTTTCCCTTCAATAAGCGAAGGATATAATAATGATCTAAGTCTATGATATCCCAATGAATAGTAAGTAGTCCGAGTAACAAGATATCAAGAGGCACTGGAACCCCAGTTACTCTTGAGTAGTAGCACCATCTTCTACAAATCCATCATACCATCACCAAATGGTATGAGGATATTGCAATGGCTATATCCATCATACCATCACCAAACAGTATGACGATATTTTCAATGGTTATACTATATATAAAGGTGAACTATCTCTCACCAAAGGAAATCACCTCCTCTCCATACTATCCATAAAAACTAGTAATTTGGAGAATTTCATTAAAGTTGGAAGATACACCACCCTGGTGGCCATCCAATTCATGGACTTGTTATTATCCTCGTCTCCATTATGAGGTATCCATTAATCATTATTTCTCGTGATAACTTACTTAACTTTGGGATATTCATCTTAAGCACCATTATATTCTCTACTCATATGTAAGGCATGGAATGTTTGAGCATTGTCTTCCCAAGTGTGTTGTCTATTTGATTCATGTTTAACCTTACAATTTATTGGTACATACAATAGTTTGACACAAATTGCCACTCTCAAGTTTTACTATACACTAAAAAACTAAATAAAGACAAGTATTTCCATTCATCATCCATAAGCCTTACAATTTGCAATAAGCAATAATCAAAAGTACTTCCATTTACTCTATCAATTATATTTTAATGACATGCATACCTCTCTTATCCATATCCGAGGTGAAGACTATATTATAAGGCCTTCATTCCTACTATACATGAGCTTACACAAAAATTACATCATATAGTACAAAGCCTTGGCAGATAAGCATCACTTATTCTCGTCGATTACAATTACAATAGACTATAATTATATGAACAATACAATATTCTTCATTGGCCTTGTACAAGTCTTCTCTGGTTTTATTGGTCTTCCTTGATGTGAGAGATGATGGTGAAGGGATCAGGACAACTCAGATGCAAATATGACAAATGCTATCAAGAAAACCATGCTTATCTATGTGGTATGCAACCATGCATCATACATTTACCACAACATTTTGCATTCCATTTCATAAATAACATCATATATAAATTCCCATAAATCATCCATCAATAGCACTTATCAATACATGGATTATTTTTCCTAATCCCATCCATCATAAATGTCAATTCATTTTGATCATCACAAAAATATGGAAGAGTCTCATACCTCTTCCAAGGAATGGACACCAATCCATCCTTTCAAATCTAGAAGAATTTACATTCATTTATTTTAATTGATTACATTCAATTACAAAATTCAACTTAGAACATAGTGTAATGTACTATCTAATTCTACTCATTAACATGGCAATATGCAAAGTCTATAAATCACTTATTCACTCAATTTGACTATCTAATAAACCTCAAATCACTATTTAATAACAATTGATTTCTATGCTTTATAAATCATTCAATTCTATGAATCTAAACTTAAGTTTACAAATTATATATATATATATATATATATATATATATATATTAGATTATTCTCTAATTCACTTTCATTTTCTAATTTTTAAAGGAAACATATTTAAGAATTCACTCTAATAATACCATAAAAGGGTACTTTAATAACATAATACCGAATATTAAAATATCAACAAAATGTTCTATGATAGTTCTCATCTCTACAGTATATAACATTAATCGGTTTAATAGTGCTATCTCTATTTTATACAAATTAAAAACTTTTAAAATAATTTTAGCACATCACAATATGTTGGATTATGCTACTCACATTTTTTTTTGGTATAAGGTAGAGGTGGTTATAAGGTCCACAAACCTTTTACAAAGTCAAAATGGGCTGGTTCTAGCATCAAGCCCGTATAATCAAAATACAAAATGGATCTTTCTAAGACTCACATTAAGCCATACTTAGAGTCCACAGTCCTATACTTGTCGCTTGACTATTCAGGATAAAACAAAAACCAAACAACACCTAGCACTTACTAACACTAGGTTGTTGTACTGTACACTTGTCACCTCCCGGGCCCCGACAAATGGGATGTCTTTTCCGCCTAATTCCAATCGTCGGATTACTCATCATCAGCCCCTCCGATCTCCCTGATGCTCTAATAGGTTTGATCTTAGCTCTTCTCTAGCGGCCAACACCAATAGTTCTTGAGGGAAGTTATCCTTCCAAATTTGCATCTCCCCAAAGAAACTGCAATATTTGCCATTAGATCCGTCGCCTGGTTCCCTTCTCTGAAGGTGTGTTGGATTCGGGCATTAACCAAATGAGATTTATGAATCTTTGCTTCTAGGATAAGCTCCAATATGGTCTAGCTGGGGTCTTTATCCTCCTTAATTGCCTTGATTATATTAAGCGAATCCCCTTCAAAGATAACTTCCTTATAACCCTCAAGTCCGGCAATTCTCATTGCCTCGCATGCGAGCTCGGGCTTCGCAAAATGATTTGTTTGAGTTCCCAAAGGCTCCGCAAAGGCAAGGACCACTTTTCCTTCCTCATTTCTCAAAACTCCTCCGGCTCCTGCAGCCCCCGGATTTCCTTTGGCTGCCCCGTCAAAATTAAACTTAACCCACTTTTGTGTGGGGGTATCCACTTGACACCATCCCGTGGGTTGGTTGTAATGTCTAGGTCCGGAAGTTCCTCTCCCCAGTTTCGCAAAATCCTCCTTTCCCTTAGAGACATGGTCTCATTTTTGAAGAAGAAAGTTTTCTAGTTTTCTTTCAAAGCTCTGATTATTTTATTACCACATAACCTGGGATCTTTCTTACCTCCTTTAAATACTCTCTTATTTCTCTCATTCCATATCCCCCATAAAAAATGGGGTAAGCTGAGCTTCCAAGCCAAGTCAAAAGCTTTTCCGGAAGGGGGAAGCCCACTGTATGCAGAATTCAGACATGCTATTTGTGCGGACCCAATCTATATGAAATTTGGACAGGATCATTTGGACTACTGTACAAGAAAATTCATAAGTTAGAAATATATGACTTATGGATTCTATTGCTTTCTCACACAAGATACATCGATTGATGAATTGGAAACCTCTCCTTTGCAGATTATCTGTTGTCAGGATTTTATTTTGAACCACCAACCAAAAGAAGAAAGCAATTTTTGGGGTTAAATTAATTAACCAAATAACAGAAGTCGGAGTCCAGCCATTGAATCCTGAGTGGATTAACTTATAGGCAGTTTTTACTGAATAGATCCCACTTGTAGTTTTGCCCCAAATTGCCTTGTCTCTTCCTCCCCCATGAATGATCGGGAACACCCTTAAAGCATCATTGAGTTTGGTTAGGGCCACCTTCTCTTGCTCTGACAGATTATGAACTGTGATTTTCTTCCAAGAAGAAGTTTCCTGTGCTACGGCAATAAAATCCCCTACTTTTCCTCCCATTTCCTCCGAAAGTTTATGTTGGAGGACCTGAAGGTCTAAGTTATCTTTCAGAGGGGCCTCTTCCAACCACGGGTCTTGCCAAAAGTCCACTTGTCTTCCATTACCAATTCTCCATCCGATGCCTTTCCCGACTACCTCCCGACATTCGAGCAAACAATTCCAAAAATAGGATCCTCTAGGAAGATTATCAGCTTTCAAGAAGTCCTGATTATTTCTGATATATTTTGCCTTAAGAAGTTTTACCCATCCCAATTGATCATTATTGATAAATCTCCATACCTGTTTTCCAATTAGAGCTTGATTCATTTCTTTCATTCTCTTTAACCCCAGGCCCCCCTGATCCTTGCTTGCACACACCTGATTCCATGCTACCAACGAAATTTTCTTTCTCTCCTCTGAACCTGACCACAAGAAGTTGCGTTGAATTAGCTCCAATGTAGCTCGGACCTTTGCGAGCATTCTAAATAGAGATATGTAGTATATTAGAATGCTTTGTAAAGTAGTTTCAACTAATAAGGATTTCCTTGCAGAGCTGAGAAGGCTGTCCTTCCATCCTGCTAACTTTTTGGAGATCCTGTCAATGATCGAGTTCCACAAAGTAGCCTTCATTCTTCCTTTGAACATAGGCATGCCTAGATAAGTTCTTCGGTAGAAGCTCCTTTCCACAACCGAAGAGGTTAGCTATTCTTTCCTCCCTCCCACCGGGCGTGTTAAAGAAATAGATGCTACTCTTCTTATAGTTTATGTATTGTCTCCTTCTGTCTCATACTTGGTTAGAATTCTCTTCAACTTCCTAGCTTGAGGCACCGAGGCTTTGGACACAATGATTGTATCATCCACAAACCGTTGGTGAGACACCGCTCTGCTTGTTGAGGCTGGTTTGAAACCTTCCAATTGACCATCCCGCCATCGTTCGCTGAAATGTTCCTACCCAATGCTTCCGCTAAAATAATAAACAAGTATGGAGACAAAGGATCTCCTTGTCACAACCCCATTTCACTCTTAAAGTAACCGGAGGGTGACCCACTTACCATGACAAAAAATCTTGTAGTAGAGATACAACTAAAAATCAACTTAATCCATCGGGGACGAAACCAAACTTACCCAAAATCTTGGTGAGGAACCGCCATGAGACCCGGTCGTAGGCTTTATTCATATCAAGCTTTAGTAACATACCGGCTTCCTTACTAGTCACCATTGAATGAATAACCTCATGAATTGTGATGATACCATCCAATATTTGTCGCCCTTTCACAAAGCCACCTTGGTTCATATCAATGATGAAAGGAAGGATAACCTTCAACCTATTGGCGATTGTTTTTGTGAGAATCTTCATCAGAGTGTTACATAAACTGATAGGGCAAAAACTAGAAAATTCCATTGCTCCCACTAGTTTAGGGATGAGGACTAAAAAAGTAGCATTAACTCCTTCTGGGATTTCCATGTCCTTTTGAGCCTCAATTATAGCTTCCACTACATCATTGCCTAGGATATCCCAAAACTTCGGAAGAAAGCTACGGGGAAGCCATCCGGTCCTGGGGAGCTGTTACCATCCATGTCAAAAACGACCTTCTTGATTTCCTCCTTTGTGAAAGGACTAAGTAAGAATCCATTAAGATTATCAGTTACGAGGGGTGGAATGGCTGCCAATAGAGAGTCCTCTTCTTCAATAGTCGGATTTACATCTTCTAGCAACGATTTAAAGTACTCAACCGCTTCCCTCCTTATGTCTTCCATATCTTTGGTGTTAGACCCATCGGCCATCTTGATCTCCTTAATTTTGTTAGTACTCCTGTGGCGAAGAGTAGAGACATGGAAGAACTTTGCATTTCTATCACCCTCCTTTAACCAACGTAGTCTGGATTTCTGCCTCCAAAAGGTTTCTTCAAATCCTAGCATCGTGTGGTATTCGGCTAACGGCTCCCTCTCCTGGTTTCTCAGATCCTCTGTAAGTCGCTCCGGCTTCGACTTCTCCCGTAGTTCATTGATCTTGTCTTTTAGTTCCGCCTTTTTAACAAAAATATTGCCAAAGGAAGTTTTGTTCCACTCTCTAATGTTAGCCTTCACATTCCTTAGTTTACATGCCACTTGGGCCAGTTTCGAACCATTATACTTTTTGTCCCACCATTGGGCAACCAGATCCTTGAGATCCTAATGTTGGAACCACATAAGTTCGAATCGAAAGGGTCTGATGTATCTTTTCTTAGAGTCCTCCCCTATTTCCCATAGAATTGGGTTGTGATCAGACCCGATTCTTGGGAGTGTCGTTAATGAAGAGTCCCCAAACCTCTCCAAGCATTCTTGAGAAAGAAGAAACCTATATAATCTTATCTGAATTTGGTTTTCCTTCAATCTTTTGTTAGACCATGTATAGGAGAATCTACGCAGGTCCACATCCATCGGCTCATGTTGCTCAACAAAATCTCTAAACTCGTAGATATCAGCGGTTATTCTTTGAGAGCCCCCCAATTTATCTACGGGATTAAGGTAGCAATTGAAATCCCCCGCCACAATCCAAGGGTAGTTGGGGACCGTCTCCCTCAATTCAGCCTAGCCGACTCCAAAGAACCCTTCTCGAGTCCTCGTCTAATCTGGAGCATATACATTCGTTAAGATCCACTCTTCCTGCGTGGTTTTATCCACACATAAGAGACAAATAAACCAACTAGACATTAGAATCACTCTACTATCAATCACATTTTTGTTCCACATAACCAGTAACCCTCCTGCTTTTCCAGTGGCCTCTTGGCCTACTACTTCGACTTCTTGCCAAGTCCTATTCTTAAAAGGAATAACTCTACTCTCCTCCATTTTAGTTTCTTGCAGTAAAATCATATCCGGTTTGTGTTCTTGTCTAAGAGCATACAAAGCTCTTATTTTTGCAAGATTACTCCCACGAATATTCGATGAAAGAATCTTCATTTATGGGCTTTGGATCCTCGAGCCTTCGCCCCAAAGAGCAATACTTCTTGAGTGCCATCAGCCACTCCTCGCTCTGCTTCTTTCTGCCTTAAGTCAGCATTGCTAGGTTTCCCTCTTCCTACTGAACCATAACCCCATACATCCGCTCTAGGTTGAAGTTCCTTGGGATTCACTTGGCTTCTAGTAACCATCTTGGGTAGGTCGGTCTTGGTCTTTGGGGTAACAATCGGCTTTCCGGAGTTAACTGGTCTTTCTGACAGTGGAGATGATTCCATGCTCTTAGCTTCTTGATTAGTAGGTTCTTTTTCCCTGCTTTGGGGGTACACTGATATTGGTGGTTCACCTCTACCTCACGAGTATCCTTGCCTGTATTATTAGTTTCCTGCTCCTTCCTCTAATTTTTCTCCTCTAAATCCTTCTCTTGAGTCTCCTCTACCTCAGATTCCACTTCTTGCATGTCCATCTGATCTCCCTTCAAATGATTTAATGCATCAAAACTGTTCTCCACTGGGATGTTGATCTCCTTGGAATTTCTTCCCATAAATTCCTCTGCAGTACATGGGACCACTTCCACCGAGCCTCCATAGGCCTCCCGTATCACCCAATCAAACTTACTTGCCCCAGGGCATTGATCTATGGGGTTCTTTCCTTTGTGATTTGGCTCTGAGGCTTGTTGTATCATCTTAGGAGCAGGTTGAGCTTGAGGGTTCCCATCAAAGGGACCAGCTCCCCTGTGAGAGGGTTTCATGGCATAGGAATTTTTCGGAGGAGGGTTAAAACGTTGCCTCTTGCTTACAATATGACGAACAGGGTCTCTGATATTCGAATTTCGAGCTCCACGTCCTTGAGGCCCAGGTTGGGTAGGAATGGAGATCTGCGGGGGAGGGATATTATTCTGGGTTTGAGGATCAGTATTTTGGAGTGGGGGCTGGTTCTTGGAAATGCGATGGATACCTTGGTGCCCTACCTTCCCACAAACACTACACTTAAAAGACATATTTTCATATTCAAAGACCTGAGTATGAAGGCCAAACATAGACGACAAAATAATGGATTTAGGGAGCTCCTTACTCAGGTCCGCCAACACACACATGCGAGCAGACAGGAGTCTTGTTTTGCTCAAGGTTGCAGGATCAATAGCTATTAGTTCTCCAATCTCTATAGCTATCCCAGCCAAGATTTGTTCGTTCCAAAAAAGCAGAGGTAATCCCGGCATCTTAACCCAAATAGGAGCCAAATCTAGCACCTGAGTCTGGGGGTTGAAATCGGGGGACCAATGCTTCAGATACAAGCCCCTTTTCCCAAAAAACCAAGGACCTCCTTGGAGAGTCCTTTCCATGTCCTGTTCACATTGAAATTTCACCAAAAGAAAACTCTTGGGTAAAGCCTTAATCATCATACCGGCCCTTGGCTGCCATTTTTGGATGGCCCATCTCCTTATGACTTCCATGTCCGGCCTCACCCCCATAAATTTAGCCACCAGAGATGTTCTGCCCTCCATAGCCACATGCTCGAGCTAAGGAATCCGGGACGTGCAACCTACCATTGACAGATTTTAGATTAAAACAAGAGTCGGATAATTTTTGCTTACCGCGAAGAGCATTAAGATATGAAGGTCTCCAGTTGCCAGGTTTCTCTTTGTCTCCTTCTTGGGTCTTCCTTTGATCCTAACGCATAGAGTCCTGGTCCCCCTCAGAGAAATCTTCAATCGCATCCGCCCAACACCCTTGGACCGGTTCCAATAGAACTTCCTTGTCCACATCGTCCGCCTGGGGGCCTGCTATCTCTCCAGAGCCCCCACCTGCCGCGTCTGCTGATCTGCCCTCTGAAGTCCCACACCTAGGGTTTTATGCCCCTAGACCTCTCGCTCCTCCTCCTTGCTGCTCCATCCGTCACAACTTGTTGCCTCCAAAATCTACCATTTTTTTTTTTTTTTTTAGGGCCAAAATTTTTGTGACCGCTACCATGCACGGACTGCTATAGTGGCGGCTGCTACAGTATGCAGGCTTCTACAGTGTCGACTGCTACAGTGGTGAATTTGATGGGATACTGCTGCTCCCCTCTCTGACTGATGGTGGCTGCTGTTGTTTATGCTACTCACATTACTCCTAATCTAATGGCAAAATTAAAACAACATCAATGGTTGTATAACTAAGGTGTGAATCGATTAGGAATCATTCACTGATCTAACCCTCATGCTTTAGCTATGGATGTAAGTTTGCTAAGGGTCAGTCCATAGTCCATGCGCCAACCAAGGGAGACATTTAACCGAAAGCAACAAGGATATCGGTCCACATGTGCATGCCATATGACAGTGAGATACATACTTCAATGCGGTATAGGAGGCGATTATGGCATCCATCAACTATGCTTAGGTGTGATCAGAGAAATTAAAGTTAGCCTTGTCTATTCAATTAGTGGAGCTCGGGCGTCCTTAAGAAAATATTGTCTTCAGGTTTATGTCAGATGTCTCCCTTTACCACGCGTTAGAAGAAAGCAAACCTAGCCTTGGCGAAGATTGAAATGAAATGAAAGATTTTAATTACGTCCACAAGACCCAAATATGGTCTATGGAACCTCAAATATGGAAGTACAATTACTCAAATCATATCATATGATCTTTAATATCTTTGAGAAGGTTGTTCCTTCTCCTGCTGATTTGTGTTAGCAATTCCTCAACTTTTTTTATTTTACTGTTTTCAAATAAATTTGTCATAAACTCGTTCCCAAGTGTTTCTTTGTATTTGTCACGGATATCTGAAAAACTCGGGCATTTATAAATGAAGTGTTCCTCTATCTCTACTACCCCTGTGTTGCATAGAGTGCATATCCTTTCTTCCCATTGTTCTTTGGGCGTTGTCCATCTCCATGTTTCACATCTAAGCCTATGAGAGCTAGTCCTTATCTGAGCAATGAGTATTTTTTCCTTCCACTTGATTTCATTGCCTATATACACTTTTTCCTTGTGGTCATACGTTGGGTTAAAATTTGCAATATAATATTGTCTTTTCCTGCTTGCATTTTTCCACATTCCACTTCTGAACTTTTCATTCACATAATTTTTTATGTCTTTGTTGATATTTGGGCATTCATTTATGTTGATTTCCCAACGTTTCATCCATTTCTGATTTTGTTTCATCCATGTATTCTTTCGCCTATGCAATTCTTCGTCCCTAGTTGCCCTAGACCATCTATCATTTGTCATGTTTTCTATTTTTTTCAAGTAACATAACAACTTGGTCATAGCAATTGCTTCTAAAGGGAACATTCCAGTTTCAGCTAGAATAATTTCATAAGGGGTTGTGGCATTAATTTTGAGAAAGTTTGTGATTAGATATTTTTGAATCCTTTCTATTTGCCTCCATTATGCATTTGTTGTGCCACTAGCCCACATCTCGCAACCATACAATAGAACCGGTGTAACAAGTAGGTCAAATAAGACCTTGGTGGTCTTCCAGTCCCACAACTTGGCATTCCTACACCTGTTTTGAAGTGCATATAGTGCTCTCCAACCATTTTGAGTTCTTTTCATCCTACATGTATTCCAATTATGTTTGTCATGAAAGTCTATGCCCAGGTATTTGTATTCTACTACTACATCAAGCGGTTCTCTTGCAAACTGAAATTTGAGTTGTTGCTTCTTCTTTTTTGCTAAAAAAATCATAATTTTTGTTTTTCTCGTGTTCCCCTGCATCCCAACTTCTTTACAAAATATTTCTAGAGCTTGAAGGTGATCTTCTAGATCTTTGGATGTTTTGGCCACAAGAATTACATCATCTGCATACATGAGGAGTTTTACCACATATTTGGCTAAATGCACACCCTCTCCCCCAAATTTGTTTATCCATTCTTCTAACTTGTCAATGTACAGCCCAAATAAGGTCGAAGATAGAGGGCAACCTTGTTTGACACCTATGTCACTACCAAAACATTCAGATAACCCTTCATGTGTTCTGATTCTAGCCTTTACATGCTCATATAGTCTGTGAACTGCTGCCTTGTAGTGAATTAGAACCTCTAGCTCTTCCATTCTGCTCTGTAGTGAATTAGAACCTCTAGCTCTTCCATTCTGCTCCATAATTTTTTCCTTGGCACTGTGTCAAATACCTTTTTGAAGTCTATAAAACAACAAAAAGTCTCCTCTTTTTTGTCCCATATTTTTTCCACTATGTGTCTGAGCGTGATACAGTGATCAATAGTTGAGTGTTTGGGCCTAAAACTTGCTTGCCCCTTTGCTCTCTTTCCCTTTTCTTCTTCCCATATGTTGATCCTACGCTCTATCATACTCCCAAACAACTTTGCAAAGAGAGGGTTGATCATGATAGTTTGAGGGATTATTTACATCTCCACTTTTAAACAAAGGAATGGTCACGCTAGTTGTCCACTCGGTAGGGAAGCCATTTTGTATGACCTCATTGAAAATTTCTTTGATTTGCGATGCCAAGATATCTACCCCCCATTTTATATGCTCTGCTTGAAGATTGTCTATGTTACAGGCTTTACCAGTTGCTAATTTTTTTATCTCTTGAATAATGTCTTCAATTGTGAAAAGTTCTTTCTTGACAATGATAGTAGGGGGTATCTCCTGCTGGTTACTACGCTGATACATTTGTTTTGAATACTCCAACCACTAATTAACTATTATGGTATTTTCAGTTTGCATCCTTTTCACACTTAGTTCCTTCCAAAATTTCTTTGGTTCATGCTTTCTTGAGTAAATCAATTCTTTCCTTCTTGTTCTAGTGAATTCTTCTTTTTTTGCCCTTACCAGTTTCTCATATGTCTTTTTGTTTGCTTTTGTTTTACCCGTTGGTTCCTTTAGTAATCTTCACATTTTTTTGCAATCTTCATCGAACCATGGGTTGGTCGGAAAGCTATTCCTTTCTTTCTTTTTAGGTTTAGCTCTCTTGCATTTGTTTAGAGCTTATTGAATAACATGCATTAACCATTCACTCTTACTGTAAATCGTGGAACAGGGGCAGCCCTCCCTATTTAAAAAAGGAGAGGCCCGGTTATGGATGCCCTTTTCAAACATGGGGCCCCTCCCCCACCCCCACCATTTAAAAGGCAAAGGCTAAAGGCAAAGCGAAAGGGAAAAGCTCTTTCTGATCAAGGAATGGGTGCATCAAAGCCCCATTACTCCGTTTAAATAAGGTAGAGCGATCTGAATTCCAGATTATATATGCTACGCCGGACACACAAGGTTTACTCCCTTTTCTGACTGAACGAGTCGATATGCCAAACACAACTCCGAGATACCGCGCCCAGCACAAAAAAAGCCAAGAACTGATCCGAGCCGAGCTAACCTAGCCACCTCTCCCTATTTTAAAAGGGGTGACCAGTCCGAGCTCTTAAAAGATCTGCCGCAAGCCCCTTGTCAATCATAAACGGCCTTTAAGAGCTTCAGATCAGAACTTTAAAGCATTGCTAGCTGATTCAACAGCAGTTCTCCTTCCATTTCTATCTGATTCCGCCGCTCTCTATCCTCATGCAAGGTTGAGCCCTCGCACCCATAAGCAGGTGGTGGTATTGAGTGAGCTGAGCTATTACTTGAGCCCAGCCTTTACCTTTAAAAGCCGAGGGGAGGGCGGTTCGCTCTCTATCCCTATCTAAAGCTTTGGAAGGAAGCCAATAAATCCCTTACTTACATGATAGTTTCCCCATGCCTTAGAACTCAAAGCATTGGACATTACGAATTTGAAAGTAACCTCTCCTCTCCCCTCTATTTTAAAAGGCTCGGCCTATTGAATATAAAAGCCTGCGACGGCATCTTTCTTTGAAACGTAAGCTCTTTAAAAATTCGGCGGTCCGGAGGAGAAAAGAGAAAAGGAGAGAAATCACGCCCCCCTTAAAACTGATACGGGAAAACCTTTTTATTAAATTAAAGCTCGAATTTAAAAGAAGGGGAGGATTAAAAAGGAGGGAAGGATTGACACCTCCCACTCTCGAATTCAAGGGAATGGAGATAATAGAATTAAAGGCCAATTAAAGTAAAGGCCGAGAAATAGATTCACATGCGAGGGAGGAAAGGAAGGGGAGAACGGTCGTACTGAAAAAGGGAGACCGGGAAACCTTTCCCTTTCCTCCTCCCATCGATCAAAATCAAACTAGTTCTTTAAGCGTGTTAAAGAGCATATTATAGACGTATTAAAGATGTCGTCGTTGAAAGCTCTAAAGGCAAGGGTTTTCGCTTGCCTTTAGAGTGGAGGGCGGAGGATGAGTGGAGGGCGGAGGATTTCGTTTCGATGGCAATCATAATTGAAAGCTCGTTATTTCCAAGGTCGAGGGGATCTTTATCGAGGGAAATATATCTTTTCAAGGACTTTATTTTGAGTTTTGAGTCGATGATGGTTTTTCGATAAAGATAAATACTAAATAACTAAAATGCAAGCAAAGAAAAAGATAAGGGAAGGGAAGGAAAAGAGAAGGGAAGGGAAGGATTGACACCTCTGGGGAATAGAAATAATGAGTCCGCTTGAAAGAGATAAAACAAATAAATGGAAGGAGCATACTTACAGCCGGAGTGAAGGCCGAGCCCCTTTTTCAAGGCTCGGCCGAACGGGGCCCCTCCGAAATAAATACCTATATCAATAAATATCTCCCTAAAAGAGATTCTAAATATCTTCCATTAAAGATGGAATATCTTAAAACCTTGCCCTCTTAAAACCTTGCCTTGAAAGAGATAAACCTTGCCCTTCGAGATAGAAAGATAGAAGCCCTTCGAGATAGAAAGATAGAAACCTTGCCCTTCAAGATAAGATAGAAATGAAATCTTTGAAATAGAAATCATTGCCTTAAACAGATAGATCCCTTTAGTCTTCAATAGATGTCTATAAAGGATTGAATCTGTTGATTTATATACGGAAAGGAAAGTCAAGAAGGTTGTTTTTATGGTGTAAAGGGGTACCGGTCGTACTCACAAAAGGGAGACCGGTAACCCTTTCCCTTCCTCCTAACGTTAATGAGAATTTGATTCCTTTCTTTCTAGAGGCAACCCTATCGAAATAGAGGATCACTAATATCAAAGAGGGGCATCGATAAACTATAAAGAGGGGCTTTATATTTGCTCCAGCTCATCCTCGGATTAGAGGGGAATTGAACCCCACCCCTTATTTCAAGGTGCGCCAGCTAATCTTCGTTTTCCCCATTTCTCTTTATTGGTTTTTGAGATTTCCGTTTCCTCTGGCCCGACAAGCCAATGAAACTAAAACTAGTTCTTGACGCCCCTTTACCGGTTCAATGCCGATTTCATTTCAAAATCGAGGAACCTAATGTCAGTCAATCTTTCTCCCCTCAACCGATTACCTCCTTCACATGCTCTCCTCTGAGGAAAAAGCTTTCGCGGGGGCAGGGTTCGAACCTGCAGTCCTCAGGGCATGAGCCTGATGAGTTGACCAATTACTCAACCCCGCTTCGAAAACCCAATGAATTGATGTTCTTACACACTCCATATGATTTAACTGCTCATATCTTAAGAGGTCGCTCACTCGCTTTTTTATAGATAGAGAGGCCCCCGCCCCCCTCTCTGTTTTAAAAAGGGCAAAACCCTCCCTCTCTGCCCTGTTTGAAAAGGGAAAAGGAAAGCTTGACGTTTTATATACGTATTAACAACTTTAACTCTCTATCGAGAGGAGAGGAGAGCTCTCGGCTGGCTTTTAAATCGTTTATTTCAAAACAGGTCGTTTTATATACGTATTAACGACTTTACCCATCCGAATGCTTCGCCCTCTCTATTTTAAAAGGGCCAGGGCTTCCGGGAAAACCCTCATTTCCAGAACATCGGCAAGACCGAAGACGATCTTAATCTACAATCAGACGATCATATGTCTTAAATCCAGAACATCTTACAGCTTCCAGACGATCTTGAACACCAGATAGATCTTTGAAGACGATCCCCTATTCAGACAATCTTACCCTTTGAAGACGATCTTTTGTCAAATCGTCTTATCTCTAAGACCATCTTTAAGATCCTAAACCCAGGGGAGAGCTCTTTAAGGGGGGAAGAGGGGAGAGAAGAGGGGAAGAGGGGAGAGAAGAGGGGAAGAGGGGAGAGCTCTTTAAGAGGGGAGAGGTCAAGCTTTTAAAAGAGGGCAAGCTTTACCTATTCAGACGATCTTTACCTTTGAAGACGATCTTTTTACAACATCGTCTTATATCAAGAGAAAGAGAACAGAGAAGAGAGAAAGAGAACATGGGATTTAGGAAGCATGGGATTTCTTTATCTACGGTATTTAAATTCAAGAGTTTGAGAGAGAATGCCTTTTCTTTACGAATACCTATTTGAGAGTCTTTACATACGGAATATCTATTTGAGAGAAAGGGAAGAGGAGTTTATGCTAACAGGAGCTTAGAAATAACGAGGGAACGAGGGATCCCTCCTAAAGGCCGAGTTAACTACCGTTAAAGCCTCGGCCTCGCCCTTTCAAAACTGTTTTGAGAGAGAGCTTGCCCCTTTATATTTAAAATAGAGGGCAGGGAGGGATTTCCTCTTATATACGTATTATCTCTACTTCTAGAGGGTCTAGAGGGTTAACCGTTCGGCCGAGCTTTCTTTAAGGGGCTCGGCCTTCACTCCGGCTTCCCAAAGACTAAGGTCGAGAGTTCTTTCATAGACTATTTAACAACTATTTAAGACATCTATTTAAGACATTTAAGAGACTTCTATTTAAGACATTTAGCATTAGTTAGCATTCACTATTAATACAGTTCTTTAGGTACTCCTTACCATCTAATGGATATCTCAAACATTTTACCAGGCCTCCGGGAAAACCCTCATATCTAGACCATCAGCAAGACGATCTTACCTTAAAGCAATAAGACGATATTTAAGACAATCATACAATCTTTAAGATCTTGAAGACAATCTTTAAGATCCTCAACGGAGGGGAGAGGTCTTTAAGATCCTCAACGGAGGGGAGGGGGGAGGCCTTATGGGGAAAGGAGGCCTACCTACTCCATACCCATTTATACAAGCTTTACCTCTTAAGACGATCTTTACCTTTTAAGACCTTGTAAAATCGTCTTATATTAAGAGAAAGAGAAGAGATCCACACCTCATACTATTCCAGATAGAGGAGCTATTCCAGATAGAGGAGATATTTAGTACACATTCAAGGCTATTTAAACTCCATTTTAGAAAAGGGTAGGCCGACTGATAGGGGGGGCCTACCCACTAAAGGAAGGATGGGATTTCTTTATCTACGGTATATCAAATATACGAAATATCCATTTAAGAGAAGAGGAGGTTATCCAAGCAAGGTATCCCTTCGTTCGGTCGAGCCCCAGCTCGGCCTCACCCCTTTTAAAATAGAGATAAAGGCCCAAGATTTTAAAGGCAGACATTTATTCAGGCATTTAACCACATTTAAGAGAAGAGATATTTAAGAACATTTAAGAGAGAGCTATTTAACACATTAAGACAACTTTGCTTGCAATAGTTAGCATCGAATGATAACGTATAGATAGGGAGAGGGCAAACACCTGAACTACTCTTGGATATTTCACACAATTCGGTTGCCGAGAAAACCCTTCTCAACTAAACGATCAGGAAGACGATCTTTCATAGATCAGACTACTATCGCATCTATCCGAACTAATTTAAGGGATTAGCCCAATTCAAGTTATAAGCGGCCCAACGGAGAGAGAGAGCTGGGCCTTCACTCCGGACCAAGACACTACTTTAAGGGATGCCTTTAAGGGATGCATTTAAGGCAACCGGGATCCTTTCAAGAGCTTTAAGAGGGATCCTTTCAACAGCCTTTTAAGAGGCCATTTCAAACAACCTTTTAAGAAACTTACCGGTAGGCCTCCCTATCAGTCGGCCTACCCATCCCAATTCAAGTTATAAGCTTAAGAGCCGGGGCTCGGCCTTCACTCCGGACCAACACACTTTTAAGACATCTTTATTAAGACATCTTTATCCTATTCTTATCAGCAGAAACCCAATTCAAGTTATAGGGCGGCCCCCTCTTTCAAAGGCTCGGCCTTCACTCCGGCCTCTCTATTTTTAATGGCTATTCGAAAGGGCTGAAACAGAAGAGACAGAGTACGCCTTAGAAGAGAGAGAGTACACCTTTAATTTAATGGCTATTTAATGGCTATGGCTATGGCTATTTAATTCAAAGAGCTTTTTGGGGCGGGGTTTTTAAAGCCCTTTCATTTTATTTAGAGAGGAATAATGCCGATTGAATGCTGACTATATGGGATGAGCCTGATCGATCCATTCCCGATGCTATGGAGCTAGGTGCTGTGATGGACCAGTGAGTCATTACACTCTCTTCGAACCAATAAATTGATCAAGCTCTCTATTTTACCCCCATTTAAAAAGAGAGGGGGCTCGGCTCGGTTGTAATAGAGAGGAGATGTAGTTCTTCGCTTTCGTGTAACTTGTTATTTAATACTGCTCTAAAATTCTGCCGATTTTCATCTGTTAAGAGAATGTTTCCCTTGAGAGGATATTTATTTTGATTGCCTTGCAAGTGTTTTTCCCTTGGTTTGTCTCCATGCATTCGAAGTTTCATAACATTTGGGTTGTGATCTGACTTAAGTCCCACTGGAGAATCTTCCACTTCTAATTCCTCTATTTTTGGTATGTAATTCTGTGAGCATATCACATAGTCTATTACACTTTGTACCTTATATATTTTGTATGTATACTTTCCTGAATTTTTCTATTTGTTCATCCCATTACAAATAATCAAATTATATATGCCGCAAAAACCTAACAACTCTTCTCCATATTGTGTGATAATTTTTACCAGGTCTCCGTATAATACCTTAACTCATCCCCATATACTCTTCTAAGGTAATCGATTTGAGGCTTCCGGGTATTAGACGTTATTAGTCAACATAGGGAAGTTTCTCAGACAATCTGTTTACTTCGTGCTAGGAAATAAAGCAGGTGACCATCCACTAAATATGCCTTGTGTCGGCGTCAAAATATGAAGTGCGATTAAGGTTTGGGAGATTCACTATTGTAGGTGGCAAAGACAATCTTCAAAAGTGACTCAACTGCGATACGGAGAAGATGACGATGCTAAACTTACAACCTCACGTACAGGTGCTTTAGTAGCAAGCATAAGAAACTTCGAAGTCAAAGAATATAGCTTACATGGACTGTATATTAGATCTAACTATTTCAATTGAAGACCATACCACGCTAATCAAGAAGGTCCTATGCAATTGTATTTCACCATCAACAAGGAGAATCGATGGGATTTATCATGACCCGTAGCTGCAAAAGGTATCTTAAACAATTGGAATTCATTTCTAGATGATGACAATCTATCACCAAATATACCAATGCTAGTTTGTAAGCATCTCAAATAGCATACGACCCATTAATCCTTTGATAGAGTGGTCAACCTAAAAGATGATGGATGCCTTCGGGGTATAGCCAAAAAAGAGGTACAACAATATAAACTCAGACCCAATACAAAAATCACTTTATGTCATTCCATAATTTCTAGCATTCAATATTGAGATGGATACAGACATACGTTTATCTAGGAGATGATTTAATTGAATTATCATGCATAAACTCAATATGGAGAACTATTGAAATTCACGTAGAGAAGGAATAAGACGCCTTTAGTAATACATGTAATTGGATTCTTTGTCTATTAGCATAGGCCATTAAAATCGGGGCTTCAATCTAAGGTATAAAGTACATGAATGGATTATATATATATATTTTTTTTTTCTTTTAACTATAAGCTATGGAAGCCATCATATAGAACATTGAAATAAAGTGGAAATAAAACAATATATACACAAGTAGTGAAAGAGGAAACCCCCACACCTAGATCTTTCGCAAAGCCACCAATCTCCAATTTGCTTTGAAAGTCCTTCCATCCACCCCCTTCTAGTCTCCCTCCTTTCCAATACTCTATGGCTTTTTATAGCTCTTTACCCTTCGACAAGAAAAATGCTTGTGAATATTTTATTTGTTTTTTTCTCTCCCATGTGGAGGCTTCCACTAATATATGGTATTTTAATGGGAAGGTAATCCATAGAGATAAGGTAAAGGTAGATTATTTGTCTTGTGTCCCCCACTCCTAGGGCACTACTACTATTATGAGTATGGGTGATAAGGGTTGAGACTATTAAAGATAAGAGAGGAATCTCACCCACCATTTCCACCATCCTAAAGTAGCCATGTGGAGGAGAGGATAATTATTTAAATAAATAAAGTAGTCTTTTCATGTTTTGGTCTAATCAAAATTGAACAAGTTCATAAGAGAACAAACTACCTAATTTTCCTTTCTAAAATAGAAGTAATTAAATTAAATAAGCATATTCAAAAGGTAAATCTCTACTTTAAAAATTGCCCAATTTAATATTTTCACAAAATCACAATTGCATACAAAATATTTCTAAAGTAATTTGTAAAATGCAAGCTCATTACATAATGTGCATTTTCCAATGTAATATTTAAAAATGTCAATATCTTGCAAAATTGTTTGTGGAATTAAATGCATCACACAAATGACAAACACAAGCAAACGATGCATGCTCAATATTCCTCACTATCATTTTTCCTTTAAGTGGGCGGGTATTTTAAGATGCTCTTAGTTATCACCGCCCATTTTTGAAGGAGACTAATAATGATAGGAACATGGGCACTTACCAGTTGAGTTGTCATTATCATCATTTCCCTTCTTATCTATGGTGGTCAATCTCCACCTACAAGAGTACTTGTTCCTCCAATCAAATAATGCAACGCAGCATCATTTTCTCTTAATAGAAACTTACATATTGTAAACATATCAAGTATTGAAATCAGCCATCAATACATAAATAACATCTCAAGAGAGTTCTTCCAAGGTGGGTCGTGACACAATGCAAGACAAGTTTCATAACATATATGGTTTCTAGATTACATGTAATTGATAAGATAAGATGATGGTAAGTAGTATTGATTTTTGAATTACTTTATCTTGTCTCAATTATGGTCTTCCACCCTTACAAAAACACATGAACACTTTATTTTTTCACATAGTTAATATAATTCCATAAAATCACCATCATTAACTAATACATGAATCCATAACAAGAAAACATCACATTCAATCAAACATGATGTCATAAAGTATGATTCATCACAATAGCATTCCCTATTTCATTCATCCTTTTATAATCCATAACACACTTATAAACCTTTTATATTATTCTAACAATCATCCATAAGTTTAAATTTATCAAAGGATAAAAAAGGCATGCATTACAATTTTTTTGCACATGAATATTTTTTTGACCTTTGAACCTCTATGAGCTAAAGAGGCTTGAGCAACAGGTTTTGTTTTAGATCATAAATAAAAGGATAAGGCTTCAACCAAGTATCAATTTTTTTTGGGTCAAAATCCACTTTATTAACTAACCATCTAATATATATCTTGATCAATTGTAAACTCTTTGATATAAAGTTTAATTTTGTCAAATCCCTAATTAGGGTTTATTTTTTTTTAATAGGTTGAAAAGTTGGGGGTACATGAGGGACCATCCTCCCATGAATTGAAATTGGGTCTTCATTAGGAGAGCCAAATACCTTTTACCATTACGGTGTCTTGGTCAAAACTATAAAAAACATTAACTTTTTTCATCTATCATCCACTTACTACTAAACCTTAGAATACCGCATATCGACAAAAATTCTAAAACATGACAAATTCGTAGACCATTTCTAAAATTAAAACTTAAAAAATGTAGCTACCACCTAATCATAACAAAAACAACAATCCAGAACCATTGGGGTTGTTGCGAAGTTCATAGCAACGCTTGACTACACCTAGGGTTTGTACCCCTTTTACATCGTTCGATCCTCATAACTAAGTTTTTCCTAAGGAGTTCATAGCAATGCTTGACTGCACCCAAGGTGTGCACCCCTTTCGCTTCGTTTCATCCTCATAACTAAGTTTTTCCTAAGTAGGGTTTATTCTTTTAACAATTTTATTGAATTAATAAAACCAATATATTTTTGAAGTAACATTTTTGCCAATATTTCCTTTATCTTTGAATAATCTTCAACCAATATTTAGCCTTAATGTTAAACTCATAATTCTATCATTCTCTAATACCATCCTTAAATTTCCACATGTATTTCATAATGACCCTATAGTGGTATTACAAATGATATTACAACTTGATAACTATACATATATCACTAGATCACTTAATAAATTTGAAATTTAAATCTTTCCTTAAAATTTAAATAATCAAATTAATTTATTTTATAAAATTTTAACTTACTTTTTTAAATTAAATAAAAAAATTCATTATTTTTTTAATTTGAAAAAAATTTAACATAAAATTTCTTTAACCCGCATCAGCTCCCCTCTTTTCATTTTATTTATTTATTTATTGTTATTTACAATCGGACACACACATACCCACCCTCTCACACACTCACCCACACGGTGGTTTGAACCTTGGACCTCCCAAAGAATAGCAAAAGCATGAACCGTTGTGCTGTCCCTTGGGACATTTTCATTTTATTTTATGATTTTAATTATATATAAAAAATATATGATCTAATTTTGTAATAGATATTAACACCAGCTAAACTCAAAGTAGCACAATTTTTAAAGTATATATTTAGAAAGTATAATTATTTATTTATTTAGGTTATTTAAATATTTTATTTATGTATTTATTTTTGGTTATTCTACGTGGAATCACAAGGACAAAA
This sequence comes from Wollemia nobilis, assembly GCA_028583015.1. Taxonomy (NCBI): domain Eukaryota; kingdom Viridiplantae; phylum Streptophyta; class Pinopsida; order Araucariales; family Araucariaceae; genus Wollemia; species Wollemia nobilis. Next base: position 5,327,819 of record JAQPPZ010001028.1, read on the forward strand.
ATAATTTAATTATTTATTTTGGTTACATAGGAGAGTTGATCACAACCACATTATTTTTAGTAACTAACAAGTGCAGGGTTCAAACTACTCCCACCAAACCTATTCGGCTTTGTTATTGTTGACCTGATGTGGGCCAAAAAATTTTAGGCTAGAAAGAAACCTCGAACCGCTTTTAAGTGGCCAAGAGTGTCGTCCCATTCGGGTATACCACTATCTAGAAGGAAGCCACAATAAATTTTTTGGTGTTCTCCCTTTGCATTGCACATGTCCGAAACCTAGACCTCCTCTAGCAGGCTCACCTTCTTCACTTACACTCCCAAATCAGGAAGAAACTTACAATCATCAAAATAAGTTTTCAGATGAAGAAGAAACTTACAGTCCCACAACCACACCACTCATGTGGGCACCAAGAATTTATGTGCAAGAGCTAATGAAGATGAAAGAGAAACTTGAAAGCATGGAAATGAGAGAGAAATTAAGAGATACTAAATCAGATGAGGTTATAAACATCATTCGAAGGCTGGAAAAGGAAAACATCCAACTCAAGGAGCAAGTGTCAAAGCTACAAAACCTTGTAAACATGGATCAACGTGAATGGCATGTCCTCAAACAAGCCATCCACCCCCCAATCAGTGATGCAGTAGATTTGGAAAAAACAAATGCAAATCAAATAAAAGAGGTACGAAAAACACTCCAAAACATGGAAACAAGAGAAAATGAGTTGCGAAATGAATTAGCAAAGGCAAATACATGGTCTCAAGTAGTAAAAAAACCAGTTAATCAACAAAAAGAGTTGACAGAGAAGCAAGTAAAAATTCAAATAATAGAAGAGAAAGTAATACATGAGAAGTTATCAAATATAATCATCAAAGGGTTGAAAGATTATAGGGATAGGGAAGACACAAATCGTTTAACCAAGGACTTCTTGTCAGATTAATTACAATGGAAAGGTAAGATAAAAAAGCAAGCAGAATTGGCAGGTTGAGAGGAGGAGGTAGAGATAGGCATATGCAGGTCACATTAATGAGCTACGAGGATAAAACAAGGTTACTAAAAAATATAGGTATGCTGAGAGGGTCACAATTCTATTTAGATGATGACCTAACATTTTATAGTAGGAAGAAATAAATAAGGAATGGGAAAAGGTGAGGGCAACAAGGAATGAAGGAAAAAAGGTATATTTAAGAAATGGAAAAGCATACATCACATCTAAACAAACCCAAAACAAATAGGGAGTATGGCCCGCTCGGGAACATCTTATGATGGTAAGTTGGAACTGTAGAGGTTACCCTTGGAGAAGAGGACCCGGGTTAGGGCCCATTGCTAGAGATAAAGATATAATCATACTGACAGAAACACATGAACACGATGGATGTAGGACTCCAAAATTTGTGGGATACAAAAAAATAGTAATATGGAATAAAACAACGAAAAATGGCAAAGCGCATGGGGATATTATGGTTTTAATAAAAAAGGAATGGGATAGGGTCATTAAAATTGGAAAACAAGATGAAAATAAACAGTACATCTGGATAAATATCCTAAAAATAAGTTAGTTATTAGCATAGCAGCATGTTATTTTTCTCCCAAGAATTCTAAATTCTATAAGAAATATGACCTTAACAAAGAATACCCATACTCCTCCCTAAAAATATATATTTCGATATATAGTAAGTTGGGGAAGATTATATTAATTGGATATTTCAATGCAAATATAGCAAATAAGCAAGCTAACATTCTAGAAGGTAGTGAAGATATTGAGATTAATCCTTTTTGGATGTCAGAAAATCAGCAGTGGACCAGGACTTTAGAAGATGAGCATGGGACTATCACGCAATATGGAGAAGAGTTGTTAGGCCTCTGCAGCATACACAACTTGATTATTTGCAATGGGATGAACAAATGGAAAAATCCAAAAAAGTATACATGCAAAACATATAAGGGGTAGTGTAATAGACTATGTAATATGCTCATAAAATTATATACCAAAAATAGAGGAGCTAGAAGTGGAAGATTCTCTGGTGGAACTTAAGTCAGATCACAACCTAATTGTTATGAAACTTCTAATGCATGGAGACAAACCAAGGGAAAAACACTTGCAAGGTAATAAAAATAAATATCCTCATAAGGGAAACATTCTCTTAACAGATGAAAATTGGCAGAATTTTAGAGCAGTATTAAATAACAAATTACAGGAAAGGAAAGAACTACCTCACAGTAGTAGAGATTATAGTAAGAGTGAATGGTTAATGCATGTTATCCAAGAAGCTCTAAACAAATGCAAGAGAGCTAAACCTAAAAATAAAGAAAGGAATAGCTTCCCAACCAACCCATGGTTCGATGAAGATTGCAAAAAAGTGCGAAGATTACTAAAGGAACCAACGGGTAAAACAAGAGCAAACAAAAAAGCATATGAGAAATTGGTAAGGACAAAAAAAGAAGAATACACTAGAACAAGGAGGAAAGAATTGATTTACTTAGGGAAGCATGAACCAAAGAAATTTTGGAAGGAACTAAGCGTGAAAAGGATGCAAACTGAAAATAGCATAACAGTTAATTAGTTATTAGAGTATTCAAAACAATTGTATCAGCATAGTAACCAACAGGAGACACCCCCTACTATCATTGTCAAGAAAGAACTTTTCACAAGTGAAGACATTATTCAAGGGATAAAAAAGTTAGAAACTGGTAAATCCCATGACATAGACAATATTCAAGCAGAACATATAAAATGGGGGGTAGATATTTTGGTATCACAGATCAAAGAAATTTTCAATGAGGTCATACAAAATGGCTTCCCTACCGAGTGGACAACTAGCTTGACCATTCCTTTGTTTAAAAGTGGAGATGTAAATAATCCCTCAAACTATCGAACTATCATGATCAACCCTCTCTTTGCAAAGTTGTTTGGGAGTATGATAGAGCGTAGGATCAGCATATGGGCGGAAGAAAAAGAAAAGAGAGCAAAGGGGCAAGTTGGTTTTAGGCCCAAGCACTCAACTATTGATCATTGTATCACGCTCAAACACATAGTGGAAAAAATATGGGACAAAAAATAGGAGGCTTTTTGTTGTTTTATAGACTTCAAAAATTTATTTGACACAGTGCCAAGGAAAAAATTATGGAGTAGAATGGAAGATCTAGAGGTTCCAATTCACTACAGGGCAACAGTTCACAGACTATATGAGCATGTAAAGGCTAGAATCAGGACATGGGAAGGGTAATCTGAATGTTTTATTAGTGAAATAGGTGTCAAACAAGGTTGCCATATATCTCTGATCTTCTCTGGGTTGTACATTGACAAGTTAGAAGAATGGATAAACAAATTTGGGGGAGAGGGTATGCACTTAGCCAAATATATGGTAAAAATCCTCATGTATGCAGACGATGTAATTCTTGTGGCCAAAATAGCCAAAGATCTAGAAGATCACCTTCGAGCTCTAGAACTCTTTTATAAGGAGTTTGGGATGTATGTTAACACGAACAAAACAAAAATTATGATTTTTCATCAAAAAAGAAGAAGCAACAACTCGAATTTCAATTTGCACGAGAACCGCTTGAGGTAGTAGTAGAATACAAATACTTGGGCTTAGACGTTCATGACAAACTTAATTGGAACACATGTAGGATGAAAAGAACTCAAAGTGGTTGGAAAGCACTATATGCACATCAAAACAGGTGTAGGAATACCGAGTTTTGGGACTAGAAGACCACCAAGGTCTTATTTGGCCTACTTGTTACACCGGTTTTGTTGTATGGTTACGAGGTGTGGGATAGTGGCACAATAAATGTAAAATAGAGGCAAATAGAAAGGATTCAAAAATATCTAATCACAAATTTTCTCAAAATTAAGGCCACAACCCCTTATGAAATTATTCTAGCTGAAACTGGAATGTTCCCTTTAGAAGCAATTGTTATGACCAAGTTGTTATGTTACTTGAAAAAACAAAAAACATGAAAAATGATAGATGGCCTAGGGCAGCTAGGGACGAAGAGTTGCATAGGAGAAAGAATACATGGATGAAACAAAATCATAAATGGATGAAACGTTGGGAAATCAACATAAATGAATGCCCAAATGTCAACAAAGACAAAAAATTATGTGAATGAAAATTTTAGAAGTGGAATGTGGAAAAATGCAAGCAGGAAAAGGCAATATTATATTGTAAATTTTAACCCAACGTATGACCACAAGGAAAAAGCGTATATAAGGGCTGAAATCAAGTGGAAGGAAAAAATCCTCATTGCTCAGATAAGGACTAGCTCTCATAGGCTTAGATGTGAAACAGGGAGATGGACAACACCCAAGGAACAATGGGAAGAAAGGATATGTACTCTATGCAACATAGGGGCAAAAGAGACAGAGGAACACTTCATCTATAAATGCCTTATTTTTTAAGATATCTGGGGAACATACAAAGAAACACTTGGGAATGGGTCTATGGTAGAGTTATTTGAAGATAGTAAAATAAAAAAAGTTGAGGAATTGCTAGTGGTGGAAAGGGTTAGGAAAAACTTTCTTAGTTCCTAGTGGTGGAAAGGGTTAGGAAAAATTTGGCAGGATGGAAAGACACTCTCCTCAACCAAGTTAGTAAAGAAAAACTTATCAAATCCACTCTCCAAAGCATTCTCATGTACTTCATGTCCTTGTTTAAATTTTTTTCTAAAATCCATCTCAATATTGAAAGCATTCAAAAATACTTCCTTTCGACAAGGATGGAAGATAAGCAAAGGTTATCGTTGGTCCCTTGTGATCAAGTTTGCTCTAAAAAGGGTAGAGGTGGGTTGGGCTTCAGGGATCTGAAACAAATGATTTTGGTACCCATTGCAAAGTAGGGATGTACGTTATTTAAAGAAGAAAATATTGGTTGGGTGTAGATTTTAAAATCCAAGTATCTTGAGAGGGTAAGCAACCTTCTTGATCTTCATATGTCGCCTAAGGGTTCTTCCTTCTAGAACTACCTCTTAGGTTTTCAATATCTAATTAAAAGAGGCCTAAGATGGAGGTTTGGTGATGATAAAAATTAACTTCTAGAGATATAGTTGGATTTGTAGTTCCCCAATGATTGAATATCATAATTTGAATTATCTGGAATCCCTCACTGCTTAGTAAATTATCCCCAAGGTGGCAAATTTTATTGAAGTAAAGGATGGCAGAAGGTCTTGGAAAAATATTCATCTTAATAACCTTGTTCTCATGCAAGTTCAATCCCTTAGCGTCCTCAACAGTATTCTCAAAGTCAATTCATCAAGAACTCTTTAGTTGATTCCTCCATTTAGAAAGTAGACAAAAAGGGAATTTTTTTATTCAGATCAACCTACTTCCTACAGAAGGATGGAGAAGAGGATTGGTTTTCGGTTAACAAAATTTGGTTTAAAAACTTTACCCCAAAATTAATTTCTTTTTTTGGTTGTCTACCTAGAATAATATCCTTACAATTGATAATCTCCATAAAAGAGGTTTACCCATTTTTAATAGATGATACCTATGTGAAGCAGTCTTGAATAATTCCAACCACTTATTTATTGAATGCCCGTTTTCCCTAAATATTTTCTCTCTTCTCCTTAGAAGTCTTTACATTGCTTGGGTCTTGCCCAATAATATTTTTTATTTTTCTATGTAGTGGAACTCCCCTTTCCTTAGTCCTAAGCTCAAAGCCTTTTTATATTTTTGTCTTCCTCATTACCTTTGGGGAATATGGAATGAAAGAAACAATAGAGCTTTCTATAATATCAAAAAGGATCCAAAATCGTTGGAAATCATAAATACAAAATATCTAAAAGAAAATATTTTGATGTTGTCCTTCCATGATAAGTGGTCTAAAAGTGAATCCATCATTGTTGACCTTTTAGGGCTTCAAGGAAGTGAAGCCTCCCCACCTCTTCATTTTCCTCATCCATGTTCCTTGTTCAAATGGGACTCTTTGCCTCAAGGCTAGATAAAAAAAAACTTTGACGGGGTTGCCAAAGGTAATTAGGGCAATTCTAGTATTGGAGGACTTATAAGAAATGATAAAAAAATGTCCTCTTAGCCTATGCTAATAATTTAGGGGTTCAATCAAGCTTTTTTGCTAAAGCGAGAAATCACTTTCAAGGAGTTAAACTTCTAGAAATTTTGGGCTCTAAAAAGGTGATTTTTGAAGGGGATGTTTAGTCCATTATCAAGATTACCAAAGGACCCCAACCTCCAAATTGTACCGTTGAAGATTTAATGAAAGAAGTCAATATTCGTCTACAAAATATGGAGAGCCTTAAGTTCAATCATGTGTTCAAAGAAGAGAATAGGGAAGTTTATTTGTTGGTGAACATGAGCATTCTTTAGAACTCCCTCCACATTTGAGTTGACAACTTCCCTAGAGAGCTTTTACTTTTGAATGGTGTCACCTAAAGCTGTTGAGCTGAAAACCCATATCCGCTAACCTTGTTGGTAGCAACCCTTTCTTCCACTTGGTAGGAGGGGTATTAGCAAGGATCACATTTCTATTGACTTTGCAATTTACCTTGTGTAGACACCCAAAAGTTGCACATTGCTATACCTACGTACTTGTAGATCCTTTTGGACACTTGTAGGTTTACATAGGCCATCCTAGGTACCCCTAGGCTATCGTAGACCAACGTAGACTATTGTAGATCCTCCTAGACATGCGTAGATTATTGTAGTCATGCGTAGTCATACGTAGACGGTCGTAGTCATGCGTAGTCATGCGTAGATCACCATAGATTGTCATAGCATCGTGTAGACTCCCATATACTACTTCATCGGATTTCAGGTCCTAAACCCTCATAAGCCTTCAAAATCACATCCCATGCATTGGGATATCCTCCGACAACCTATTTGCACTCGATTGAGGCCCCCACGGGGTATTAGTTGACCAAAATAATTAATAAGTCAATACCTAAAATCTAATTTAATGTTGACTTCACTTAAGTCACCTTTTTAGGGTAAATTTGATTAAAAGAACCCTTAATCTTGATTAACACTAATTACATCCTCCCACATGTGTGAAATTAGGGTTTGTTAGGATATTTCTTTAATCATGTCCTAAATTGACTTAAGCACCTCCTAATCAGGATTAGCCCTAATCCATCCTCACACATGTGTGAGGATGAGATATTTCTCATAAGGAATGTGATGTTGCCACATTGCATTTCTTAACCTAACCCTAGTCAGAATCAAACCTAGGTTTAGTCTATCTAACCCCCCTGCACCTTGCCTTTTCCTATAAATAATGGGTCCTAAACCCCTAATTAGATCTCTCACAAATTCAACAAAGCACAGTTACTCTGCTGAAATGGAAAGTGAATATTGAACAGTCATTTCTCGATGCACATAGTCAGATTTCAATGGTACACAGAGGCACCCCAGCTGCCTAGGAGTCGACCCACCGAAAGGATTTTGCAGAAGAGGCATCACAGCTCAGATCACCCCTTGCCCCATGAATCCGGCCTCAGTTCACCCCTCGGGTGGCGAATTGGGTCTATAGGCCCCAAATCACTCCAGATTTGGGAGGTAAGCTCTATTTCATCATATTATTACCTTCTGCATAGTTTATTTCATGTTTTGTTCTATTTTTATGGTCATTTCATCTTCATAAATATGGGGCCTGACTAAGGCAAGCCCCCCATCATACTAACACCCTTTTGCAGGTTCTTCATAGGTTATGTAGCAAATATGAAGAGGGAAAGCAACATCAAACCAATAACAACCCGACGGTGGCCCACATACAAAGAAGCCCACCTACACTGAGGGACGATCGAAGAAGACATCAAATTGATTGTAACATTGTTAGGAAGAGAAATGGATAAAGGGCATCATGTCCCTCTTGTAACACGTATCTTTTAATATCAATGGAATCATAGTCTCTTTGTTTAATGCATCATTGTGTTTTGTGTTAAATTATCAAATGTCATTTTCTAACCGTTTCATTCTGGCACGCCCGATGGGACCCCCACAATGGATAGTGCTAGATTCATTTTCTTTGTAAATCTAACATTATCCTCTATTTTTATGTTTTTAGGTACCATATCTATTTTTCACAGAGATCTCCAAAACCCTAGGAACCACCCTAGGCCATCAGAACTTTGATTTGAAGCCTCTACAGCTGATTCACCCCCCACCTCATGAACTTGCTACCAATTCACCCCCGGGTGGTGAAGTGCATTTCAGAGCCCCAAAACCTAAATATATTGTTATCTCAGACCTCTATGCAACCTAAAAAGCCCTCTAAACTATCAGATATCAGATCTAAGCCTTCAAAACCTAATTCACCCCCTAGGTGGCGATTTGAGCATAGAAGCCTCAAAAACCCCCAAATCCACTAGGGTGACTCTTTCAGGGGCCAAGAAAACCCCCATAGCATCAGAATGTAGGTATGTTCACTTTTTCTACCTCTGTTACAAGTTTTGGAAACAAAAATGCACTAACTAGTCAAATAATCATTGCTAGATATAGATTTGCTTTCATTGCAAGTTGTAGAATCCTTAGAGTTTTTAAAATTTTTAAGACCTGCAACTTTCCAACAACTTCCAAAATTTATTTCTCAAATAAATTTACATTTTTCTATTTTTTTTTGCATGTAGTATAAGCCTACCTTATTCTCCCTTCATTTATAGCATCCATTGCTAAAAGGAACTTTACATTCTAAAGTTTAAAATTAGGGTTTCTAATCCCCTCTTACATTTTTGAAAGAATTTTGTATTCTAAAGTTCAAGTTAGGGTTTCCTAATCCCTTTTATTTCACACACTTGGATTGCATGTTTCTATGCTTTGCAAAGTAGATTAATTTGTTTTATAAAGGCATTTAGGACTAGACCATTTCTTTGCAAATAATATAAGTTATCTAATCATTTGCTTTCGAAAAGGCATTAGGATTAGTTTTCTTTTGAAAAGGCAACTAGTTAGTTTCTTACCTTGCATACACCATTAGCAAAACACAAACCCACACACACTCACATGGTATTTAAACAAGTGGTGAGATTGGACTTCATCCCCAATCCATCACTCGAGACTAGTGTGGATCGAGTTGCACTCTCCATCAGCTCACCCCCTAGACACCTAGCAGCCCCATAGGAGTGGTTTTCTGGATTTCATCACCAAAAATCCCCCACTTTTGTGATTGGGCCCTGGATTTCATCACCAGCGGTTACCTGTAGAGTGGGATAGGATTAGCACCTTCATCCACAAGGCTTGTATAATTTGTGGAATTGGTAACTATCGTTCTTGACTAAGCCCACCCGAGGGTGAAGTGAAAGCATGGGTATGTCGGTAGCAGGTCTTAGATAGTGCCACCTCTTCTCATGAGAGGATATTGTGAACTCGCTTTAGCATAGTGAGTTCCACCCCTTTAGGATATCATTTTACTGTACCTTCCATACAGGTCACCATTCGCACATTGTGGTACCATTCTATCCTGTGCATCTTTGGGTGTTGCAGGAGGTTTGATATTGATGACATTCCTGACTTGCTAGAGTATTCACTCCATTACCTATGATTCTACATAGGGAGTATCAACATTACAACACACAAAATGAACATAACACTTTTATTTTCTCAGCATTTAGAATTGATTCCGGTCTACCATTGTTTGCATGATCACAGACCGGTCTCAACACATTACACTATATATTATTTTGCTACACACAACATGTCACTTACTTTACACTTACATTAGACACAGTTGAGTCTACATCACATAGGGTTTATTCCTAAAAACCCCTTTTACACATGCCACTATGCCTGTGGTTACCCATAGTAGAGCGCGTGAGCAAGCACGCTCTATGGAGGAATGGCCTCCCCCTTCCTCTAGTCAGTCCACTCTTACTCCTTCGATCATGAAGGAGAAGATCATAGACACATCTGATTCATGCATAGAATCTGATGTACAATTCACACACATGATGCCTCATGATGAGATGTCAACCTTGAGTGAAATCCTCGCTACTTCACTCATAGAGGATTACCCGCTCCTTTCAGCCCCATCCTCACCTAATCCACCGACCACGTTCTGTGACCATGTGATCTACATAGCACTAGGACAACCTCCTCCATCCTTCACCATAGATGAGGAGGTCATGCCTACTTCACCCACCTTTGCACATCCCTTCTTCCAAAATCTATCTCAATCCCTATTTGAGAATGATTCCTCCCTCCTAAACCATACCCATCCTGAGGTTGCATCATTCACCCCTACCATAGGAATGGTGTCTGACCCATCCTCCTCCACTATAGGAAGCCAAAAACCATCCTTCCAAACTGCACAACAAATCCCTACCCAGCAAGAACCACAAGCATTCCCTCAAACCTCACACCCGTACTCTTCACAAGAGTACCAACCATCCTCTTCCCAAGAGCCATTCTTCACCATATCTGAGGGTACCTCCCAGTAGCCTCTTCAGACACAAGATGCACAAACCCAAGCGGGGGTGTACACATATACTTTCCCCTCAACCCAAGCTCCTACTTCGGTAGCTTATCCCACCTTTTTAGTAGCTTTTCCACCAATCTCCCAAGTATCCAGAGTGTACGACACCCAACCTTTAGAGCCACCTTTGCCTACGATGACCTTTAGGATACCACCACCTATTCCTTTTTAGGCTCCCACTACCAATCTCCATCCTACCTATGGACCGACACCGCAGCTTATCCACCCACTCAACCAAATTATTCCACATAGTTTACCTTCCCTACTTCCTACCCTCCAGGGCAGAGATAGATCCCATATTTTGATACCTCATCTCGACCACCCCTAGCACCAGTAGTACCGACACCTACACTACCACCAACTGCACCTAGCTTCTTTATGCCTCCTCCAGTTTGGTCATCACCACCCATGGCTCAACCAATACAGTAGGCTCCAAACCAACAAGTACCTATGCCGCAACCATATGCCTCATAGTCATAGTATTACTACCCACAATAGACACCTACCCCACAACCTAGTGTGCCCATAGACACGACAGCACATGTCACCCAGTACCCACCTTATCATGATCAGGCACAATAGTATTCCCCATAGTATTGTGAAGAACAACAATACCAATATCCACCACATCCACAAGGTCAGCCTACCATAGCCCAACCCTCGACTCCTATGACACCCAAACTTCAACTCTTACGAGATGAAGTCAAAATTTTGAACCTACGCACCTCTAGCTATGGGCCACAAAAGCCTTGTTATGATGAACTATGCAATGAGCTAGTTCACCCATTAGTTCCCATTCCTCCCTATCCCTATCACTTCGAAATACCAAAATTTGACAAGTATAGAGGTAAGGAAGATCCCAGAGAACATGTGAGCAACTACCGCTCATCCTGCTACCAACTTCATAGTAGTAACCCTCTTATGTTGTGTACCTTCTCCCTATCCCTCATTAGGCCAGCATTGGATTGGTACAACATGCTCCCATGCCATAGCCTGTATACCTTTGAGCAGCTGGCCAACTCCTTCCTAGAGCACTTTTCCATCAACATCAAGAAAAAGACCACATTTTTTGATGTCTACGCCTTACGATAGATGGATGATGAACCCATTACAGAGTTCGTTGCTATATGGAGAGTGATTATCCATGACCTCACCCATAGCCTCCCCACCTCGAAGCTTGTGACACTCTTTTCCAAGAGTTGCCACAAACACATTTCCACATCCCTCCAACTTCACCAAAGTCATACTTTTGAAGATGCTATCTCACAAGAAAAAGTGATCGAAGATATTAAGGTTCAGTCTAGGAAGATTAAGTTGAGAGCCAAATCCAACTATACTCACTTCAACAGACCCACACCAAATCAACCTTACCCATGGCCACCACAAACCAACCAAGTCGCAGCTGCTACCCTAGCACTAGTACCGACTCCTCCACCATATACACCGCAGCCGCAAGCACTCCAAGCTAATGCTCCTGCCCCACCTCGACCACAACAATACCGAGGCATGCACCCATAGGGTCCACCGTGCAACTTTACACCCTTATCTAAACCGTTACCAGCCCTATTCCATAGATTGTATGAGGGCAACCATCTCGTTCTACCTGAGATCCACCCATTGGATCCAAATTCACCCAAGCCTCATGACTATAATGAGCAGCTCTTCTATCCTTTCCATAGGTAGCATGGCCATAATATCGATTCGTGTCGCTCCTTCCATGGGCAAGTTCAAGACCTAATCGATAGGGGCACTATTCAGGTAGCAAACCCTCTAGCCCCATAGAACCAAAACCTAGGGATTTTCCAAAACCCTCTACCAGATCACAGAGGACCCAATCCCCCTAGACCTCCAAACAATCCTCCAGTGCCACCTCACCAAGTCAACAATGTCCAGCATGATCCTCCATCACGTGGTGTAGTAGGTATGATCAACCTTACTACGAGGAACCAACGGTACCCGTCATGCCAGACAACACCTATTGTTTCTCCCCTATCCAGTTTACATCCCCACAAACATCTCAAATGCCTAATACCATACCACCACCACCTCAAAATGTGATTACCATCCGTGGTAGTCTAACCCATCAGCTACGTAATGCCCCCGCATGGCTATCCATATTTGATCTCCTACAATAGTCTCAACCCCATCATGAGGCATTGAATGACATCCTACATTCCATTGACTTAGAGACACATGACACAAATGCCTTTGTCAATTTCATAGGGAACATCCCATGATGCCTCCAACCTTCAATTAGTTTCCATGACCATGAGATAACGGAACTCGTTGGTGAAGGAGCCGATCCTCCCCTCCACATACAAGCCAATATCAATGATATCACCTACAAGTGGGTACTCATTGACATGGGCTCATCCATCAACATCATATCCATAATAGCCCTACATCACCTACACCTCCCTCCAGCCCATTTTGCCACACCTTCCCTAGACCTGCATGCTTTCGATGGCTCCATGAGACCTACCGTAGGATCCATAGTTCTGCCCATTCATGTAGGCATCCGTACGATCCCCATCCTCTTTCACATCATCCAAGGAGAAATGCAATACAATATTCTCCTCGGTCACCCTTGGATTAGAGACATGCAGTGTGTCCCATCCACATTACACCATTGCCTCAAGTACATCCACAATGGACTTGTTCACTATGTCCCAGCCGATGGAGACCCCTTTAAGTTTTGTAATGTCATAGACCTTCCCCCTGCGCCTTCATTCTCATCCTCCCAACTATTCCTTGTATCTTCTCACCAGTCAATAGGAGCATCGATATCCTCCCCAACTTCCACCTCAACATCCCAGTGTTCATCAACAACACAAGCCTCGATATCTGCACCATTAGCACCATCTTTTGGGGGACCTAAAACTGCTACCATGCCTTTCTCACCACCATCCTTATGGCCTCCACAATCCTCCCAACCTCTACCATTCCAATTTCCACCCATGGTGTCACAACCACCATTGCCACCCATCACACAACCGACTACATTACCTCCTCCACCCTTGCATATGGAAGCCCCTATCCTTCCTACACCACAAACACCTCCTCTTCCCTTTTGATCGAAACCTAAGACATTCACATCTCCACGCATCCCTACACCTACATCGATGTCATCCCCTACACAGAACAAACAACCTATTCAAGCCACAACAACCAAACATCATGAACCCAAACAACCAACACCCAACTCGGATGAACCTCCACACCCTTCAACTACCACCATTAGGGAATCTCAACTTTCTCCTTCCTCATATGATTCGGATACGCCACCCCAGTCGCCAGAGCGTGCCACACCATGCATATCCATATTCATGACAAACAATGGCCTAGGAGACTATAATGTACATGATGCCCATGTATGTGACACCCCTATCCAATCTACCCAAGACTTTGGTCATCCCTCAGCCTCAGTGTTGACTATTGGAACCATTGTCCAACTAGGAAGCCCTAACAATTATACCAATTTTGTGTATGCGGGAGTAGACTCTTCGATCCCCTCACCAACTTCTCCACCACCACAATCTAGCTCTGGTGATGCAATTACACACCTAGCCAACCCTCAATTTGCCTTGTGCTACCTACAACATTTTCATTGGCATGGGTTCAGGTTAGGCCATTATGAGCAAGGGCTACGTACACCCATTAACCCTCGTGTCCGATCACCCACCGACAAAACTAGCCTAGGTTATCACCCAACCATCATCTATACATTAGAATATGAGATCCAAGATCTATCCTTACATCCTCCTCCACATCCAACACATACCTTGGAAGAGTACATTGATATGGATATGCTAGAAGACACGCCTTCACCCACATCAACCATCACAATCCCCTACGATTTCTTTCAAGAATCTCCTACGTTCGATACCTCCTCATTTTGTGATATGAATAGATTGGCAGAACACTTCGCTACCTTATCCCTAGCTACACCACCGATAGAGCCAGACCCAATCCTGATCCACCATCGATAGAGCCAGACCCAGTCCCACCTGATCCACCACCGATACGCTTACCTATATTCCTGCCTATACATAGACAGCTACAGAGAGCAGCCTCTCATCCTCGTTCACCACCAGTTGTCCTATGACCTCCCTTGAGTCTCTTAGGATGTGCACAAACTATCCAACCTCCCTCACCAGACTCTACCCCACCTACTTCACCTACAACATCGATCAACATGGTTGAGGTAGACTTACGCTCTCCCCTCCATTACAACCACCAAGAATTCGAGATGATACCCCAAACCCAAACTTTATATTCTCTCACACATACCAATACCTAGAGACTTCCTTCTCTCACCTCATATATTGAGGGTGGAAAATACCCCTTCCTCATCCACGTCATCCCAAACCCCTCAGGTCCATCACACGAGCATTTACATAGATGATGAATATGAGTTCAGTGAAGCCATTGATGACTTCAACCTCATTCCTATCCCTGAATAATTACATGATGGATCTCGCATGCTCATCGAGGACACTATCGATGTAGACATCGATGATGATCCAAAAAATCTGCACATCCTCAAATTAGCCGCTAGCCTCTCACCAGAGGAGCGCATTGCCTTCACAAATTTCCTTTACAAGTATATAAAAGTTTTTGCATGGTCTTACAAAGACATGTCGGGACTTGACCCCATCGTAGTAGTTCATAATCTTATACTAGATCCCAATGCCAAACCAGTAAGACAAAAGTTATGATGCATGCATCCAACTATCACATTGATAGTGAAATCCAAGCTCCAAAAGCTCCTAGACGTTGATTTCATAGTACCCATCGACTATCCCGAGTGGGTATCCAACATGGTCCCTATCCCCAAGCCATCCGATGATGTTCATGTTTGCATAGATTTTTGTGACCTAAACAAAGCTTGTCCCAAAGACAATTTCCCTCTACCCAACATTGACTCCCTCATTGACTCTATCATAGGTCATGAAATGATTTCCCTCATGGATGGATTTTCAGGATATAATCAAATCAGAATCAACCCAGCTGATCAACACAAAACTTCCTTCACAACACCCTAGGGGACCTTTTGCTACAAGGTCATGCCCTTTGGCCTTAAAAACTGGGGCAACCTATCAACGAGCCATGACCTACATCTTTCATGATCTAATGCACAAAAATGTGGAAGACTATGTAGATGATCTCATAGCCAAATCAAAGAAATGTGTCGACCATCTCGAAGATCTCCATCAAATTTTTGATCGATTACTAGAACACAATGTGCGCCTCAATCCTAAGAAGTGCGTGTTTGGTGTTACATCAAGAAAAATACTAGGATTCATTGTCTCCCAATGAGGCATTGAGGTTGATCCTAGTAAGGTAAAAGCCATCATCGAGATGCCTCCTCCTACCACACTAAAGCAATTGCACAGCCTCCAAGGGCAATATTACCTCCATTCATAGATTCATAGCACAATTATCAGATAAATGTCAACCATTCAACCATCTCCTACAAAAAGGAGTAAACTTCAAATGGGATGATAAATGTCAAGGAGCATTTGATGCTATCAAAACTTACCTTACATCACCACCGGTTATGTCACCACCGCACCCAAAATTACCACTGACTCTATACATTTCAGCCATAGAACTTGTGCTAGGTACACTCCTAGCCCAAAAAATATGCTCGACAAAGAGCAAGCTATCTACTACATCAGTCACACACTAGTTAGTTATGAGACAAGATACAGATATATGGAAAAACTATGCTTAGCAGTCATATTTGCTACTCAAAAATTATGCCACTACATGCTAAACCACACAACTTTTGTCATCACCCGAGACAATCCCCTATGGTACATGATGAACAAGAGTTATCACAATTCATGCACAGCCAAATGGATCATGCTCCTAACCGAATTTGACCTAGAATTCATATCTCAAAAGTCTATCAAAGGACAAGTCATCATCAACCAACTGGTTGAAGCTCCATTGACTGATAATCAACCCCTACTCATTCAACTCCCCGATGATTCCATATTTCACATAACCAAAGATGAGGAATACATCAAACCAAAATTCATGGCTGACCTCACCATGTTCTTCGATGGTTCTAGGTGTCTCCACACTAGGGGTGCAGGCATTATCTTCTTTACACCAGAAGGAGAACCACTCCCATTTTCATTCAAACTTGATTTCCCTTGTACCAATAACAATGTAGAATATGAAGCCCTAATCCTAGGACTAAAACAAGCACACTCTATGCACATCAAATGCCTCCACATCATAGGTGATTCACTTTTGATAGTCAATCAAGTGTAGGAACTTTAGCTATGCAATTGCCCAGTTCTCCAACAATACAAGAAAATCGCACAACTCCTATCCCAATTTGAGTGGTATGCCCTCAAAGCCGCTCCACGATCATCAAACCATTTTGTAGACACTATGGCCTCCTTAGGGTCCCTCATCCCACAAAACCCAACATCCGACACAACATCTATATCTATCCATACACTTACTCAATCTGCTATATCACCCAAGCCTCCTACAGACGATGGTGGTGTGTATGTGGTAAATACTGAACCCCATGATCCATGGTTCTCACAAATGAAATATTACATCAAGTTAGGTTTCCTACCATGTGATCTACCCCATGCTCAATGTCGAACCTTCAAACAAAGAGTGATCCACTATACCTTGTTGGGGGACATCCTTTACCATCGTAGCTATGATGACATACTCTTGCATTGCCTAGAACCGCAAGAATCACAATGGGTTGTACAAGAAACCCATGATGGTACTTGTGGTGGCCATTTTAGTGGCATGGCAATCACTAAACGCATCCTCCGCATGGGTTACTACTAGCCCAAAATGGAGCAAGACTATTGTGAGTATGTCAAACATTGCATCAAATGCCAACAACATGCCAACCTAACACATTTACCATCCCAAGCACTTCAACCAATCCAGTCCATGTGGCCCTTCTCCCAATGGGGTCTAGATCTAATTGGAAAAATTACACCTGCTTCCTCTAGCAATCACAAATTTATCATCATGACAACAGAATATTTTACCAAGTGGGTCAAAGCCATCCCACTGGTCCAAACTACAGGAGCCAAAATTGTAGCATTCATCATAGAGCATATCATATGCCACTTTGGAATTCCCTCCCAAATCATTTTAGATAATGGGAAATATTTTAAAAACAAGACTGTCCAAGCTCTGTGTAACAAATTTCACATACACCATAGCTTTTCTACCCCATATTACCCTCAAGGAAATGGCCAGGTAGAAGCCACGAACAAAACCATCTGTTCCATCCTCCATAAAACCATAGCAGAATCTCATCGAGATTGGCATAATCAAATACCCCTAGCCTTGTGGGCATATCGTACGAGCATCCATACTCCTACTAGGGCAACACCTTTTTCACTCGTATATGGGGTAGAAGCTATCATGCCCCTTGAGCTTGAGATACCTTCATTACGGATATCTATGAAGGATTTCATTGATGATGACACTGCTCGCCAAGCTCATCTAGATCAACTAACACTTCTCGATGAACGTCGCATTCATGCAATCGAGCACACACGAGTCTATCAAGATCACCTTCACCGTGCCTACAATAGTAAGGTACATCAGTGCAAGTTTAATATTGGTGACTTGGTTCTCAAAGAGAACCAACAAATCACAAGTCAACCTCACCAACAACATGATAAATTCACTCCAAACTGGTTGGGCCCATTCATGGTTACACACAAATATGGTTCAGGAGCATATCGTCTAGCCGATCTTGAAGGCCTTAATGATCCTGAACCCATCAACATCTTGCACCTTCATGCATTCAATGCATGATGCACAAACACATTCACCATCATGAGTGTCACATAGTATTAGAAGTAAATCACTAAGCACATCACCATGTGAATCTATTATTTCTGCTTTATTATTTCTCTATACATGTACGTTTCACCTTTCTACCATTTTTATGCTCGAGGTATTTGTTTTTCCTTTTGCAGGACTCACATCATCAGTAGGAGAGCTCTACAGTGGCCTCACCTACCACCATGCAGGACCATCCACAACCACAACAAAAACCCATCACACCGGTCGATCTAGCCCGACCACCAGCTGCCCTCCACACCAGGCGCTCCTCACATTCATCCCATTCAGGTCATCATACCTCACCTCAACACCATTCCCCTCACCAGCGAGGTTCATCCTACTCACCTCACTTCGGAGACAGCCAGGTCACCATATCCTCTTTGATGAAAAAGAGGAATCCACCCAACCCCAAGAATAAGGGTCACCCTCCCATCCGTATGATGATCTCAGACATCGCTATTCACCAACAAATCACCCCCATCATCCCATAGGATCCTACCACCCACCTAATAGGGAGTATACACCTCATCCACCTCACCCTACATTTCTACCCGCTCTCCTTCCCAATGGTGAGTCTACCTACACCCAAGCTTTGCAAGCCCACGTGGCCCAAGCTACTCAAGATGGTCATGCAAACATGCCCCCTTCCCATTCACATCACCGCTTAGAGCCATCACCTATGCCACCGGTCCTCAAGACACCACCTTCACCACTATGAGGTATACCATCCCAACAATGCTTGCAATCACCATAGTCATTCCACTCCACTACATCATCATCCCAACCGCACCCATTTTCTACCATGCATCAAGTCATTCCATTCACATTGGAATCTCGATCACCCCCTTCCCCAATACCATCACCACCACACCATGAGATACAACATCTCATCTCCCATATCGAAGCTCTAGAGTTGCAGATGAGCCACTACCATTGCCATGTTCACCCATGATAGTCTCCCATGACCCATCCATCCTCACCACCACATAGACCCCTCCTTCGACCCCAGACTCGACCCATGTCAGAACCCAGACCCATGCCTCCATTACTAGATCATCCTTCACCCAGGCCTCGCTCACCTCCAGTAGACCCATACATTTATCCTATGCCTATTCCACACACGCCGTTATCCAAAATGTTCCATCATCTCATGCATCAGGGCCTTATTGACCTACCCGAGATTCGACCCATTGATCCCTCACATTCTAAACCATGCAACTACAATGAGAATCAATTTTGCATTTACCATCACCAACCAGGTCATGATATCGAAGAGTGCAGATCATTCAAAACCCTGGTGCACAACATGTTGCACGATGAGCATACCCCATCACCAGAGCATTCTCTTCTATTTAGCCAACTTCTAAGTCCCCCACATCGCATTACCTCTAGAACATTGCCACCCCGTAGTACCCTAACAATGCCATCCCATTACATCCACAACATGTCCAATTATAGTAGCAATCGCAACCCAAGCCGCATCATCACTTCACCATCCCACTCCCGATCGGACCCATGCCATTTTGCCTGATAGTAGTTTCAATTACTCTTCTTCTTCTATCTTATTTCTTCTACTTCTTACATACATTGATTCATTTCTTCTCTCCTATCTTCATTGGCTTTTGGTGACCCCCTTTTCTTGATTGGTTACCAATGTCCACTTCTTCTCACTTCTTCCACCTGTACATTCCACTCTCACATCTTCCTTCTTTTTGGTGACTATTACATACACTTATACAACTCACAGCTTATACATCTACTACACACACACCCCACATGTTGGGGCAACCATGATCATAGCATCACACTTTTTGTCATCATTGCACACTTTACTCATCTGTAAATAGGTTTTTCTAAAATTCTCCTTCTACACAACATAACTTTCCTCTTGTAGATATTGCATTCCCCCACTTGCATCATTTACATTTACATCCATTGCACATATTCATATGCTTTATAGTTAAAATTTTAATTCATGTTTGTACATTCTCCCCCAAAATGTGCCTCAATAGGAGTAATACATGCACTTGTTAGCATCACCACCTGGATGTCCATTCCCCCTTTTCAGGATAAGGGTATACATAGGTGTCATGTTTAATTTTGACTACTCTGTAGTTCAGGCAATCCAGTGTCACCCATAGCTACTGAGTCTTGTACATTCTTCTTATGGTCCTTTAGGCTGGTTCAACTTCTCTCATGGATCACTCACAATAGGTTACACATTAAACAATTTTGAGCTTAGGAAAGAGGACATCTTGAGTAGATATCACCATCTAGCGAATGGTATCCCCTGCTCATCCTATCACCTGCATGGTCAACATACGACCTAGGGATAAACAAAGGGATCAAGCATAAGAAAAAATAAATTATTGGGTAGAAAACAAACTTCATCGCCCATACAAAAAGAGCACCACGAAAATACAAAAATAAAAGAAAAGAAAAGAGCACTACCACAATCAAATAGGTTAACATTAGAACAGGGGCAGAAAACAAAAGGAAATGCCTCTTGATATCACCCATGTTATGCTTATCACCTTTGGTCCTTAGGTTCAACATAACACCATGGGATGATTTCCATCGCTAGAAATAGGCTCCAAGAGCCTGCCTACCAATGGAATAGTCTTACAGGTGACAACACATCTCTCACATTAGCATCTCACTTTTGTATAGATCATTATTGTGGATGGATGAGCTAGCTAGTCCGGTAGCATCTACAATGGGTTAATCCTACCTCCCTCAAAATGGATAAATGAACCTTACACATTCACACACATAGGTCCAAGACAGACTTTGAACCAACCCGATTATGTTATAAGTTGCCACAAACACTTGTATAGCTAAGGGTTTGAGATTTGATTGTCATAACTATGTTAGTCAAAGCCATTACACATGCCTTACATTATCCACCATCCCTAAAATCATGGAATGGATCACATCCATACAGGTAAATTCCATGATACAAGTGCTTCCTTGGCGCATTTCAGTAAGTCCATACATGCATCCATGCATCTATGTCATATACATTTGATACACCTTATAGTTATGCATTTGTCTTACATGCATTCATGAAATCAAATTACATTATGCATTCATGCTACATACATTCCAAAATCAAATTACAACATTGCATTTACTCTATGTGCATTCATTACAACATCACATTCGATATCACATCACACTGCATTCAAAACATAATCATGCATACTATTCTACAATTCATTCATATGAAAGAACGATAATAGATCTAAACCATTCACACATATGTATCTATTAATCATACATACCTACAAATTATATTGTGCTACCTATGCAAATATAAACACAATACATTCCAAACCATCAAAATCACAAATACATATATAACAACCAAAATCAAGGTATATATATATCATCATCCAAAAATGCCCGAAGGCTACAACCTGGGACCATGCCCATCACATATAGCATCCAAAATTCCCATAGGCTACAATCAAATATATAACTCCTAACTATCACCATGAGTCCCCCCACGTCCCTCCTGGCTCACTCGCCTCTCCATAGCCTGGCTCGACTCTACAATGAACTCTAGAACTAGATCTATAATAGGCTGCTCCACAGAGAGATCTCCCACCTCAACCCTAGCACCCAACCTCTACTATCCGAGCAACATCTATCTGACTCTGATGTGAGGGTGCTCACACTCATGACTACATCCTAGACTATGATACCACCTACTCATAATTCAGGAGAGGAATCTCATGCACCGACAAATAAGTCTCACACAATAACTTCTTGGTCATCTCCACAACTAGCTAGTCAGTAAGGCTCATAATAGTCTGAGCCTACCTAGCCATCGTGACTCTCAACTACTCTGCCCCAATCCCCTACCTAACCATCCCAACCCTCAACTGCTCCACCTCAGCCTCCAACTAATGAACTCTATCCCATAGCACCCATGCCTCATCCTCTACATCTCCCCTCATCGAGATATCAATAAGAATCTATTATGCCACATCTATAAATACACCAATATCAATGGTGTCATCCACGTCACCCACAATAGTAGCAACACCTACCTCCTCCTCTCTCCTAATAGCCTACCCCATATCCACATCAACATCCACGGGCACCTACTCCACCCTCACATCTTGGGTGCTCGCTCCACCACCCAAGCGGCATCATGAGCACCATAGAGGAACCTCCTCTACATCACCAACCACATCCTCGACCCTAGCTCTCCTACCAATCATCCCTACCGATGGAGGTACCCCAACATTAGGTGCCACCCACCGATCAATCATGCCTCTACCAAGCACCCAACTCTACCAAGCCCACCAGGCCTCAAACTTAGGAGTCATCCCAACATCCACCACATCCAGAATATCCATAGGAGGATCCCTCTCCCCAACCCATGGCAACACCATAGGCCACTCTCCTCTATCACCCTACCACCTAAAATAAATTACAGGAGTCCCAAGGACATCCTATCGCAAGCCAAACTACCACCTCACTCGATCAAACTAGAAATACTCAATCTATCAAGTATATCTACCTACTATCCAACGACCTCATCTAATGGCTCGCAACTGCTCCTCATCCTTCTCCCATATCACACCACCCAACCAAGGCCTCCACGTAATATCATCAAGAGTCGCATCCTCAAACTTACCCCTCCAAAATAGTGGGTCACCCTCATGCGGCCTCTTAATACCCTGCTCAACCATCGTGCTCCATCTCAAAGCATAGGGTAAATACTCCTTGCCCTCCACATGCATAGGCTGAGGCAATAGAGATGGCCTCTCAATAGCTATGTGCTCCCATGCCCATACCTACAGCAAGGGAATCACACTCAGCCCTGTCCTCCTCCTACAAACAACATCATGTAACTCTCGATATACTTGGGCTAACAGAGTAGGTGCCCAAGAAAACACAACCCTGCGCTCCACCATATCACTCACCAAGTCTAGCATATTCTAGGTAAACAAAACCCCGAAACTATCAAGCAACGCATATGTGGAGATCATCATCATGGCTGCACACTGTCGATCAGATATCTTCTTCTACAACCACAACCACTCATAGTCCATCTTCGAGATATCTATAGATCTCCACTCTACCCCAAAGAATCACTCCAACACCACATCCTTACTCTCATCAATCATCACTCTCACAGGAACACCCTCAATCGATAACCTATAGATACGGTACACATCTTCCAATGTAATAGTCATCTCCCTAGTGGAAAAATGAAAGGTATTCCTATCTGCATCCCACCGCTCACACAGTGTAGATATATAGGCCCTATTGGTGTGTATACTGGTGCACTCCCATACACCTCGAAACCATATATCATCCAACCACTTAAGCTCCTCTTCCTGATTCATCACCTTGTCAAACACACCCTTCATCTTCCGCACCCGATGACGGGGCTCGAGCATCTTCACCTGTTCATCCACAACAAAACACAAGTTAGATATCCACATAAGTGATGCAATCAAATCAAATTTCATAAACCAAAATTTACAAATTAAAACCTATTAATTTGACATGCACTTCGATGCTAAACAATGCACAAAACACATGACAACAAACATCGACATAACAGTCACACATTTGGATACCCATTTTGGCATTTCATGGCAAAAGTTCAAACTGACGTGACAAACAACATCATTTGGACTCCCAACAACCCAATTCAAATTTACAACTACCTATTAATTGGCACGCAAATCAAACATAAGACAAACAATAACATCTACAAAAACAAATATCATTTTTAGATACCCATTTGCCCACTTATCGGTAAATGTGTCGACAAAATTCAAAAACAACATACCAATCTACACAGATCTAAAAGTCAACTCTATCATAAATACATCAAAATCGAACACACATCAGAAGACATAATTCAAAAATAATAGTCATATTTTTGGATACCCATTTGCCTACTTAGCGGTGAAAGTTCAAACAGACGTTGAGTACAGTCTAAATCGGGCTCCCTATAGCTCATTTTTAGTTTAACATTAATCTACACCTTGGCACGCAAATCAAAGGTAGGCCAAATGAAGTCATTCACCAAAACAAACAACATTTTTGGACACCCATTTTGCCCTTCTACGATGAAAGTTTCATCGGTTTTCAAAAATTTTACCTCTAACATGTCAAATCTAACAGTCTAGGTTTGATAAATTACACCTAAAAGCGACAAATTCTGAAATCACATCAAACGAAGTCAAAAAAATATAACAGTCACAAAATGGGATACCCATTTCCCACTTTAGCAGACAAAATACAAAAACATATCAATGTCAGTACACCGTTACTTCCAAAAACTGACGGTCAAACCTCACACCTACTCTACCCTTCACCCGATCAAATCAACGTCAAAACAAGTCTAATTCAGAAATCGATCACGCTTTTGGATACCCATTTGGCTTGTTTATCACTTTGTATTCAAATTTTAATTAAAAATTGCAAAAAATTTAAATCGAGATGAAAACCTCCCCCCTCATTCACATTTTCCTAAAAAAATAAAACAAAAACAAAACAAGGCAAAAGATCACTTACCGGTGGCTCCCCACACCTGCTGCCAGCCGCTCTACATCCTCTCATCATCATACCCTCACAATAGTCACCCACGCTCCTCTCGTGTCATCGAATGCCCTCACAAGTCACTTTCCACCATCGTGCACCATCAAAATGAGCCCCCCACATGCAAATTAGGGCTTAAATATACCTTATCCACCAATTCACCCTCGAGGGGTGAACCGAAACCCAATTCACCCCTCAGGTGGTGATTTAGGTCAAAATCACCCCTCGAGTGGTGAATTCAACCAAAACACCTCAAAATGCACCCAAAACCCTAGGAAAGTAGGCAAATGTCCCCTAAAACCCTAGGAACCTTCCAAAATTACCTTTTACCTTCATTTGCAATCATAATCATCATGCATTGGTATTTTTTATCAATCGTTGCATCATCAAATCACCGCATTCCATTCACCTCATTGTTGATTCCTCGTTTGAGGGGGTATTCATATCCAAAGTCAGTTTTGCATGCAACCAAAACATCAAAAATCCAAAAGTGTGATTAGCACATTTGTCTACAAAATTTTTTGCTGAAGATTATCATACAAAATAATCTCAATCACAATCAGACATGGGTTACATCAGGAGAGCTATGCGTGACAATGGAGAAGTCAATCTAGCATTCTTGTACGTCGAGTACATAACGGATGATACGTTTGGCATGATCCTAGTGCAACATTTAGAGTATTTATATCTGGCATTCATGGAGCATCATGAATGACACGTTTGAATAAGCTAAATGTCAACTTAGTTCAAATGGTTTGACACTTGTCACCATGTTCTCATCAATCAATCAACAACAAAAATTTAGATAGGCTTTTGTCCTATTCATACTTTTGGACCACGCTGATCTGGTCGTAAAAGCAAAATAGTCAAAAGTTGTCATTCTCAAGCAACTAGTATGGCATCGTAAATGCCATACGGACTCAACAAAATCACTTCATTGCATCCACAATCATCCATTTCCTTTTACCGACATTGTTTTTATTTCTTTCCTCTTTTCCTTTCCTTTTCTCTTCTCCTTCTTGGCTATCTAGTCAATGTTGTATGGTCACGCTTCGACTACATACCTTTGATTGGATCCCATTCTTTTCCTTCTTCTTCTTGGCTATCTAGTCAATGTTGTATGGTCACGCTTACTACATACCTTTGATTGGATCCCATTTTTCTCCTTCTTGGCTATCTAGTCAATGTTGTATGGTCACGCTTCGAGGCTACATACCTTTGATTGGATCCCATTCTTTTCCCTTCTCTTCTTGGCTATCTAATCAATGTTGTATGGTCACGCTTCGAGCGGCTACATACCTTTGATTGGATCCCATTATTTTCCTTCTATCCCTTTTCCTTCTACACAAACCCTTCACATTTTTGTATTAAACTGTGTTCCACATAGTATAGTACAAAAAGGGGCAAATGTAGACACCCAAAAGTTGCACACTGCTATACCTACATACTTGTAGATCCTTTTGGACACTTGTAGGTTTACATAGGCCATCCTAGGTACCCCTAGGCTATCGTAGACCAGCGTAGACTATTGTAGATCCTCCTAGACATGCGTAGATTGTTGTAGTCATGCGTAGTCATACGTAGACGGTCGTAGTCATGCGTAGTCATGCGTAGATCGCCATAGATTGTCATAGCATCGTGTAGACTCCCATATACTACTTCATCGGATTTCAGGTCCTAAACCCTCATAAGCCTTCAAAATCACATCCCATGCACTGGGATATCCTCCGACAACCTATTTGCACTCGATTGAGGCCCCCACGGGGTATTAGTTGACCAAAATAATTAATAAGTCAATACCTAAAATCTAATTTAATGTTGACTTCACTTAAGTCACCTTTTTAGGGTAAATTTGATTAAAAGAACCCTTAATCTTGATTAACACTAATTACATCCTCCCACATGTGTGAAATTAGGGTTTGTTAGGATATTTCTTTAATCATGTCCTAAATTGACTTAAGCACCTCCTAATCAGGATTAGCCCTAATCCATCCTCACACATGTGTGAGGATGAGATATTTCTCATAAGGAATGTGATGTTGCCACATTGCATTTCTTAACCTAACCCTAGTCAGAATCAAACCTAGGTTTAGTCTATCTAACCCCCCTGCACCTTGCCTTTTCCTATAAATAATGGGTCCTAAACCCCTAATTATATCTCTCACAAATTCAACAAAGCACAGTTACTCTGCTAAAATGGAAAGTCAATATTGAACAGTCATTTCTCGATGCACATAGTCGGATTTCAACGGTACACAGAGGCACCCCAACTGCCTAGGAGTCGACCCACCGAAAGGATTTTGTAGAAGAGGCATCACAGCTCAGATCACCCCTTGCCCCATGAATCCGGCCTCAGTTCACCCCTCGGGTGGCGAATTGGGTCTACAGGCCCCAAATCACTCCAGATTTGGGAGGTAAGCTCCATTTCATCATATTATTACCTTCTGCATAATTTATTTCATGTTTTGTTATATTTTTATGGTCATTTCATCTTCATAAATATGGGGCCTGACTAAGGCAAGCCCCCCATCGTACTAACACCCTTTTGCAGGTTATTCATAGGTTATGTAGCAAATCTAAAGAGGGAAAGCAACATCAAACCAACAAGCAACCCGACGGTGGCCCACATACAAAGAAGCCCACCTACACTGAGGGACGATCGAAGAAGACATCAAATTGATTGTAACATTGTTAGGAAGAGAAATGGATAAAGGGCATCATGTCCCTCTTGTAACACGTATCTTTTAATATCAATGGAATCACAGTCTCTTTGTTTAATGCATCATTGTGTTTTGTGTTAAATTATCAAATGTCATTTTCTAACCCGTTTCACCTTGTAATTCGTCGAGGGTCCTTTTGGCTTGATTCTTTTAATTTTTTTTAATTGTATGCCCCTTCCCTCTTTCTTAGTGGTGCTAATGACATGTCAATCATCAACAAGGGAATACAAATTAGGAAATTTGGTACCATTTTTTAGCCCAAAAATTTTCAATTCGGGTTTAGGAAGGTCTTGTTGTCATCCTATGTTGCCTTTTCAAAACTTGTAGACTCAATCATATGTAGGCCTTCAAACTCATGCTTGCCAATTTCAATAGTCTTAGGGAATGGATGTCGTTTGAAAATCCTCTATCCCCTTCGCTTTTTTTGTGCCACTCTAGGATTGCCCCCCTCCTTGACCTGATCTAGCGAATGAATCATTATCTCAACTCATCCTCCTTTTTAAATTATTACCTTTCCAAAGCTAACTTTCGAGTTTACTTAACCACCAAGCACAAATTTCAATCTTCTCACATGTTTGATGCTTCCATTATATCCTTTGTCTCCAAATATTTCCTTCACATGCGGTTTCCCTATTTAATTATCATTTCAATTTCTTCCTCAATTTGGAACTACAAAGGCCTTACAAAGATGGACAACAAGGATATCCCCAATGGTACAATATTGCTCTTGAAGCTAGCTATGGGGAGTGAATACTTGAAATTAAAATTTTTAAAGTTGGTTTTGGATAGCAATATCATTGGCATATTGGATAAAGGGGGGCTTTGGAAATGCATCTAAAAGTTTGATGGTCATGATGAGCTCATTTCTCTACAAATTTCTCATTCATGGTCCAAGGGAAGAGTGAAAGTGAAGGGCATCGAGTTCACCATCAATATGTCCCTTATTTCTAAAGAAACTTCCTCATCTATTGAAGAGAAAAACATTAACAAAGAAAAGCACTCCCTTGCTAAAGAGTTGGAAATATTCTTAGGAAAAAATGAGAGGACGCATAAGCTAGAGAATGACATCCTCAAGGATTCCCTCTCCAACCCTTGGGACAAAGTGGTTTTGCTAATAATGAGGTACTTCACCTTGGATGGAAAATTTAATGTTGTGTAGAGTTTCCATTTGGCTTTCCTTAATCACCTTCAAAGGGGAAATAAGCTAAATGTTCCATCCTTTTTGTTGCATTCTATCAAGAAGACCCTTGGTGATGTCCAAAGTGGGAAATTCAATATTCCCTTGCACCAAGGGCTCTTTAAAATTCTCTTCTACCATGCAATGGAGAAAATGGGTCAGCATAATATGCTAAGCTTGGGTCTTGACTATGGCAATCCTTTGACCCCTTTACAAAAATTTCATGGAATTGGAGGAAAAGATGAAAATCCCACCACTTTTTCTAACGAGATGGAGAAAGAGGTTTTGTCATTTATTTCTATTTTAGCTAGCTCTATAAAGGGAATGAAAATCTCCTCCAACCAAAATAAAAGCACTCCAATCAAAAAGGAAGGTTCGTTGAACCATGCTTGGGCTAAAGTTAAAGAAACCAAGCATTTAATCCATCTAAATAATATGTAGAGGAAGGGAAAGTCTCCAACTCCGCCCCTCCACATGTTATCGATTTGGACTCTAAGAATCATCAGGACCTAACTCCAATGTCTCTGGTGAAAGGCTCCCCCTCATTCTTGTCATAAGAAAAAAAATTGTTTTTTGAGTGTAAGGGAGGTGATACCTCAACGAAAAAAAATTATGGAATCCCCCCTTGGAGTCCCCCTTCATGGTCATTCCAAGTAGTAATTTTGTTGCCTCAAATACCTCATGAAATCCCTTCACAAGATGAACATATTGATGGCTATGCTTATGGAGGAGCTGGTAAACCATTTGGAGGACTTCCATAAAAAAGTGGTGAATCCTAGTCCAAATAAGTTGTGGCTTACTTGGTAGTTTTGTTCTTTTTTCTTCTTCAATTCCACTCCCTTTTGGACTTGGGGATTTTTGGCTTTTGCTTCCCCTCTTTGTCTCTCCTCTTCTTTGTTTTTTTTCTAAATGTGGCTGTTTTTGGTTTAGTCCCAACTCTTAGGGGTAATTCCTCTTGCTTTCTTCTTGGTCTTTTATTGTATTCTCCTCTACTCTTTGTAAAAGGTTTGGGAGTTCTTTCAAATGGTGTATTAAGGCAAATAAAAAATAAGCACTTGAAATTCTATAAGCACAAGATTTAGAATTTGTTGAAGGTCTTTATATATACAAGCTTAAGGCAATACCTAGGAAATTGAGTATTAAGGCAAATGATCTAGCCACCCTAGTTACCAAATTTGACCCCGCCATAAACATGTGGAATAGACCTATAGAACTAGAGATATATTTTAGGCTTGTTATTCCTAATAATATAAATCACTAACAAGTATTCAATAATTATGAGTAAATCATGGAATTCATTGTCAAAGAAGACCAATATGTAAAAGAAAATAATGAGTATGGAATAATATTAAGGATGTGTTAATTCAATAAAAAATAAACTAGTTTCCAAGGGTATTAATCATGCTAGAGATCCTCTTTAATGTTGATGATCAAATTAAAAAGAAAAGTATCAAGGTTAAAACATCCTTGTACCACCCCAGTAAAGTTGTTAAAGGTACAAACATATGCTTGGGAAGGGATTGCACTAAGAGGAGGCTTATTTTTTTAAAGAGTTATACAAGAAATATTGATATGGCATTGCATGGATGTATGAATATTTGAAAATATATGATAGGAGCATCATTAATTACACCATTGATATTAAGCCCAAATCTAGCCCATTGTCATGGAAGCAAAGGATTTTAAACTAAAGCTTGAAGCAGTGACAAAAAAAAAGCTTATAATTTTACTACAAGTGCATATCATCTTTCCTATTAAGCACTCTACTTGGGTGTCAAATCTATTCACACTACATAAAAATTAAAAAAAAAAAATTCTTTGCATTGAGCTTAGGGAGCAAGGCTATATTCAAGGATCACTATCCACTATCATTATTACAAAATCATAAGGTTACAAACATTATTATTACTTGGTGGTTTCTCTGGATAAAACAAGATATAAGTTAAGGATGATGATCAACATAAGATGACTTTCACCACAAAATGGGTGACATTTACCTATCAAAGGATGCCTTTTGGACTATCTAATATAGGGACTACTTTCTAAGGAGTTATGGAAATTACATTTGTTGGATTGATTGATGAAATCATACTCATATTCTTTGATGACTTATAAATATTTTTGATGAAGTAAACACATCGAACACTTGGAATCAATATTCAAGAGACCTAGGGAGTATCAAATTTTATTAAACCCTAAAAAGTTAATCTTTATGGTTCTAAAAGGGAAGATTTTTCAAATATGTAGTTTTTAAGGAAGGACTTGCGACAATTCCTATTCAAGTCAAGGTAATCTAGGAGCTTCCTTTACCCTTGTAATAAAAGGTATTAGATATTTCCTTAAGTAAATTCAATTTGTGACCATATTTATAACTAAATTTGCACAAATATGTCATCCCATCACCAAGATGAATAAAGATACCACTTTCTCATGTACCAATGAAGGCAAACAAGATTTTCACAATATAAAAGACACCATAAAAAACTTGAGTACTAATTAATCTTAGATTTTTTCCATGGATTTTAGACTATATATATTTAATACTAATGAAGTTATTGCCATTCTATTGACCCAAAAGGATGAAAAAGAAGAAGAAAATCCAATCTCCTTCATGGTCCAAATACTTCATAATTATGAAAAATGACATGCTTTCATAGAGAAACGAGTATTTTCATGATCAAGGCCCTCAAAAATTCAAATATTATTTGTCTCAAAGTAAGTCCACCATCTATGTAATCCATCTTGATATGGGATCCATAATACATGGTAAATTATGAAAATACGAGCAGGGTTGATAAATAAAATTCAAGAGTTTTATATAGAGATTAAACACATCAAACTGGTGAGGTGGTATATACTTTGTGAAAATCTAACTATGCGAGTCTTAAAGGAATAAGTAGCGCATGGAGAATAAATGAAACCAAAGGAACAAACATGATGAATGGGAGAAATTAGAATGTGCATGATGATAGGATAGGTTCAAAGAAGGTTAACTATAGAGGAAAGAGCCAAATGTAGACATGAAGTAGCCCATTACAATTGGATAATAACTTGGATAAATGGTTTGATGGGGTATTTCTATAGTGCGTGGAAGAAGAGACAAAAAACCCCTTAATAGATAAATAACATGAGGAAAGTGACCATGATTTAGCACAAACCATAACTCATGGGATTCTATGAGTAGGATACTATTGGTCTATCATATTCATAGATTATTTTCAATGGATGAAGGTTTTCAAAGCCTATTGCATGCTCATAGGAAAAATAAGAAAATATCCTATGTCTCTAAGACCTATAATTGTCATACAACCTTTTTAGCAATGGGGCTCAATTTCATTATCAAGTGCAAGACATGAATGGATTTTCACTATGATATATTATTTCACTAGGTGGTCAGAAGTAGTCATAATAAAGTTAGCAAATGAATAAGTTATTATCCACTAATGGAAGATATCATCATAAATATGGGACTTTGGTTACAATAATATTTGTCAATGCGATGACCTTTATAGGAATGAAATTGCATTTTACTCTTGAATATGGTTTTATCTTGTAAAATTATTCCAATTACCATCCTTAGGGAAATGATTTAGCAAAATATACCAACAATATATTTATCCAAATCTTAAAAATAATAATTGTTGAATCATAAAGGGATTGGCACACCAAGTTGAAAAGGTCATTATGGAAAGATAGGGTACAACCTAAAGCTTTGACTTGGGCATCACCTTACGAGCTATTTTTTGGCAAAGAAATGCTACCAAAGAATTTTAATCTCCTTTCTCTCCAAATATCCATCAAATAGAGCTTGAGGACACTGACATCACCCTAATACAACCTTGAATTATCTATTCTCCTTGTATACGAAAGAGAGAAGTCCTTCAAAAGGTTCAACCGACATCAATCAATAGTCAAGAGGTGGTTTGATAAAAGGGCAACTAAAATGAATTTTAAGAAAGTATACCTTGTTTGCAAATGGTACAAAGATAGGATAAAGATTGAGAAACATAAGTTTGATTCCTCTAGAGAAAACTTTATCAAATCATTGAATTCAAAGGAGCCAGTGCTTCAAACTTAATGACACTCAATGGAATGGCATTGTCTATCTCAGTCAATGGGAAACATTTAAGGCTCATCTATAAGTCTAGACAAGGCAACCATAAATATGTACATAATATTCCTTCTTTTAATTTTTCCTTTATTATATTTCCCATATTGTTTCTCACTTCTATCTTCCTTTTCTAAAAAAGAAAGATATTAAAAAAAATAAAAAGATAGAAAATATAAAAAAATGAGAAAAAATAAAAGGAGGAAAACAAAATCCTTCTTAGTTTAGGAAAAAACCTTGGAAAAGGTGCTTATACATCCTACTCTTTTCTTTCATTTTCTCTTCATTTTATTTTTTTTAACCTGTAAAAAAATGGCTAAGTTTAAAAGGAGTGATTCACTTAAAAAGTAATGAATCACTAGTTTTGAGAAATTAGCAATTTGCTAAAAGAAATGAATTGGTACTTATATCAAACCAAATTCCAAACACAAGTGGGCAAAGCAAGATGAAAGTAATGAATTGCTACTTTTTAAAATTAGCAAATTGCTCCTTGTGAATAATAATTGCATGGGTAGATACAATTGACCATGTAGGGGGAGGGTTTCTCTTATCCTCATTTTTTGTACTAAGTAGTGAGAAAAAATAGAAAATAAGGGATGAGAGTCATTTCTAGGTCAATAAAAGTCTATTGTAATTTTTTTTTGAGGTATAGAAGAAGGAGCAAGTTACATTTTTGCTCAGTCCTCCACCGTCTACAATAGTTATAGTCTTTATCATTAGACCATTGTAGTCAATGATCACTATGTCTTTTACTAAGCTTGTGCCCCTATGCCCTAGCCAATTGTAAACCCCACCATCTTGATGTCACCTTTAATAGCATTCCTTAGCCTCAAGTGGGCCAAGCTTATTTTTTTTTTGACCTCTGCGTATATAATATAAAAATTTGAGCTAAAGATTCTCTCATACATAAATTTTAACACCATTGATAGTATAATGAACTTGTCAATTTAGTCCAAGATTGCTTACCTCTTTCCATAGGTTGCAATTTTAGGTTTTTTCCCCCTACTAAACAACTCTTCCTCCTCTATCACTCTCATTTTCCCTTTCTTTCCTCCTTTTCATTTCTTTGCTTCCTCTCTTTTCTCTCTCATTTCTCTCATTTACTCCTCATTGAGGGAGTAAACATGCTACCCCTACATTCATTCGGGTCTAATTTTTGTATCAAGAAGGTATAATTATTGGGATAGTAATTACCTTTGACATTGAGCTAAAAGTAGTTTAATAATACATTTGTTTGTAGTGCTTCTAGGATATTTGTCTTTTTTGACATGGGGATTTCTCTAAGCCCCTAGAATTATTAAATAATACAAAGTATTAAATGACCATCTAATCATCAACTCAATTGTCTTAGTAATGTCCTCTCCTTGCCATGGTAAGGTATGTACTTATGCCCTTGACTTGAATTCCAATGCAAGACAAGTTTCATAACACATAGGGTTTCTAGATTACATGTAATTGATAAGATAAGATGATGGTAAGTAGTATTGGTTTTTGAATTACTTTATCTTGTCTCAATTATGGTCTTCCACCCTTACAAAACACATGAACACTTTGTTTTTTTCACATAGTTAATATAATTCCATAAAATCACCATCATTAACTAATACATGAATCCATAACAAGAAAACATCACATTCAATCAAACATGATGTCATAAAGTATGATTTTTCACATTAGCATTCCTTATTTCATTCATCCTTTTATAATCCATAACATGCTTATAAGCCTTTTATATTATTCTAACAATCATCCATAAGTTTAAATTTATCAAAGGGTAAAAAAGACATACATTACAATTTTGTTGCACATGAATATATTTTTTGACCTTTGAACCTCTATGAGCTAAAGAGGCTTGAGCAATGGTAAATGTTTTAGATCATAAATAAAAGGATAAGGCTTCAACCAAGTATCAATTTTTTTGGGGTCAAAATCTACTTTATTAACTAACCATCTAAAGTATATCTTGATCAATTGTAAACTCTTTATATAAAGTTTAATGTTGTCAAATCCCTAAGTAGGGTTTATTTTTTTGAATAGGTTGAAAGTTGGGGGTATATCAAGGGCCATCCTCCCATGAATTGAAATTGGATCTCCGTGGAGAGCCAAATGCCTTTTGCCATTACGGTGTCTTGGTTGAAACTATAAAAAACATTAACTTATTTCATCTATCATCCACTTACTCCTATGATTGAACCTTAGAATACCACATATCGACAAAACTTCTAAAACATGACAAATTAGTAGACCATTTCTAAAATGGAAACTTAAAAAAATGTAGCTACCACCTAATCATAACAAAAACAACAATCTAGAACCATTGGGATTGTTACGAAGTTCATAGCAACGCTTGACTGCACCTAGGATTTATACTCCTTTCGCTTCGTTCCATCTTCATAAGTCATAACTAAGTTTTTCATAAGTAAGATTTATTGTTTTGACAATTTTATTAAATTAATAAAACCAATATATTTATGAAGTAACATTTTTGCCAATCTTTCCTTTATCTTTGAATAATCTTCAACCAAGATTTAACCTTAAGGTTAAACTCATACTTCTATCATTCTCTAATACCATCCTTAAATTTGGTCTCGTCTATCATTCTCTAATACCATCTTTAAATTTTGTCTCACATCTTTATGTAATTTTTAAAAAAAGTATTTTTTCTCTATTTATAGGATTAAAACCGACTTCACATGTATTTCATAATGACCCTATAATGATATTACAATAACTTGATAACTATACATATGTCACTATATTACTTAATAAATTTAAAATTTAAATCTTTCCTTAAAATTTAAATAATCAAAATAAATATCATTTAATAAAAATATTTTTTTTTTATAAAAGCCTAACTCGCTTTTTTAAATTAAAAAAAACAACTTTCATTATTTATTTAATTTGAAAAAATTTAAACATAAAGTTTCTTTTTAACCCGCATCAGCTCCCCTCTTTTCATTTTATTTTATAACCTATTCCACGATTGGAATTTAAGTTCACGTTAATAAATATCTATTATTTTAATTATATATATAAAAATATGATCTAATTTCCTAATAGAATTTAACACCATCTAAATTCAAAGTAGCACAATTTTAAAATTATATATTTAGAAAGTATATTATTATTATTATTTTTATTCAATTTAGTTATTTAAGTATTTTATTTATTTATTTATTTTTGTTGAGAAGAAAAGTATTTTATTTATTTATTTATTTTGGTTACATAGGAGAGTTGGTCACAATCATATTATTTTAGTAATTGATAAATACAAGGTTCAAACTACTTTAACCAAACCTATTTAGCTTCGTTAGTGTTGACCTGATATGAAGACCATTGAGA
Source organism: Wollemia nobilis (assembly GCA_028583015.1). Classification (NCBI taxonomy): domain Eukaryota; kingdom Viridiplantae; phylum Streptophyta; class Pinopsida; order Araucariales; family Araucariaceae; genus Wollemia; species Wollemia nobilis. The sequence goes on from JAQPPZ010001028.1 coordinate 5,364,005, forward strand.
GCTCGGGATTCATTAGCCCTCGAGGGCAAAGACTTTTAGGTTAGAAAAAAACCTGGAGAGAGCAGCTCTTAAGTGGCCCACAGTGTCGTCCCATCCGGGTATATCACTATCTAGAAGAAAGCCACGAGATTTTTTTTTGTGTTCTCCTTTACATCGGACATGTTCGAATCGAACCGTAAATTTCCTCTGAGAAAATTTTTATGTTCTCCTTTGCATGTTGAAACCGTGAACCTTCTCTAATATCACTTACTGAAGCAGAGCCAATAAAACGGAGAAGATTCGAACTGTACACTGAACCGAAAGGGTTTGCAGCAAAGGTTTTTTGCAGAGCAAGGGGAGTTTGCGACGGAGTATTGTATCAAACATCTATTTCATCGGGTAAGCACATTTTTTGTCCTCTTTCGATTTATAAAACAATTTAAGTAGATAGGATAAATACATTCATTATAGGGGTTTGCGCCAGAAGGTTTTATTATCAGCAAGGATTTGCAGTGGAGGGTTTGCAGAGCAAGGAGGGTTTTATTACACATCTATTTCATCGGATCAATAGTACAAAGGGTTTGGCTATAAAGGGTTTGAAAATGGAAGAAGGGAAGCAACAATTGCAAGAACCAATATATGTCAATGAAAAACAGTACTGGAGGATATTAAGGCGTTGACAAGCTCGAGAAAGGGCAACAACAATGAAGAGGGCATATCGAAAAATAAAAATAAAAAATATTCTACCACATAAACAGGTGGAGAATAAGGAACAATCAAAGGCAAATCACCAAAATGAGTTTTTAGATGAGGAAGAAACTTACAGTCCCACAACTACACCACTCATGTGGGCACCAAGACTTTATGTGCAAGAGCTAATGAAGATGAAAGAGAAACTTGAAAGCATGGAAATGAGGGAGAAATTAAGAGAAACTAAATCAAATGAGGTTATAAACACCATTCGAAGGCTGGAAAAGGAAAACAACCAACTCAAGGAGCAAGTGTCAAAGCTACAAAACCTTGCAAACATGGGTCAACGTGAATGGCATGTCCTCAAACAAGCCATCCACCCCCAATTAATGATGCAATAGAGGTGGAAAAAACAAATGCAAATCAAATAAAAGAGGTACAAAAAACACTCCAAAACATTGAAACAAGAGAAAATGAGCTACGAAATGAATTAGCAAAGGCAAAGACATGGTCTCAAGTAGTAAAAGAACCAATCAATCAACAAAAAGAGTTGATAGAGAAGCAAGTAAAAATTCAAATAACAAAAGAGAAAGAAAGACATGAGAACTTATCAAATATAATCATCAAAGGGTTGAAAGATTATGGGGACAGGGAAGACACAAATCGTTTAACTAGGGACTTCTTGTCAGATCGATTACAATGGAAGGGTCAGATAAAAAAAGCAAGCAGAATTGGCAGGCTGAGAGAAGGAGGCAGAGATAGACATATTCGGGTCACATTGATGAGCTACGAGGATAAAATAAGGTTACTTAAAAATAGAGGCATGCTGAGAGGGTCACAATTTTATTTAGATGATGACCTAACATTTTTACAAAGCAAGAAGAAAGAAATAAGGAATAGGAAAAGGTGAGGGCAGCAAGGAATGAAGGAAAACAAGCATATTTAAGAAATGGAAAGACATACATCACATCTAAACAAATCCAAAACAAATAGGGAGTATGGCCCGCTCGGGAACATCTTACAATGGTAAGTTGGAACTGTAGAGGTTTCCCTTGGAGAAGAGGACCCGGGTTAGGGCCCATTACTAGAGACAAAGATATAATCATATTGACAGAAACACGTGAACATGATGGATGTAGGACTCCAAAATTTGTGGGATACAAAAAAATAGCAATATGGAATAAAGCAACAGAAAATGACAAAGGGCATGGGGGTATTATGGTTTTAATAAAAGAGGAATGGGATAGGGTCATTAAAATTGAAAAACAAGATGAAAACAAACAATACATCTGGATAAAGATCCTAGAAAATAAGTCAGTTATTAGCATAGCAGCATGTTATTTTGCTCCCAAGAATTCTAAATTCTATAAGAAACATGACCTTAACAGAGAAGACCCATACTCCTTAAAAAGAGACATTTCAATATACAATAAGTTGGGGGAGATTATATTAATTGGATATTTCAATGCAATGACAACAAATAAGCAAGCTAACATTCTAGAAGGTAACAAAGATATTGAGATTAATCCTCTTTGGATGCCAGAAGAGGAAAATTAGCAATGGACCAGGACTTCAGAAGATGAGCATGGGGCTATCACGCAATATGTAGAAGAGTTGTTAGGTCTTTGCAACATATACAACTTGATTATTTGCAATGAGATGAACAAATGGAAAAATTCAGGAAAGTATACATGCAAAACATATAAGGGACAAAGTGTAATAGACTATGTAATATGCTCACGAAATTACATACCAAAAATAGAGGAGCTAGAAGTGGAAGATTCTCCAATGAAACTTAAGTCAGATCACAACCCAATTGTTATGAAACTTCGAATGCATGGAGACAAACCAAGGGAAAAACACTTGCAAGACAATCAAAATAAATATCCTCATAAGGGAAACATTCTCTTAACAGATGAAAATCGATAGAATTTTAGAGCAGTATTAAATAACAAGTTACAGGAAATGGAAGAACTACATCACAGTAGTAGAGATTACAGTAAGAGTGAATGGTTAATGCACATTATTCAAGAAGCTTTAAACAAATGCAAGAGAGCTAAACCTAAAAAGAAAGAAAGGAATAGCTTCTCAACCAACCCATGGTTCGATGAAGATTGCAAAAAAATGCGAAGATTACTAAAGGAACCAATGGGTAAAACAAGAGCAAACAAAAAAGCATATGAGAAACTGGTAAGGGCAAAAAAAGAAGAATACACTAGAACAAGGAGGAAATAATTGATTTACTTAGGGAAACATGAACCAAAGAAATTTTGGAAGGAACTAAGCGTGAAAAGGATGAAAACTGAAAATAACATAACAGTTAATCAGTGGTTGGAGTATTCAAAACAACTGTATCAGCGTAGTAACTGTTGACAATTTTGTCACATTGCACAAGGGTAGAAAAAAATAAAAAAAAATCAAAATTTTGTATAGTGTTTCCTTTTGCAAAAGTATTTCTTTTTGTTGCTTTGAAAGTATTTGTAAGTGTTGTAGCAATTTTGGCTTTCAATGCCACCCCCTTGCACATAAAATGAAGAAGAGGAGCTTCGCTGCCAAACAGGGCAAAGAAGATAGCTTCAGCACAAGAAAAAAAAAGTGTCGCGATATCGCGACATGTCGCATTTTTGCGGCTCAAAGCAAGGAGGAAGCGCAAGAAGGAAAAAGTGTCGCGATATCGCGACATGTCGCATTTTCGCGGCTCAAAGCAAGGAGGAACCGCAAGAAGGAAAAAGTGTCGCAATATCGTGACATGTTGCATCCTCGCGACTCAAAGCGACAAGAGGACCAAGAAAGAAAAAATGTCGCGATATCACGACATGTTGCGTTTTTGTGACCGAAAGCCAGGAGAAAGCACAAGAAAGGAAAAGTGTCGCGATATCGCGACATGTTGCATCCTTGCAACCAAAAGAAGAAAAGTGTCGCGATATCGCGACATGTCGCATTTTCGCGACTCAAAGCGAGGAGAAAGAGCAAAAGAAGAAAAGCGTCGCGATATCGCGACATGTTACATTCTCGAGACCAAAGGAAGAAATCGCGACATGTTACATTCTCGAGACCAAAGGAAGAAAAGTGTCGCGATATCGCGACATGTCGCATTTTCATGGCTCAAAGGATGGCACGCGCTCCAAGCTAGGTATTTTCCCAAGACGATCAAGTGCCTCATAAATGCATTCTTACTTGCCCGATAAGCTCGTCGCTCTTTTTTGGCAATTGGAAGCGAAGTATCAGTCCTTGAAGGAGAGTCCGACAAGCATGGCGGCCACTCGAGCATTGCACCCATAAACCAAGGACACCTAGATGGCTCATCAATGCATATTTTCGCGGTTGACTTGGTCACAGTTGCGCTTCTGGTAATGGATTTGAAAGCTCAGTCTCGAGGGTCGCGAGGAGCCGACTTCTCAGATCTCAAGAGTATGCTTCGTCATTCTGTGTAATTATGGCTCAGAGGGTCAGGTCCTCTATAAAAACCCAGACATTGTAATGTAGAAAGTTGGGGGGGAACTATCTGCTAAGAAAGTTGTTGTAACTTGATGTCCTGCGATTAATACTAAAGAGCTTTGGGTTCGATTTATCTCTTTTATGCTGCCTTCTGTGCTTGATTATTGTCTTTCTTCGTTTGCATACTGAGAAGCTGAACCCTGCATCCGGTGTGCGATCGGGGACTGTACCCTGAAACTCGTCTGAAGGATACATAGGACAGGAAAAACGCCATATTGGCTTTCTTTTATGCTACCTTCTATGTTTGATTCTTTTGTATTTCTTCGTTTGCATACTGAGAAGCTAAACCCTACATCCGGTGTGCGATTGGGGACTGTACCCTGAAACTCGCCTGAAGGATACATAGGAAGGTTAATATTGCGTTTCTTTCGTTTAATCTTGGTGTTCTTTACTTCTATTCAAGTTGTCAGTTAGTGATCGTGCTTCCTGTTCTCTCCCACCTTAAATCATCGATCTCTCTTCCCTTAACCCTTTTTTATTTATTTCTCTAACCCTAACTCCTTTTATCTCTTTCCTGCACCCTTATCTCAAAACACCAAAGTAGTTTAGCATAGGAGCCGACCTTTCTCCGGAGATTGGCACGAGGGGCATCTCTTCCCTTCGGCCTTTCAATGTTGGTCCAGGTCGAGGGCGCATACACCTACCCAAATCCTTTTCTAGGCAGATTTGATGACCAACAGTAACCAACAAGAGACACCCCCTACTATCATTGTCAAGAAAGAACTTTTCACAATTGAAGACATTATTCAAGGGATTAAAAAGTTAGCAACTGGTAAAGGCCGTGACATAGACAATCTTCAAGCAGAGCATATAAAATTGGGGGTAGATATCTTGGCACCGCAAATCAAATAAATTTTCAATGAGGTCATACAAAATGGCTTCCCTACTGAGTGGACAACTAGCTTGACCATTCATTTGTTTAAAAGTGGAGATGTAAATAATCCCTCAAACTATCGAACTATCATGATCAACCCTCTCTTTGCAAAGTTGTTTGGGAGTATGATAGAGCGTAGGATCAACATATGGGCATAAGAAAAGGGAAAGAGAGCAAAGGGGCAAATAGGTTTTAGGCCCAAGCACTCAACTATTGATCACTGTATCACGCTCAGAAACATAGTGGAAAAAATATGGGACAAAAAAGAGGAGGCTTTTTGTTGTTTTGTAGACTTCAAAAAGGCTTTTGACGCAGTGCCAAGGAAAAAATTATGGAGCAGAATGGAAGAGCTAGAGGTTCCAATTCACTACAGGGCAACAATTCACAGACTATATGAGCATGTAAAGGCTAGAATCAGAACACGGGAAGGGTTATCTGAATGTTTTGGTAGTGACATAGGTGTCAAACAAGGTTGCCCTCTATCTTCGACCTTATTTGGGCTGTACATTGACAAGTTAGAAGAATGGATAAACAAATTTGGGGGAGAGGGTGTGCATTTAGCCAAATATGTGGTAAAACTCCCCATGTATGTAGATGATGTAATTCTTGTGGCCAAAACAACCAAAGATCTAGAAGATCACCTTCAAGCTCTATAACTCTTTTGTAAAGAAGTTGGGATGCAGGTGAACACGAGCAAAACAAAAATTATGTTTTTTTCAACAAAAAAGAAGAAGCAACAACTCAAATTTCAGTTCGTAGGAGAACCACTTGATATAGTAGTAGAATACAAATACCTGGGCATAGACTTTCATGACAAACTTACTTGGAATACATGTAGGATGAAAAGAACTCAAAGTGGTTGGAGAACACTATATGCACTTCAAAACAGGTGTAGGAATGTCGAGTTGTGGGACTGGAAGACCATCAAGGTCTTATTTGGCCTACTTGTTACACCGGTTCTGTTGTATGGTTGCGAGGTGTGGGCTAGTGGCACAACAAATGCAAAATGGAGGCAAATAGAAAGGATTCAAAAATATCTAATCACAAACTTTCTCAAAATTAAGGCCACAACCCCTTATGAAATTATTCTAGTTGAAACTGGAATATTCCCTTTATAAGCAATTGCTATGACCAAGTTGTTATGTTACTTGAAAAAGCAGAAAACATGACAGATGATAGATGGTCTAGGGCAACTAGGGACGAAGAGTTGCACAGGCGAAAGAATACATGGATGAAACAAAATCAGAAATGGATGAAACGTTGGGAAATCAACATAAATGAATGCCCAAATGTCAACAAAGACATAAAAAATTATGTGAATGAAAAGTTCGGAAGTGGAATGTGGAAAAATGCAAGCGAGGAAAATACAATATTATATTGCAAATTTTAACCCAACGTATGACCACAAGGAAAAAGTGTATATAGGCGCTGAAATCAAGTGGAAGGAAAAAATATTCATTGCTCAGATAAGGACTAGCTCTCATAGGCTTAGATGTGAAACAGGTAGATGGACAACGCCCAAAGAACAATGGGAAGAAAGGATATGTACTCTATGCAACACAGGGACAGTAGAGACAGAGAAACACTTCATCTATAAATGCTCGAGTTTTTTAGATATCCGTGACAAATACAAAGAAACACTTAGAAACGAGTTTATAGCAAATTTATTTGAAGATAATAAAATAAAAAAAGTTGAGAAATTGCTAATACAAATCAGCAAGAGAAGGAACAACCTTCTCAAAGATATTAAAGATCATATGATATGAGTATTTGTACTTCCATATTTGAGGTCCCATAGACCATATTTGAGTTTCGCGGACGTAATTAAAATCTTCCATTTCATTCACTACAAAGACAAACTTAAAAAATTTAAATTTACAAATATTTTTTTAAAAATCCAATAAAAAAATTCCTTTATTACTATATTCTCGAAAGGTTCAATTATATCACTGCCTTTCCTTAAAGAAAAACAATATATTAATATTATATATAAAATATTTATATATATTTTTGAGATCAGGAGCAACCTAAAAGCCAGCAGGAACAGTCCTTGTATATTTTATTCTGGGTTGTTTCTCCGATAAACATGACTCGCCAACTTTGTATTGGAATCCAAAAATCTTGATCATCCCTGCGGTTTCTACAGACGAGATTTAAAAGCCTTTGGAAGTGAAGGAAAGGAAAGCAACAATGGGCAGAGAAGTAGATGAAATACAGGGGCGGCTCAAGGAGTTTCTCCCAAAACTGCGGTTGGAGAGCGAAATGTTTGAGAGAGCCATGTACAAGAGCAAGAATCAACACCGCACCACCATTTACTATCTCTCTCTCTCCAAGGTATTTATTCAATTCCACTCTATTGCAGTAGAGCCATAATCAATTGTCGCCAAAAATCATAGCAAGTTTCATTTTATTAATTCATGTACACTGACTTGAACTCTAGTAATTTGAACGGCTGAAGTTTCCTTCAAAAGAGTGACAGTTGACATTGACGGGAATAATTTAAACAGATTGTCGTTACAGAGCTTGAGGGTCACTTCCAGCTGTGTTTATATGCCGGTTTAAGTTTCAAGAAGAATGTGGAAATTGGCCAGTTTAGTTAGGTTTAGCATAAAAGTTATTGGGAAGCTGAATTTTGTTGTGCTGTATTGGTACAGTTGAGAAGAGTCACTTCCAGCTGTGGTTATATGCCGGTTTAAGTTTCAAGAAGAGTGTGGAAATTGGCCAGTGTAGTTAGGTTTAGCATAAAAGTTATTGGGAAGCTGAATTTTGTTGTGCTGTATTGGTACAGTTGAGAAGAGATCTAAAACTTTTGGAACTTGCCAATCTCAAATATATTCTGAAAAAGCATTTTCCCATCATCAGAGGAAACAAGCCTACTCAAGCAATTAGTCTTCTGGAAAGGTGAGCTCTGTCTTTCTCTGTCTCTGTGTGTTTCATACTTTTTGGCAGTGCTAAGTACAGCTATTTTGATATAATTAATCTTTTCACAGTTATTAACGTTGCTGTCATGCAAACTACAATCTACTCAAGCCCTAAACAGGGGGGCCTCGGTTCGTTCGCGGGATTCTATGTAATGGCAGGTCTAGGAATTAGGGGAACTATGTCAATTGCATTGATATCTGTGCCTTGAAATTTTCTACATAAATCTTGTGGCGAGGTTGAGTAATTTGAAGTTAGTTTTCACATGTTTCCTTTAAAATAAGAATTTTACCTTTAACCATAACTGTGAGTTTAAATTCATATTCCACAAGCATATTTTGAGGAAGACGGTGAGAACTTTGCAGTTAATTTGAATTTGTGTCTGGTTTTTAAGTCCATCACGGTCGTGAGCAACGCCCTTCTTTGTGGCAAACTACCTTTCTTAAATCAAAGACCTATGAACCTCACTCCTTACAAGACTCCATTATATATTTATATTGACCCTCACCACTCAGCTACCACTTCAAGACTGCTTAAAATGCCCTTTGAAATGAAATGAAAGATTTTAATTACGTCCGCGAGACCCAAATATGGTCTATGGGACCTCAAATATGGAAGTACAATTACTCAAATCATATCATATGATCTTTAATATCTTTGAGAAGGTTGTTCCTTCTCCCGCTGATTTGTGTTAGCAATTCTCCAACTTTTTTTATTTTACTGTCTTCAAATAAATCTGCCATAAACTCGTTCCCAAGTGTTTCTTTGTATTTGTCACGGATATCTGAAAAACTCGGGCATTTATAGATGAAGTGTTCCTCTGTCTCTACTGCCCCTGTGCTGCATAGAGTACATATCCTTTCTTCCCATTGTTCTTTGGGCGTTGTCCATCTCCCTGTTTCACATCTAAGCCTATGAGAGCTAGTCCTTATCTCAGCAATGAGTATTTTTTCCTTCCACTTGATTTCAGCGCCTATATACGCTTTTTCCTTGTGGTCATACGTTGGGTTAAAATTTGCAATATAATATTGTCTTTTCCTGCTTGCATTTTTCCACATTCCATTTCTGAACTTTTCATTCACATAATTTTTTATGTCTTTGTTGACATTTGGGCATTCATTTATGTTGATTTCCCAACGTTTCATCAATTTATGATTTTGTTTCATCCACGTATTCTTTCGCCTATGCAACTCTTCGTCCCTAGCTGCCCTAGGCCATCTATCATTTGTCATGTTTTCTGTTTTTTTCAAGTAACATAACAGCTTGGTCATAGCAATTGCTTCTAAAGGGAACATTCCAGTTTCAGCTAGAATAATTTCATAAGGGGTTGTGGCCTTAATTTTGAGAAAGTTTGTTTTGAATCCTTTCTATTTGCCTCCATTTTGCATTTGTTGTGCCACTAGCCCACACCTCACAACCATACAACAGAACCGGTGTAACAAGTAGGCCAAATAAGACCTTGGTGGTCTTCCAGTCCCACAACTCGGCATTCCTACACCTGTTTTGAAGTGCATATAGTGCTCTCCAGCCACTTTGAGTTCTTTTCATCCTACATGTATTCCAATTAAGTTTGTCATGAAAGTCTATGCCCAGGTATTTGTATTCTACTACTACATCAAGCGGTCTTTGCAAACTGAAATTTGAGTTGTTGCTTCTTCTTTTTTGCTAAAAAATCATAATTTTTGTTTTGCTCGTGTTCACCTGCATCCCAACTTCTTTACAAAAGAGTTCTAGAGCTTGAAGGTGATCTTCTAGATCTTTGGCTGTTTTGGCCACAAGAATTACATCATCTGCATACATGAGGAGTTTTACCACATATTTGGCTAAATGCACACCCTCTCCCCCAAATTTGTTTATCCATTCTTCTAACTTGTCAATGTACAGCCCAAATAAGGTCGGAGATAGAGGGCAACCTTGTTTGACACCTATGTCACTACCAAAACATTCAGATAACCCTTCCTGTGTTCTGATTATAACCTTTACGTGCTCATATAGTCTGTGAACTGCTGCCCTGTAGTGAATTGGAACCTCTAGCTCTTCCTTTCTGCTCCATAATTTTTTCCTTGGCACTGTGTCAAATGTTTTTTTGAAGTCTACAAAACAGCAAAAAGCCTCCTCTTTTTTGTCCCATATTTTTTCCACTATGTATCTGAGCGTGAATCACCTCTTTAAGGATGGTAGTGGAGTATGGCTGTTAATTTATGTTGGAATTTTGGGATAAAAGGAAACCATCATGACAAACTTAAAATCCTTATTTCCCGTGTACATTTTCAGGAAGAGTGTGAGAATATGGCAATTACTTTGTATTAGGAGTTATAAACTTTAATTTAATTCTTAAACGGAAGAGGGTATATAAATTGACAAATGCTTCTGCAATTTAACTGTTTGGTTGTGTGACATAATATTATTGATTTATTTTAAATATGCAAATAGTCATAGAAAGCTAATGTTTAAATTATGTTTGAAACTAGTGTAAATAAAATAGTTAAATGATATTAGTTCAACGAGTTAAATTCTTCGATTTTTAAAAAGGAGACTTAAGTTCGAATCTTGCCAAGCAATACATATGTAATAGTCAAGCTGTATGTGGTGATGATGTAATATGGGTGGGGTCTGTTTCTATCTATATAACCAATTAAAAAAGAAAAGAAAAAAATTTAAAATAAATATTTATAGTAAATAAGGAAGAGAAAATACCTGGAAATAACAAAGAATAATCCTTTGGAGAATTACAAATGGCTTCCTCATATGTAGAATTATTTTTAGTGCTAGTATCTAAAACCCAGAGACAACTTTGCCTGTTATATATCTAATTAGTTACCAAGAGTCACCTTGTATGGTTATGACCCTACTCTTCTTATCTTTTTGTTCTCTTTGTCATCCATCTTGAATCTGTTACTTTATTTCGCAAATATGTAATGCTTACCTATCTCTATGAGTCTTCCACTCCGGTGTAGTTGCGCTGCCTTAAAAGTGAATGTAAAATTAGTCCAAATTTTGTGTGTTCTAGGTAAGATTAGAGTAAGTGCAAAAAATTTATGCAGGTAGAAGGTATTTGGACTTATTATTCTTAATTAAATATTTGCGATTGTTAAGGAAGTTTCAAGAGTTCATGATGGAATTAACTTCAGGAAAACCCACTCATGATTGATCCAAGATAAAAATCACATTTTCCCCTTCAAAGTTGATCCTGAATTCTACAACTTATAGCTGAGAAGAATTCATTGTATAGGATCTTCTAGTTGCTATATTAGTATAACTGAAAATAAATTTTTATACTAGCAATTGAATTAATTACAGTTTTATGCTGCATTTCAGTTTGCTCTTAGGATTGTCAGAACTGATGTCTTTTTGGATTCTGACAGGTTCAGAACCATGCTAATACTTCCTGTGTATTAGGTTGTAATTAACCAGATGCTTGGCATGGTTACCATTGATCTTTAAAATTTCCTTCATCATTTAATGTCTCAGTTTTGTCATTGGTAAACCTGAACAAGTTTGCTGATATCACTGATGCAGACACTAGTTCTGACATACCACCTCGTACCTAGAAATAAAAATAAGTGCGTTGAAAGTCAAGTACACGCACAATGCAATTTTGATGTCTTAAGCTTAGATGTAATAGTTTGTAATGTTGAGTGAAGTGTTAGTTAATGTATAGATGAGTAATAAGTCATGAGTAACTCATATAGTTTGTTATGTACTTGGAAATGAAATGAAATGTAAATGCATAACAAATATAATGTAATATGATGAGGTGTCGGGTTGATAGTTGGTAATTGCTAATAACTACCTTCCTCCAAGTTTAAATAGCACCCCTCATTCAGTTGAGCAGGTACACACACATACATGGTAGCTTCTGTACATTGTACACATTGCGTATACACACAGAGAGGGTAGATGCTTGAGAGTGCACATCTGTACAAGCATAACTGTATTGCAGAGATGTATCTTTGTTAATAGCAATAACACCATTCAGCCATTGTCATTGTGTATTCTTATTGCATGTGTTTGCATCTGATTGATATTGTTGTAGATGGATATTCTGAACTATATCCATTTATTGCTGTTTGCTGTAGACAATTTGTACTGGGCTGTCTGGATCTAAATTGAGGCCTTCCCATTATTAATATATTCTGGAAGTTCCCTCACTTCCAGCATTGAACGAATACTACTTTTACCAGTACCTAGCTCCCATGGCTACATCCGATGGATCTCTGCAAACTTCTTCATTTGCTCTTCATTTTGAGTCCAACTCACCAATTTGCCCAACTCTTCTTCCATCTTCATTTCGAGTCCAACTCACCAATTTGTTAACTTGTTCATTAATTGTCTCACCATGAATTGGAGGCTGCCTCAAATTCGGCACTTATATCATGAAATGCTGACTCGTTCCTCCATGTTCCAACTCGTTGTCTATGTCATCCTCGATGGTTGTTTCCTTAGTGTCTTCCCCACCATGACCTTTCAGGTTGATCTTCTGTTTAGTTGCCTTGCCCTCTTGAATCTTTTGTACTGCTTCTCTGTCTGCATCAGTATGCTTTTTGACTATATCCATCGTCTTCTTGCCTTTATCAAGTTCATTCTCATGCAGTTGACTACTCTGGCCCTTCTGCCACAAACTGTGCTCTAATGCAGGTTGCTTTCCCTTCTCTCTTCACTCCTCCGACACAAATGAAGTTGGTGCCATGGCCTGTGTTGTTGTAGATGCAAGCTCGACTGGTGGTACCTTGTCTAGTGGAGGTGAACCACATCTCTCCGCCTTGTCTACAAACTGCCTTAATGGTGTTGTGGCATAGCCCTATGGCATATCCACATTCATTGGCATCGAAACATCACCAGAGAATTCTCCTCCTCCAGGTACTTCCTCCAAAGGTGTCAATGCCTCCATTGCATCTACGACAGTTTGTATATCATCATCCACATCTACAATGATAGGTGTCTCCTGTGCTTGCTGCTGTGTAGTTCTTCTTCTCCCTGGCTGTTGCGCTGCTCTTTCTGCACATCCAACTCTCTACAAAACAGGTTCATCTTTTCTTGGTTGCTGTCCTTCTTTGGCAGTCTCATTCGAAGCCACTTTCTTGGTACCCGCAATAGTACCTGTGGTGCCTCCTCGCACAGTCTAACTTCCTGGTTGTGCTAGAGTCCTTAATGGCACTGCAACATTGGTCAATCCATGCGATTGAGACTAATGACGCACCACGACTCTCCATGAGTCTTTATCAACCAATCTCCATTTTGTGGCTTGTTGTGGGGGTCTCGAAGAAAACACTATGGTGCTTTGACCCTCTAGCTAGCTACTATCGAGGCAGCGGTTGTTGCTGCTTTGTGTTCCATCTACTGCCACTGCTGCTCCAACTGCCTTAGTCTCTTGTCTTTCCTCATTGGCTCCTTGACATTACGTAGCTTCTCTGTTCCATCAAAGTCTTCACTCTCCTCAGCCAGGGCATTTGTCTCGCCTCCTTTGTCTTCCTCCAATGCCTCTTGTGCTTTCCTCTTCTTTGAAGTCATCTTCTTTTCTGAGGCTACCTTTCCTATAGGTCCAACCTTCATCAGTGCGGCAAACATGTACCCAATGGAAAATGGTAGGCATACCTTCTGGAATGTTATGTGGAGGATTTAGTCCTGGAAACTATATCTTTTCATGTGATGCCACATCCAAAATCAATGCAATGGCATGGAAAGCCATTCGTGGAAGTCAGTAATCCAAATACTTTCTTGTCACCAAGCATTACTCTGCTCGGTAATCCAAATAAGTCTACAACTTTTTCAACAAGCACAGCTTGAAAAAGTCCTTTTCAAACCTAGGAACCTACAAGATAAAGTGCACTCTTGCACTTTGAAATGGGGTCTTCAACTGATTATCCTTTGGGTGTCCCAATCACCATGTTTTGCAAAATTCACTTGCAAGCGTCGTCCATGTGATTTCTTCCAAAAGGATTTGAATCCGCTCCTTCACCCTACTCTTTGCTTGTGGTAAAACTATTGGTTCTTTTCCTCTTACTTGTCTCTCACCCGATGTGTTGGTTCTTCATCTTGAATCCTCCATGTTGCTGCGTTCTCCTTCGTTTTGCGTCCATCTTGCGTTTCTGTTCTCTACCATGTGTGTTGTCTTCTTGGCCTCTCCCGATGCCAGCTCTGATGCTTCCTCCATGGGTACGAGGTCCTGCTTAGAACACAGCTTTAGCTGGAAATCTTCTTTGCAACTCCACTTGTTCAATCCTCTCGGAAATTTGTGGCCTCCTCTACATTCCTCCTGCAGACAACTTCTTTGGCTTCAGATTCCGAAAATTTTCGACAGTAGTTACTTCCAATTGCTCCAACTATTTTCTAGATGACCTTGCTTCCGTTCGCAGTCCCATGTGGCACTCGTACTTCTCATTTTTTGTCTCTACTTGCAATCAGTTGTATGGCCCTGATTGTTTGTACACTCCTCTTCCGGATGGCTTCACTCGAGATGGTGAGGTCTTAGATGGGCCTGTATGAGACGACCCAACCTGAGACGACCTAGTTTCAGTTGACCTGACTTCAAACAGTTTGGTCCTAGACGACTCTGTCTTTGATGGCCTGACTTTGGGTGACTTGGTTTGCGCAGTATTCCGACGTTTGTACGACAATGTTTTCCACACTTAAGATGGCCCATACAACTCCTTCCAATTGTGTTTTCTTTCCTTAGAATCGTACGGTTTGTACGGTCCATACAACTCTTGAAAAATAAATTGCAGCAATCTCCTTTCTCTGCACACTTTGTCCTTCAGTTCTTCTTCCTTTTTTCGCAACTTCAGATTTTTGCTGCAACCCTTGTACCCTCCAAAGAAAAACTACTTTTGATTGCGTCGGATTTCTTTACCATGGCTATCTCTTCCAACAATGCAACTTTCTTCCTTAGGGTAATCTCCTACACAATAGCTCCGGTTTGCTTCTGCACAACCTGGAACATTTGTGTCCATACGACCTTCATTCTGTTCTTCCTCCAATTCTTTGCTCTTGCTCCCCTTAGCTTCTCTCCAATGTTGAGTGTTTGAATGCATAATGGCCAGCTCTTGGCATCTATTTATAAGATGAAAGTAGTAGGGGAACACCTGGCTTGCATGTGACAACTGCCCTGTAACTACCACCCCACCTTCCTTAATTACTTTCCATGCAACTATACATTTTGCATGTTTCGTATTATTTCCGCCACCTTGCGCATTGCAGTTTCTTGTTTTTTCCGTATGACCACTTGTTTTATCTCTTTCCTTTGCCCTACCCATACTGTTAGCAT
This sequence comes from Wollemia nobilis, assembly GCA_028583015.1. Lineage (NCBI taxonomy): Eukaryota > Viridiplantae > Streptophyta > Pinopsida > Araucariales > Araucariaceae > Wollemia > Wollemia nobilis. Next base: position 5,379,229 of record JAQPPZ010001028.1, read on the forward strand.
ATGTTGTTATGTTATATCACATTATTAGCAACTATATTAAAATAACGCTCATAGGCGTTCTCCGAGTTCGTTGATTAACCAACTTGGTGGTTAATCAACTACATTGTAATCTTTATATGCAAATCAATGAGAATGAGTTGAGTGCTTCATCAAATTCTTCATGGCATCAGAGCTACGGACGACAAGACAGTCGACAACCCTGAGGACGGCGGACGAAGGATGACAGACAGCCAACGGACGAAGGACGACAGACAGCCAACGGGACCTGCGGAGACCTGAGGACGGCGGACGAAGGACGACAGACAGCCAACGGATGACAGACAACAAACTGACCAGACAGTAGAGACAGAACACGCAGACCAAGGCACACAGGCGCGTGTGGCACGCAGACAGAGGACGCAGACGGCGGTTCGGGGACGAGGGTCAACGGTTGCGGAGGCCAAAAAGGGCGGGGTTGGTTGCCCGAAGGCAACCGAAAGCTTAAGTGCTTTCTGCCAAATTTAAAACCTCCCACAGTGGCCGCACAGGCCATGTGGGATTATTATTTTTTTTCCCTTCCCAGGCCGCAACGCTCTTCATCATTCCCTGTTGCATGTTTTGTTTCATCGGGCCGTCTGGCTCCCGTGGCAAGTGCGGACGTTGTTTGGTGGCAGGTCGTGGTTTCAAATCTCTTCGGGGGTTTTTTCATACTGTGACGGCGGGTTCATTTTTTTTTTGACGCCCGTACAAGTTCTGTGATGCCCGCACGCACTGTTGACGCCCGCACGGCGCCACTGACACCTGCAACGCGTTTTTTACGCAGAATGCCGCCAGTTGACACCTGCACTGTTCAGTTGATGCCTGCACTGTTCAGTTGACGCCTGCAAGGCCACATTGACGCCCCACAGCAGCAAAAATTGATGCCTTGAAGGCTCAATTTTGTTTTTGAGGTTTTTTCAGGTATTCATTTCCCACTTTCTGTCTATTTTGCAAATTGATGGGGGGAAGATTTCACATGATTCATTTGCAAAATTGTCAGATAAAGGGGGGAAATCAAGCCATTTGGCAGAATAATTGCTAGATTGGTAATAGGAGCTATAAATTTGTGGGCATTTATGATTGTTTTTTTTTGCATTTAAATATTTTGTTTTCTTGCATTCACAATCATAAATTAAAACAAAATATAAGACCCCAAATTTATACCCTATTTGTGCAATTTATTGCACAACAGCGTTCGGTATTTGAGATACCTCTGGTCCACACTTACAGGTAATGCTGTCGTGCTTTGGACTACTGTATTCGCCGCCTAATATAGCTGCAACAACGACGTCTGAGCTTGTTCTCTATAAATCGTCGGGGAGAAATAAGGCAAACCAGTTTTTTTTCCATTTCATACCCACATCGTGATTGTTGTTAGGCGTAAATCTTGACGAAAGTTTTTTCCAAAGTGTTTAGGGGAAGTTACGCCCCACGCATGCGGAATAAAACTTTCTATGGTAGGTGTCATTAACAACACGATGCCCTTTCAGTATCGCCTATGTTCAATATATTGTGCTTCTCATTTGTACTTATAGTCTCCCTCACGTAAGGGCGAGTACATATTGAGTAGTATACTGTTCATATATACCTATAGTTTCCCTCACGTAAGGGCGGGTGTATATTGAATGGTTACAGTATAAAGATCTGGCAGGTATAAAGAAAGGGAGACCAATTGGTGATATAAGGAACCTTCATAATGGCCACAATTCATAAGTATCTCTCAGATTCACAATTGTTGAAAGGTCCTAACTTTGTTCCATGGAAGACAAAGATGAAAGCCATACTTCAGTTGGAAGATTTATGGGAGGTAGTGACTGGCACTGCAAAACGTCCTCAGACAACAGGACCAGATCAAGATGCTTGGGATAAGAAAGACAAGAAGAGTCTCGTATTTATCTTGCTTGCTACTACAGATGAGGTGCAGCCTCATATTTGTGATGCAAAAACTAGTAAGATAGCCTGGGATGCCCTGATCACAGTATATGAAGGCAAAAATCAATCCTCTATTCTTCATCTTCAAACTCAACTACATAATCTCAGTATGAGTTCTGGAGAAACAGTTGACATATTCCTTTGCAGAGTGGCAGACTTGAAAGCAAAATTGAATGCTATGGGAAAACCTGTGGATGATGATGTCTTGAATTCTGTTATCTTGAGAGCATTACCAAGTTCCTACAAGATGTTGATCACTTCTCTCAATGTTTCCGGTAGACAAGTCTCATTTGTGGAACTCGGTAAACTTGCTTCAGACAGAGGAGGCAACTCAGGTCCGAAAAGATGATATGCCCGATAATGCTCTCTCCACACAACAAAGTGGTAAAAAGCAAGGCCAGTTTCAAAAAGGAGGTGCTTCTTCCAAAGGAAAAGGGAAGCAATCTCAGCAAAAAGATACAAAATATTGCAAAATTTGTGACATGAATAACCATGACACCAACAGGTGTTGGTTCAAAAACAAGCAACCAAATGACAGAGGTCCACAAAAGAAGGGCAAGAACAAGAAAAAATACAATAAGCATAAGCAATCTAAAGGCCATGTTGCTTATGTTGAATCCAACTCAGACTCAAATTCTCCTGAGTCCGATTCAGATTCTGACTCTGAAAGAGCACACAAGGTGCTCATGACTCATACTTCGTCTTCCCGGATAGATGTTGTATGGTATATTGATTCAGGAGCTAGCAAACACATGACTGGGGATAAATCCTGGTTTGATACTTTTGTGGCGAAAGAGGGTAAGCCGACCACAATTGCTGACAATCAGGTATATCAAGTAAAAGGAGAAGGGGATATTTTTGTGTCTCTTCCTGATGGTAATTGTCAGATTGAAAAGGTTCTCTATGTTCCAGGCCTAGCCAATAATCTGCTTTCAGTCACACAAATGTTGGATAGAAACATGGAAGTCGTGTTTCGAGTTGTCAATGGCAAGAAGAGATGTTTTATCACACACAATGGTAAACATGTTGCAACCGGCTCTTACAAACATGGCTTGTTTATTCTCGATGCTATTTCCACTCCACATATTGCTTTGGCTGCAACTACAAAGGAGGCCACCTCTCTCTGGAATCGGCGTTATGGGCATCTCAGTTCTGGATATTTGCTTGAATTACACAAATATGGGATGGTGAAAGGTCTTCCACCCCTCTCATCTATCTTACCACTTTGCTCGGATTGCGTAGCAGGGAAGCAACATCGAGTGCCTTTTGAAGCCAGCTCCTCTCGAGCTGCAAAACCTTTAGAGCCGGTAAATATCGATTTGTGTGGTCCTATGCCAACCAGCTATGGTGGGAAAAAGTATTTTCAACTATTCGTTGATGATTACTCACGCAAGATGTGGGTTTTCTTTCTTCAGCTTGAAATCAGAAGCGTTTCTCTACTTTCAATAGTTCAAGAAACTTGTTGAGAAGGAGTCGGGATGTTTGATCAAAACCCTCCGCTCGGATCGAGGGGGGAATACACCTCTGAAGAGTTTTCAGAGTTTCTTAAGAAACATGGGATCAAAAGACAACTGACTACAGCCTATACACCTCAGCAGTAATGGAGTTGCAGAAAGAAGAAATCGTTCCATTATGGAAATGGTTCGATGTATGCTAAAAGGAGCACATCTTGAGGATCAATATTGGGCGGAAGCAGTAAACACAACATCATACCTCCTAAATAGAGCACCCACTAGAGCTCTACAAGGGAAGACTCCACAAGGAGCATGGAGTGGTAAGAAACCTTCCATTGCTCATCTGAAGGTGTTTGGATGTAAAGCATTCATGCACATTCCAAAACAGAAAAGGAGGAAGTCGGATGAGAAAACCCTGCAATGTATCTTTCTTGGCTATGATGAGTACTCAAAAGGTTATCGATTGATTGATCCTAAGACCAAGAAGACACATGTAAGTAGAGATGTTATATTTGATGAAGCTCTCACATCAAAAGACACATCCACAACTGTATACCTAGATGAAGAAGAGCCTAAGAAGGAGGTTCAACTTCCACAACAAAAACAGAAAGTTCCAAAATGGTATACTAGCACTTTGAGAGATGCTAAGTTGAAATCCCTTCCAGATCTATCTCTTGATAGGCCATGTACTCGCAGTATGACTCAACAGATGAGAGCAGAAGAATCTACTTCAGAGGTTGACGAACTTTGTCAACACTTTGATGATTTGTCAATGGGTACAGAAAATGATAGAGAGGAAGATAAGGATGGAGAAAAAATTTATATGTCTACATTGAATACAAACGAACCCACAACGGTTCAATCTGGCACTTGATGAACCACAAGTGGAAAGAGGCCATGGATGTAGAACATAAATCTCTCCTTAAAAATAATACTTGGAAGTTAGTCGATCTGCCAACAGGGAAGAAACCCATAGGCTGCAAATGGGTGTTCAAAGTGAAGTATAAGGCAGATGGGTCTATTGATAAGCATAAAGCCCGGCTTGTTGCAAAGGGATATGCTCAGAAAGAAGGCATAGATTATGAAGAGACTTTTGCCCCTACCGCAAAAATGACTACCATCCGTGTACTTTGTGCCATGGGAGCTCGGCTTTGGGTGGAAATTACATCAGATGGATGTTAAAAGTGCCTTCTTGAATGGTGACTTACAAGAAGAAGTATACATGACTCAACCAGAAGGATTCGTGGTTGAGGGACAAGAACAAAAAGTATGCAAGTTGATCAAATCATTGTATGGGCTAAAACAAGCTCCTCGAGCTTGGTACATCAAGATAGACAGTCACCTTGTGCAAGCATGGTTTCATAAGAAGTCCCTCAGATGCAAATCTCTATATTAAGAAAAATGGTTCCGATATAGTGATTCTTGTACTTTATGTGGACGATCTGATCATTACAGAAGCTCAGAAAGAATGATTGACTTAGTGAAAAATGACTTGAAGCAATCATTTGAAATGACAGATCTAGGACTTCTGCACTATTGTCTTGGTTTAGAAGTTACTCAACAAAAATTTCATATTAGAGTAACACAAAAGAAGTATGCCAAGACTTTAGTAGAAAAATATCGGATGACTAACTCTAAGTCAAAGGCAACTCCCATGGAGCAAGGACTTAAGTTATCTCGATATGATGAGTCACCTCAGGTAGATGGTACTCTCTATCGCCGATTGATTGGGAGTCTCCTATATCCGACAAATACCAAACCAGATCTCAGTTTTGTTGTGGGATATCTTTCAAGGTTCATGCAAGAGCCTAAGATGACACACTGGAAAGCAAAAAAAAGAGTGCTTCATTATGTTCATGGTAGTACAAATTATGGTCTGGAATATAGAAAGAATAATAATTTTTTCTTACTGGGATACACAGACTCAGATTATGTCGGGTCTATTGATGATCGTAAATCCACTTCTGGATATGTTTTTCATCTAGGATCTGGACCTATCTCATGGCACAAGAAGAAGCAGCATGTGGTTGCTTTATCTTCTACTGAAGCAGAATATCGTGCAGCCAATGAAGCAGTCTGCGAGATAATGTGGTTAAGTCGCATTCTTACAAACATGGGCCTTCCAAAGAATCTTCCTCTTCATTTGTTTTGCGACAATCAAGGTGTTTTGAATCTTGTCAAAAATCCAATCTTTCATGAACGTACCAAACATGTTGATACCAGATGTCATTTTATTCGAGATGAAGTTCCAAAGCACCATATACAACTTCAATACATTCCTACTGATGCGCAAGTTGCAGATATCTTTACCAAAGCACTTGGACGTATCAAATATGAAAAATTTCGCGATACTATTGGAATTTGCCAATAATGTAATAAGGGGGGATGTTAGCATATGTTGTTATGTTATATCACATTATTAGCAACTATATTAAAATAACGCTCATAGGCGTTCTCCGAGTTCGTTGATTAACCAACTTGGTGGTTAATCAACTACATTGTAATCTTTATATGCAAATCAATGAGAATGAGTTGAGTGCTTCGTCAAATTCTTCACATACGGCTCAGGCGGTTAGACGGCCTGCCTGACTGTTTAGATGACCCTTCCTCTTGGTTTGCTGGGCGGCTTGCTTGCCTCGATGACCTTCTTTGCTGACCTAGATGACCTTGTCTAATTGACTGTCATCTTGTTCGAACAGGTTGCTGTTGCAGACGGCCTTGGTGGCCAGATTGCCCTTCTTGTTGACCTGATTGTCTCCTCCATCAATGACTCCTTTGCGACGGTCTTTTGGGCTCCAGTTTAATTCCTTCAATCCTCGACTCTTTTTGCAGCTTGACTTCTTCAGACCACTTGGCTTCTCTTTAGTTTCTCTTCTGCTAGATGACCTTGCCATCGCTGTTGGCTAGACTGATTCTTCAGACGGCCCGTTTGTAGTCTACATCAAGTTTCTTTCTCCTGGACAACCTCTAGCAACTTCAGATTGCCTAGCCTGTTTGCAGTCTACATCAAGTTTCTTTCTCTCGGACAACCTCTAGCAACTTCATATTGCCTGGTCCGTATATCTAATAGTCCAAGGGGCGTTTGGGGTCTCCTTTCGTTTCCTAGACGGCCAAGAGGTGGTCTAGATGGCCCACCTTGATGGTTGTACGACCTATGGGCAATCTGAGGAAAATTTCTTCCACTTAGACGGCCTCCCACAGCCTAGGAGTCCTGACGACCCTCCCAAGCCTAAATTGCTAAATCAAAAGCACACCTTGGTCATCGGGTAGTCTTTGCAAATCACTTCAACTTCCCAAGGAACCGTTCAAATTTGTTGGCAGACCTCAACTTCTCCAATTCATCCTCCTTCCTGCCTTGAAGGTATTTTGGCTTTGAGTACTTCTAAGTCACCACGTTTGATAGTAAGTTTACATTGCCTGTTGGTTGGGTGACTTGATCCCTCGGTGTTCCTTTTCTCCCTCTTCCTCTGAGTTCTAAATCCTAAATAGGCACCACTCTAGTCTTCCTCATCACTGCTTGAATTTGTCAAGGACACACCATTGGATTCTTGTCTCAAGGTCCCCACTTCTCCCACTCTATTTGATAATGTTTGTTGAGGTACTTTGTGGATATCATGCCATTCTACTTCACTTGCTTGAAGTCTACTCACTGAATTGGTAGTTGGTTTCTAGAAACTCAACTTCCAACGCATAGTCATCAACAAATTTCAAAACTTGCTTGTTTGTTGTGCACCTCCGGGGTCTCCTATGGACTTTCCCTCTTGTGGAAGAACTTCTAGCAATTGCTTGGATATCTTGTTGCATTCTCAATAATTCTTGTGCATGTTGTCTTTGTAACTCCTTTATTCAATTGCTCAATTGCTCACTTTGTTCATGCAATTGTTGCGTTTCCTCACGCATTCTCTGCTGTGCATGTCCAATGGATGCTAGCAAACTCATACCTTCATACTCGTCACCTTCAATTTGAGGTTCTTGTTTTGGTGGTTCTCCTTGTCCAACATACATTGTTGCCATTTGTTGTATGTTCTCCACATTGAGTGACCTTAGTCTATGTTCTTCTTTAACATTTGGGAATTTGAGATGCACATTAATTTGTCCATTCTTCATAGATTGAGGCCGTAATTCTTCTTGTTCTACAATTGGTTGCATGTCCACTTCTTGCTTACTTGCATTCTCCTTATACAACAATGCTAGCTGTTCTACAAGTTCATTGTCATCTAAGTCATTATCACTTACTGCACCATCAACTTCCTTAGTATGGTTTGATTCTTCGACTTCCCAAATCGAGATTCTTGAAGTTGTTCTGGATACCCATTTCGTTGTAGAACAACATCCCCCTGTTCGCTCAGCAAGAAATCCTAAAACCCGACATTGCTAAAAATAGCTATTCCAGCATCCTAGCTCCGTTTGACCCCGAACGACCACCAAAACTAAGCTCTAAGAATCCAAAAGCTGTCTCAAATATCTTCAAAGGCTCTCATCCATATGACATAGCCTATGGGAACTCGTGTATAGGCTAGTCTCTATGTGCTCCCACTAGCTGATTAGAAGGGGACATTACAGTCCGCCCTTCCCAAATATTGCTTGTCCTCAAGCAATATGATCTCGTATGCCAGGATCCCAAATAAATCTGAAGAATGTCTCATGATGAAGACACTGCCCTGAACTGTCATCCCATAAACTGAAAATACTGTCAAGCTCTGTCACCAAACCGATACAACCGGCCCCGATAACTCTGTCGAGCTCTGACACTCTATAAAACAATCCATCCCTCAGTGGAATTCCTGGATCCCATAGCCAAATAGGGATTTTGTCATTCCCAAAATTTAATAATTTTTTTTGTGCCACTTTGACTACAACTGAATTATTCTGCAGCTCAACGGAGTACCCATTCCGGATCGACAAACGACGAACCCAACAAGAAACTGATTCTACAACTATAGGGAAGAGCATCTCATGCCAAGGTGATACATATAACTCCTTATACCAACCCTTCTTCCCATTCATATATGACATGGTCAAATCATCAACATGTGGACTGAAAGAAAAACTATGAGCATACCTCACTATACAGTCCATCTGAACTTCACCAATTGGTTCCATGGAAGGGTCTATACAATCACCTATGCTACAAATCTCAACATTCTGCACACAGAAGTCGGGAGATGTTTCGCCAATCATAACACAAGGAAATGAACTTGCATCAACATCATACTCGGGCTGCTCCTTCTGAGTGGTTGTAACAATTGACCAATTTTCTTCTTTGTGAACAAAACTTAACTCAAGGTTAAGTTTGTTAATTATCTTCTCCTTTTTGGTGAGTTCTTGGTACATCTTTTCTGCAGTTTGGATAGCCAAATCCCTATCAGATAACAATTGTAAGTAATCGGATTTTATTTTCTCCAAAGCATGCTTGATAGTTTCTATCTTAATAGTTTGCACGCTTTCAACAGAGGAGCCATCAATCAACCCTATCTGCCTATCTTTGAGCTGAGCTGTCCATAGAAGATATTCAACAAAGTTGTGTGTGCTATCCAAATGGGTTAATGTTTGGACAATCTTCTCTTCTGTAACCTGCAACTTATCCTTCCAACTTTGCATTGTATCAAGTTCTGGATTGTGATCAGCAACACACAATAAAGTTTTTGATTTACCATCTTTGGCATAATGATCAGAATCAGCATTCCTTTTGACATTACACTCTCCAAATTCGTGCACTGAAGTTAGGACTGAAGCATGCTCAACCCAAGAATTATCAACTGCATGCACATCCCCACCAACTGCTGATTTAACAATGTCAAAATCAGCATGCTCTATGATCTCACCACTATCACAAAATTCATTATGTCCCTCACCAAAATTAGATCCACAAGATGAATTAACTTCATCTTCATCGAAAACAGTACCATGATCACAAGGAAATTCATCTCCGCTCTCAAATCCTGGGACTTGTGGGTTATCCGGTTCACCATCCAACACCCTGTTGATCCTCTCTATCTCTGAACTCAAACAAGAATCATCATGGGTTTCCAATTCATCGTACTTAGGATCTTTAGGAACATCATAATTGTCATCATTATGCATAGACAAATGGCTACTTAACCTGCTGTAAGAAATCCCATAACTGTCAATGGATTGTTCTGCATGTAAACCCACAAATTTTGCCCCATCACTATTATTATCAAAATATTCCTTAACTAGGTCATCCTGAAAATCTGATATGGATTCAACCCGTGACAAACCATCTTCTACCAGCTCATCACCACCCAATTCATTTTGAGTCTCTATCATGCTTACCTCCTGAGATGAAGCATCTGTTATAAATTCAACTGTTCCGCTGTCCTGAACTATGTGTGGCTGCAATAAATTACTAACATTATTGGTTCCACAAACATGACCAAATGTCCAAGTCTGGTGACATTTGAAACACCTGTTCCCTCTCCTCAACTGATTCCTGCTTATACGAGGTCCTCTATCTTGTGAAACTTCAGAAGCCATTGTTTTATCTACCAACTTCTGTTTTCCTTTGTCATTTATTGCTGGGATAGCAAGCTCATCTCTTTTAATTCCAACTTGTATTGGCAACTCAGTGTATAAAGGTTCAATCTTGACCGGAGGAGCACCTGTTGATAGAGAAATTTTCATCATTGCAGCTAAATTTTTGAGGGACGGTTCTATCTCATGCTGGGTCTTATCTCACTCACGTTGTCTCTTAGTCCAATCATTAATAGACGCCATGAATCTGAAATTAATTTGAGGCTTCCACAGGCTGGTAGGAATGATCTGAGCTCTGAATTAACAATACCCAGAACTCTTAAAGCCCAAATCAACCAAATGGGTATTCAAAACACCAATACCCAGAAACTGGAAACCCTAGATTTGAAAACGGCAACCAAACCCTAGCTTCTGCTAATCTTTTATACTCCTCAAATTTTCAAACAATATAATTTCAGACAAACAATTATTTCCACCAAATCAAACCTGAGAATTTTGTCTTCGATAGAAGACTTCACAAAATTCGCAATGAAACCCTGAACAGGCTGGCAGGAAAAACCAGCTGTGATACCGTTGTAATGTTCCACCCCCAAATTTGGATAAAAAGTTTTTACTGTGGTTTTGGTTTGTCTTTGCAAAAACTATGGATTAATTTGAACATGCAATAATATCCAAATGAAAGAAGCCATTAACAACAACATGCGATGATACCCAGATGGACTTAACACCGAATAATCGATTTTTATGTAGCACCCATTATCAAAAATAGCTTATTAATTCGTATTAGCAAATTAACAACAATGTTTAGAAATTCCAGATGGATAAATGTCTTCAGAATATCATTATAAACATACCAATTTGCTATTATCTCAAACTGATGGACTATAAACCTCTGAATCTTTGATTGAATCACATAAGCGTGAATCCTGAGTGAATTCACCAGCCAAGAACTGGGTTTTCGTCCAGCTCCCTTCTCCAATACTGAGGGTTTCCGTCCTCAGAACTTCAACAATCTGCACACTGTCGATCCCTGAAATGGAACCGATCTGTCCTTCGGGGTTTTGTCCATCGGGTTATCGATTGGGGTTTCTGTCCCTTTCGATGAAGAAATATCAGCCGCCGACCTTAATCTCCAAGAGAAAAAATAACATAAACCGGAATGTCTGAAATGAGACCAAGCCACTGAATAAATAGGCTCCTCCTTGGCAAACTCTTTTTTGCGCTCTCCATGTGGGATAAACGTATTTCTTTCCCTTTAATTATAATATAAAGTTTTAATTTTATAAAATGAATTTAATAATTCACTTAATAAAGCCAAGCTTTGCGCTTTAAAAACTCTGCCTTATGAAACTCCGATTGACCAACTGAAACCTGTTCTGGATACCCATTTCGTTGTAGAACAACATCCCCCTGTCCGCTCAACAAGAAACCCTAAAACCCGACACTACTAAAAATAGCAATTCCAGCATTCTAGCTCCGTTTGACCCCGAACAACCACCAAAACTGAGCTCTAAGAATCCAAAAGCTGACTCAAATATCTCCAAAGGCTCTCATCCATATGACATAGCCTACGGGAACCTGTGTATAGGCTAGTCTCTATGTGCTCCCACTAGCTGATTAGAAGGGGACATTACATCACGCGTTCCAAGTCCTTCCGCATGGCTTGGATTGTGGCTCTCAAGTCATCATGATCATTGTCTGAATCATTATCATGGTCATGACACTTACTTCCTCCTCTAGTTGTAGTCTTCATTTCTCTTTCCAGATTCAACACTGTATCGAAAGCATCCTAATATGTGGTTGGCGGAACCACCACCATATTCTTGTTATAACACGATAGCAGTTTGTCCAGGAACCATCACTTTCACAGCTTGTTCGTCGGCTTGGCCCCCATTTTACCGATGAGTTCCTTCAAACGATGATTAAATGACTTGATATTCTTATCCTCCTTCTTTGTGGAGTAGATCTCACCGATAATATTTGTATCATCTCTTAGTAGTCTGAATCCCTTACTGAATTCATTCTTCAACTCAGTCCAGTTCGTGAAGGGTTCTTTGCTTTTCAAATGCCAATCTATATACAATGTTGTTGGGAAAAATCTTAGCCAGGTATCTTCGTCCGTCACACCATTTGCTTTCCATACCGTTTCACATGTTTCTATATGGCGTTCAAAATCTTCTCTTGTCTCTTGTAAACTTCAGGCACTTTTGTTTGCTTGTCACTACAACAATGTTTGCCATAGATGGTTGTTCCTCTCTACACAATGAACCTTCATGTGTCGATTGTTATTTTGCAAGCAATCTTCATCTGCTTCCTTGTGCACCTACATTGTACGATCTCCTTTGCGAATACAGGAGCGTCAGTTCTGGTATTTTGAGCACACTCGCCTCCGGTTTCCCTTTGTACTTGACAACCATCCTTTTCTTGTCTAGGCACTCTCTCGAGTTGCTTTGCCTTGTCTTGCACACGATCCACATTGGTGCTTTCTTCACCACTTGTGCGAATATTCTTCTTGGCCCAATCTTCGTTTACATGCTGTGCCTCGACTTGCACGTCATCCTTCGTTGTTAAGAACAATGTTTGCCACCTTCTACGTTCTTCGTCTAAATTTCCCTCCTCTTGAGGGTTCCAAACTTGCTCAATTTCTGGTGCGCATATCTTCTTGCCAACAAGCTTTGTCAACATCTCACCTTCATGCAAGTCTTCCTTACCAACATGCAAGTTGTCCTCATTCTTGGCACGTCCATGCTCTCCTTTCTCTTGTTGTTGTGCGATTTGCAAACTTAGTCTTATTGGCTGTTCTCTTGTCCTTTCGTGTCCATGTCTCCCACATCCTTGTGACAAGTTATCTATCATCGACGTCTCTCGTTTCCAAGCTGCACGTGGTCACATGTTTACACTTCAAACGACAATTACACCAAATGTAGCATGGCGATGGTATTCCACAATTGGAGGAACAATTATGAATGACATAGTAGGCTGACCAAACAAATCATCAACATGCTGTTAGAGGGTTTGCAACACAATATCTCTGACAGCCCTGCATAACACAACAATTAGACGACCCAGTTTGTAGTCCAAATGACCTGGCATTGGGGTCAGACAATTTGCTCTTTAGGTCAGATGGCTTAGGCTTGCATGGGATGGCCTGGATTCAGATCCAGATGGCTTTGTACCGATTTAGTTTGGCAAGTAATAACTGAATGGAAACAATTTGGAATCTTTATCTACAACAATAACATTTAGATACAACACATGCAATAAACATACACAATGACAATGGCTGAATGATGTTATTGATATTAACAAAGATACATTTGTATATTACACTTATGCCTGTACGGATGCACTCTTGAGCATCTCCTCTGCATACAACATCTATCCTGTGCATACAATGTCTATCATGTGTACCCACTCAAATGAATGAGGGGGTCCATTTAAACTTATGAGAAGGTAGTTATTCCCACCTATCAACCTGACACCTCACCCACTTCCATTATATTTGTCATGCATTTACATTTCATTTCATTTCCAACTACATGACAACTAAACAACTTATGACTCATCCGTACATAACTAACACTTCACTCAACATTACACAATTAAACATGAAACCATTACATCACAACTATGTCAATACATTATCATAACTTTTTTGTGCTAGTACTTGAATTCCAATGCACTTATTCCTACTACTGAACTTGACATGGTAAGTCAGAACTAGCGTCTACATGCGGGAGGAGTAGCGCAACAGGCAAGGAGAAGAACTGCACACTAGCAGGCATAGGACACACCGGTTATTGTAGATGTGGATGATGAGATACAAACTGCAGTTGGTGCGATGGAGACATCACCGCCGCTGGAGGAAGTACTTGGAGGAGGATACTTTGTGGGTGATGTTTCAAAGCCAATGAATGTGGATACACTGGAGAGCTATGCCACAATCCCATTGCGGTAGTTTCTGAATGACATGGAGAGATGTGGTTCATATCCATTGGATGAGGGACCACTAGTTTAACTCACATCTACAACAACTCAGACCATGACACCAACTTCATATGTGTCAGAGGAAAGAAGAAAGCGAAAGCAATTTGAATCAGAACACATTCTTTGGCAGAAGGGCCAGAGTAGTCAACCACCTGAAGTTGAAATAGACAAATGTAAGGAAACTGTGGATATAACTAGAAAGTAAACTTATGTAGAGGGAGGTGCAGTACTTGAAATTCAGGAGGGGAAGGCAGCAGACAGAAAATTAACTTAATGAGTCATAATGGAGAAGAAATTGAAGAAACAACCACTGAATATGATACTGAGGATGAGCTGGAACATGGAGGAACGAATCAATATTTTATGATAGAAGTGCCTAATCTGAGGCAGCCTCCAACTCAGGGCGAGACAATTAATGAATAGGTTGATACATTTTTCGAGAAGGTGAGTAAACTGTTTGATAGAGTCCGGAGCGAGTTTCAATTTGGTTGTGTAGGGAATTGGTGACTATGGCAACTAAAGATGGAAGAGGAGTTGGGAAAACTAGTGAGTTGGGCCCAAAATGAAGAACGAATGAAGAAGTTTGCAGAGATCCATCAGATGCAGCCATGGGAGCTAGGAGTTGGCAGTAGCAGTGTTCACTCAGTGCTAGAATTGAGAGAATGGCCTAAAGGAGCTCCAATCTTATATTGACATCCACCACAAGCATATGTTGATGGAGGCGTGGAGCCATATCCTAAATTTCCAAGTGTCAAAATAGTGAAGTTGGCACCTAAGTTGGTTAAGTTATATGCCAGAATGAATATCCTAGCATATCTTACTCAGTGGTTGGTAGTGGGATTGGAAACGTTTCAGCAAATTTTTCATAGCCTGAAGCTGAAAGAAGAAGAGCAAGCTAACCAATTGAAGATGGTGGAAGAACAACTTCGACAAGTGCAGCAGGATGTCAAAGAAGAGCTAGCAACAATGAGAACCGAGATGGACATCATGAGGCAAGTGCAGGAACAACAAGACTAGTTGATTGGTCAGCTGAAAACAGAGTATGCGGTAAGAGAACAAACTCTTGAGGCGAAGATGCAGGAGAGTGCTCATTGGGACCAGTTGATTGCAGAGCATGATGAGCAGCTGGTAGAAGCTGCGAGGAAAGAAGCTGAAGCAGCAAAACATGATGCTGAATTGAAGGCTAGATTGGCTGAATTCAAATAGAGTTGACATCACTCTGGCCTCTAGTGGGCTTGTTACCAAGCCTATGCAAGGAGGTTGAAGAGAGAGACCAAAGCCTCGAAGCTACAAATCCAGGAGCTAGGAAGAGTACCTATGCCTATGCCTCATCCTCAACACAGTCAAAGCCCTCAAGAACAACAATAGTCGTCTATGAGGATGTTGACCAATCTAGAGGGGAGGGCAGATGTAGACACTAGTTTTGACATACCACCTCATACCTAGAAATAGACATAAGTGCGTTGAAATTCAAGTACGCACAATATGCAATTTTGATGTTATAAGTTTAGACGTAATTGTTTGTAATGTTGAGAGAAGTGTTAGTTAACGTACAAATGAGCAATAAGTCATGAGTTGTCATATACTTTGTCATTTAGTTGGAAATGAAATGAAATTTAAATGCATGACAAATGTAATGTAATATGGTGAGGTGTTGGGTTGGTAGTTGGGAATAACTACCTTCCCATAAGTTTAAATAGCCCCCTCATTCATTTGAGCGGGTACACACATACATGGTAGCTTCTATACATTGTACATAGTGCATATACACATGGAGAGGGTAGATATTGGAGAATGGACATCCGTACAGGCATAAATGTGTTGCAGAGATGTATCTTTGTTAATAGCAATAACAACCATTCAGCCATTGCCATTGTGTATTCTTATTCCATGTGTTTTCATCTGATTGATATTGCGGTAGATAGATACTCCAAACTATGTCCATTTGTTGCTGTTTGCTGTAGACAATCCATATTGGGCCGTCTGGTTTTGAATCCAGGCCATTCCATGCAAGACAAGGTCGACTTGATAGACAAGCCGTCTGACTGCTGTGCTAGGCCGTCTGGATTGCAGATTGGGCCGCCTGACTTGCTGTGCTGTGCAGGGTCGTCAATAGCATAGTGTTGCACGCCATCTGGACTGCATGATGCTGAGTTGTTTGGTCAACCTAGTTTGGCATTCATTATTTGTTCCTCCAACTATGGAATACCACCGCCGTGCTACAACTGATGTTTATGAGTTTGGACAGATGATTGTTTATGAGTTTGGACAGATGACCCAATCCATCTGGATCAAAAACTTATTATAGAGAAACATAGTAGCCATTTTGAGCAACTTGCACTTTGTATTTTGTTGCCTGACTTGGTATGCTCATTGATGCCAATGAGCCAAGACATTCAAGATGCCTTTTATTTGTATTCTCCTGAGTTTGAATGTACACGAGCTCACACATGGCAGAAACACATGCATAAACTAATTTCAGTCGCTGGTCACTCATGACAGGTTCACTGCTAAACATAATAATCCATTGTAAAAAGTAGAAAAACCCATGTTCAATGACTACAGATCATGAAACTTCTTAAATATGATGAATTACCTACTTTATTTTACAGTAGAGAAGGTTATTATGCAAGAGAAACTGATATTTCTTTGGGTCATAAGCCTACAAACGACCAGAAAATCAACAAAGCCAAGTTGGTGATGGTGGAAATGAGTATGGAGAACAATTATGATAGAGCTGTTTAAGTCCTCAACATTTTGTTGATGATGTACCTGTTGGTTACGAATCTGCCATGAGGAAAGGATTTGGGTTAATGCGCCCAGATTCGCCCACTAGCATGAAAGGCCGGAAGGAAGAGATGCCTTCCGTGCCAATCTCCGGAGAAGGCCGGCTCCTTTTGGGGGGGGGTTTTATGTTCAAGCTGAGAGTGCAGGAAAGAGATAAATGAACAGAAAGAATATACAAATATACTTGAAGTTGGTGGGGGGGAACTAACAGTACGACAACCAGCAATCACCAATACTTACTGCATTATAAATACAAAGCATGACTGAGAACTGCAAAATCTATGTGTACTTCCGATACTTAAGCAGTGTACGCACAGCTACAATGGTCCCCTAGCAAACATTCTCCCTACAAGGAGAACTAACAGCACGGCAATGCATCAATCACCACTGCGGACACTAACATAAGTAGAAAGCAACCTAGAGATATCAGAGCCAGGTATATGTGTCATGCAAAGATTTTAACCGCACAGCTACAATGGCCGCCTAGCAGACATTCTCCCTACAAGGAGAACTAACAGCACGGCAGCGCATCAATCACCACTATGGACAACAACGTAACACACAACTGATGGAACTGCTACCACATCTATTATATGAAATTTAAAAGTACACAAACAATGCTAAAGGCGCCTGATCACCAAATGCTGAAACGAATCAACGAGCCATGACACAGGGTCGCGTAAAGCATAAGCATAAAGAAATAAAAGCAGCAGAACAGAACCAGGCATACAAATTATATTTATAAGCAGAAGCACGGTTACATTAGTTCCCTAACAGACATTCCCCTTCCACCCTTTACAATGAATTCGAGGTGGGTTTTTATAGCCCGAGTCCCTCCCGTCACATTAATGGGCACAAGGTCCCAGTCAAACATAAGCTGACAAAAGCGGCGAAGGAGCTCCAAATGCTGACCTTTTGTCGGACCGGACTGTACCCGTAGCATGGTCTTCCTGGAAGCTGGACAGCTACGTGGCGGTGTGTTGGGCAGACTTCTTCTCGACAGGTATGCGGGTAGCTGGAGCAGGTAGAACCTCCAATCGGCTTTAAATGAGGCCACTGGCACAGGTAATGCAGCCCATGCTCGTCCTTTTGCAAGGCACGTCTTGGCTCAAATCCCGAAGCTGGACACTTGTCAGATGATGGATGATGTTGTTTGACACGTGTCTGCCTTGGAAGGCAGTTTGTCCAACTTCGCTTGGGATTAGAGCATCTCGGGTTGCGCGGGCAGAAAACAATGCAGTCGGGGAGGCCTTCATGCCTTAGGTGCATTTCCAAGTTTGTTTCCCTACTGCGCACCTGTCAAGGGCGCACTCCGGCTTCGCTGCGAAGTCGGACTGCGCACAGGTGAAATCTGGTATCTGCCGCCGTACGGACTTTGCCCCAGCACTTAACACTCTTTTGTCAGCCTGCCAGCCTGCCAGTTACAAGGTGCGCCCATAAGAGGGGCGAAGTACGCACTTCGCACCAAAACTGGGCGAAGTGCAAACTTCGCACCAAAACTTAGCCATTTTTCAGGTAACTTGCTGGAAAGTTTAAAATTCAACTGAGGGGCTCCAAGAAAGGGGGGAAGAAAGAGAATGTGGGAAAGAAAGAGGAAGGGAGAGCAGAAGAAAGGAAAATAGAGGAAGAGGGGAAAAGAAGAGCAGCACTGTTACAAAATTGAAAACATTGCACCCCGTGCAAAATGTGACAACATTTCTGGCGGCTCGCGGGGTGTCGAGCTCGCCTCGGCGCAAAGAATCCATGCCTTCATCCATTGGGTGCAGAGGAACTTGCCTCCCCTGCCTTTTGCTCGCTCAAGCCGTTCTCTTCGCGGCAACCGTTCTTCGATTCACTTTTGTCGCTTGCCCCCTCGTAATCACCTTCCGAAGGCTCTCCAGCCTTTTGCTTCGCTTCGCGTATGCGGTCGTATGCGGCTCGGGCTTGGCCCCGAGCTTCGCTCGAATGGCCTGCGGTCAGGAACTTCTTCTAGTGCTGCGTGGAAAGCAGAGACCGCGTGCAGGTCGATGGTGTAGTATCTTTTTCCTAGCTCCTGGAAGTAGGAGCTGATCTTGCAGCATTTGGACACCATTTGAGTGACCTGACTCTCATGAATTGGCTCAGTCTAGCTATCAATTTCAACTGTGTTTGCTTCAAAAGACTGCCAATTCTTTTTCACTTGATCTAGGCTGAGAAGCTCGCCATTCTCAACAAAACCTGGGCACCCTAGTTCAGAAAGAGCGTGAAAAGGAGCCATACAAATGTCTCTTTCATGTTCAAATGCGTCTAACATTCGTCTGGCAACTCTCACCTCTTCTAATTTTTTGAAATATTTATGCAAGGTTACCCTTGCATCTGCCCATTCTGCGGCGAATGAGGACATGGGGGAGAATTGGAGGCCATCGCGCTCGCGCTCCTGAAGATTTATCGCCAGGTCCAGCCATTGCTTCGCCTGACGTTCGGCCTCCTTTACCACAGGCTTTCCCTGGGCAAAAACTTCTTGAATTCTGGATGCGAAATCCAGAACTGACATCGCCTTATAGGTGTGGGGCTTGCATCCCCGCAGCAAACCAGCCCTCATCTCCTTAATTTTCTTCTTTGAAAAGACCGTCGCTTGAGATGCTTTCTCTGCAGCTTGCGACTGCGCCTGTTTCAAAGACTCTTGGAGCTGAGAAATTTGCTCCAAGGCTGCCTCGCTTTCGGTTGCGGCTTGTTGCTGGGAAGCGGCCAGCTGGGCTTTTAATTCATCTATTTCTTGCCGCGCCGCTTCCAGCTGCTCAGTGGACCCGGACAGGTCCTCTTCAAGCTGTCTCGTCTTATCCTGCAACCCGAAAAGCTTTTCCTGCTCCTCCAGACTTTTGACAAGGAGATTGTCAGCTTTACGAATGATTCCCTGAATCTCGTATCGCTTGTCAATGTCATCAAAGCTCTTCTCCTTTGTCTGGAGCTCGTAGTCCGCCCTGGTCATTTCCCGGAGAGGCTTCTTCACTTTCGGGATGATATTTTCTGTTGTAAGCACTCTCTCGAAATTATACTTGGTGCGCTTCACCGGGGCAGCTATCTCTTCAGGTCTCCTCCGCTTCAGGTTCTGGAGGAAAGAGATAGAGTACTCTACAGCTCTTGTTGCCAGGGGCAAGTCGTCTGTATTCTGGAGGTCGTCCATAAAATCTGGTTCCCCCAGCCTAGGGTTTTGCTGAGACGTCTCTCCTGCGGGAATGGGATCAGGAGGAACCGGATGGACCTCGGAAGGATCGGCCGCTTCTAGGGGCGACCGGGAAGTGGAGATGGGAGCGGCTGACGCTGCAAGGGTTTGAAGCGGCTGAGGGGGTGGATGTAACGGTGAATGCACGGCTTCAGCACTAACTTCAGGCGAAGGGTTTGGAGTTTGACTCAGAGATAGGGAAACGTTGGGGTTTTGAGCAAACTGATCAAAAGAATGGGGGCCGCTAGAAGGGCGTGGAGACGGGGAGGAAGATGCGACCATAGCTTGCTCGGATTGAGAGGGAGATGGGGTAGGAGTAGGACTGGATGAGACCAAAGAGACAGGGGCAACAAACGTACCTGCGGGCTCCGCCTGAGCCGACGCTGGATGGATGTCTGCGCTTCTGATTCCGGCGGCTGGCTCGGGACTGCCCAGAGGAACTGCCTCTGGAACGGCTGAACGCGGCTGCGGCTCTGCGACTGGCTGCTGCACTATCAGGCTAGGTCGCCTGATTTTCTCAACTCTCTTCCTTTTCTTCTCTTCTGGAACAATGGTCGGATCCGGGGAAGGAGATGAAGCAGTGCAGAGAGCGCTAATGCTCCCATGGTAAACTTGTACCGGGGTTTGACTTGCAGAAGGTCTGCCGCAACCGGTCTGCTCTCTGGCGGCGCTGGCGTCTTTTGTGCCTGAGGGGTCGCCTCGGGCGTTGCCTTGACTAATTTCTTCGCCTTTTCAGGCGTCGCCTTGGAAGCCACGGGCTGCATTGGATCGACCTGGATGTCTGCTGGGCCGACGCTGGCAGTTGCCGAAGTGTACAACTGTTGGGAGGAAGACCCTCCCTTATAATCCTCAAAGGGGCCTCGGGGAACGTAACCTTGATATGCGAACGGCCGCCACTGTCATGATGTTGGTCATAGAGAACCGAAAAGTCGTCATCTACGGCCAGGTTTCTTCTGGTGGATTTGTCTTGCTGCGTGCGGCATCTCATCTTCCAACATTCAGTAATCTTTTCTTTTGACCAGTTAAGGCCTGCTATCTTGGATAGGAATTTTTTGAACCCTGGAGATGAGAAGTGGTGGTCCGGGTTTCGCTTGGGGTCATATGTCACCTCCTCGCAAGAAAAATCCTGCCAGGGAGGGGAAGCTTCCATCAATTCAATTTCCCAGTCAAGGTCCACATGGACCACATCGCATCTATCTTCGGTTATATCTGCCCGGGGGCAGAGATGTGTGAACTTCCCCCTTATCCCATATGGGTCTTACTTCCAGCGCTGCAGCAACAGAACCAGGCCAATCCAGGAAAACTCTTGCTCGAGGTAGACATGCTGTCCTACCTCAGTAATCTCAATGTTCGTCCAGGAAAGAGGATATTGGAAAATCTGTCCTCTTTTCTTTCCTAGGCGGAACTCTTCCTCAACATAGTCCATCTGCCGGGCAACCTCCATCCCGAACAGATGCTCCGTGCACCAGTAGGGCAGCAAATGGGGTTTGCCCTTGAATCCGTAGATTCTGACCACAATTCCCTGCGTCAGTCTGAAAACATCCCCGAGCTTCTGACTCAGCAAAGAGTTCGTCATTTCTCTCGGGGGGCGGGGAATTTTGCTTTTGCTGAAGACTGACATGACCAATCCCAGAAAGTTGAAGTTGAACTTGTAGTAGGACCCTTTCCGGTATAGGTCATCCGTCCAGTTATAGACGGGCTATGGCTCTCCCTTCTCGTTGACCTTCTTCAGGTTCGGGATTGGCATCCGGGAGTGCAAATGGTACAAACAAAGCCAAGCTAGAACAGAACTGAAACGAAAATCGGTGGACTGCTTTTTCTGGATCTTGACCAGGCTGGAGTGAATGGCATAAGCCAGCCAGTCCGCCCAGTCGAAAAATATGGGACGCTTTCCACTTTTCTGCGCCGCCGGTTCGTAGGATTCTCCACACAGGAGACATTTTGCCAGCGCTAGCTGGTACGGCCGTACTCAGCTCATCAGAGTCGCAGTCGAGGATCCATGCCAAGATGGTATACAAATATTTGCTCTGAAACCTTGCCAAGGGCATGGGGCCGGTTGGCCACTGTCCAGCTGCAAGCGGGGCGTTTAGCTCTGAATTGAGGAAATCCCTCATCCTTTTTGTTTGCGTGAAACGTCCTGCTTGCTTGCCCAGATTTATCTTTTCTCGACAATGGTGCTCGGAGTCATACTCCAACCCCGGGGCGAAAGCCGGTCGGATAGCCTCCTCGCGCAGCGCGAACAAGGGTTTACCACTGGAGCTGCAAATCTGCCGGGTAACTGGTCTGTAGTGTCTGACAATGATGTCTACCAGTTCCGGGCATTGATGGACAGGAGGGCACAAGAATCTGAAAAGGTTGGACTTGTACGCCGCTCCAAAATGGTGGGAGGGCGAAACCTTGTCAGCCCAGCTCTCCACATTTGTCCGCAGCTTAGTCAGGCTCATAGAAAACGAGCCGTCCACGTATCCCGCCAGGTAATTTACCGGAGGTGGTGGGGCTTGCCCACGCTGTACTTTTTAGGCCGGGACTTTGACTTTGGCTCTGGCGGTGTTTCACTTCTGAAAACACCCGGCCATGGTAAATCCTTGTGCTCGCTACTTTCGCTGGATTGCGCTGACATTGGCATCTTTCCTCTGTCCATCTCTCCGAATCAGCAATAATTACGAGTTCAGGGCGTCTGCAGAAGATTTCGCTGTCACAGGAATAATCTGCACAGTTCAAGGAATAATCTGCGCAGTCTGGCATGTTTGAATGCATCTGACCCCCTTTTCTAGACAACGACAGCGTCATTAATGCCGCGCAGGAGGGGGTAGGTCGGCTGGAGTTAAGTTTCTTGGGTGGCTGCACAGGAGAATGCTTGGAAAAAGGTACCCCGGCAGACGTGCCATGTTCTTTTTATTGCACTTTTCCTTGAAGACTGTGCAATCATTAACTTTTCCTTGAACGCTGCGCCATGGCTGACGTCACTGCCGCAATCCGGGCACACTGCTCAAGAAGGAACCCTTGGTGCGGAAACCCATTTCAAAACGGTCACAATGCGCTTTGGGCCCAGCTTGGAAATTTTTGAATATTTTATTCATTTTTTAAACCTTTGTCCAAACTGGCCCAGAAAACGAGGCGCAATCGGACTTCGCCCGAAGTTGGGCGCGATCCGACTTCACCGGCGAAGTCGGACTTCGCCCGAATTTCGGGCGAAGTCCGAACTTCGCGCGAAGTGCGCGTTGAGACTATTCCCTTTTCTTTTTTTTTTCTTGCTGCGCACAAGGGTTGAGCGCAGTCTGGGTCCTTTGCAACCTTCGGAGGAGGCGAACACTTAGCATTTTACTGCTCCTTTAGACCAAACTGTTCGAGCTGTGCGTTTGAAATGTAGCACGTTCGGACTTAGCCCGAAGTTCGGGCGAAGTCCGACTTCGGCCGGCTTACGTGCGAAGTTCGCACTTCGCGCAGAGGTTGTGCGCAGTTCGAACTTCGCACGCAAGCCGGCCGAAGTCGGACTTCGCGTGCGAAGTCGGACTTCGCCCAAAGTTGGGCGCAGTCCGTTCTCCTTTGTGCTTTGCAGTCTTCTTTCCGTTCAAGCTTCGTGTTTGGCTGGCGCGCAGCCCGACTTCGCTGCGAAGTCGGGCTTCGGCCAACACTTAGACATTTTTTCGTCTTTTTCTTTGCTTTTTTCTTCCTTCGTGCAGCCCGAACTTCGCCCCTCTTCAGGGGCGACGACAGACTTCGCTGCGAAGTCTGTCTTCTCTCCCATGTCGCAGTTAAGCTCAACAAAATTTAAAAAAAAACCCGAAAGCTGGAAACTGTACATTCTGGGAAACGAAAATGCATAAGGGAAATTTTTACAAAGAAGGGCCACTCGGGCACCTTCAGCAGCGGTAAATTTTTAAGTGGAACCTGTTAACGGGGGATAGGCAGGAGCTGACCCTCCATATCCCGAAGTACATAGGCATTAAACTGGTTCACCCGGGCAATCTGATAAGGGCCCTCCCAGAGGGCATCAAACTTCCCGTGATTGCCCAACTTTGCCTTATATGAGTCCCACTTCAGCACCAGGTCCCCGATTTCGAAAACTCGGGCAGTGGTGCAGGAGCTGACCCTCCATATCCCGAAGTACATAGGCATTAAACTCGGGCAGTGGGATATGGAGGGGCAGGAGCTGACCCTCCATATCCCGAAGTACATAGGCATTAAACTGGTTCACCCGGGCAATCTGATAAGGGCCCTCCCAGAGGGCATCAAACTTCCCGTGATTGCCCGACTTTGCCTTATATGAGTCCCACTTCAGCACCAGGTCCCCGATTTCGAAAACTCGGGCAGTGGTGCCTTTTGCAAACCAGCCTTGAGTAGCTGCAATATGATCGGTGAAGGCCTGGTATGCAATTTCTCTGTCTTCTTCCAACTGCAGGAGTTGGCACAGTCTGTCGTCCACCGGGTCTCCGCTGCTCTTGTCTTCGTCCAACATCCATAGGGCAGGGATCTCGATGTGTGATGGCATGACAGCCTCTTTGCCATAGACAAGCGCATAGGGGGACGTTCTGATAGATTTCTTGAACGCAACTCTGTCCGCCCACAGCGCCCGGTTCAGGAGTAAGTGCCAAGTCCGCTTGTTTCGCACAATGGTCCTCCGGATGATCTTCAGGGAGGTTCTTGTTAGTAGACTCGGCAAGGCCATTCCCTGCGGGTAGTAATTGGAAGACATCTTGTGATAGATGCCAAGTCCGCAGCTGTACTCCGTGAGTACAGCGCCTGCGAATCCTGGACCGTTGTCTGTCACAATTGACTCTGGAACCCCGAAGCGGGTAATTAGGCTCTCAATGAACCTGATGACCGTTTCTTGGTTTGCGTTCTTGGTCGGGATTGCCTCTGCCCACCGTGTGAAGTAATCGGTGGCTGTAAGAATGAACTTGTGTCCGACAGAGGAATTAGGCGAAATCACCCCAATGAAGTCTAGACCCCATTGCTGGAACGGAGTCTCGGCTCGAATCGGTTGAAGGGGCAGGGGTGCTTTTCTGTTCCTACCAGCAAACCTCTGGCATTGATCGCATTTAGAGCAGACCGCATGAGCGTCTGCAAATAGAGTGGGCCAATAGTACCCAGCTCTGATTATTTTTAAGGCCGTTGGCCTTGAAGAATGGTGACCTCCAGGCATCCCGGAATGAAAATCTCCAAGGACCCTAGGCTGGTCTGATTTTCTGACGCATCGCAACAGGATGCCGTCGATGTTTTTGAAGTAAAGCCCCTCGGGGCCAAGAGTGTACTTAAGTGCACCTAACCGAAATCTCCTTCGTTGTGAGGCGTTCAGGTGATCGGGACATCTTCCGGTGCATAAGAATCTCACCAGTTCATCTGTCCAATCACTCCCCTCCGATAAGGAGTCGGCTAGGTAGATGCGTGTCGCTGTGTCCTCCCACTTACAGGCGGAGATGCCGGCTACAGCGCTTCGGGCCAATTCCTGACACAAGGCTCGGCCTCTGATAAGCTTGGTGGGCCGCACTTCGATGTCGAACTCCTGGATTTTGGCAATCCATCCCGCTCTCTTGTGACCCGGTTCTCCTTGTAAGATGAAGCTTCGAACATCCGGGTGAATCACAAAGACAGTCGTTTTGCTCTGGGAGACAAAGTGCCTGAACTTCCGAAGGGATTTCATAACAGCATGAACCTGCCGCTCTATAAAATTGTACTTTTCTTCATGCGGCAGAATCACTTGGCTCAGGAACGCTATGGGGCGCTCCTCACCATCGTCTCCCTTCTGAGTCAGGACTGCAGCGTAGCTTTCGAGTTCTCCCACTGCATACAGGATGAAGTCCTTGGAGTAGTCCGGGTTTGTCAACACCGGAGCTTGCGCAATTCTAGCCTTGATTTTCTCGAAGGCTTGCTCTCTCTCATCAGTCCATTCATAATTTGTATCTTTTTTCAGCAGTTCGGCCATAGGCTTGATCACTTGTGTGAAGTCCGGAATGAACTTCCGCACAAAGTTAATCTGATCGAAGAAGGACTGCAGCCCTTTTTTATCGATGGGGGTTGGCAAGCGAACGAGGGCTTCTGCTCTGTCAGGGTCAATGGCGAGGCCTTCCTCGGAGATGACATGTCCTAGCAGCTTTCCTTCCTTTACCGCGAAGACAGACTTCTGCGGGTTTATAGAAATGCCGAATTCTCGACACCCCTTAAATATTTTCCGTAGGTGCGAGACATGATCTCCTTGTTGGTGAGAGAAAACAGTCATGTCATCAAGGTAGATTACAATGATTTTATTGAGCAGCTCTCGGAAGGCCAGGTCCATGGCCCTTTGGAACGTGGCACCAGCATTGGATAAGCCAAACGGCATGTGCTGATAGGCGAACGTCCCCCACTTGGTGGTAAACGCCGTCTTATGCTGGTCCTCGTCTTTGACCCAAATCTGGTTGTAGCCGGAAAATCCATCTAGAAGTGAAAATCTCTGGGCTCCAGCAACGATATGTAGAATCTGGTCGATTTGGGGAAGCGGATAGTGGTCCCTGAGGGAAGCCTGATTTAGGTTTCTGAAGTCGACACAGAGACGAATGTCGCCGTTCTTTTTCCTCACGGGCACCAAATTCGCGACCCAGGATGAATGTTTGATGGGGTAGATGATCTTGGCCTCCAGAATCTTCAAGAGCTCGGCCTTCATCATGGCCTCAATCTTCGGATTCACGGCCCTCTCGCTTCGTCGGAATGGCTTGGCGCCATCCTCTAGCTCAATGGTATGATGGATGACGATTCGTCATACCCCTTCAAATCCTCGTAGCACCGGGCCACGATGTCGGGGAACTCCTGGAACAGTGATCTGATCTGCTCCAGTTCCTCCGACGTGCAGTCTGTTCCGACCTTGATAGTTTTACCAGGTTCAAGCTCCAGGTCAGCATACTGCCTCGGGTCTACTTTGATCCTGTGGGATATTGCTCTGTCATTCTGATCAAAGAGACTCTCCAATGTAATCAGTCCTTTTGGGACATGATTATTCCTTAACTGTATCAACCCCTCATATTGCTCGTCATCAGGGTCTCTACCTTCGATTACACACACTTCGTTAACCAGGAATGTGACGATCTCCTCGTCACAACCGAACACCCGCCGGTGGGTGTCCTTATCAAGCACAGAAGGCCTGTAAATAGTGCGAACCGGCTTCGGTTTCTGGACAACGTCGTCAGCCGGAACGTACCTGGCTCCAATAGACGCCAGAATATCAGCGTGTTTGTTTTTCTCACGCGATATTGCCTTAACATTCAATGAGTCGAATGACTCCATCAGGTCCCACACCCGGTTGCGGTACGCTCTAAGATAGTGCTGTTTGGAGGTGCACTTCTTCGTAACTTGGTGACACACCAGCTCTGAATCTCCAAAGATCTGCAAGTGTTTGATTCCGAGCCTCTCCGCCTTTCGTAAACCCAAGCACAGGGCTTCGTATTCCGCCGAGTTGTTAGTGCAGCTCCAGTGCCAACCGTAGGTATAGTCCTTCCGGATTCCCGTTGGAGAAACCAGCAGCACCCCTGCACCGGCGCCATTCTTGCATCGCGCGCCGTCAAAGAAAAGCTTCCACAGCTTTTCAGGTGCAGGTCCTACTTCTTTCGCAGCTGAGATGTCAAGCCTTTCGGGCTGTACAATGGAGTAACACTGCCGTCTCTGTCCCAATTACGGCATTGAAGTCCCGCAACGAGAACTCATCTTCAAGCTGTAGCACTTCGAAGGCTTGCTCAGTCAGCTCTACTGTCACTAGCTCCTCCTCTGACAACTGGACCATGCAGTCCAACTCTCCTCCGGGTATCCTCTCTACTAGGAAGGTGGAAGGCTTCTCATTGAAAATTTTCAGTCTCCTTCCTTTGAAGGGCACTTCCATGTGTGAGTAGTCTAGAGACAGGTACCCGCCCAACTTCGCAGTGAACTCCCGAGAGAGACACATGCCGAAGTAAGGTTCCAGGTCAACAACCACGACCTCTTGGATGACCACGATGTCGAGGGCCTTGTGCAGCCGGATAGGGATGTCCTTTATGACACCAACTGTCTTGACATGGGTGCCGTCTAATTGCGACACGCCTTGGCTGCTTCGTGTGTATTCCATCCCGATCTCGTCACAGACGGCCTTCGGCATCACAGTCGAGGAAGCACCAGAATCCACCATGCAGTTGTGAACTATGTGCCCTTGCATCCGCAGAGACAGATAAAAGGGTGGCGGTCTGTTCTTCCTGTTGTCACATTTTGCACGGGGTGCAATGTTTTCAATTTTTGTAAAAGAGCTGCTCTTCCTTCTCCCCCCTTTCTCTCTCTTCCCTACATTCTCATTCTTCTCAAAATTGACAGCACTTGCCCGAAAAATGGCTAAGTGTCGGGGTATGCTTGAGGTGTTCGGGTTTTTGCGGGCCATAAACGGGCGATAAAATGGACAAAATGAGCCCTGGATATTTTATTATTGCAGATCTTCTCGCAAGCTTTCCAACGATATATTATAATAGGCGATCGGGTCAGCGGATCAAAAGTTATGGCCCCGGGAAGTTGAACCAGGAAACCCAGTTTTTTGTGCGAAGTGCGCACTTCGCCCATTTTTGTGCGAAGTGCGCACTTCGCCCGCTTTGGTGCGAAGTGCGACTTCGCCCGCTTTGGTGCGAAGTTCGCACTTCGCCCAGTTTTGGTGCGAAGTCCGACTTCGCCCCTCTTTCTGGGCGCACCTTGTAACTGGCAGGATGGCAGGCTGACAAAGAAGAATGTAACTGCCGGAGCAGGTCCGTACGGCGGCAGACACCAGTGTTCACCTGTGCGCAGCCCGACTTTTCAGCGAGAGCCGGAATGCGCCCTTGACGGGTGTACAGTAGGGGAACAAACCCGGAATTTGACCAAGGCGTGAAGGCCTTCCCAACTGCACTGTTTTCTGCCCACGCATCCCAAGGAGCTCCGATCCCAAGCGAAGTTGGATAGACTGCCTTGCAAGGCAGACACGTATCAAGCATTATCATCCGACAAGTGTCCAACTTTGGGATCCGAGCCAAGACATGCCGAGCAAAAGGACAAGCATGGGCCGCACTACTTATGCCAGCTGCCTCATTTAAGAGTCGACGTGAGTTTCCACCGCCTCGCCTACCCGCATTCCTGTCAATTTAAAGTTCTACCCAACGCGCCGCCACGAGGTCGTTCAACCTTCGGGGAGACCATGCCGAGGGTACAGTCCAGCCCGACAGAAGTCAGCATCAGCAGTTTCGCGGTTGCTTTTGTCAGCTAATGTTTGATTGGGACTTTGTGCCCATTAATGTAACGGGGGAACTTTGGGCTATAAATACCCACCACATTTTCATTGTAAAGTGGTGGAAGGGGAATGTTTGTTAGGGAACTACTGTGCTTACTGTAACCGTGCTTCTGCTTATGAATACAATCTGTATGCCTGGTTCTGTTCTACTGTCTTTATCCTTTTATGCTGTCTTTCATTATATGCCTTAGGCCCACCCGTGTCGTCGCTCGTTGATTCACTTTGGCATTTGGCAATCAGGTTCCTCTAGCATTGCTTGCTTAAAGCACCTTATGTACTTCATTATTTAAAGCATTCATTATAAATTTGGTAGCAGTTCCATCGGTTGTGTGTGACGTTGTCTGGCCCGTATCCGGTGATTGATGCGATCCCTCGCTGTTAGTTCCTTGTAGGGAATGTTTGCTAGGGAGCCATTGAAGTCTGTGCGGTTAAACTCTCTACCTAACACATATACACGGCTCGACATCTCTAGGTTTACTTTCTACCCCCGTCGGTGTACGTATCCGGTGATTGATACGATCCCCGTTGTTAGTTCCTTGTAGGGAATGTTTGCTAGGGAGCTATTGAAGTCGTGCATACGCTGCTGGTGTATCGGAAGTACGTCTAGGTTTTGCGGTTCCTTGTCATGCTCTTGTGTTTGTGTGCAGTAAGTAGCGGTGATTGGTGTGTTCCCGTACTGTTAGTTCCCCCCACCAACCTTTGGACATATTTGTATCTCTTTCTGTACATTTGTCTCTTTCCGTTCATTTATTTCTTTCCTGCACTCTCATCTTACTAACCCCCGAAAGGAGCCGGCCTTCTCCGGAGATCGGCCCGGAAGGCATCTCTTCCTTCCGGCCTTTCAATGTTGGTTCGCGGGTCCAGGGCGCAATAACGACAAAATCCTTTCCTCGTGGCGGATTCGTGGCCAACACTTCCCAGTGGCTGAGACTGTCAAAGGTTGAACCAGGACAGCGGGCTGTATCTGCTTACCGCTCTTCATGTTCTTCAGTGATTCTTGCAGCAGATCCACCTGGCCCGGGGAGCGGAAGAGCATCGTACATGCTGATTCTAGCAGGAGTTCTTTTCAACTCGTCTACAATGCTGTAGCCCGAGGTACTAGCTCCTTCGCTTGTTTTGCCGGCTCATACTTCGTCCGGTACTGCTGGGTAGCCTCAACTCGCTGTCTCTTGGTCAGAGACGGGTACTTCAGCTTCTCCTGGGCTTGTTCTTTGGTTTCAGCTGGAGGCTGAGGTACAGGAGCTTTAGCCGGAGTTGGGGCTCTTGCTGGAGGTTTGGCTGGAACAGGGGCAGCCTTTGCCGGAGAAGGCTTGGCTGGAGCTTTATCTTTGGACGCCTTCTCCTGGGCTGTGTAGGGCCACAGTCGCTTGTATGGTGGCTGCGGTTTTTCTCTTCTTGCATAAACTTGCAAAGGCTTAGCCGCATCTGTAGCTTTCTTTTCTTCCTTGGCGGGCGGTACTAGATTTTCTTCTGGGAGGGCAAAGTTGGCTTCGCCGTCCAGGATCATGTACAGTTCGTCGTCCTCTATGGTGCTGTCAGCCAAGGTCTGGATGTAGTGCTGGTGCAGAGTGCAGTCTTCCTTCGAATGCGGGTCATTGCACGTAGTGCACCAGTTAACCTGGTCGGGAGGACCAGGCTTGTCTTCTATAGCAGCATTTCTCGGAGGCGGACGCCTCTGCGGCTGGTGTTCTGGGGCTTTGTCTTTCGTCAGCGCCAGTGGCTCATATGGCCTCCTAGGAGCAAGGTCCATCTAGGCCTGCTTCTTCTTCAGAGCGGTCATGTCATTGGACATGGCATGATATCCTGAGGCCAAAGCCCGCACCTCCTGGAGAATCGTGTTCTGAATGCTACTGTAAGGATGCGGCAACTGTGCCGGTGGAGGTAATGCGGCTAATGGAGGAGGGTTAGAGTAAGGCGTGTACTGTGGGGGAGCAGGAAGTGCTGGAAAATGCGGAGCAGGAGGAGGCGGGTGAGGATAATGCAATTGAGGCGGGCCGTAAGGAGTTACGACCGGCGCTGGGTTCCACTGCTGCTGGGGTTGCTGCCCTGATGTGGACGGCACATCGCCAGAAGCAGGAGGATACTGTGATTTAGGGAAGTCGGGATGAATGGGTTCCTGCACCTTGGACGGGAGTCTGCCGATGGAAATAATGTCCGCTTCAGCTTGCTGGGCAGCCTCGTACAGCGCAGGAAACTCGTCAATTCTGGCGATCTTCAGCAGCAAGCATATGTCTGAGTTGAAGGATCTCAGATAGTAGTGAGTAGCCATGCTAGCTGAAGGCCGAAGTTCGCGAGGTACCCGTTTCTAGGATCTCGCAAACCTGATGTTAAAATCAGACACCTCTTGAGGATGTCTTTGGATAGCTTGGAATTGATGCAGTAGAGAAGTAGGGTCAGCAGACTCGTTGCATCCTTTCACGAGCCTCCTGGCAAGCTGGGGCCATCCTGTGATGGATCCCTCTGACAGCGATCTCCACCAGTAGAGAAGCTTTCCCCTCAGGGAAAGGGCCAGCAGACGGGTCTTCACACTCTCATCGGTAATAGTATGCAATGCGGCCAGGGCAAGGATGTCCTGGATGTGCTCGTACGCCGTCTTACCGTAGCCGTCGTATGTGGGAATAGACTTTAAAGCAGCAGGGGGCACAACTTGCTGTCCGACCAGGGCCAAGGGCTCCGTAGAGTCCACCGTCGGGAAGAGATCATCGTCATTCTGCTGTTGAGCAGCCATTTCTTCTTCTTCTCCGCCGTCGGTTGTGTACTCGGTGTCGGTACTTTCCGAGGATGCAGGATCTTCTTCTTCCTCGGCCTCTTCTATTTCGTACTCAGCTCCGCCGACTTCAGCTTCGGCTTCTTCTTGGATTTCAGCCTCGGCTTCGTCGACACGAGCTCGCGGATCAGCCAACCTGGGAACTTCGCCTCGAGCGTTGATGTCCAGTTCGTAAAAGTCAGGCGGGCCTCTAGGATCCCTTGCTTGCCACCTTCTTGTGTGCATGAAGGTGCTGGGACCGGTCTTTCGGACTCAGAAGATTTGTTCGTGCAGAGTCGCCAGGTGTTCAAATTTGGAACAGCAATGAAGCGAACACCGGTGCTTCAATTCTGTCGGGGGTGAGAAACTTCCTTGTCTCACCAAGAGCTCAGGAACCACTGTCAGCGCCAGGTGGAGACTGATCAGAAAATCTCTCGTCAAGTGTGGGACCCGTCTGTCCCACCGGGCGTGCCAGAGAAACTGTTGCGCCGGGTGGAGACCGATCGGGTATTCTTTCTTAAAATGTGGGACAAGCGTCCCACCGGGCGTGCCAGAGAAACTGTTGGTTACGAATCTGCCATGAGGAAAGGATTTTGGGTTAATGCGCCCAGATTCGCCCACCAGCATGAAAGGCCGGAAGGAAGAGATGCCTTCCGTGCCAATCTCCGGGAGAAGGCCGGCTCCTTTTGGGGGGGGGGTTTTATGTTCAAGCTGAGAGTGCAGGAAAGAGATAAATGAACAGAAAGAATATACAAATATACTTGAAGTTGGTGGGGGGGAACTAACAGTATGGCAACCAGCAATCACCAATACTTACTGCATTATAAATACAAAGCATGACTGAGAACTGCAAAATCTATGTGTACTTCCGATACTTAAGCAGTGTACGCACAGCTACAATGGTCCCCTAACAAACATTCTCCCTACAAGGAGAACTAACAGCACGACAATGCATCAATCACCACTGTGGACACTAACATAAGTAGAAAGCAACCTAGAGATATCAGAGCCAGGTATGTGTGTCATGCAGAGATTTTAACCGCACAGCTACAATGGCCGCCTAGCAGACATTCTCCCTACAAGGAGAACTAACAGCACGGCAGCGCATCAATCACCACTACGGACAACAACGTAACACACAACTGATGGAACTGCTACCACATCTATTATATGAAATTTAAAAGTACACAAACAATGCTAAAGGCGCCTGATCACCAAATGCTGAAACGAATCAACGAGCCATGACACAGGGTCGCGTAAAGCATAAGCATAAAGAAATAAAAGCAGCAGAACAGAACCAGGCATACAAATTATATTTATAAGCAGAAGCATGGTTACATTAGTTCCCTAACAGACATTCCCCTTCCACCCTTTACAATGAATTCGAGGTGGGTTTTTATAGCCCGAGTCCCTCCCGTCACATTAATGGGCACAAGGTCCCAGTCAAACATAAGCTGACAAAAGCGGCGAAGGAGCTGCAAATGCTGACCTTTTGTCGGACCGGACTGTACCCGCAGCATGGTCTTCCTGGAAGCTGGACAGCTAGCTGGCGGTGTGTTGGGCAGGACTTCTTCTCGGCAGGTATGCGGGTAGCTGGAGCAGGTAGAACCTCCAATCGGCTTTAAATGAGGCCACTGGCACAGGTAATGCAGCCCATGCTCGTCCTTTTGCTCGGCACGTCTTGGCTCAAATCCCGAAGCTGGACACTTGTCAGATGATGGATGATGCTGTCTCGGGTTGCGCGGGCAGAAAACAGCGCAGTCGGGGAGGCCTTCATGCCTTAGGTGCATTTCCGAGTTTGTTTCCCTACTGCGCACCTGTCAAGGGCGCACTCCGGCTTCGCTGCGAAGTCGGACTGCGCACAGGTGAAATCTGGTATCTGCCGTCGTACGGACTTTGCCCCAGCACTTAACACTCTTCTGTCAGCCTGCCAGCCTGCCAGTTACAAGGTGCGCCCAGAAGAGGGGCGAAGTACGCACTTCGCACCAAAACTGGGCGAAGTGCGAACTTCGCACCAAAACTGGGCGAAGTGCGAACTTCGCACCAACACTTAGCCATTTTTCAGGTAACTTGCTGGAAAGTTTAAAATTCAACTGAGGGGCTCCAAGAAAGGGGGGAAGAAAGAGAATGTGGGAAAGAAAGAGGAAGGGAGAGCAGAAGAAAGGAAAATAGAGGAAGAGGGAAAAAGAAGGAGCAGCACTGCTACAAAATTGAAAACATTGCACCCCGTGCAAAATGTGACAACAGTACCCTACATAGAGAGTAATTAACTTACGGTTTATTCTTGAATATATTTTGTATTAAGCTTGCTTGATCTGGATGTTTATTCTTTTGCAAAGGAATGCTTTTCATGATTTCATTAAGTACTAGGAATTAAGTTTCTTTTTATTGGACCTATAAATTAGGATGAAAAGAGTTTTTTTTGAGATATTGCTTATGAGTTTGATATGTTCTTCTTCACAGCTTAAAAGTAGGGAAAAAAACTCCCAAACGTGTGGATTTTCAAAAACAACTTTTAGGAGTTGCACGCTTACTGTCACAGGTTTCTCCTTTTGTTTCTGTTCTTCTGTTCCCTTGTGATTCTACATGCTTTGCTTTTATTTTATTTTTCTCTCTTATGTCATTGATTTGGCCACTAACGAGAAGCTTATTGGGAATGAGCTTTCTTTTAATTCTTTCATATGGCAAAAAAAAGCCCTTGGAGTAGACTATTCACTTGGAAGTTGGATGTTTGCAAAGTAGTTAGCACCTCTTATGTTCTGTCAAATTATATGTTCATATATGTTACTTGATCCAGGGATTTTGTCATTCCTTTTTGAGATGAGATGGCGCCTTGTATGATTGATTTGATTTTATTCTTACTATCAACAGTGGCTAAATTGTAATTTTTGTCTGAGATATTTCAGAGTTTGTTTTTCTCTTGTTTTCTTACTTCTTCTGTTTATGCCTGGTTTAACTATTGTGGAATTTGTTTTAAATAATTTTTCTCCATACTATCATTTAATTATTAATATAGGATTTCTGTTCCAAGTCTGAGATGCAATTAAAATGTCTAGTCAACTCCAGTCTACAAATGACGTTACCAGATTATGTTACTGTAATTGTTCCTAATGCTGTAAGTTTGCATTAGTTAGAGCTGGTTGTGGTTGGTGTTGGTCATTCCTACATTGCCAAATCTACTCAAACAAGTCAGTCTAAGATGCAATTAAAATGCCAAATGATCTTCAGTCTACAAGCAATTCTAACAGATAACACTATTGCAATTGTTTTATTTTTTCCAAAAAGCTGTGTGGCTTCTATTGAGAGCTGCTTCCATCAAAATAACAAAACATTCTATTTGCTGTCAGGTCAATTGAACCGTAAAATAAGAGGATAAGGCTTCAACCAAGCCTCAGGCGAAAATTTGCAGAATCCCCCTTATTGACTAATCATCTAATATGTTTCTTCATCAATTGCAAATTATCTGATATGGATTCCACGTTGCTGAGACCCTAGGTAGGTTGCTTTTCTTGAACAATTTTACTGTTATAAAACTTTATTGTCACAAACATAAATCATTCATTAATATGTGGAAATACCAAATAATTTTACCACAAATAACAATCCACAGTGCAATAATCCACACAATGAGACAAAGGTAGGTAATACCCTTAGGGTAGGGCAAAATCAATAATACTCTTTAAGGAAGGAATAACTCTAGAAGTTCTCCCAAGATGAAAGGACCACTCCATGTTCAAAGATGATTACAAGGAAATACTTGATATGATGGATGATTGATAATTCCTTACAATGACAATATCCCTTCTTTATATACCTATCATCTAATTCTACTTTGGGGAGGATACAACTCTAACCCTAGCCGACTCCTAGATCCTTAGCCAACTCATTATTATAATAACAATAAACCTTAGGTTATGTGTGGCTCATGCTAACTATTCATAAAACCCATATACAATACAATATCATATCCTTGTATACCTATCCATAGGTACCATACCATTCCACCCCCATTAAAAATGTTTCATCCTTGAAACATAAGAAGAAACCAAATGATATGATCTTCTAAGCATTGCTAACAATTGGTACCAATGATCTGTCATCCATCGAACCAAGTGAAATCCTGATTACTGATGGTCTTCTATGATGCAATGCTTCTGCTGTGCCACTCTGACATTCATTAGTGCTCCTTTGTCTTCATGCTTCGGCTGCTCCTCTTTGATATCAAGAATGACCACTTCTGTGGTTCCATGTTGTCGCTGCACCACTCTGATATCCATAATGATTGTTCGTTTCATTCCATGCTGTTGCTATGCTACTTTAACATCCATAATTACTGCTCCTCTTCTGCCATGCACTGCTATACTTGATGCCTTTCTGATTCCATGTAGGTCCATAATAGTATTGATATCCTATGCAATGCCTCCATGATTGTTGTTGCTCATGGTGGTGTGGGTGGCAATATGCTGCAACCTTATCTTGATGTTCTGCTTTCTTTGACTTCAACCTTGTGTTCTTTTGTTTTAGATTCTTCTTCACGCTCTTCTCTGTTATGACCATCTTTTGATATGCCCATATTTTGATTTGTCATTGTGCTCTTCTAACTATGCTTCCTTGGCCGTTGCTTCCGCTTCTTCCTTGGACTCTGTCCTCAAATTTTGTTTCTGATTGTTCTACTAGTTCTTCAATTTGTTCCTCTGTAATAACTGTTGCCATATTTTGCACGGAGTGCCATGTCTTCGGATTTTTTGTAAGGATGCTGCTTTCCCTTCCCTCTTCCTTCTCTCCCTTTCTCCACTATCCCCTATCTTCCCTGCCATCAGTTTCATTCTCTCCATTCCCCCCCATACTTCTGGCTATTTCTCCGAGAGGGCAAAAGGCCCAAAATTTTCTAAGTGTTTTCTAAGTGTTGCCGTTCGCCCGACTTCGCGGGCTGCGCACCTAGTTTCATGCGCACTTGGGGAGCTGATGTGTGTAGCTGAGCCCAAAAAATACTAAGTCTTGAGCCGCCCGACTTCGCAGCGAAGTCGGGCTGCGCTCTCAATTTTGTGCGCACCTGGGCAATGTCAATGAGAGAGATCCAGAAAATGGTTAAGTGTTGGGACCACCCGACTTCGCAGCGAAGTCGGGCTGCGCCCTCAAACTTGTGCGCAGTTGGGCAGCTCACTTGAAGATAGCAGGAATTTCCCTAAGTGCTAGGACTGCCCGACTTCGCAGCGAAGTCGGGCTTCGCCCTGGAAGAAGTGCGCAGCCGGGCGACTTATCATGGTGACTCCAAAAAAACGGCTAAGTGCTAAGCCGCCCAACTTCGCAGCGAAGTCGGGCTTCGCTCACTAACCTGCATGCACTCGGGCAAAGAACATTGAAACCTGCCTAGAAAATTTCTAAGGCACGAAGGCCTTCCCAACTGCACTACTTCCCCCCTGCGCTGCCCGGTTGCGCTCCAATTTTGGGCGAAGTCGGGCAGGAGAGAAAGTATGAGCTTCTAAGGCAGATTTTTTCCCTTATCAGATTCCGACAGGTGTCCAGCCTCGAAATTCGAGTCAGAGATGCGACGGGAGGTGTGCGAGCATGAACTGACTTATTGTACCTCAACTACCCTCAGTCAAGCCGACTCGAAGCGTCATCTACCGCACTGCCACGTAGCTACTAAGTTTTTAGGTGGACCTTGTTGCAAGTACGTTCCATGCCAGTAGAGGTCAACATCAGCCGCTTTTTGCCGCTTTTGTCAGCTTTGTCAGCTATTGTCAGGTCTGGGATCCTATGCCCAAAGTTGTAATGGGGGGGGAAATTACGCTATAAATAGCTCCACCATATCATTGTAAAATGCGGGAAGAGGGATATATTGCTAGGGAACTGCTGTAGCTGTGCGTTTGCTTCTGAATATAAAATATACTTGGCTCTATTGACTGTCTTTATCTTGTATGCCGCCTTTACTGAGTATTTCTGCCTCATGTTGCTTATGTTATTGCTTATTGTTATTCGCTTTCGGATATCGGTATTTGATAGTTAAGTATTCCTGGAATGCAAAAGTAGAGGATACATAGGATGAATGGTGTTGGTAGTTTCTGCAACATATTTTGTGTTTAATTGCTGTTAGTAGTGGTGATTGGCTGTTGCTGTGCTGCCTATCCTCCCCACCCGGAACAATCACATTTATATTTCTTTTTGCATTTCTAATTTCTTTCCTGCACTCTGAGCTTAAACCAAATTGAGAAAACATAGGAAGCCGGTCTCCTTCGGAGATTGGCGTGGAAGGCATTCTTTCCTTCCGGCCTTTCAATCTTCTGGGCGAATCTAGGGTGCGTTACACTAAATCCTATCCTAGTGGCAGATTCATAACCAACAGTTTCTCTGGCACGCTCGGTGGGACATGAGAGTTTCCCACCCCAAAACAGAATCGAAGCATCGGTGTTCGCTTCATTGCTGTCAAATCAGAACACTTGGCGACTCTGCAGTACCTGAATATTCTCGGAGTCCATGAGACTGGTTCAATATCAAAAGCGACTTCATGCATACAAGAAGGTGGAGAGCAAGGAACCCAGGACAACAGCCTGATCTCTACGAAATTGAAATCAACGCTCCTGGAGAGCGCGTAAGGCTGGATGACTACCAAGCTCACCAAAACGAACTCGAAGCTGAAGCTGAGGTAGAAGCTGAGATTGAAGAAGTTGAAGTTGGAGAGGCCGAAATTGAAGAACAGCCTACAACTTCGGACAACACTGATACTGATTATACGATTGAAGAGGAAGAAGACATGGCTGCCCAACAAAATGATGACGACCTCTTCCCAGCAGTCGATTCCACAGGGCCCTTGGTTCTAGTTGGACAAGAAGCTGTACCCCCTGCTGCCTTGAAATCCATTCCTACTTACGATGGCTCCGGGAAAACAACATACAAGCACATCCAAGATATTCTGGCCTTGGCTGCACTGCACTCTATCACTAGTGAGAGTGTTAAGACCCGTCTATTAGCCCTTTCTTTGAGAGGGAAGCTTCTCTACTGGTGGAGATCTTTGCCAGAAGGAGTTATCACGGGATGGCCCCAGTTAGCAGGCAGGCTAGCGAAGGATGCAACGAGTCCGTTGATCCCTCTTCATTGCTGCATCAGTTTCAAAGTATTCAACGCCATCCGCAAGAGGAGATATCGGACTTCAACGTGAGGTTTGCGAGGTCCTGGAAGAGAGTACCTCGCGAGCTGCGACCTCCGACGGGACAAGCTGCGACCTCCGACGGGACAAGTTGCGCACTATTACTTGAGGTCTTTCAATTCAGACATTTGTCTGCTTCTTAAGATAGCCCGGGTCGACACTTTTCCTGCCTTATATGAAGCTGCCCAGCAAGCAGAATTAGACATAATTTCTATAGGCAGACTTCCTCATAGAATGCAACCTCCCATCTACCTTGATTTCCCTCAGTCACAATACCCACCCGCGTCTTGTGTGACGCCATCCTCGTCAAATCAGTACCCCCAGCAGCCATGGAATCCAGCGCCAGTTATAAACCCGTATGGTCAGCCCCAGATCCATTATCCTAATCCACCACCTCCACCTCCGCAATATCCCGCACTCCCAGCTCCCCCTCATTACGTGGCGTATTCTGCACCTCCACCATTAGTTGCAATACCTCCTCCGGTCCGCCGACGCTTGCTGATAATGATATTCAGAATAAGATCCTTCAGGAGGTCCAGGCTCTGGCCTCTGGTTACCATACTATTTCCAACGATATGACAATCATGAAGAAGAAGCAAGCCCAGATGGAGTTTCTTCCGAGGAGACCATATCCTCCCCCTGCGCTGACAAAAGATCAAGCTGCTCAAGCGCAAAGGCCCCCGGCGAGGAATGCTGCCAATGAGGTTCAACCAGGCACTTTTGACCATGTTAACTGGTGCTCTACATGCAACGATCCACATGGAGAGGAGGGTTGCATGTTGCATCGACATTATATTCAGACCCTTGCAGGCAGTGCCATGGAGGACGAAGCATACATGATCCTTGACGATGAAGGTAACTTTGCAGTCCCAGAAGAAGATCCCGTGTCTCTCTTGATCAAGGAGGGAAAAAGGCCCATTGAGGCCCCCATGGCCAAGATGAAGCCGTTGAGAGTATACGCCAGAAGGGAGAGGGCGCAGCCTGCTGTGCTAGCACCTGACAAGTCACCTTTACCTCCTACAGCCAAAGAAATGTTCTCGACGCTCAAGGCTCCCACGGTAAAGGCTCTCGTGGCTCTATCTCTAGCCGAAACAAAAGAACAAGCTCAAAAAAAGCTGAGGTATCCATCGCTGACGAAGAGACAAAGAGTTGAAGCCACACAGCAATACCAAACCAGGTATGAGCCAGTGAAAGAGATAGAGGGAGCCGGCACTTCAACGTACAATATAGTTGATGAGCTCAAGAAGACTCCGGCGAAGATAAGCATTTATGAGGCTCTTCTGCTCCCAGGAAAATGTAGACCTGTTGCAAGAATCCTTGAAGAGCGTGAAAGATGGAAAACCGATGCAGCCTGCTGTGTTAGCTCAGCCTTTGACAGTATCTGCTACTGGGAAAAACAGGCCGCCACCTTTCTATCTGTCTTTGCGAATGGAGGGCCATATAGTACACAATTGCATGGTGGACTTCGATGCCTCCACTACTGTCATGCCGAGGGCTGTCTGCAAAGAGATTGGTATGGAATACACAAGGAGCAGCCAAGGTGTGCTGCAGCTAGACGGTACTCCTGTCAATATAGTTGGTGTCATCAAAGACATCCCAATCCGACTGCATAAAGCGATCGACATAGTGGTCATCCAAGAGGTCGTGGTGGTTGACTTGGAACCCTACTTCGGCATGTGTCTCTCTAGGGAGTTCATTGCGAAGCTGGGTGGATATCTGTCGCTAGATTATTCACATATGGAAGTGCCTTTTAAAGGAAGGAGATTGAAGATCTATAATGAAATGAAAGATTTGAATTACGTCCGCGAGACCCAAATATGGTCTATGGGACCTCAAATATGGAAGTACAATTACTCAAATCATATCATATGATCTTTAATATCTTTGAGAAGGTTGTTCCTTCTCCCCGCTGATTTGTGTTAGCAATTCTCCAACTTTTTTTATTTTACTGTCTTCAAATAAATCTGTCATAAACTCGTTCCCAAGTGTTTCTTTGTATTTGTCACGGATATCCGAAAAACTCGGGCATTTATAGATGAAGTGTTCCTCTGTCTCTACTGCCCTTGTGCTGCATAGAGTACATATCCTTTCTTCCCATTGTTCTTTGGGCGTTGTCCATCTCCCCGTTTCACATCTAAGCCTATGAGAGCTAGTCCTTATCTCGAGCAATGAGTATTTTTTCCTTCCACTTGATTTCAGCGCCTATATACGCTTTTTCCTTGTGGTCATACGTTGGGTTAAAATTTGCAATATAATATTGTCTTTTCCCGCTTGCATTTTTCCACATTCCACTTCTGAACTTTTCATTCACATCATTTTTTATGTCTTTGTTGACATTTGGGCATTCATTTATGTTGATTTCCCAACGTTTCATCCATTTCTGATTTTGTTTCATCCACGTATTCTTTCGCCTATGCAACTCTTCGTCCCTAGCTGCCCTAGGCCATCTATCATTTGTCATGTTTTCTGTTTTTTTCAAGTAACATAACAACTTGGTCATAGCAATTGCTTCTAAAGGGAACATTCCAGTTTCAGCTAGAATAATTTCATAAGGGGTTGTGGCCTTAATTTTGAGAAAGTTTGTGATTAGATATTTTTGAATCCTTTCTATTTGCCTCCATTTTGCATTTGTTGTGCCACTAGCCCACACCTCGCAACCATACAACAGAACCGGTGTAACAAGTAGGCCAAATAAGACCTTGGTGGTCTTCCATCCCACAACTCGGCATTCCTACACCTGCTTTGAAGTGCATATAGTGCTCTCCAACCACTTTGAGTTCTTTTCATCCTACATGTATTCCAATTAAGTTTGTCATGAAAGTCTATGCCCTGGTATTTGTATTCTACTACTACATCAAGCGGTTCTCCTGCAAACTGAAATTTGAGTTGTTGCTTCTTTTTTGCTGAAAAATCATAATTTTTGTTTTGCTCGTGTTCACCTGCATCCCAACTTCTTTACAAAAGAGTTCTAGAGCTTGAAGGTGATCTTCTAGATCTTTGGCTGTTTTGGCCACAAGAATTACATCATCTCCATACATGAGGAGTTTTACCACATATTTGGCTAAATGCACACCCTCTCCCCCAAATTTGTTTATCCATTCTTCTAACTTGTCAATGTACAGCCCAAATAAGGTCGGAGATAGAGGGCAACCTTGTTTGACACCTATGTCACTACCAAAACATTCAGATAACCCTTCCTGTGTTCTAGATTCTAGCCTTTACATGCTCATA
Organism: Wollemia nobilis; assembly: GCA_028583015.1. Taxonomy (NCBI): domain Eukaryota; kingdom Viridiplantae; phylum Streptophyta; class Pinopsida; order Araucariales; family Araucariaceae; genus Wollemia; species Wollemia nobilis. The sequence goes on from JAQPPZ010001028.1 coordinate 5,421,454, forward strand.
TAGTCTCGTGAACTGCTGCCCCGTAGTGAATTGGAACCTCTAGCTCTTCCATTCTTGCTCCATAATTTTTTCCTTGGCACTGTGTCAAATGCCTTTTTGAAGTCTACAAAACAACAAAAAGCCTCCTCTTTTTGTCCCATATTTTTTCCACTATGTGTCTAAGCGTGATACAGTGATCAATAGTTGAGTGCTTGGGCCTAAAACCCGCTTGCCCCTTTGCTCTCTTTCCCTTTTCTTCTCGCCCATATGCTGATCCTACGCTCTATCATACTCCCAAACAACTTTGCAAAGAGAGGGTTGATCATGATAGTTCGATAGTTTGAGGGATTATTTACATCTCCACTTTTAAACAAAGGAATGGTCAAGCTAGTTGTCCACTCAGTAGGGAAGCCATTTTGTATGACCTCATTGAAAATTTCTTTGATTTGCGGTGCCAAGATATCTACCCCCCATTTTATATGCTCGACTTGAAGATTGTCTATGTCACGGGCTTTACCAGTTGCTAACTTTTTTATCCCTTGAATAATGTCTTCAATTGTGAAAAGTTCTTTCTTGACAATGATAGTAGGGGGTGTCTCCCCGCTGGTTACTACGCTCGATACAGCTTGTTTTGAATACTCCAACCATCGATTAACTCGTTATGTTATTTTCAGTTTGCATCCTTTTCACGCTTAGTTCCTTCCAAAATTTCTTTGGTTCATGCTTCCCTAAATAAATCAATTCTTTCCTCCTTGTTCTAGTGTATTCTTCTTTTTTGCCCTTACCAGCTTTCTCATATGCTTTTTTGTTTGCTCTTGTTTTACCCGTTGGTTCCTTTAGTAATCTTCGCATTTTTTTGCAATCTTCATCGAACCATGGGTTGGTTGGGAAGCTATTCCTTTCTTTCTTTTTAGGTTTAGCTCTCTTGCATTTGTTTAGAGCTTCTTGAATAACGTGCATTAACCATTCACTCTTACTGTAATCTCTACTACTGTGATGTAGTTCTTCCCTTTCCTGTAACTTATTATTTAATACTGCTCTAAAATTCTGTCGATTTTCATCTGTTAAGAGAATGTTTCCCTTGTGAGGATATTTATTTTGATTGCCTTGCAAGTGTTTTTCCCTTGGTTTGTCTCCATGCATTCGAAGTTTCATAACAATTGGGTTGTGATCCGACTTAAGTTCCACTGGAGAATCTTCCACTTCTAGCTCCTCTATTTTTGGTATGTAATTCTGTGAGCATATTACATAGTCTATTACACTTTGTCCCTTATATGTTTTGCATGTATACTTTCCTGAATTTTTCCATTTGTTCATCCCATTGCAAATAATCAAATTGTATATGCTGCAAAGACCTAACAACTCTTCTCCATATTGCGTGATAGCCCCATGCTCATCTTCTGAAGTCCTGGGTCCACCGTTGATTTTCCTCTTCTCGCATCCAAAGAGGATTAATCTCAATATCTTCGTTACCTTCTAGAATGTTAGCTTGCTTATTTGCTGTCCTTGCATTGAAATCTCCAATTAATATAATCTCCCCCAACTTACTGTATATTGAAATGTCTCTTTTTAGGGAGGAGTATGGGTCTTCTCTCTTAAGGTCATGTTTCTTATAGAATTTAGAATTCTTGGGAGCAAAATAACATGCTGCTATGCTAATAACCGACTTATTTTCTAGGATCTTTATCCGGATGTACTGTTTGTTTTCATCTTGTTTTTCAATTTTAATGACCCTATCCCATTCCTCTTTTATTAAAACCATAATACCCCCATGCCCTTTGCCATTTTCTCGCTGCTTTATTCCATATTGCTATTTTTTTGTATCCCACAAATTCTGGAGTCCTACATCCATCGTGTTCATGGGTTTCTGTCAATATGATTATATCTTTGTCTCTAGCAATGGGCCCTAACCCGGGTCCTCTTCTCCAAGGGAAACCTCTACAGTTCCAACTTACCATTGTAAGATGTTCCCGGCGGGCCATACTCCCTATTTGTTTTGGATTTGTTTAGATGTGATGTATGCCTTTCCATTTCTTAAATATGCCTCGTTTCCCTTCATTCCTTGTCTGCCCTCACCTTTTCCCATTCCTTATTTCTTTCTTCCTCGTCGTAAAAATGTTAGGTCATCATCTAAATAAAATTGTGACCCTCTCAAAGATGCCTCTCGTTTTTAAGTAACCTTATTTTATCCTCGTAGCTCATCAATGTGACCCGAATATGTCTATCTCTCGCCTCCTTCTCTCAACCTCGCCAATTCTCGCTTACTTTTTTTATCTGACCCTTCCATTGTAATCGATCTGACAAGAAGTCCCCGGTTAAACGATTTGTGTCTTCCCCGTCCCCATAATCTTTCAACCCTTTGATGATTATATTTGTTAACTTCTCATGTCTTTCTTTCTCTTCTGTTATTTGAATTTTTACTTGCTTCTCTATCAACTCTTTTTGTTGATTGACCGGTTCTTTTACTACTTGAGACCATGTCTTTGCCTTTGCTAATTCATTTCGTAGCTCATTTTCTCTTGTTTCAATGTTTTGGAGTGTTTTCTGTACCTCTTTTATTTGATTTGCATTTGTTTTTTCCACCTCTATTGCATCATTGATTGGGGGATGGATGGCTTGTTTGAGGACATGCCATTCACGTTGACCCATGTTTGCAAGGTTTTGTAGCTTTGACACTTGCTCCTTGAGTTGGTTGTTTTCCTTTTCCAGCCTCCGAATGGTGTTTATAACCTCATCTCGATTTAGTTTCTCTTAATTTCTCCCTCCTTTCCATGCTTTCAAGTTTCTCTTTCATCTTCATTAGCTCTTGCACATAAAGTCTTGGTGCCCACATGAGTGGTGTAGTTGTGGGACCGTAAGTTTCTTCCTCATCCGAAAACTCATTTTGGTGACTTGCCTTTGATTGTTCCTTATTCTCCACCTGTTTATGTGGTAGAATATTTTTTATTTTTATTTTTTGATATGCCCTTTTCATTGTTGTTGCCCTTGCTCGAGCTTGTCGACGCCTTAATATCCTCCAATATTGTTTCTCATTGACATATATTGGTTCTTGCAATTGTTGCTTCCCTTCTTCCATTTTCAAACCCTTTATAGCCGAACCCTCTCGTACTATTGATCCGATGAAATAAATGTGTAATAAAACCCTCCTTGCTCTGCAAACCCTTGTTGATAATAAAACCTTCTGCCGCAAACCCCTATAACGAATGTATTTCTCCTACCTACTTAAATTGTTTTATAAATCGAAAGAGGACAAAAAAAATATGCTTACCCGATGAAATAGATGTTTAATACAATACTCCGCCGCAAACCCTCCTTGCTTTGCAAAAACCCTTTGCCGCAAACCCTTTAATTTTTTTGTGCTGATATTTCTTGTCTGGTTCAATGTACAGTTCAAATCTTCTCCGTTCTATCGGCTCTGCTTCAGTATCCCCGTGCTCTGCTTCCGTTCTATCCCCGTGCTTCCGCTCTATCCCCGTGCTTTGCCAGAAGGATAGCACCTCCTTTTCCTCCTCTATTACGATTTCCAAAGTTCATTGCTACGCTCTTGGCAGAAAATTGAGAAGGAATTAAACACAGTAGAGTGACATGGTTCATTTGACGACTGAAGAACTGGTAGAGGTAGATTTGGTAGAAGAGGCTTTCGAGCTGTTACAAGTGGAGGATGAGTTCTCCTTACTAGACTTCAATGCCATGATTGAGACCGAACAAGGTTGTTACTCTGTCACCCAGCCTGAAAGACTTGATCAATCTGCAAAGAAAGATGTTGGACTTGCCCCAGAAAAGCTATGGAAGCTGTACTTTGATGGCGCCCGATGTAAAAATGGTGCCGGTGCAGGTGTACTTCTGGTTTCCCCATCGGGGATCCAAAAGGACTACACTTATAGGCTGGCTTGGAGTTGCGCTAACAACGCGGCGGAGTACAAAGCTTTGTGTTTGGGTTTGAGAAAGGTAGAGAGACTTGGGATAAAGCATTTGCAGATCTTTGGCGACTCAGAGCTGGTGTGCAACCAGATTACGAATAAGTGCGCCTCCAAGAATCATTATCTCAAGGCGTACCGCAACCGTGTCTGGGATCTGATGGTGTCATTCGACTCTTTGAATGTCAAAGCCATATCTCGTGAAAAGAATAAGCATGCTGACATTCTGGCGTCTATCGGAGCCAGGTACGTCCCGACTGATGACATTGTCCAGAAGCCGAAGCCGAAGCCGGTTCGTACCATTTACAGGCCTTCTGTGCCTGACAAGGACACCCACTGGCAGGTGTTCAACTGTGACGAAGATATCGTCACCTTTTTGATAAATGAAGCCAGTACAATCGAAGGTAGAGACCCTGATGACGAGCAATACGAGGGGTTGATATAGTTAAAATATAATCATGTCCCGAAAGGACTGATTACTCTGGAAAGCCTCTTTGATCAGAATGATAGAGCCATATCCCACAGGATCAAAGTGGACCCCAAGCGGTACATGGACTTGGAACTGGAACCTGGAAAAGTGATCAAGGTCGGGACGGATTGTACTGATGAGGAGCTAGAGCAGATCCGATCTCTATGCGAAGAGTTCCCGAGATATTGTGGCCTCGGTGCTACCAAGACTCGAAGGGGTACGACAGAGAGATGATCCAGCATACTATAGAACTGGAAGATAATGCCAAGCCTTTCCGGCAGAAGCAAAGGGTGGTGAACCCAAAAATTGAAGCCATGATGAAAGTTGAACTCTTGAAGATGCTGGAGGCCAAGATCATCTACCCCATCAAGCACTCTTCTTGGGTCGCAAATCTGGTCCCTGTGAGGAAAAAGAATGGAGACATCCGCCTCTGCGTGGATTTCAAAAACCTCAATCAGGCTTCACTGAAGGATCATTATCCTCTCCCCCAAATTGATCAAATCCTCCACGTAGTTGCTGGAGCTCAGAGATTCTCTCTCTTGGACGGGTTCTCCGGCTATAACCAAGCGTTCACCAGCAAATGGGAACGTTTGCATATCAGCGCATGCCCTTCGGCCTTTCTAACGCGGGGGCTACATTTCAAAGGGCTATGGACTTGGCGTTCCGAGAGCTGCTCAACAAGGTCATTGTCATCTACTTGGATGACATGATTGTGTTTTCACATAAAAGAGAGGACCATGCCTCCCACTTGCGGCAAGTATTTGAGAGATGTCGTGAATTTGGTATTTCCATCAACTCGAAGAAGTCAGTCTTCGTGGTGAAGGAAGGCAAGCTGCTAGGACACGTTATTTCTGAGAAGGGCCTTGCAGTCGATCCTGATAGAGCAGAAGCTCTTCTTTGCTTGTCCATCCCAGTTGACAAAAAGGGGCTACAATCGTTTTTTGGCCAAACCAACTTCGTGAGGAAGTTTGTCCCAGACTTTGCACAAGTAATCAACCCCATGGCAGAGCTCCTAAAAAAGAATGCTGAATTTGTATGGATTGACGAAAGGAAGCAAGCCTTTGAAGAAATCAAGGCCAGAATTGCCCAAGCTCCGGTGTTAATAAATCCAGACTACTCCAGGGATTTCATCCTGTACGCGGTGGGAGAGCCCGAAAGCTACGTTGCAGTCCTGATTCAGAAGGGAGATGATGGCGAGGAGTGCCCCATAGCATTCCTAAGCCAGGTGATTCAGCCGCACGAAGAAAGATACAATTTTATTGAGCGGCAAGTGCACGCAGTCATGAGATCTCTCAGAAAGTTCAAGCACTTTGTCTCCCAGAGTCGGATAATTGTCTTCGTGATACATCCCGATGTTAGAAATTTCATCATCCAAAGGGAGCTAGGTCACAAGGGAGTAGGATGGATAGCCAAGATACAAGAGTTTGACATAGAGGTACGACCAACAAAGCTAATCTGAGGTCGGGCTCTATGCCAAGAGTTGGCCCGGAGTGCTGCAGTCGAAATCCCTGCCTGCCAGTGGGAGGATCTAGTAACAGAGGCCAACCTTTCCAACTCCTTATCAGAAGAGGATGATTGGACACATGATCTAGTGTGGTACTTCAACACAGGGAGATGTCCAGATCATCTCAACACCTCATAGAGGAGGAGGTTTAGGCTGAACGCCTTGAAGTATGTACTGCGCCCCGAGGGGCTGTATTTTAGAAATATTGACGGCATCCTGTTGCGGTGCGTCAAGGAATCAGACAAGCCAAAGGTTCTCGGAGAGTTCCACTCTGGGATGCCCGAAGGACATCATTCGGGAAGGCCTACAGCCTTAAAAATTATCAGAGCCGACTATTATTGGCCCACCCTCTTCACAGACGCACATGCAGTCTATGTAAAATGCGAAAAATGCCAGAGGTTCGCCGACAGAAATAGGAAGGCACCCTTGCTCCTCCAGCCAATTCAAGCCGAGACTTCGTTTCAGCAGTGGCGTCTGGACTTCGTCAGGACAATAACGCCCAACTCTTCGGCAGGACACAAGTTTATCCTAACCGCCACAGATTACTTTACCCAATGGGCCGAGGCTTTGCCTACAAAGCATGCTGACCAAGAGACGGTCATTGGGTTCCTTGAGAGCCTCATAACCCGTTTCGGGATTCCAGAGGCAATTGTCACAGATAATGGTCTAAGATTTGCAGGCGCGGTACTTACTGAGTTTACCAGCAAGTATGGCATTTACCACAAGATGTCTTCAAATTACTACCCGCAAGGAAACGGCCTGGCCGAATCCACCAATAAAAACCTCTTGAAAATCATAAAGAAAACTGTGGAGAAGAATAAGAGATCGTGGCACCTACTTCTGGACCGAGCGTTATGGGCGGATCGCATATCTTTCAAAAAATCCATTAAGACGTCCCCCTACGCGCTTGTATATGGCAAGGAGGCTACGCGCTTGTATACGGCAAGGAGGCGGTCCTGCCTACCCACATAGAAATGCCCGCACTCTGGATGTTAGAAGATGAGAAAGGTGACGGGGATCCAGTGGATGCCAGACTTTGTCAACTGTTGCAGCTAGAAGAGGAAAGGGAGAAGGCATATCAGGCCTTTACCAAACACGCCAAGGCAACTCAGAGCTGGTTTGCAAAAGGGACCACCACCCGAGTTTTCAAAATCGGGGACTTAGTGCTCAAATGGGATTCACTCAAAGCGAAGTCGGACAATCATGACAAATTTGATGCCTTTTGGGAAGGCCCCTATCAGATCGCTCGGGTAAAGCAATTCAATGCGTTTGTGCTCAGGGACATGGAGGGACAGCTTCTCCCGATCCCTGTTAATGGCTTCCACCTGAAGGCCTATCATCATTGAAGGTTGCCAAGAGGTCCTTGTACATATTTTTCTTATTTATTTCCTACAGTTCAGTTTATTTCAGAATGTAAATATTTCTTTTAGTTATTCAGTTTTCAGCTTTTGGGTCCAAAGAAGGCTAAATAAAAAAAAAAAAAAAAAAAAAGAAGCAAAATTTTGCGTTGCTAACTCAAGTTTGACCAAGGCGGAAAATCGCCCGACTTCGCAGCAAAGTCGGGCTTCGCTCTTTGCATTGTGCGATGTCTGGAGCTTAAGAAGAGAGAGAGCAACCAAGAGAAATCTGAGAAATTTCTAAGTGCTGGGCGCGCCACCTGACTTTGCAGCGAAGTCGGGCTGTGCGCCCTTTTCGGAGCGCAGTAGGGCAGAAAGGATAAGGAAATGGGAAAAAAATATCTAAGTGTCCTAGCCCGACTGCGCAAAATTTTCCGAGCGAAGCCCGACTGCGCAAATTTTTCGAGCGAAGCCCGGTTGCGCACTCAAATTTTTGCGCACTTCGACCGACGCATCATGGAGAGCAAGGTGCATGACGAAATATTTCTAAGTATGGGTCCCCGAGGGCGCACCATGCATAGCGCGAAGTTGGACCGTGCTCCTTTTTGAGCACACTTGGTCAAAGTCTTCCTCAAGTTTGGTACCTCGAAGCGTGTGCCCAGATGGCGGCGGTGACGTCATTGAAAGCACGAAGTTCAAATATTTTAAGGAATGATTGCGCGGATTTCAAAACAGATGTCATTAAGAAGTGAGCGCATTGGGGCCAACCGCGTACGAGGTGCGCTTTCCAATAGAAGATCCCAAGCGCGACCGCCGAGGAATAACGACGCTTTCTACCTACTTCGGGCAAATCGCTTTAAATCCCCCCTCGCGCCATTAATGTTGTGTTTCCATTCCTAGAAAAGGGCCCTTGCTTACTCAGAACACCAGAATTACCAGTATAAATCAGAGCTGCGCAGTAAAAAGGAAGAGAAGTGCGAAATTAAGGTCTGCAGCGACTGTAATTCCTATCTCTGGCACCATGAGTGAAGGACAGAGAATGGACAAGGGGAAGGCGCCAATGCAGCCGCAGTACAGTGATACAGAGCAGGAGGCTGAGGAACACACGGAGTCTAGCGCTCATGAGGGCGAGGCACCACAAGAGCAGAGAGGGAAATCCAGGTCGAGGCGAAGTAAAAAGCAAGGTCCTCCGCCGCCGCCCATCAATTGCCTGGCCGAATACAAATATGGTGAGTACTCCATTAGTCTCACCAAGCTGCGGCCCAATATCGCGAAATGGGGCCGCATATAAATCGAACCTGTACTATGTTGGGGCCGCATATAAATCGAACCTGTACTGGTTCTTGTGCCCTCCCGTCCACCACTGCCCGGAGCTGGTTGAGTCAATTGTGACATATTACAAACTAGCCACCCGACAAGTCTGCGACTACCAAGGAAGGGTGTTGTGTACCCTCTTTAAAGAAAGCGTACAGCCAGCCTTCGCCCGGGGGCTCCAGTACGACCCCGATGCCATCGTCAGAAAAATTAATTTGGAGGAGTAGGCGGGCAGATTCAGTCAGAGTAGAAGGATGAGGGAATTTCTCAATTCAGAGCTGAAGTGCCCACTACCAGCTGGACAATGGCCATCAGGTCCCATACCCCTGGAAAGGTTCGAAAACATATATATTTATATTATCCTTGCATGGGTCCTTGGCTGCGGCACGGACAGGGTGGTGCATCCGTATCAGCTGGCACTCGCAGAGTGTATTTTGCATGGAGAATTTTATGACCCTATTGCGTAGAGAAGCGGAAGACGCCCAATCTTTTTTGATTGGGCAGACTGGGTGGCGTATGCCATACATTCAAACCTGGTCAGGATACAGCAGAAGCAGACAACTGAATTCCGGCACTGCTCATTCCTCACATGGTTGTGCCTTTACCATACGCATTATCGAATAAGGGTGCCTGATCTTAAGAGGGTAGATGAGAAGGGAGCACCGCTGCCGGTATACGAGTGGACGGAAGCCCTGTATAGAAGGGGGTCTTATTATGATTTCAATTTCAAATTTTTGGGTATGACCCTGGCATTGTTCGACAGCAAGGCGTCTCGCCATTCCCTGGCCATGACGAACTACCTGAGGAAATACAAATACTGGGATACTTTCCGGTTGACCCAGGGCGTCGTTATCAGAATCTACGGATTCAAAGGGAAGTCGTTCTTGCTGCCCTATTTTTGCATCGAGCATTAATTCGGCATGGAGACAAAGACGGCGGATGGACTACATCGAGGAGGAATTTGGCCAGGGAAAGAAGAGGGGCCATATTTTCAAATACCCTATTACTTGGGCGAACATTCAAGTCCATGAAATTGGGCAGCACATCTACCTAGAGCGAGCACTCCTCAACATGGGCCCGATACAATTACCACAGCGTTGGAAATACGACCCGATTGGGGTCAGGGGAAAATTTGTGCATATTTGCCCTCGAGCAGAAATCATGGAGGAGAGGTGCAACAAGACAAGGGCAGACCTGGAGTGGCACATCGAACGGATGCAGTCATGGCCACCATGGCATGACTTCTACTGTGTGGAGGTGGATTACGATCCAGAGCATAATCCAGATCACAGGTTAGACTCGGCGGGTTTCAGAAAGTTCCTCACGAAGGTGGCACCCCTCAGCTGGGAAAATGACAAAATCATTGAATGCTGGAAGATGAGGTGTCGCACGCAACACGATAAATCTAACAGAAAGACATTTGGCCATAGATGATGAGTTTTCGACCTTATATGATAAATACGCCGGCAAATGGGAGCCGTTCGCATTTCGAGATTGCGTCCCCTTAGGCACCAGGAAGAGATATAAAAGGAAACCCCCGCCACAACATTTGTCCATTCGAAAGCGACCCAACAAGGCGCCAACAAGCAGTCAGGTGGGCCCAATGTTGTCTCCAGCTCCCGAAACGTCGCCTCAAAAGGAGGAGCCAGAAAGGTCAACCGATGAGCCAGCAGTAGCGGGCGTCCCTCCGTCAAAGCCCAAGTACAAGTTTACTGTGGGAGTCTCATTACCCGCCGCACCAACCGCCTCTGCCTCCACCAAACAAACTGCCGCTCCAGGAGAAAAGAAAAGAAAAAGGGGCGAGAAGACTAAGATAAAGCGGCCGAAAAGGAGACTGCGCAGCAAATAGTAGCGGCCCCACGGGCAGAAGCAGTCGCGCCTGAAATAATCTCTCTGGATAGTCCAAAGAAGGAAGCAGAGGTCTGGGCAGCAGGCGTCATCCAAGCACCGGCTTAGGCGGAGCACGCAGGTACGTCCTCTTCCCCTGTTACACAAACCCCAGTTGGCCCTGCCATAACGCCTTCCTCCGCTGCATCAGGGCACGCCTTAGTCGCATCATCCCTATCACCTATCTCCCAATCCCGCCGCTGTCCCCATTCCTTTGAACGTTTTGCCCAGGACCCGAACGTTTTCCAAACCCTGGGTCAAACCCTAAACCTCTCGCCCGCGGCCAACACTGAAGCTGTATCTACATCGCCGCGCCCCTCACCCGCCGCATTCAAAACCCCATCTCCACCTCCTACGCAGCCGCCCGTTTCCCCTAGGACCCGGTCGCCCTTAAAAGCGGCTTTATCTTCTGGAATATCTCTTGCTACCCTGTACTGGCTCATCCACCACTATGGTTTTCGGCTATGTCGCTTCCTACACAACTCCCTCTATTCTCTGCTTTGTCGTCTCTATTGTCTGCATATCCCATGCAACTCCTAATGGTTGTGTTTTTTTGTTCTCCTCCCGCATCCTCCTTATGAGCCTTTCTCTTGGTAGTTCCTATGGTACCTACTTGTGCAGGTTGGTTCCCTAAATGTGCAAGTGTGACATCTAAACTTCCTCTAGTGACTCTTTGCGCATTGTGGTTACGCAACTTCACTAGTTGGCACCGCAATCTATGTCTGACCCTGAAAGTGAAAATGTTGGTTTGCAACAATTTGAAATTGGCCTGAACCATGTCTTGACTATACAACGCCTCCACTCTATCCACTAACTACACTAACAACCATTGGTTGTGATGGTCCTTTGGGAGGTATTATCCTCACATCTGCCTTTGTGTTTGAAGTTGAGGATGCAACTGTCACTTCATCTATTGCCATTGTTGCTCCAACTGTTGCTTCTGCCTCTTCTCCTCTTGCTTCAGTTGTTCCGGGATGGGTGGCCTCTCCTCACTCCCATACTTGAATTCTTTTATCTTCTTCCTTCGCCAACACATCAATATTGTTATCTTCATTGTCCGTTGGTGCCTTCGTCTTCTTGGTCACCATATTCTTCTTCATTTCTTGTAGGGTGCGTCCTGCCTTTGTCATTTGGGCCATTGTGGTTCATCGGAAAATGGTAGGAACTCCTAGAACATGCTAAGGTAGGTCCAACCCTGGAAACTGGACCTTCTCATAAGTTGTCGCCTCTAGAATTAATACGATGGCATGGAGTGTCATCGAATTTTTTTCATGTACGGCAGTAGTAAATTCTGAATGTGGTCTGACAAGTGAATTGCCCAATCAAATTTTACACCGCTCATGATTCTTTCTATGTACGACATGAGCCAAGTGGGCACACTTGATGTTAGAAAAATATCAAATTACGTTCAAGCAAAAAACACAATAACACAGAAAAAATAGTAACACAAATTTTACGTGGAAACCTTGCAATGTGCAGGTAAAACCACGGGGCAATGGCAGCTTCGTTATTTTATTGATTTCGGAAAACTTTTCATTCACTAAACTATTACATGCAAGGGGTCATTCCCCTTTTATAGAAAAACAAAGGAAGACTCCAAAAACTGTTCGTTTCCTCTCCCAAAGGAAGACTCCAAAAACTGTTCGTTTCCTCTCCCAAAGGAAGACTCCAAAAAACTGTTCGTTTCCTCTCCATAAGCTGCACCACCATGCACCTCTCTTCTGAAGATTCTGGATATTGACTTCACCTCCTAACATTCTCCCACTTGAAGTCGATATACAGGAATTCTTTTGCCGATGTTTTTCCATCCAAGTGCCAATTGCTCAATGCTGCCTTTATCACATTTCCAGCAAGCCCAGAGAAGTTTTGCACCACTCAAACTTCTCTGTCTGGAATGACTTTGTAAGCATATCTGTAGGATTCACTTCAGTATCAATTTTCTCCAACAGGATCCTACCTTCTTCCACCACATTTCTTATAAAATGGTGCTTAACATCAATGTGTTTCGTGCGATCATGGAATGTTGGGTTCTTCACTAGCTGAATAACACTTTGGCTATCACAATGCAACGTAATTTTCTCTTGCATTATTTTGAAGTCACCCAACAGTCGCTCTAGCCAAATTGCCTCTTTGGTGGCCTGAGTTGCCGCAATATATTCTGCTTCAGTGGTTGATAAAGCCACCACAAACTGCAACTTAGAAGGCCAACTCACAGCTCCACCAACAAGAATGAAAGTATATCTTGCAGTGGACTTTCTCCCATATCTATCTCCCCCGTAATTAGAATCCACAAAACCTTTAACTTGCAAATTTTCCGATCCGTAGTAAATAGTAGCATCTGAAGTGCCTCTTAAATATCTAAATATCCACTTCACTGCATTCCAATGCTCCTTACCAGGATTTGCCATGTATCGGTTGACAACTCCCACTGCTTCGGCAATATCTGGTCTGGTGCTCACCAAGGCATACATGAGGCTTCCTACTGCTGATGAATACGGTACACGAGACATGCTTGTCTTCTCTGCTTCAATTCTAGGACATTGTTTGGAAGACAATTTTTTAGTGTGAAAGAAGTGGGGTATTATCTGGTTTTACATTTTGCATATTGAAGCGCCGCGTAATCTTTTCTATATATGACTTTTGACATAACCAATTCTTCCTTCCTGTTTTGTCCCTGTGTATCTTCATCCCTAAAATTTGGTTTGCTGCTCCTAAATCCTTCATTTCAAATGTCCTAGCCAATTGAGCCTTAAGATCAATGATTTTCTTCATGCTAAGGCTTGCAACCAGCATATCATCAACATGCAACAGCAAAATAATAAAGCTGCCATCATCAAACCTCTTATAGTATGCACAATGGTCAGCTTCACTCCTGCTGAAACCTTGGCTTTTCATGAAGGTGTCATGTTTTTTGTACCACATCCTTGGCGCCTTTTTCAACCCATACAAAGATTTCTTGAGTATGCAAACCAAATGCTCTTTGCCTCTTTCTTCATAGCCCTTAGGCTGATCCATATAAATCTCCTCCTCGAGATCACCATGCAAGAAAGCAGTTTTTACATCAAGCTGCTCCAGTTCTAAATCCTGTGCTGCTACAAGTGCAAGTAAAACTCTAACAGTAGTCAGCTTCACAACTGGAGAGAATTTTATTAAAGTCTATACCTGACTTTTGCACATAACCTTTTGCCACCAGGTGAACTTTAAAGTGTTCCAATAACCCATCACTGTTTTTCTTTACTTTGTACACCCACTTGTTTCCAAAAGCCTTTCTTCCAGGTGGGAGATCCACAAGTTCCCATGTTTTATTCTTGCGAAGTGCTTCCATTTCCTCCTCCATGGCTTTCCTCCACTTTTTTGCATTTTCAGATTCTTTAGCTTCCTGAAATGAACTAGGCTTACCATCATAAGTTAACAAAGCAAAAGAGGATTGAAAAACAGGAGAATACCTTTCCGAACACTTTTGTGGACGTGTAGATCTTCTAACTCAATGATTTGTTGGCTGTTGCTCTTGGTATTGTGACTGTTGTGGCTGCTCTACTTGCTGCTGTATTTGCTGTTCTGCATGCTGATCAGAAGCTTCAGCGTGCTGATTTTCATTTTCATCTTTGTTCATATCTACTTCAACTGGTACAAATTTAGGTGTTTGCTGTACCTCCTTCTTTTGCATGGATTTTTCATCAAAAGTAACATCCCGACTAAGAATTACCTTGTGGGCAGTAGGATCCCACAATCTATAACTCCACTGTATCTCCATAGCCGAGAAAAACACATTTGCTTGACTTTGGGTCAAGTTTGGACCTTTTCTCTTTAGGCACATGGGCAAATGAATCACAGCCAAAGGTATGCAAATGAGAGTGATCAATTGGCTTATCACACCAAACCTCCTCTGGAATCTGTCCATCCAACGCAGCTGTAGGTGATCTGCTAATGAGGTAAGGAACTGTATTAACAGCCTCTGCTCAGAACCTTTTATCCAGTCTAGATGCATTGAGCATGTTTCTTGCATGTTCCATGATTGTGCGATTCATTCTCTCAGCTGCACCATTTTGTTGTGGAGTATAAGGTATAGTCTTCTGGTGCTTAATTCCTTCCTGCGTGCAAATATTATCAAATTCCTTGGAGCAATATTCACCCCCATTATCTGACCTGAGACATAAAATTGGCTTGCCCAAAATTTTCTCTACTCGTGCTTTCAACTCTTTAAATTTCTCCAAAGCTTCCAACTTCAAAAAATAAACCCACACTCTCCTAGAATAATCGTCTATAAATGTTAGAAAATAGATAGCACCATTTAAGGATTGAGTGGGGACTGGTCCAAATATATCAGAATGTATAATTTGTAGAAAATTATAACTCTTACCAGGGTTTGCAGTAAGCCGAACCCTCTTTGTTTGCCAAAAATATAGTGCTCACATAAGTCTAAATTACAAGACTTAATCCCAGAAAGCATACCTCGGTCATGTAGAATTTTCAGATTTTTTCACTCATATGTCCTAGGTATTGATGCCATAGCATTACTGAATCCTGAGCATTTCTTGAAGTTGTTTTTGCTGCATGGTTTGTCACCATATCACCGCACAAATGATATAGGGTCCCATAAGATTCTCCTTTTGCTACTACAAGGGCTTCTCTAGTAATTTTGCAATAATTGTTACCGAAAGTGATAGAATATCCTAGCTTATCCATCATCTTGATTGAGAGCAAATTCTTCCGCAAATCAAGCACATGTCGTACATCACGTAATATCCTTTCGCTACCATCTTCCAGCGTAATCCTGATGTCCCCTCTTCCCTTAACTTCTAAAGGATGATCATCACCCAAGTAGACCATCCCATCACTATGTGGTTGTTATTTGAAAATCCAGTCTCTATGAGGAGACGTGGAAAGATGCACTTGAGTCCAAAACCCAGGTATATAGAACAGAACTGTTGTTGCTGATACAGAAAGCCTCACAAATGGATCTCACCCTCCTCAACATCGGCTCATCACAACATACTTCACCAACTCCGACGGACCAGGTGACTTCGATCGAAAACGCCCCACACCATCCAGTTTGAACAGAAGCAGGGTCACTAGACAGCGCACCAACGGTTTGTCGTGGTTCCGAACTAGCAATGGGCGGAGACATATCATGGACTTCTTCGGCTCCGGTACTTCGGCCTCGACTGTTAGGAGAGATTAGTTTTTGGGGGATTCTCGGAGCTTGCCCCTCCTGGTCTGCTCCCTCCCCCCTCCTCTCTCTCCGTTTTTCTTGGCATGCACTTCTCTCTGTTGGACTGCAGTCCTCCTCCCCTTTGCTCTCCCTTTTCTTTTCTTTTCCCTTTCTCTTTGGCCCGTTTGTCGGGTTTGATCTTGTATTTTTCTTAGTTCTTTTCTTTGTTGGGATTTTTAGCCTGCTAGCTGGCATTCATTATTGTACTTCTTATAGTCCCTTGGGTCTTATTTTGGCCCACCGCGGACATTAATAATATTTCATTTCATTTCACATGTTGTCTCTCCTGAATCTACCGTAATGGCCTCCGTTGATGGCTGAAACTGCTTTTCACCATTTTTTTCCTTTTTCAAATGGCAACAGTCCTTCTTTGAGTGCCCTGGCTTCCCACAATGCCAACACTTCCCTTTCAACTTGTGTCCTCTAGACTTAGATTTTGACTGTGATCTACCTTCTTGACTCCTTTCGAAAGATCGACCTCTCACATCTAGGGCTTTATTGGTTGAGGGTTCCAAAGATGTTTTCTGCCTCAACTCTTCTACCAACAAAGCGGCTACCACATCATCAAAAGTTAGAGCTCCTAATGATGAATTGCTGATTGTCATCACCAAATGATCCCAAGTATTCGGGAAGGAACAAAGTAGCGTGATAGCTCTATCCTCATCTTCTATCTTCACATTATTTGAGACCAGTTTACTGATTAGGGTATTAAACTCATTCAGATGATCTGCCACAGATGAATTTTCCTTCATATTTAGGTCATAAAGCTGTTTTTCAGAAAAACCTTATTTGTTGCTGATTGCGTCATATACAACTTTTCAAGCTTCTTCCAAAGGGCTTCCACGGTCTTTTCTTCAGCAACATTGAACAAGACAGAGTCTGCTAGGCAGAGATGGATTGTAGAAAATGCCTTCTTGTCCAGCGTTTCCCACTCCTCATCTTTCATGCTGCTAGGTTTATTTGCGACCCCTTTCAAGGCTCTAGGGCTTGGTCCTTTTGAACCAACCAATCCTCCATCATATTCCATAGGGCGAAGTTCCTGCCATCAAAAATTTCAGTCTTGAATTTGGTTACACCTCCAGTTTGCAGCTCCCACTCTCACGAAACCCTAGGCTTTGATACCAAATGTTAGAAAAATATCAAATTACATGTAAGCAAAAAACACAATAACACAGAAAAAACAGTAACACAAATTTTACGTGGAAACCTTGCAATGTGCAGGTAAAACCACGGGGCAATGGTGGCTTCATTATTTTATTGATTTTGACAAACTTTTCATTCACTAAACTATTACATGCAAGGGGTCATTCCCCTTTTATAGAAAAACAAAGGAAGACTCCAAAAACTGTTCGTTTCCTCTCCTAAAGGAAGACTCCAAAAACTGTTTGTTTCCTCTCCCAAAGGAGGACTCCAAAAATCTTTTTGTTTCCTCTCCATAAACTGCACCACCATGCACCTCTCTTGTGAAGAACATTGGAGATCTGGATATTGACTTCACCTCTTAACACTTGAGGCTCATTGTTCTCTCAATAGTCTGGAAATAACCATGTTTATTGCCCAACGTTTTCATGTGCTACATCTTCATACCTCGATTGCTGTGCTTCATCAGCTTGCCAACCTCACGTGGATTCAAGTTGGCAAATTTGTGCACGAACATTTGTTGTTTATAGGGTTCGATCCCCTCTTGGATGGTTTTACTATTCACGCTTGGTAGCTTGAGCATGTATCTGAAATTATTTGGAGAGTATGTTACCTGAACGTCGTTTCCTTCGACTTGGATTTTGCTCCGTTTTCTCTCCAAATGGTACTTCTTTAGCATCTGCAACAAATATGGCTTGAAGAAATCCTTGTTGAAGTTTTACACCTATATGATGTAATGAACACTTGCTTCTTGAAAAGGTGACTTCAATGGGTGGTCAATAGGGTTCTCTTGCCACTCTTGCAAAATTTACCTACATGTGTAGTCCATGTGATAGCCTCCAAAGGGGTGTGCAGTCTCTCCTTCACTCTTGGTTGTGGAGATTTTGCCTTTTCCTTCAACTTCCCTCTACGCTCTTCATCTGACGTCCGCATTCATTACCCTTCTCTCTGATGTCGTGAGCTTCCTCGCTTCTCTTCCATCTCATGTTATTCCTCTCTCCCCTAATAGTATGCATGCTCCGAATGGCTTCTGTGGAAGCTTGCACCTCCTTTGCACAGCCTTGGTCCTTGTTGCAATGCTGGGACAATTTTAGAGGGATTTATTTTCAGTTACCAGTCTTCTTCACCCTCTCAATTTGTGGCCTTTATTATTGCATTCCACCTACACTTACTTCTATGGGTTTTTGAATTTGAATACTTTTGGTAGTTGGGAATAACTGCAACTGTTCCTCAACTTGTGTCACTGTTGCACGACTCCACGTGGCGAATATCTTTGTAGTAATTTTCTTGCACCTCCACGTGGCAAATTTCATGTGTTTCATGTTGTTCTCTTTTTGTGTGCCCAAGCTACTTTTTGACAAGTTGCATTCTTAAATGACCTACTTCTAAAGCTTGATGACCCACTTCCAATGTTAATGGCGTGGCTCTATTATCGGATGGCCTAGTTGAAATGCTAGATGACTTGCTCTAGCTCCTTGATGACCCACTTCAGCTCCTAGACAACTTGCTCCGACTTCTTGATGGCTTGCTTTAGCTCCAATCATCGATGGCGTACTTCAACTCCCAAACGACCCTCTCCTCTTGCTAGATGACCTTCAATCATCGGATGACTTGCAATTACTGTATCGGACAACCTAGACGACCCAACTTTGCCAGACAATCTGATGTGCAAACAATATGACCGTTTGTTGTTTCTAAAAAATTGTGCGCTGCTATCCCATGCCTTGGAAGACTCCTTCCACACATGCAAGTTTCTCTTTCACCAGACCTCTCCTTGCTATCATGCCTCTATGCCCAACTTAGGTTTTGCTTGAACTTCCATTGCTGTCTTTTCTTCTATTTTCTCTTTTGCTTCTACTGTCGACATGCTGGTTTTTCCTTCTAGCACACTGTTTTTTTCAAGGCTTTGGCTGGTTTGCCGGCTAGAGTTTGAAATTCTCCTTCCTCCCTCCGTGACGGTGCTCCTTGGCTACAATTTCTTCATTGGCACTAGACTTCTAATTTTTATTGTCGTCGAATGAGGGTTTTCAATAAAACCTTTGTTTTTGTTGCAAGTCCAACATGCCCTAGCTTTGGTTTGATGGTGAAATTTGCTCCTCCTCAGCTAGTTTGTCCTTCTTCCTTCCTACCATGGAGTTCCTCGTGATGAAATTTTGTTGATATCTCTCCTTGATGTACTAGAGCGTGCCCTAGGCTATACCCTAGGTGGTGTTGGTTGAATAGTAGTTGCGTCCCACTAGTTGGATCTGCACTTGCTCTTTCTTGTTGTTGTGTGTTGGTTCTCCTATGCTTGAGAATGTGCAAATGAGAGCTCTCTTCCCCTTTTTATAATTTGTGGGAGGTAGAGGGACACTTGGCCTGCATGTGCCAAGTTTGGCTCCACTTCCCTAATTGCCAATTCAACTCTTGCAAGTGTTGTCCATTCAATTGCTCAATCTACATGATGTGTTCATCTTACATGCACTTGGGTTCTTCTCTGTACCCGAGAATGGTGGGCTACATGGTGATTGTGTGCGCTCTGCTTCTGTCTTGGCATGTTGGCAAATTTTGTTGACTTGGACGACCTCCTAGTCGTCCAAACGAATTGTCCTCTTGTATCGGATGACCTAAGGGGCTAGACGACTTGCATGGCCGTCTTGATGGCCCTCCTTTTCCTAGGCGTGAAAGACTAAAGGGGCCAAATGAGCTCCTTGACTGTCCAGATGACCTCCTCCTTTCTAGGCCTTGATGGCATAGAGGGCTAGGCAGCCCACTTGGTGTTAGTCTCACAATGACACTGAGGGGGGGGGGTGAATCAGTGTGGCTCTTTAAAACTTAAAAACTTCAACTCTTAAAGCCAAAAAAATGAAAGCTTAAAACCACATAAAGCAAATATAACAAGAGAGCATCACACAACACAAGATGTACCGAGGTTCACCGGTTTTGGCTACTCCTCAAAAATTGACTTGTTTGGACTCCCATCCAAATCCGGCCTTTGCAAAATATCAATTTTACAATAAATTTACCAGCACCCACTGGAAGGAGCACCAACCCCCGATTTATCCGCACCAACGAAAGGAGCACCAACCCCTAATTTATCCGCACCAACGGAAAGGAGCACCAACCCCTAATTTATCTGCACCAATGAAAGGAGCACCAACCCCTAATTTACCGAGCACCAACTGGAAGGAGCACCAACCCCCGATTTATCTCGCACCAACAGAAAGGAGCACCAACCCCTGATTTACCAGCACCAACTGGAAGGAGCACCAACTCCTGATGCCAAGCACCAACTTGGACTTCAATTCTGAAACTAGATGATTGACATAAAAATACCTTCACTGACCCTGACTGGTCTATTGCTTACTCAACATCTCTCGCTATTCTCCAAAACACCACACACTCTTACGGCTCTGCTTACTGCACTTTTACCACCCTCTTACAGCCCTCTTGTTGCGCTTCTTACTGCATTCTTACGGCTCTCACGGCTCTGCTTAACGCTCTCTTACGACACTCTTCCAACCCTCCTTTTTGCAGCACTTTCGCTCTTTTCAGCAGCGCTTCCTCTCTAGTTCAGAGCAGCAAGTAATTCTTCACGCAGACCTCCTTTTATAACAAAGTTCTGACTCTATTTTTAGCTTCCATATTTTCGCATGCAACTTATTAATAGAAACTTCTATATGTAATTCCTTTATCTCACAGTATTCTCTCATGCATCCTATTAATAGTTACGGCTCTTTGTTTGGTCTTCGATCGATGACTTTCGATTTAACCCCCGCTCGATGCTTTCACTCCGTAACTGGCCTCATGAATCGTCGTTCTAACTTCAGTTCATTGTTCTTAATTTAGCTGCATGATTTTTCTCTCGTAATCGCACTTTGTAATCGACGTATCGACTTCCGTTAACTCTTCTTATTTTAGTCGCATGATTTTCTTCTCGCAATCGCACTCATGAATCGTCGTATAACTTCAGTTAACTGTTACATATCTTATTTCGGCTGGGTTTTCTTCTTAGCTCGCGCCAAAGCGACATGTCGCGAAAATGCGACATGTCGCGAAATCGCGACACTTTCTCTCCTTTGCTCTTTCTCTTGCCTTCGGTTCGCGAAAACCCGACATGTCGCGATATCGCGACACTTTTTCTCCTGGACTCTCTCTCTTGCCTTCGGGTCGCGAAAACCCGACATGTCGCGATATCGCGACACTTTTTCTCCTGGACTCTCTCTCTTGCCTTCGGGTCGCGAAAACCCGACGTCGCGATATCGCGACACTTTTTCTTCCGTACAATCTCTCTTGCCTTCGGGTCGCGAAAACCCGACGTCGCGATATCGTGACACTTTTTCTTTCGTACAATCTCTCTTGCAATATGTCACGAAATCGCGACACTTTTTCTTTCGGACTCTCTCTCCTACAATATGTCGCGAAATCGCGACACTTTTTCTTCCGTACAATCTCTCTTGCAATATGTCGCGAAATCGCGACACTTTTTCTACTTGCCTCTCTCTCCTACAATATGTCGCAAAATCGCGACACTTTTTCTTCCGTACAATCTCTCCTGCAATATGTCGCGAAATCGCGACACTTTTTCTACTTGCCTCTCTCTCCTGCAATATGTCGCGAAATCGCGACACTTTTTCTACTTGCCTCTCTCTCCTGCAATATGTCGCGAAATTGCGACACTTTTTCTACTTGCCTCTCTCTCTTCCAACAATATCTTGCGAAATCGCGACACTTTTTCTACTTGCCTCTCTCTCTTCCAACATGTCGCGAAATCGCGACAGTTTTGCTTGCTTGCGCTTTCTCTCCGAACATGTCGCGAAATCGCGACAGTTTTGCTTGCTTGCGCTTTCTCTCCGAACATGTCACGAAATCGCGACAGTTTTGCTTGCTTGCGCTTTCTCTCCGAACATGTCGCGAAATCGCGACAGTTTTGCTTTCTTCTCAACATGTCGCGATATTGCGATAGTTTTTCTTTCTTCTCAACATGTCGCGATATTGCGACAGTTTTCTTCCTTGTGATTTTCTTTTGATTTTTAGTGTATGGGCCACTTCGATCTTGTGGAGAATCACTGTACATACTCTGAAGAACCTCTTAACTCCCGCCTTCGCATCAACCGATCTCGTCAGATCGTGTTGACAACAATGACAATACTGTTCCTGCACCTTGCTCAACACTTGGCCATCCAGACTACCCTCTCAATGGCCTCCCAAGATGTCCAGGAAAGGGCTTAGACGACCCTCCCATTAAGCCAAGGGCCGTTTGAGGGCCTTTTGCGCCATCTAGATTGTTAGGGGGTGGCCCAAACAACCCTCCTCCTTGGCTATATGGCCATAGGCTTGTTTGGGTTTGATTGCTATCCCCAAGGCGATTAGGGAAAAAGGTTGATGACCTCCCCCTTGGCTGAGCCATACTAGACGGCTTGGGGGGACTTGAGGACCCACCTAGACTGCCTGAATGGCCTCCTTTACAAGACAATCTTGCACAACCTAGTTGTCTTGACGGGCCATCTAAGCTACCTAGGAAATTGTTTAAATTTGGCACACGACAATAATTAGCACTTGTCGTAGCATCATTTCCTCAACACTTAATTGATTTTCAACCTATGTTGCTCCTTAGTCGGCTTGTTCATTTTTGACTTGTGTTGCTCCTTAGTCGGCATGGACTCCAACTAAGTCTGACTGCCCTTGTTCTTCTTTGTTTGTTTGTCTACCATGCTACAAATAATTCTTCATTGACGGAGATACTTTTGAGCCATATTTTCCTTCCTTCTGTAGCCCGGTGGTGGTACTCCACCCTTGGAGGAACAATTTGGATTGATGGTTATTACATGCATTATTACAATGTACTTTTGTTATTCAAAATCACAAAACTTAACATATGCATACCTGACATCCATGCATATTTTATTTCTAACTTGTTTATTTCCTTTGTTGAGGTGGCACGTTAGAACTAGTACCTACATCTGGTCTCCACTCCAGATTGGTCGACATCTTGGTTGACGACTATTGCTACTCCTGGGGACTTTTGGCTTTGCTGAGGTTGAGGTTACGGGATAGGTACTCCAAGTTCCTAAATCTATAGCTTCAAAGCTTCGTTCTCTCCCTTGAGTCTCTTAGCATAGGCCTTGTAGCGAGCCCACTGGAAGCCATAGTGATGTGACTTTTTCTTGATCTCTGCCAACCTAGCTCTCAACTCAGACTCCTGCTTTGCTGCCTCTGCTTCCTTGCTTGCAGCTTCTGCCACTGCTCATCCCGTTCCACAATTAGATACTCCTTATGGGCAAGCTTCTTCATCTTGCCTTCAAGAGTTTGTTCTCTAGCTGGGCTTTCAAACTTTAATTGTCCGATCAACTAATCCTGCTGCTCATTCATCTGTTTCATATCCTCAATCTCGTTTCTCATCCCAGCTAGTTCTGCTTAGGCATCCTGCTTCACTTGTCAAAGTTGACCTTCCACCATCCATACTTGGTTAGTCAGCTCCTCCTTCAACTTCAAGCTAGCAGCCATCTACTGAAATATCTCCAATCCTGCAACTAACCAAAAAGTTCAACCAGGCATATGATTTCACCAACTCAGG
Source organism: Wollemia nobilis (assembly GCA_028583015.1). Lineage (NCBI taxonomy): Eukaryota > Viridiplantae > Streptophyta > Pinopsida > Araucariales > Araucariaceae > Wollemia > Wollemia nobilis. The sequence goes on from JAQPPZ010001028.1 coordinate 5,444,769, forward strand.
TGATAGATTCACATACAACACCTGAAATTTCAGGATAAGGCACCAGATTCCCATCATCAACATACACTCATGATGGATATCGGTATAATACTTGGGTTTTTTTTGGCAAGTTTCTGATTTCCAGCATCAAATCGACACTGTTATTGCCAACGCCTAGCTCCCATGACCACATATGGTAAATTTGGACAAACTTCTTCATACGCTCATCATCACAAGCCCAATGTACCAGTTTGCTCAACTCACATTCCATTTTCAACTGCCATAGTCACCAGTCTCCAACACACCCAACTCTGAACTCATTGTGAACCCTGTCAAACAATCCACTCACTTTTTCAAAAAATGTATCAACCTGCTCATTGATATTTGCTCCCAGAACTGGTGGTCTCCTCAAGTTTGGCACCTCTATAATGAATTGCTTGCTTGTTGCCTCCTGTAGGAATTCTATATCTATGTCATCCTCTATGGTAGTCCCCTCCACATCGTCCACACCGTGTCCTCTCAGGTTGATTTTTTGTTTGGCTGCCTTTCCCTCTTGATTCTTCTCTCTTGTTTTATTAGTAGTCTTCTTCAGTTCTTCTGGCAGTTCACTCGCTTGGCCTTCTTGCCATATTTTGTACTCTGATACAGGCTGTTCCTCTTTTCCCGACCCTAGTCTGGTATTCCTGAACTTTATGCCATATGTTGTAGATGTAAACTCCATTGGTGGTTCCTCATCCAAAAGAGGCAATCCACATTTATCCATAGTAACTGCATATTGCCTAAGCGGTATGGTGTTGTAACTTTTTGGTGTATCAACATTGTTCGTCTGTATTGAAACATCACGAGCTTAGTCTCCTCCTCCTAGTGCTCCCAACATTGATTGTCTGAGCTTCCGCATCTACATCTACAATCGACATTGTTTCCTGTACAGACTGTTATGCAGCTTTCTTATGCAACTGTTGTGCTGTTTTCTCCACACATTGCACATTTCATGCAACAGGTTTTTGCAATTTTGGCTGCTGTCCACTCATGGCAGCGTCACTCAAAGTCACCCCGGTACCTGCAGTGGCACCTGCAGTGCTCCCTCCCATAGCCTAACTTCACGGTTGTGTTGGAGTTCCCTTCTGCAGTGCTTGCAACAATGTTCCACTCTTTTCACTTTGTTGGGCCACCACTATCTTCTATACACTGACACCTTTATTCTTTCTTGTGGCTTGCTGTGGGGGTTCCTGACTCACTGATTGCTGTTGTTAGTGCTGATGCTGTTGTTGCAGTTGCATTCCCCTCTGTTGCCACTACTGCTTCAACTTTCTTTGCTTCTTATCCTTTCTACCCAACTTCTTTAAATTTGGTGGTTGCTCTTTGTAGGAGCTAGTTCTGACGAGCCTCAACCAAAGAAGTAGAAAATCAAATAAGTGCAATGCGCACAAATGTAAATGAAATGTAATTTGTAAATTTTGTTGGACTTTACAAGTATGACTTAAGCATTTTTGATAATTCAAAGTTTGTAATGTGTACGACATAATGCATTTAATTATGTATTTATGAACGTAGGGTAGTTATCACCTAACTAGATGTGATGTGTATCGGGTGGTAGTTGCTGTTTACAATCAGTCCTCAAGATAAATAGGATCCCCTATTCATTGAGCGGGTATGGATGTTTCATACCATGTAATGTATTGTAGACCATAAGACAAACGAAGAGAGAGAGAGGAGGTACCAGAAACCTTGTATCAATCATTGAGTACTGACTAGATACATTTGTATGGACAGAATTCCAGGAGATATTTGCACAAGATCGCAGATTGATATGTAATGCAAGTGCCGTACAAGCAGGAGTGAATGCAATATCTACTCATTTCATTCTTCATTCATGGTGATTGTATTTAAATTGTGTATTGTCATTGTGGGTTGCTGTAGCAAAGTAGATCTATAGGTTGTTCTTTCCAAGTTTTGTATGCATGATTGAAGTCACAGTCCTAGAAGTGCCATCAGAGGACTGCCATACAAGTAAGGTTGCTCTACAATTGACTGCCATACAAGTGGAGAGATAAGCTTGTATGCAGAGGTGAAAGCAGTCTGGAACAGGATAGCCTTTCCTATTTGCAGACTAAAGTGTTGACCCTATGATGATTGCAGTCTTGGTTGATCATTAAATCTGTCATATCAAATTGTTCCTCCAAAAGTTGGAGTACTTATCGCCATGCTACATTTGGTGCCATTGTTGTTTTAAAGAACGAACCAACACCGCATGAGATTTGGAGAGGTGAATGATAGATAACTTGCAGCAAGGATGTGGGAGACGTAAATGTGGAAGAATTGACAATTGACCAACAAGGAGTTTAAGGATTGCACAACGTCGGAGTGTTGTGCAAAATGTTGCTAATGAAAGACAGTAGACAAGACTAACAAAACTTGTAGAATCAGAAGTGGAATGTGTGTGGAGTCCTCAAGTGCAAGATAGTATGGGTGAAGAAAGGTGGAAAACGTTGTTTTTAACAATGAAGGAGGAAGTGCAAGTTGAGGCACATCAAGCAAAGAAGGATTGGATTGAGGGGAACGTTCATGCAAGTGAAGGAGCAACATGGAGTGTGCACGAGGAGATGAGGTAGAACAACTAGTGGAATCGGCACAAGTGCGAGGAGAGTGCCTAGAGGTGCAAAGGATGGGAGTCAAGCACAAGGGCAACTGCGGGAGAGTGTGCGGAGACTAGGACCAACTCTTGTGTATTCACGAAGGAGGTCACGAAGCGTTGGTGCACAAGCAAGCGGTTGAAGATTGTTTGCAAGTGTAGAGTTGTCTAGTGACGAAGACCAACCACCAATGTTAAACATGGCTACAACATCAGGCAAACAAAAATGTCCACAATTCTTGGGTTATGGGAAGGTAGACCTATAATGCAATATTGGTACATGTGAAACAATATGGTGAGCTGATGATGAAGGATCCTGGCTGAGATTGTTTTCGACTACATTGCGGGGGATCGCAATGGACTGACATTTGAAGAGAGTAAACCCCTTCACGACATGGGATGAATTAAAGGCTGAATTCACCAAGGAATTCAAAATACTCTGTGATGATACTGAGATCATCGGAGAAATATATTCCACGAAACAAAAGAAAAACAAAGATATCAAGTCATACAACAAACAATTAAAGGAACTCATCAATAAGATGGAGGTAAAACCAGCGGACAAGTTGCAAAAGCACTAATTCTTGGATGGATTGCTGCCAAGATATAAAAAGAAGATAAAGGTAGTACCACCAACTACCTATCAGGAAGCCCTTGACAGAGCTCTCAACTTTGAGAGCGAGTTGAAGCAAACAACAACGGGAGTAAGTCACTATAGAGATGACGATTCAAATAGTGACCACGATGACTTGCATGTTGCCATCTAGGCCATGTGGAAGGACCTAGAAAGAATGATTAATGACATGAAGGGAGAAAAGAAGAAAGACATTTGGTGTTCCTACTACAAGACAGGACACACAAATGTAAACTGTCCGAAGATGCATTTTGCAATATTTGTGAAGTTGTGGGACATGTTGTTGCAGACTGTTTGTTTAACCTCAGAAGCATTAGACACCAAACCTTAATGATGCAAAAGGAGAAGGAAGAGAAGCCTAGTGCTTCTAAAAGCAGGCAAGGAGCAACAAGCGATGTTTATAGGACAACCGCCAAGGAAGACATTAACTGCAACAAGGAAATCAACCACAAGGTGGGCATGGTCAATTACAATATGATTCGGATGGTAAATTGATCATACAATGTCGAAGATGCCAAGAGTGTGGGCACTTTGCGAGAAATTTTTAGAATGCATCCGAAGTACGTGGCCTTAGTCAATGTAGAAATTGAGAAGATGCTAGATGCTAGAATAATTTTCAAGGTGACTATGAGTGAGTGGGTGTCACCAATTGTGATTAGTTTGAAGAAGGAAAGTAATCAGATCCGCATCTACGTTGATTTTTGGAGTTTGAATGCAGTGACTATCAAAGACCCCTTTCCGATACCTTTCACTGATTCGATTTTGGAAGAAGTAGCAAGACATGAGATCTATTCATTCTTGGATCAATTCGTGGGCTATAATCAAATCAGTATAGCTGAAGAAGACAGGTGAAGACTACTTTCATAGTAGAAAATGACCTTTATTCATATAATCGAATGCCTTTCAGTTTATGCAATGCCCTTGCCACATTCAATGGATAATTTTGTATATTTTTGAACAAATATCCACAGGCAAGTTCAAAGTGTTCTTGGATGATTAGTCATTTTATGGGAAGAAGGATGAGCATTGGAAGACATTGGAGGAATGCATGACAATGTGTATGAATGCGCGATTGTACTTGAACCCAAAGAAATGTAAATTGTTGGTACTACATGGCAAGTTACTTGGACATGTATGTAAGGAGGTTTTGAAGACTGATCTTGACAAGATACAAGTCGTGATGAGCATAGAGGGGCCATACAACATGAGTTCATTGAAGTCCTTTTTGGGATGTGTCGGGTATTATCGGTGCTTCATCAAAAGCTTTGCACAAGTTTTGCACCCAATAGAAGTGTTGACACGCAAAATTGTTCCTTTTCGATGGACGAAGGAACATAAAAAGGCCTTTGAGGAATTGAAGGTAAAGTTGGTTTGCTCACCCATTCTGGTATTTCCATATTGGGAAAAGGAGTTCCATGTCCATGTTACCATGTCTAATTTTGTAATTGTATGTGGGTTGGTCTAAGAGGGGTAGTATGTGTTGGATCAACAAAAATATTTTTCTAGTCGGTTGTCTCGTTCAGAGAAAAACTATAGCACACAGAACGGGAAGCCTTGGGGATGGTGTATGCAGTACAAAAGTTCAGACATTATTTGCTTGCCAATCCTTTTGCTTTCTACGTGGACCATCAGACATTGCTGTATTTAGTTAACAAGTTGACTATTCACAGATGAGTTAGTAGGTGGCTCCTCACATTGCGGGAATTCGTGTTTCGAGTGGTAGGCAGATTAGGGAAGCATATAATAGAAAATTGGTTGTCAAGGATTTGCTCAGGAGAGCCTGTGGGAGTGTCAAATGAATTTCTAGATGCTCACTTGTTTTCAATTACTACTCTCCAGTCGTGGTACAAGTATGTGGGAGAATACTTGTTGATGGGAGAGCTCTCGAATGAGTTGATGATAGTCAAGAAGAAGAAGATTATAGTGAAATCAGCACCCTTTCAATTGATAGCTGGATTGCTGTACAAGATCGAACTTGACAGACTATTGCGAAGGTGTGAGATGGACAAGGTCAGGAGGTAGTTTTGCCGATGGAGTTTTTGGTACCAAGTTTGAGTGGTGGTACAGGACCATCTAGGTGACCAGGAGAGCCTGAAAGAGAGGCTAATGACACTTACCATGTTGCATGACAGAAGAGTGATGGCTTAGTGGGCCACAAAGTTTGCCCAACGTTGTAGGAAGTTGTGGTGTGACAAGCACCTGAGGAAGATGGATTTGAAGTTAGGTGACTTGGTCTTGAAATTTAATTGCAAGATAAAAGTGATGACTTTTAGTGGGCCATAGAGGTTGCCCAACATTGTAGGAAGTTGTGGCATGATAAGCACCTAAGGGAGATAGATTTTAAGTTAGGTGGTTTGATCTTGAAATATAATTGCAAGAGAAAAATCAAGCAAGGCATGTTGAAAACTCTATGTCTTGGACCCTTCCAAGTGGATGAAGTGATCAGTAATGGCGCAGTGAGATTGAAAAAATTAGACAGGACACTGTGCCTTGAAACAGTTAATGGTTCGAAGTTGAGAACATATAAGATGAAAGCACAAGTCAACATGGTGAATTTTGAACCAACTGGAGAAGAAACGTGTATGGGAAGGCTAATAGTGGCACCAACTTAGTCTTTGGAATCTTTTGTGGGAATCTTAATTCAAGTTGGCAATTGAGTCGTACAAATGAGGAAGATTGTGCAAAGGAAAGCAATGACTTAGATAATGAACTTGCGGAGCAGCTACGTTGGCTATATGAAGGGGAGAACACAAGTAGACAAGGATAAAATATGCAACCCGTGATCGAACAAGAGGAATTGAAGCCTTAGTCTATGGAGCATAGATAGATTTAGGTGCATGTTAGATTTCCAGATGTGGAAAAAGAAAAATAGTTGAGGTCACTAAATGCAGAAAACATACAACGAATGGTGGCAGTGTATGTTGGGCAAGGAGGGCCACTTGAACAGGAGCCTCAGATTCAGGAGAGTGAGTACGATGGCATGAGTTGACTTGCAGCCATTAGTTGTGCACAACAACAAATGAGAGAAGAAATACGACAGTTGTGAGACTAGAGTGAGCAACTGAATAACATAATGGAAGAACTAAGGAGCCAACATGCATGAGAATTGTTAAGAATGTAGTAGGATATTCAAGCAATGGGTAGGAGAAGTTTTTTTGGGAATGGGATAAGTGTGGAGGAAACTCTAGGAGGTGCACAACAAACAAGCAAGTTGCTAGGTGACATTTTGCGGAAGTAGAGAGGTGTGGTTCACCTTCGTTTTATGAGGGACCACCAATCAAGATTGCATCTATGAAACTCAGACCATGACACTACCTTCATCAATGCTAGAATAAAGAAGAGGAGAAAATGGAAAACAACCTGTATCAGAGCACATGTGGTGGTAGAAGGGCCAAAGCAGTCAACTTCTTGAGGTTGGGCCTAAAAAGAGCAAGGAGATGGCGGTAGCTGATGCAGGAGGAGAAGAACCAAGAAATTCAAGAAGGCAAAGCCGCCAAGAAAAAAATCAACTTGAAGGGTCAAGGTGGCGAAGACATTGAAGAGACGACCAAAGATGACATCAAGGATGAGCTGGAGCATGGTGAAACAAGTGAGCATGTTTTGATCAAAGTGCCTAACTCGAGGCATCGTCCAGTTCCTGAAGCAAGTGAACAAATTGATTAATTTTTTTAGAAAGTAAGTGGATTGTTCGATAGAGTTTGAACTGATTCTCGAGTTGGTTGTGTTGGTGACTAGTGACTGTGGCGAATGAGGATGGAAGCAAAATTGGGCAAGTTGGTGAGTTGGGCCTAGAATGATGAAATTTGCAGAAATTCATCATTTGTAGTCATGGGAGCTTGGCAATAGTAGTATCCAGTCAATGCTGGAAGTAAGGAAATCGCTAGAAGGAACTTTGACTCTATATCGACATAGACCAAGAGTATACATTGACGAAGGAGTCATGGATGAGTATCCTGAATTTGTAGGTGCTAAGATAGTTAAGTTAGCACTAGATTTGGTGAAGTCATAGCTAGGATGAACTTCTTGGCATATCCGATTCAGTGGTTGGCAGTACGCTCGGAGATGTTTCAATGGTTCATAGCTTAAAGTTGAAAGAAGAAGAGCAAGCCAACCATTTAACAATTAGGACAACTTCAACAGGTGCAACAGGATGCCGAAGTGGAACTAGTTAGGAAGAGGATAGAAATGGACAATATGAGGCAAGCACAAGCATAGCAAGATTAACTGATTGGTTAGTTGAAATCAGAGTGTGCGATGAAGGAACAAACTCTTGAAGCAAATATGCAGGACATAACTCACTGAGACCGGTTGATCGTGGAGCGTAATGAGTAGTTGGTAGAAGCTGTAAGGAAGGAAGTTGAAGCAGCAAAATGAGAGGCTGAATTGAAGGCTATGTTGGCTGAATTTGAGTAGAAGTCACGCCATCATACCTTCCAATGGGCTCTTTACCAAGCTTATGCAAAGATGTTGAAGGGAGAGACCAAAGTCTTGAAGCTACAAATCTAGGAGTTGGTTGGAGTACTTGTGCCAATGCCTCATCCACAACAGAGAGCCCTTAGGAACAACAATAGTTGTTGATGAGGATGTTGACCAATCTAGAGGGAAGGGCAGATGTAGGCGCTAGTTATGACGTGGAGCCATCACAAGTGCTACCTCATACATAAAAAAGTGCATTGGAAGCCTAGTACGAACACATGCAATTTTGAATGTAATAGTTTTGATTTATTGTAATGTTTTGTTATGCATACGATGAAGTAATAGTTAACGTATGTATAATTAATGAGTCATGTAGTTAGAAATGAAATGAAATGGAAATGTATGACAAATGTAATGTAAGAGATGATGAGGTGTCGGGTAGGTAGTTGGAGTAACTACCTCCCAAAAGTATAAATAGGACCTCTCATTCATTCTAAGTTGGAGAGAATATACAAGAGAGCTGGCCAAGATGTATCCCGATTATGTCCAATGATGCCTACCATTTCCTAATAACTGCCATCCTAGGTCTAGGTAAGACAACAAGAGTGATTTATATGAGCTTAACAAACAAATGAAGTTAGACGTACAATGGAAGTCACCAAATGCACAAACACTAATCATTTATAATTAATCTCTTGCAGCATATATGGAGGACACAAGACAACACCCAGTCCAAAAATTGGCTTCATATTGTCTACTACCTTTGTGAGAATAGTCGGACTCAATCTCCCCCTTATTACCATGCCACTTACATTTACTTAATAGACACCTTTCTCTCTTTTGAGAACACATTTTTGTTATCTTTCACACGAATAACAGTCAACTAGAGAAACACAGAGTTTGGTTGGTACTTGACAGAGCTAAATGTTATTTAGGTGTTTATCTCCATTGGGAAAGCAACATCAAAGTTGTAGTCTATATAATTCTAGAAAATGTTTGTAAAAGCTTGAAACACATTCCCTTACAGAAGGCCTTACAGTGTCAAATGTCTCCAACTTTTGAATGAAAGTTGTGTCTATATTGTAACCTAGACATACTAAATAGACTACAGATGCTTGGAAGTCTATACAAAGATGAAGATATTTTTGAAGGCTTTGCATTAAGAAAACAACATGACATTTCATTCCTCCCACTTAAGCAATTTCAAAACAATGGCCATTTTAGGATCAGTGCCTAGAGACATACGTGTTTCAATGAGGATACCTTCTTATGGAGGAAGTACTTTGCCACTTTCATAGACCACTACTAGGGGAAGATTTGGTGCTCTATCTAAAAGCTAAATCAGAAGCTTATGTAATATTCAGGCGATTCAGAGTAACAATTGAAACACAGGACATGAGATCATGACAGTGGTGGGTAGTGTGTGTCACTTAATTAAAAAATGCTTTTAGGGATCATGGCATCAAGCATGGGGTTCCTTAATTTTTACATGCCTCGGCAAAATTCTATGGCTTAACACAATGTTAGTCATTGAGGGAATGATGTGGTTTATGTTTGAACACAAACTTTCCATTTGCCATCTATATCTTCTTGGTGTCTTGCATCATTTTTTATCCCTGAAGTAAGGAGGCACAAACTAGAATGTATTGTCCCACCCCAACTGAGACAACTGTAAAACTGCTCCTCTTATGTAATTGTTTGTGTTTGCACTTTAATATTTGTTGATTTGGAATATTCTGAGTTTTGTTGGTGTGAAATACATATAATCATTCAATATACAAACCCCTACCTTGAAAGGATCTCATTCACTTAAGATTTTCAATAAGTCATTTTGACAAACACTTGTCATGCATACTCAGAAAAGATAGTGCAACAGACTGTAAATGATCCATAACTTGCAAACCACTATTCCAAACGCTATGAATTTCGGATATAAGCAAGATACCAACATTAACTACAAACCCACTAAAGGAATAGAGTTGGGAATGAAAATACCCGAATTTATTGGTGACTGATATAAAGCTGGAAACACATATCAACTACAGAAAATCCAGGTTTAAGCTCGTAACTTTTGAAATACAAAGTTCTAAACCTCACATCCTTCCTCAAAGCATACATTCAGTTTGGTACTATACGACCAGCATCATATTAACCAAAATCTGCTTCAATGTTCACTCAAATCTCTTGGAAATGGTACAATAGGGCTATAGGAAACCTCCCAAGGTAATGCTCTCCAAAGCAAGCAAGTATTCACTAAAGAATTGAGGTCTTTGCACCCCGAAATGGTGCGACACTGTGGTGGAAAGGAGCTGCAAGTGATGTCTTCTGAAAATGGTCTTCAACTCATCACCAAGTCACAAAAACACTGAAAATCTGTATCCCAATCTGCTCAAGTCATTCCCATAGATTGAGAATGCAACTGCCAAAGTGAGGAGGTCTTTCACTCCCAGCAATGGCGTCCTCTGCTGTGGTTTTCGTCACAAGCAAAGCTGGAAATTGGAAGCTCCTGCAAACCTGCAAGCTCTCCTCAAGACAAAGAGAATTCAATAGCCAAAATATGTCTCCTTATGCCTCCTCAACACCCTTTTATTCTTTCTTCAAGTTGGGCGATCCTCATGTTTGATGAATGTGGGATAAAAGAAATACATTAATTTCATAACTTAAGAGCCAAAATGAGCGTCCCACTTCCCAAGGTGACAAAAGTAATTAAAATTGATAAAATAATCTTTCCAATCAAATCGTTATTTCTTCCCCTTTAAAACGAGTACTCAATAGGCCCCTTTTAATCAAAAATATAAGCCCAACTTTAATATATTTAAATATTACATTTAAATATAATATTAATTAACTTCGGGCATTAAAAATAATCAGGCTCCCAACATCCAATCACCAATCAAATGGTAGAAACGGATACCCTTTTCGCTGTAGATGACAAACGTACCTTTCCTGTTTCCCAAAATGCCAACCCTAACTGACTTACTAAAAATAGTAAGTCTCCTGCTCCAGTGTCCAAACGAACTCAAAACTAACAACTGAAGATACATCTGGATACCCAATTCTGCATAGAACACCAATCCACTGTCTGCACGGTCAAGAACCCTAGCCACTAACTTATTAAAAATAGTAAGTCCATCATCAAAGCACAAAATGACTTGCAGAAACTGGCATCTAAAAGCAATCAACATCCCTGCAATGTCCAAACAACACCTGAGTGCATCCACACTGCCGACAAGCCAAAATGGGGACATTACAGTCCTCCCTCCTCGAGATTGCTTGTCCTCAAGCAATCCAAACTCATCACATCATTCTCAAGAATGAATACCATGTGATCCCTAGGTCCCAGATTACTGTCATGTCAGATCTACCACGCTGACGCTGCACCACTCTGATCACAATAGTAAATTCCATCTGCTCAAACTGCACATCCCACTCCTGTATATCAAAATTAAGCTCATCCGCAAGATCGGACCTAGTGTGCCTGTCTAGAATGTGCTCAAAATCATGAGGGGGCTCAAGGATAACCAACTCGACATGATCCATCCCTACAATGACACTGTCCAAACTGATCAAGGGCATCCAAAAAAACAATCTGTTCATCAAGGTATTACAACGCTCTGTTGATCTCACCACAATGGTCCAACAAGAATGCCGATCAGACTCCCTCAACTGGTAAATATAGAAATCAGCATTATCCATCCTGAAAAAATTTCTCCTAGGGATACATCTGCCATCAAAGTCCAAAGACACCATGATGATACCATAACTCCATGTGTCAAAAGAATCAACCCAGTCTAAAATGAGATCTCTGCGTGAACAGAAGAGCCTAACAAGGACAGTATGCTGAAGAAAAGCCATAATTAACTCTCCATCATCTCTCGATAACCAAGGTATTCATGCCTTGACTAGAATCTCTCTCCAATCAACCCAAAGAGATAAGACTGGAGTTCGATGGTTGCCGATCTGCAACCTAGCAACAGAGTCCCATCTGAAAATCTCTACCTCTACCGACCACTGTCCCCCGTGGATACATACCTCCCGGATCCCATGGGCAAAAGTAGAGCCTAGCAGTCACAGAAACTGTCGACTCAGTGGGACAGAACAAACACCACCGATAACTCCCTGGATCCCAGATGTGTAACTGATCACTATCGTACCTCACACCAAGGAGTAGACCATAATCCAGCATATAAACATCATAACTGTCTGAAGAATCCTGTTGGAAAAATATACATGCAGGTGTAAAGCTGCTAATCCCAAACTCAATCTCTGAAAAAACGCTGTCCCACTGAAACAGTCCACCATCCCTGTATAAAATCATCTTTCCTTCTGGAGAAGGAAACACTCATACTCAAAAGAAGGAAACAACCCATCGTCACAATATTTCGTTCCATGACCATGTGTCAACAAAAATGAAATCCACTCATTAATATATGGGCTGAAAGTGAACTGGTGAGCATAACACACAATGCAATCCATCAAAATCTCACCAACCTCGCCATCATCATCGTCACATGAGAAAAGAGTCATGGAATCAACTACAACTGGAATGGCATCCTGCCAAGGGGAAACACCATCATCCACACCATGCTCATGCTAATCCTGCTGAGTGGAAGGGGAAACTCTGCCAATGCTATGTAACTCCTCATCACACCCAATCTCATGCATATCCTCCAATTGTCGAATCACAGCGCTCTTTGTCACCCACTCCGAATGTAGTGTAGTAGCTACAACAGGTAACTGAGCCCTCGCCTGATCAAGAGAGTAGTGAGCTAAAGACAATTGCAAACTCATCTCATCCAATTCCTGCTCTCTCTGCTAATCTCTAAAAAGTCCTTCGAGTGAACTCGACAGCCACGTCCCGATCTGATAATAACTGTAAATAATCAGATTTGATTTTCTCCAAAGCATGCGTAAGAGTCTGCATGCTAGCAATAGATGGGTCACCAATCAATTCTCCCTTTCTCTCTGAGTTGAGTTGAATGACGGAGGCCCTCCACAAATGAATGAGCACGATCAAGATGTGACAAAGCCTGAGCAATCATCTCCTCTAAGACCTGCAGATGATCTCTCCAACTATGCGCTGCATCATAACTATGCTCATAGTCGATATCACACATCTGTATCCCTAAACTGTCACCTCCAGTAAGAAGAATAGAGTCAGATCCTCTGTTCACACCGCACTCTCCAGTCTCATGAATTGAAGTGAAAACTGAATCCGGCTCAACCTCAGAGTCCTCAACTGCATACTCTGCTGACTTATCACCTAAATTAGCATGCCCATCAAGAAAACTATGACTGCTCTCAACATGTAGAGACTCACCCTCAACAATAAATGACTCTAGCTTTGAACTGGGGTCTCCGTCAATTGTGTCATGAAAAGCATCGTCATGCACTTATAGGCTAGAACAAGAACATGTGCATGAATCCTCAATCTGGCAGTCAACCAACGCAACTACCTAACACTGCTTTGAAAACAAGTCAATCTCAATTGTACTGACCGGGTGCTCATCTCTAATACTGCCCTCTGTGCCTAACCCACACCGTGAATCTGGGGCAACAATATCACTAGAAGGAGAAACATCTCCCTCTGGTGCAAGGTCATCACCAGGTGTCAACACACCAGGATCCCATGGTACAATGAGACGATCCACTTTCCCAATGCCAACGCCAGGACTGCGCTCATAAGTGTAGGCCGATGTAAGGGAACCATGCTGCTCAATACCGTCACAATAACCATGATCCTCAGGATGAATTCCCCTTGCAAAAACACACTGTGAATCATCCATAGGTAGATTAATCTGTGCATTATCCACCATAGATTTGGTTTGAAGACCAAATCCAACACCACCTGTACCATCATGCTCTGAATCAACAAATGTATCATCACCTGCAGTATACCTGTCAATCCCAATATCACCATGACTAACCTGACGCTCAAAAACAATTCCATGCACAAGCTGAGAATAAGTAACAGAATCATCAGGAAAAGTTGCTCCGGAATCTGTGACAACACCATCATAAGCATCATACACATCCGACTGTACTGAACGGACAACACCGGTAGCCAAACCCGTAGTGACTACATGTCCACTAACAGCTATAGAGACTCCAAATGGTATGTCAAAATCTGAATCTGCATCTGCTGTCAAGTCATCACCTCCGTGCTCAACACCATCATTGCTAGGTGTATGCAATCCTAAAACTGCAGTTCCACCACCATTTCCTGTATCCGTGTCCGAGTCCAAATCAACTTCCATATCATGAATCTTGTGATCAATGTCATCATTATTATGTGCATGCATGACCATAGGGAATTCCGGTGGTACATATGAACACATTTCATGTGATGAAGTATTTTTTACACCATCATCTCGCAATCCTTGATTTGCATCCTTCTTCAATAACCTCTGAATTTTCAACCCTATCATCAATGAGAGTTAATTCTCTATTCATCTTTTCAAGAAGGTTAATTTTCTCATCACCATTCGGTTGTTGCCTCATTCTCATGTCCACATAATCCCAAAGTGACATTAATTCTTTGAATTTCGTACTGGCATTGGTCCATTCTTGAACAAACTGATCATGCAACTCTGTAATTGTAGGTAGAAAATTTGACATTGTAGCAGCAAAGTGGATACCCAAACAGGCAAGCAGTGCTGAACCTGCTCTGATACCAATGTAGTGTCCCACCCCAACTGAGACAACTGTAAAACTGCTCCCTTTATGTAATTGTTTGTGTTTGAACTTTAATATTTTTTGATTTGGAATATTCTGAGTTTTGTTGGTGTGAAATACATATAATCATTCAATATACAAACCCCTACCTTCAAAGGATCTCATTCACTTAAGATTTTCAATAAGTCATTTTGAAAAACACTTGTCATGCATACTCAGAAAAGATAGTGCAACAGACTGTAAATGATCCATAACTTACAAACCACTATTCCAAACACTATGAATTTCGGATACAAGCAAGATACCAACATTAACTACAAACCCAATGAAGGAATAGAGCTGAGAATGAAAATACCCGAATTTATTGATGACTGATATAAAGCTGGAAACACATATCAGCTACAGAAAATCCAGGTTTAAGCTCATAACTTTTGAAATACAAAGTTCTAAACCTCACATCCTTCCTCAAAGCATACGTTTAGCTTGGTACTGTACGGCCAACATCATATTAACCAAAATCTGCTTCAATGTTCACTCAAATCTCTTGGAAATGGTACAATAGGGATATAGGAAACCTCCCAAGGTAATGCTTTCCAAAGCAAACAAGTATTCACTGAAGAATCGAGGTCTTTGCACCCCCAAATGGTGCGGCACTGTGGTGGAAAGGAGCTGCAAGTAATGTCTTCTGAAATGGTCTTCAACTCATCACCAAGTCACAAAAACACTGAAAATCTGTATCCCAATCTGCTCAAGTCATTCCCATAGATTGAGAATGCAACTGCCAAAGTGAGGAGGTGTTTCACTCCCAGCAATGGCGTCCTCTGCTGTGGTTTTCGTCACAAGCAAAGCTGGAAATTGGAAGCTCCTGCAAACCTGCAAGCTCTCCTCAAGACAAAGAGAATTCAATAGCCAAAAGATGTCTCCTTATGCCTCCTCAACGCCCTTTTATTCTTTCTTCAAGTTGGGCGATCCTCATGTTTGATGAATGTGGGATAAAAGAAATACATTAATTTCATAACTTAAGAGCCAAA
This sequence comes from Wollemia nobilis, assembly GCA_028583015.1. NCBI lineage: Eukaryota > Viridiplantae > Streptophyta > Pinopsida > Araucariales > Araucariaceae > Wollemia > Wollemia nobilis. Next base: position 5,460,136 of record JAQPPZ010001028.1, read on the forward strand.
ATGAGCGTCCCACTTCCCAAGGTGACAAAAGTAATTAAAATTGATAAAATAATCTTTCCAATCAAATATTTATTTCTTCCCCTTTAAAACGAGTACTCACAAGGCCCCTTTTAATCAAAAATATAAGCCCAACTTTAATATATTTAAATATTACATTTAAATATAATATTAATTAACTTCGGGCATTAAAAATAATCAGGCTCCCAACATCCAATCACCAATCAAATGGTAGAAACGGATACCCTTTTCGCCGTAGATGACAAACGTACCTTTCCCGTTTCCCAAAATGCCAACCCTAACTGACTTACTAAAAATAGTAAGTCTCCTGCTCCAGTGTCCAATTGGACTCAAAACTGACAATTGAAGATACATCTGGATACCCAATTCTGCATAGAACACCAATCCACTGTCTGCACGGTCAGAAACCCTAGCCACTGACTTACTAAAAATAGTAAGTCTTGTTGCCACATTTTGCACGGGGTGCCATGTTTTCAGTTTTTGTAAGCGACCTGCTCTTTTCCTTCCTCTCTTTCCCTTTCTTCATTTCTCCCCTTTCTCCCTCTTCTTTGCGGTTTCATTCCTCCCTCTTCCTCCCCTAGTAAAGTTTCCAGAACAGAAGAGTTCCCCGAAAATTTCTAAGTGTCAGGGCGCAACTTGTCATCGCAGCGAAGTTAGAGTGCGCCCTCCAGTTGGAGCGCAGTAGGGACAGTGCGAAGTGTGACAGAACAGGAAAATGAGCCAAATTTGACTAAATGCTGGGGCGCAACCTGACTTCGCAGCGATGTCGGGGTGCGCCCTTCTTCCTGGGCACACTTGGAGAGCAGTGTGGCAAAAAATCAGCTAAGTGTGGGGGTGCAACCCGACTTCGCCCGAAGTCGGGGTGCGCCCCCCTTTTTGGTGCGCAGTCCGAATGACAATAAAAACAGCAAAGTGCCGGTGCGCAACCCGACTTTGCAGCGAATTCGGGGTGTGCCCTCTGACCGGTGCGCAGTTGGGCAATCAAGCCCAGAAATTGACTAAGGCACGGAGGCCTCCCCAACTGTGCTGTTTTTCGTCTACGCAACTCGACAGCGCTCTGATCTTGGGTGAAGTTGGATAAACTACCTTTCAAGGCAGACATGTGTCACTCATCAGAATCTGACAAGTGTCCAGCCTCGGGATTCGAGCCAAGACATGACGGGAACAAGGACAAGCATGGACTGCCTTATCTATGCCAGCTGCCATCATTTAAGGCTGATGTGAAGTTCCATCCGCCATAGCTACCCGCACTCCTGCTGACCAAAGGTTTGACCCGACACACCGCCACGTGGCTGTACAACTTTCAGGGAGACCATGCCGCAAGTACAGTCCTACCCGACAGAAGTCAGCATCAGCAGCTCCTTGGCCGCTTTTGTCAGCTATTGTCAGGCCCGTGACTTTGTGCCCGCGATTGTAATCGAGGGGAACTTGAGGCTATAAATAGCCATGCAATTTCATTGTAAAAAGGGGGGAAGGGGAATATACTGCTAGGGAACCATTGTAGCTGTGCGTTTGCCTCTAATACAAAGCATATACTTGGCTCTGGTTACTGTCTTTTATCTTGTATGCTGCCTCTCCTTGTCATTTCTGCCTCATGTTTCTTGTATCATTGCTTACTATTGTACTGAACTCTGGACTCTGGTATTTGATGATCAAGTATTCCTGGAATGCATAGATAGAGGATACATAGGATGAATGATAGCTGTAGTTTCGATGTGTGTTTTGTATATGAATGCTGTTAGTAGCGGTGATTGATCGTTGCCGTGCTGCTTATTCCCCCCACCCAACTCCAATCACATTTGGATTCTCTTTCCACACTTTTATCTCTTTCCCTGCACTCTTATCTTAAAAACACTAAAACCCCACAGGAAGCCGGCCTTCTCCGGAGATTGGCACGGAAGGCATTCCTTCCTTTCGGCCTTTCAATCTGGTGGGCGAATCTGGGCGCAATAACATCAAATCCTTTCCTCATGGCAGATTCGTAACCAACAGTTTCTCTGGCAAGCCCGATGGGACATGGTAGTTTGCCACCCCAAGACAGAATCGAAGCACTGGTGTTCGCTTCATTGCTGTTAAAAATCAGAGCACCTGGCGACTCTGCAAATATCTGAATACTCTCTGAGTCCGTAAAGACCGGTCCTAACGCCTTCATGCAAACAAAAAGGTGGCGAGCAAGGAATCCGGGAAACCCGCCTGACTTTTACGAAATTGACATTGACGCTCCAGGCGAGCGCGTAAGGCTGGCTGATTACCAAGCTCGCGTAGAAGAACCCGAGGGTGAAATTCAAGAGGCCGAGGCTGAAATCGAAGAAGACGAGGCTGAAGAGCAATCTACATCCTCGGACGGTTCTGACACCGAGTACACCACCGGAGGGGAAGAAGACATGGCTGCCCAGCAGAATGACGATGACCTCTTCCCGACGGTAGACTCTACGGGGCCCTTGGCCCTAGTCGGACAGCAAGCTGTGCCCCCCGTTGCCTTAAAGTCTATCCCTACGTATGACGGATATGGCAAGACGGCGTACGAACACATCCAGGACATTCTAGCCCTGGCTGCGCTACACTCCATTACAGACGAAAGTGTGAAGACCTGTCTGCTGGCCCTTTCCGTAAGGGGAAAGCTTCTCTACTGGTGGAGATCACTGCCAGAGGGATCTATCACAGGGTGGCGATAGTTAGCCGGCAGACTCGTGAAAGGATGCAACGAGTCTGCTGATCCCTCGTCTTTGCTGCATCAATTTCAAAGCATACAGCGACACCCCCAAGAGGAGGTGTCAGACTTCAACATCAGGTTTGCGAGGTCTTGGAAACGAGTGCCTCGCGAACTTAGACCTTCAGCAGGTCAGGCTGCCCACTACTACCTGAGGTCTTTCAACTCAGACATTTGCCTGCTGCTGAAGATAGCCATAATAGACTCGTTTCGTGCTCTGTATGAGGCTGCCCAGCAAGCTGAGATGGATATCATTTCCATAGGCAGACTCCCGCACAGGGTACAGCCGCCCATTTACCCCGACTTTCCCCGATCTCAGTACCCATCGGCTTCTGGGGCGGTGCCGTCCACTTCAGGACAGCAACCCTAGCAGCAATGGAATCCGGCGCCGGTTGTAAACCCTTACAACTCACCACAAATTCACTATCCGCCTCCTCCTCCACATTATCCAGCACTCCCTGCTCCCCCGTAGTATGCACAATATTCTGCACCTCCTCCATTGGCTGCATTACCTCCCCCAGCTCAGTTGCCGCCTCCTGACAATGATATTCAGAATAAAATCCTTCGGGAGGTACGGGCTCTGGCCTCTGGATATCACACCATGTCCAATGACATGATTGTTCTAAAGAAGAAACAGGCCCAGATGGACCTTGTTCCAAGGAGGCCATATTCGCCCCCGGCACTGACAAAAGATCAAGCCCCAGAACGGCGAGATCAGAGGCGGCCCCCTCCAAGAAATGCTGCCATTGAAGACCAACCTGGCACTTCTGACCAGGTCAACTGGTGCACTACGTGCAATGACCCGCATTCTGAGGATGACTGCACTACACTATCTCCAGACCTTGGCCAACAGCGCAATAGAGGACGAAGAACTCTACATGATCCTGGACGATGAAGGCAACTTTGCCGTCCCGGAAGAAGATCTGTTGCCGTCTCCTGCCAAGGAAGAGAAAGTCTGCCGAAGCCGCTGCAAATCCCTTGAAGGTATACGCCAGAAGAGATAAGGCGCAACCTGTTGGGCTACCACCTGACAAGAGGCTGTGGCCCTACACAGCCAAAGAGAAGACTCCCGCAGTCAAGCCTCCCGTAGCGAAAGCTCCCCCGGCTAAAGCTCCCGCTACTCAGCCTCCAGCTGAAACCAAAGAACAAGCTCAGGAGAAGCTGAGATATCCGTCTCTGACCAAGAGACAGAGAGTTGAGGCCACTCAGTAGTACCGGACAAAATACGAGCCGACAAAAGAAGCGGAAGGAGCTAGCACCTCGGGCTACAGCATAGTAGACGAGCTGAAGAGGACCCCCGCAAGAATCAGCATGTATGATGCTCTTCTGCTCCCAGGCCAGGTTGATCTGCTGCAGGAATCTCTAAAAAGCATGAAGAATGGCAAGCAAGATACGACCCATTGCTCGGTGCAACCCCTAACGGTCTCGACCACCGGGAAGAACGGGACCACCTCCCTTCTATCTCGTCATTACGGATGCAAGGGTACATAGTACACAAGTGTATGGTGGATTTTGGTGCTTCCATGATCGTAATGCCGAGAGCCATCTCGCGACGAAATCGGGATGGAGTACACAAGTAGCGACCAAGGCGTGCTTGCAATTGGACGGCACCCCTGTCAAGACAGTCGGTGTCATTAAAGACATCCCTATTCGGCTGCACAAAGCTCTTGACATCATGGTCATTCAAGAGGTCGTGGTTGTCGACTTGGAACCCTACTTCGGCATGTGCCTCTCCAGGGAGTTCATTGCGAAGCTGGGAGGGTACCTGTCTCTAGACTACTCACACATGGAAGTGCCCTTCAAAGGGAGGAAACTGAAGATCTACAACGAGAATCCTTCCACCTTCCTAGTGGAGAAGATACCCAGAGAAGAGTCGCAGGACTGTATGGTTCAGCTGACGGAGGAAGAACTGGTGGTGGTAGACATGACGGAGCAAGCTCTTGAACTGCTGCAAGTAGAAGACGAATTCTCCTTGCGGGACTTCAATGCCGTGATCGAAACTGAGCAAGGCTGCTACACCGTCGTCCAGCCTGAGAGGCTTGACAAGTCGGCCAAAAGGGAAGTAGGACCTGCACCAGAAAAGCTGTGGAAGCTTTTCTTTGACGGCGCACGATGCAAAAATGGCGCCGGTGTCGGTGTGCTTTTGGTTTCCCCAACCGGGATCCGGAAGGACTACACCTACAGGCTGGCCTGGAGCTGTACCAACAACGCGTCAGAGTACGAAGCCCTGTGCTTGGGTTTGCAAAAAGCAGAAAGGCTGGGGATTAAGCACCTGCAGATCTTTGGCGATTCGGAGCTGGTGTGCAACCAGATCACGAACAAGTGTGCCTTCAAGAAGCACTATCTCAAGGCGTGACGTAATCGGGTGTGGGACCTGATGGAGTCGTTCGACTCATTGAATGTCAAGGCTATATCACGTGAGAAAAACAAACATGCTGACATTCTGGCATCTGTTGGAGCCAGGTATGTTCCGGCTGATGACACTGTCCAGAAGCCGAAGCCGAAGCCGGTCCGTACCATTTACAGGCCTTACGTGCCTGATAAGGACACCCACTGGCAGGTGTTTGACTGTGACGAGGAAATCGTCACATTTTTGGTTAACGAAGCGTGTTCAATCGAAGGTAGAGACCCTGATGACGAGCAATATGAGGGGTTGATACAGCTGAAGAATAATCATGTCCCAAAAGGACTGATTACACTTGAGAGTCTATTTGATCAGAACGACAGAGCAATATCGCACAGGATCAAAGTAGACCCGAAGTAGTACTCCGACCTGGAGCTTGAACCTGGAAAAACGATCAAGGTCGGGACAGACTGCACCACAGAGGAACTCGAGCAAATCAGAACATTGTGTCGAGAGTTCCCTGACATAGTAGCCTGGTGCTACCAGGACTTGAAGGGGTATGACAGAAATATAATCCAACATACCATTGAGCTAGAAGATGGCGCCAAGCCATTCCGACAGAAGCAGAGGGCTGTGAATCCAAATATCGAGGCCATGATGAAGGCCGAGCTCCTGAAGATGCTGGAGGCCAAAATCATCTACCCCATCAAGCATTCGTCCTGGGTTGCGAACTTGGTTCTCGTGAGGAAGAACAGAGACATTCATCTCTGTGTGGACTTCAGAAATCTAAATCAGGCCTCCCTCAAGGACCATTATCCGCTTCCCCAAATTGATCAGATCCTCCATATAGTTGCTGGAGCACAAAGATTTTCCCTCCTAGATGGCTTTTCTGGCTACAACCAGATCTGGGTCAAGGACGAGGACCAGCATAAGACGGCGTTCACCACCAAATGGGGAACGTTCGCCTATCAGCGCATGCCTTTCGGCCTATCCAACGCTGGCGCCACATTCCAGAGAGCCATGGACCTGGCCTTCCAAGAGCTGCTCAACAAGATCATTGTCATCTACTTGGATGACATGACCGTATTCTCTCACAAGAGAGAGGACCATGTTCCCCACTTGCGGCAAATATTTGAAAGGTGTCGTGAATTCGGCATTTCCATAAACCAAACATGCTGAAGCGACCCAAGGCTGGTTTGCGAAAGGAGCCACCGCCCGAGTTTTCAAAATCGGGGACCTGGTGCTGAAGTGGGACTCGTTGAAGGCAAAGCCGGGCAATCACGGCAAATTTGACGCTCTTTGGGAGGGCCCTTATCAGATTGCTCGGGTGAACCAGTTCAACGCATTCGTGCTCCGGGACATGGAGGGACAGCTTCTTCCCATTCCCGTCAATGGGTTCCACCTAAAAGTTTACCGCCACTGAAGGCGCCCAAATCGGCCCTTCCTGGTACGGATTTTCCTTCTGCATTTTCTAATTTTCAGAATGTATATATTTCAGCATTTAGTTTTTTTAATTTTTCAGAAAAAGCCCAAGTAAAGCGGAGGCAAAACCCGACTTCGCAGCGAAGTCGGGTAGCGCCCCTTGTGCAGTGTGAAGTACGGAGCAAGGCAGCTGAAAAGAGGAGCTAAAATGACTAAGTCTGGGCGCGCAGCCCGACTTCGGAGCGAAGTCGGGCTGCGCCCCCTCCAAAGGGCACAGTTGGGAAACAGACATTGAGAAAACGGCTAAGTGTCAGACAGCGCAAGCAAATTTAGGCGAAGTCGGAGTGCGCCCATTTTCCGGGCGAAGTCCGAGTGCGCCCTGAATTTCGGGCGAAGTCCGAATGACCCACCACGGCAAACATGAAAAATTCTAAGTGTGGGCCTAGGGCGAAGTACGGCACGGTGCGAAGTTGGACTTCCTGGGCCAGAAATTCTCTCTTGTAAAGTGTGCCCGGACGACAGTAATGACGTCAGCGGTGGCACAACGTTCAAGGGGGTTTAATGATTGCACAGCTTTCAAGAATGATGCTTTTAAAAAGCAAGGTGCGTTTTGGACCAACGACTACTAGGGTGCGCTTTTCAAGAATAAACCCATGCACAGCCGCCAAAAAATCATAACGCCTCCACAAAATCCAAGTTAACCGCCCTAACTCCCTCCCTCGCGCCATTAATGTTGCAGTCATTGTCTAGAAAAGGGACCTTGGTGCACCCAGAAAATTCGAATCGTCCAAGCTGACTCCCTGACTGCAAAGAGCAAAGCTGACAACTCAGAAGCCATAATTCCTGTCCCTGTTGTTTCAGAAGTTTTAGAAAGGATGGACAAGGGGAAAGCGCCCGTACAGGCGCAATCCAGCGAAGAGCGGCGCGAATCTGAAGAATCACCAGAGTCAAGCGCTCATGAGAGCGAAGGTCCTCACGACCAGAAAAGAAAGACCCGGACAAAGAGGCGCGTAGCAGGGCAAAGTCCGCCGCCACCAGTTAATCACCTGGCCGGGTACAAAGACAGCTCTTTCTCCATCAGCCTCACCAAGCTGCGACTGAATATCGCAAAATGGGCAGATAAGGTTTTGCCCTCGCACCATGTCGGGGCTGCACATAAATCAAACCTGTATTGGTTCTTGTGCCCTCCTACCCACCAGTGCCCGGAGCTGATTGAAGCAATTGCAGAATATTACAAACCAGCTGCCCGGCAAGTCTGCGACAACAAGGGAAAAGTGTTGTTCACACTCTTCCGGGAAAGCGTCCAGCCAGCGTTTGCCTCGGGGCTTCAGTACGAACCCGGCGCAATTATTAGGAGGGTGAATTTGGATGAGTAGACCGGCAGATTTACGCAGACAAAGCGGATGAGAGAATTTCTTGATTCAGAGCTGAAGACTCCGCTGGCAGCCGGACAGTGGCCGACTGGCCCCATAACCCTCTGGACAGATTTGAAAATAAATATGTCTACATCATCCTGGCGTGGGTCCTCGGCTGTGACTCTGTCAAGGTGGTATGGCCGTACCAGCTGGCGCTCGTAGAATGTCTCCTGCACGGAGAATTCTACGACTCTACAGTGCAGAGGAGTGGAAAGCGCCCTATTTTCTTTGACTGGGTGGACTGGCTGGCATATGCAATACATTCAAGTCTGGTCAGGCTGCAGCAGAAGCAATCAACGGATTTCCGGTTCTGCTCTTTCCTCGCATGCCTGTGCCTATATCACATGCATTACCGGATGAACGTTCCTGACTTGAAGAAAATAAATGAAAAGGAGAACCGCTGCTCGTGTATGAATGGACCGAGATTCTGTACAGAAAAGGATCGTTCTATGAATTTAATCTTAAGTTTCTGTGCATGGTCATGGGGTTGTTCAACCGTAAGGCGTCTCGCCCACCGGAAGTCATGACAAAATACCTGTGGAAGAATAAGTATGGGGACACCTTCCGGCTGACTCAAGGCATCATAGTCAGAATCTACGGGTTCAAGGGGCAGCCGTTCCTGCTGCCCTACTTCTGCACTGACCACTAGTTCGGGATGGAAATTGCACGGCAGATGGACTATGTTGAGGATGAGTTCGGACAAGGTAAAAAGAAGGGCCATATATTTCAGTATCCCATTACCTGGGCGAATACCTAAGTGTATGAAATCGGATAACATGTTTACCTCGAGCGGGAACTCATTGATATGGGTCTAATAATGCTGCCGCAGCGCTGGAAATACGACCCAATTGGGGTTAGAGGAAAATTCACGCACATCTGTCCCCGAGCTGATATCATGCAGGAAAGAAGGAACAGGATAGGTGCAGACCTGGAATGGCACATCGAGCAGATGCAATCATGGCCTCCATGGCATGAGTTCTACTGCGAGGAGGTGACATATGATCCGAGCGGAACCCGGATCACCGGTCGGAATCAGCGGGCTTCAGAAAATTCCTCGCCAAGGTGGCACCCCTCAACTGGCATAAAGACAAAATTATTGAATGCTAGAAGATGAGGTGTCGCACACAGCACGATAAATCCAACCGGAGGAATCTGGCCGTGGATGACGAATTTTCGGCCCTATATGACCAGCACGCTGCCATGTGGCGGCCCTTCGAATTTCGAAATTGCGTCCCCCGAGGCGCTAAGATAAGGTATATAAGAAGGCCCCCGTCCCAACAATCATCAACTCCGGTGACCTCCAGCGCAACTCCGGTGAGTAGTCAAGTGGGCCCAATGCAGCCTGCAGCTTCTGAGACAGTGCCCGAAAAGGCACAAAATTCAAAGAAGTCAACCCCTGAGGTGGCCCCTCCAACAGAAAAAGTGCCTGCACTGCCAGCTAACAGATCGGCTACAGTGGGCATTCTTCCAGCTAGACCCAGGTACAAGTTTACCGTGGGAACGTCAGCACCTGCCGCCTTGTCCTTATCCCCTTCCTCTGGACCAGCCACAATGCCAGAAGAAAAGAAGAGGAAGAGAGTTGAAAGGGCCAAATGGCCTAAGGAGCCGGTACAGCAGACAGCCGCGGCGCAAACAGGGGCAGTAGCGCCAGAAATTGTCCCTTTGGACAGCCCTGAACCAGAAGTAGACATTCAAGCTGGCGTCCCTCCAACAACGGCTCAGGCGGAGCCCGCAGGTACGTCCACTGCACCTCTTCTCCAAGTCCCAGTTAGCCCTACCAAAGCTCCATCTCCCATTTCATCAGGGCAAAGCCATAGCCGCGTCTTCCTCCTCCCAAGCTACCCAGCCCTCTAGCGGCCCACATTCCTTTGACCAGTTTGCTCAGGATCCTAACGCCTTCCAATCACTGAGTCAAACCCTAGAACCCTCTCCCGCAGCCAGTGCTGAAGCTGCCCCTTCACCGCTGCGCTCCTCACCCTAGCCGTCCAAAACCCTACCAGCACCATCCACTCAGCCGCCCGTTTCCCCTAGGACCCGGTCGCCCTCAAAAGCGGCCACTCCTTCTAGAATACCTCCCCCGTCACTGTTTGCGGGAAAAATGCCGCGACAAAATCCAATGCTGGAGGATCTGGACTTCATGGGCAAACTACAAAAAGCACTGATGACTTGCCTTTGGCAGTAAGTGCTTCAGGATGTTCTGGCTCCTTTCTCCAGGGCGTGAAACGAAGGAGAGCCGAAGAGATGGCTGCCCCGGTAAAGCGCACGAAGTTCGACCTAGACAGGAGAGTGCTGACAACAGAGAAATTGATCTCGAAAGTAAAGAAGCCTCTCCGGGAGATGACCGAGGCAGACTACGAACTTCAAAGGAAGGAGAAAAGCTTTGACGACATCAACGAGGAATACGAAATTCGTGGTATTCATCGCAGGACAGACAATCTCCTCGTCAAACATCTTGAGAGCCAGGAAGCGCTGTTCCAGATGCAGAATAAAACAAGGCAGCTAGAGGAGGACCTAGCTAGGGCCACCGCGCAACTAGGGTCAGCACAACAGGAGATAGATGAGCTTAAGGCTCAGCTGGCCGCCTCTCAGCAGGAGGCCGTAGCACAGAGACAGACAGCCGAGCTGCTGTCAGAAGAGAAAAGAGCGGCGCTGGAGCAGGTTTCACAGCTTCAGGATTCGCTGAAACAGGCGCAGTCGCAACTCATAGAGAAAACGTCACAGGCGGCGGCCTTTTCAAAGAGCAAAGCCAAGGAGATGCGGGCTAGTCTGCTATAGGGTTGCAAGCCCAACCTTGTCAAGTCCTTGTCAGTTCTGGACTTCGTGTCCAGGAATGAAGAAGTATCTGCCTAGGGAAAGCCTGTGGTAGAGGAGGCCGAACACCAGGCGAGGCAATGGCTAGACCTGGCTATGAAACTTGAGCAATTTGATCGCAAAGGCCTCCAATTTGCCCCTATGTCCCAACTTGCCTCAGAATGGGCAGATGCAAGGGTAACCTTGCATATTTATTTTGATAAGACAGAGAAAATTAGAACGGTCAGGAGGACACTGGACGCCCTAGAACATGAAAGGAACATTCTCCTAGCCCCCTTCCATACTCTGTCTGAGCACGGGTGCCCGAGCTTCATCAAGGATGGCGAATTTCTGACCCTGGACCAGGTTAAGCAGAATTGGCTGTCTTTTGAGGCAGACACAGCGGAGATTGATAGCTGGGCAAAGCCGATTCAGGAAGCTTAGGTCACCCAGATGGTGTCTAAATACTGTAAAATCAACTCCTCCCTAAAGGAATTGGGAAGAAGATATAACACTATCGACCTGCATGTAGTTGCTGCATTCCACGCAGCACTGAGAGAGGTCAACGACCTTGGGCCCTTCCAAGCAGCAGTCTGGGACCAAGCCAAAGCTGCATACCAATGCATCAGCGAGTGGGAGGCTGACAATGGAGAACATTCAGGTTCAGAAGGAGAAACTGAGGAGACAACTGCCGGAAGTGATCCGGAAGAAGAACAGTTGCCTGGAAGGAAGCGGTCAGAGCAGCAGAAAGTAGGGGAAGGAAGTTCCTTTGCACCCAATGGATGAAGGCATGGTTCTTTGCGTCGAGGCGAGCTCGACACCCCGCGAGCCGCCAGGAATGTTGCCACATTTTGCACGAGGTGCCATGTTTTCAGTTTTTGTAAGCGACCTACTCTTTTCCTTCCTTCCTCTCTTTCCCTTTTTTCATTTCTCCCCTTTCTCCCTCTTCCTTGCGGTTTCATTCCTCCCTCTTCCTCCCCCAGTAAATTTTCCAGAACATAAGAGTTCCCTGAAAATTTCTAAGTGTCAAGGCGCAACCCGACTTCGCAGCGAAGTCGGAGTGCGCCCTCCGCTTGGAGCGCAGTAGGGACAGTGCGAAGTGTGACAGAAAAGGAAAATGAGCGAAATTTGACTAAGTGTCAGGGCGCAACCCGACTTCGTAGCGAAGTCGGGGTGCGCCCTTCTTCCTGGGCGCACTTGGAGAGCAGTGTGGCAAAAAATCAGCTAAGTGTTGGGGCGCAACCCGACTTCGCCCGAAGTCGGGGTGCGCCCCCCTTTTTGGTGCGCAGTCCGAATGACAGTAAAAACAGCAAAGTGTCGGTGCGCAACCCGACTTCGCAGCGAAGTCGGGGTGCGCCCTTTGACCTCGACCCAACATGGTGCGCACTTTTATCTCTTTCCCTGCACTCTATCCTAAAAACACTAAAACCCCACAGGAAGCCGACCTTCTCCGGAGATTGGCACGAAAGGCATTCCTTCCTTCCGGCCTTTCAATCTGGTGGGCGAATCTGGGCGCAATAACATCAAATCCTTTCCTCATGGCAGATTCGTAACCAACAAGTCTATCATCAAAGCACATAATGACTTCCGGAAACTGGCATCTAAAAGCAATCAACATCCCTGCAATGTCCAAACAACACCTGAGTGCATCCACACTGCCGACAAGCCAAAATGGGGACATTACATAGAACGAAGAAGGATAGAAACTTGACCCTTTAGAAATGTGTTACTTGATGAAAATAGCACATCATTACATAAACTAGATAAACAAGATATGGTTGCCATACATCTAACAAAGGACAAAGGTATAAACAAATAAATGGAAACCCAAATCAAGGCATAAGCACCTTTTGGGAAGAATCTCGTATCAAAGTCGTTCACAGGCTTTCGAAGTATTCAAATGCTCAAGATTGGAAAATTACTAATCCTCGGACATAAACAGAGGAGTCAACACTAGAAGACAACTATAAAAGCTGAATGAGATGCTCATGCATAACATGTCGCCAACTAGATTTTGTGAAGAAAGACAAGTCTGCAAAATGAATATTAATCAATCCTGAACAGTGACACTTTGGAGATAGGACAACTACCTAAAGGTAAAAGTACTATTGGTGCAAATGTGTCTGTAGGATGATGTATAAGTCTGATGGTTTGTTTAGGATGCCATTTATAATGACAATAATACATTTTTTTGGTAGTGGACTGTTGGTTACGAATCTGCCATGAGGAAAGGATTTTGGGTTAATGCGCCCAGATTCGCCCACCAGCATGAAAGGCCGGAAGGAAGAGATGCCTTCCGAGCCAATCTCCGGAGAAGGCCGGCTCCTTTTGGGGGTTTTCTGATTTAAGCTAAGAGTACAGGAAAGAGATAAATGAACAGAAAGGAATTTACAAATATACGTGGAGGTTGGTGGGGGGAACTAACAGTACGGGAACACACCAATCACCAATACTTACTGCATTACAAATATAAAGCATGACTGAGAACTGCAAAATCTGTGTACTTCCGATACCTAAGCAAGCAGTACGCACAGCTTCAATGATCCCCTAGCAAACATTCCCTACAAGGAACTAACAAAGACGGCAACGCATCAATCACCGACCTACGTACACTAACATGGGTAGAAAGCAAACCTAGAGATATCGGAGCTGTGTATATGTGTGACGTAGAGAATTTAACCGCACAACTTCAATGGCTCCCTAACGTACATTCCCTACAAGGAACTAACAAGACGGGAGCAAGCATCAATCACCGGATACGGACCAAGCAACGTAACACACAACCTATGGAACCGCTACCACATCTATTCTATGTATCCTTTAAATCTATGAAGTACAGAGGGTGCTTTTAAACAAGCGATGCTAAAGGCACCTGATCACCAAATGCTGAAATGAATCAACGAGCCGTGACACAAAGTTAGCCTTAGGCATGAATATAAAGAAAGGCAAGATAAAAAATAGAGACAGCAGTAATGTAACCAGTGCATACAAATTATATTTATAAGCGTAAGCACGGTTACAATGGGCACAAGTGGTTCCCTAACGTGACATTCCCCTTCCACACCTTACAATGAATTCATGGTGGGCTTTTAAAGCCCGAGTCCCTCCCGTTACATTAATGGGCACAAGGTCCCAGCCAAACATAAGCTGACAAAAGCGGCGAAAGAGCTGCAAATGCTGACCTTTTGTCGGACCGGACCGTACCCGCAAAGATGGTCTTCTCCGGAAGCCGGACAGCCTACGTGGCGGTGTGTTGGGCCGAACTTTACTCCGGGCAAGGGATGCGGGTAGCTGGAGCAGGTAGAACCTCAGATCAGCTTTGAATGAGGCTACTGGCACAGGCGGTGCAGCCCATGCTCGTCCTTTTGCTCGGCACGTTTCGGCTCTAATCCCGAAGCTGGACACTTGTCAGATGATGGATGATGCTGTTTGACACGTGTCTGCCTTGGAAGGCAGTTCATCCAACTTCGCTTGGGATCAGAGCGTCTCGGGTTGCGCGGGGAGAACAAGCAGGCCGGGAAGGCCTTCATGCCTTGGTCAAATTCTCGGGTTTGTCTCCCCATCGCGCACTCGTCAAGGGCGCACTCCGACTTCGCCGCGAAGTCGGATCGCGCACAGTGAAAACCGGTGTCCGCCGCCGTACGGACTTGCTCCAAGACTTGATCTTTCTTCCGTCACCGCCACCGCGCTTGCAAGGTGCGCCCAGAAAGAGGGCGAAGTCGACTTCGCACACAACGGGCAAGTGCGAACTTCGCACCAGATCGGGCGAAGTGCGAACTTCGCACCCAGACTGGGCGAAGTGCGAACTTCGCACCAACACTTAGCCATTTTTCAGGTAACTTGCTGGAAAGTTAAAAAACCAACTGGGGGACTCCGAGAAAGGGGGGAAAGAAAGAGAATGCGGGAAAGAAAAGGAAAGGAGAGAAGAAGGAAGGAAAATAGAGGAAGAGGGGAAAAGAAGAGCAGCACTGTTACAAACTTGAAAACATTGCACCCCGTGCAAAATGTGACAACATTTCTGGCGGCTCGCGGGGTGTCGAGCTCGCCTCGGCGCAAAGAATCCATGCCTTCATCCTTTGGGTGCAGAGGAACTTGCCTCCCCTGCCTTTTGCTGCTCTAGCTGTTCTCCTTGCGGCAACTGTTCTTCAGATTCATCTTTGTCAGTTGCCTCCTCAGAATCACCTTCTGAAAGCTCTCCATCTCTTGCTTCTGCCTCGCAGATGCGAGTGTATGCCGCCTGGGCTTGGCGCCAGGCTTCTGCCTCGAATGGCCGGCGGTCAGCTACATCTTCTAATGCTGCGTGGAAAGCAGCGACCGCGTGCAGGTCGATGGTGAAGTATCTTTTCTCTAACTCTTGGAAGTAGGAGCTGATCTTGCAATATTTGGACACCATCTGAGTGACCTGATTGTCTTGAATTGGCTCACCCAGCCTATCAATTTCAGCCGTATCCGCTTCGAAGGACCGCCAATTCCTTTTCACCCGATCTAGGGTGAGAAGCTCGCCATTCTCAACAAAACCCGGGCACCCTAGTTCGGAAAGAGCGCGAAAGGGGGCCAAACAAATGTCTCTTTCATGTACGAATGCGTCTAGCATTCGTCTGGCCACTCTCACCTCTTCAACTTTTTTGAAATATTTGTGCAAGGTCACCCTTGCACCTGCCCATTCTGCAGCGAATGAGGACACGGGAGAAAATTGGAGGCCGTTGCGCCGCGCTCCTGAAGATTTACCGCCAGGTCCAGCCATTGCTTCGCCTGACGTTCGGCCTCCTCTACCACAGGCTTTCCCTGGGCAGAAACTTCTTGGATTCTGGATGCGAAATCCAGAACTGCCATCGCCTTATAGGTGTGGGGCTTGCATTCCCGCAGCAAACCAGCCCGCATCTCCTTAACTTTCTTCTTTGAAAAGACCGTCGCTTGAGATGTTCTCTCTGGCAAGTTGCGATCGCGCTCGTTTCAAAGACTCTTGGAGCCGAGAAATCTGCTCCAAGGCCGCTTGCTTTTCGGTTGCGGCCTCGTTGCCGGGAAGCGGCCAGCCGGGCTTTGAGTTCATCTATTTCTTGCCGCGCCGCTTCCAGCTGCTCGCTGGACCCGGACAGTCCTCTTCAAGCTGCCTTGTTTTGTCCCCGCAACCCGAAAAGCTCTTCCTCGCTCCTCCAGACTTTTGACAAAGAGATTATCAGCTTTGCGCATGATCGACTGAATCTCATATTGCTTGTTGATGTCGTCAAAGCTCTTCTCCTTTGTCTGGAGCTCGTAGTCCACCCTGGTCATTTCCCGGAGAGGCTTCTTCACTTTTGGGATTATCTTCTCTGTTGTAAGCACTCTCCTCCCGAAATCGTACTTGGCGCGTTTTACCGGGGCGGCTATCTCTTCAGGTCTCCTCCGTTTCAGGTTCTGGAGGAAAGAGACAGAATATTCTACAGCTCTCGTTGCCAAGGGCAAGTCGTCTGTATTCTGGAGGTCGTCCATAAAATCTGGTTCCCCCAGCCTAGGGTTCTGCTGAGACGTCTCTCCTGCGGGGATGGGATCAGGAGGAACCGGATGGACACCGGAAGGATCGGCCGCTTGTGTGGGCGACCGGGAAATGGAGATGGGGGCGGCTGATACTGCAAGGGTTTGAAGCGGCTGAGATGGAGGATGTGACAGTGAATGGACGGCCTCAGCGCTAACTTCGGGCGAAGGGTTTGGAGTTGTGCTCGTAGATAGGGAAACGTTAGGGTTCTGAGCAAACTGATCAAAAGAATGGGGGCCGCTAGAAGGACGTGGAGACGGGGAGGATGATGCGGCCATAGCTTGCTCGGATTGAGCGGGAGACGGAGTGGGAGTAGGACTGGATGAGACCAAAGAGACAGGGGCAGCAAACGTACCTGCGGGCTCCGCCTCGAGCCGATGCCGGATGGATGTCTCGCGCTTCGGTTCCGGCGGCCGGCTTGGGACCGCCTAGAGAAATTGTCCCCGCGGCGGCAGGACGCGGCCGCGGCTCGCGACCGGTCGCCGCACTATCGTGCTAGGGTCGCCCGATTTTCTCAACTCTCTTCCTTTTCTTCTCCTCTGGAACAATGGTCGGATCCGGGGAAGGAGATGAAGCAGGTGCAGCAGGCGCTGATGCTCCCACGGTAAACTTGTACCGGGGTTTGACTTGCAGAGGGTCTGCCGCAACCGGTCTGCTTCGTGGCGGTGCTGGCGCCTTTTGTGCCTGAGGGATTGCCTCCGGCGTTGCTTTGACTAACTCTTTCGCCTTCTCAGGCGCCGCCTTGGAAGCCACGGGCTGCATTGGTTCGGCTTGGATGTCTGCTGGGCCCACGCTGGCAGTTGCCGAAGTGTACAACTGTTGGGAAGGAGACCCTCCTTTATAGTCCTCAAAGGGGCCTCTGGGAACGTAACCTTGATATGCGAACGGCCGCCACCGTCATGATGCCGGTCATAGAGAACCGAAAAGTCGTCATCTACGGCCGATTCCTTCTTGTGGATTTGTCGTGTCGCGTGCGGCATCTCATCTTCCAAAGATTCAAGAATCTTTTCTTTAGACCAGCTTAAGGCCTCGCTATCTTGGATAGAAATTTTTTAAACCCCGGAGATGTGAACCGGTGGTCCGGGTTTCGCTTGGGGTCATATGTCACCTCCTCGCAAGAAAAATCCCGCCAGGGAGGAGAAGCTTCCATCAATTCAATTTCCTAATCAAGGTCCACATGGACCACATCGCACTTATCTTCGGTTATATCCCGCCCGGGGCGAGAGATGTGTGAACTTTCCCCTTATCCCATATGGGTCATACTTCCAACGCCGCGGCAACAGAACCAGAGCCAATCCGGGAAAACTCCCCGCTCAAGGTAGACATGCCGTCCTACCTCGGAAATCTCAACGTTTGCCCAGGAAAGAGGATATTGAAAAATCTGTCCTCTCTTCTTTCCTAGACCAAACTCCTCTTCAACATAATCCATCTGCCGGGCAACCTCCATCCCGAACAGATGCTCTGTACACCAGTAGGGCAGCAAATGGGGTTTGCCCTTGAATCCGTAGATTCCGACCACAATTCCCTCGCGCGCTGAAAACGTCCCCGAGCTTCTGATTTATCAAAGCGCTCGTCATTTCCCTCGGGGGGCGTGGAATTTCGCTTTCACCAAAGACTGACATGACGAATCCCGGAAAGTTGAAGTTGAACTTGTAGTAGGACCCTTTCCGGTATAAGTCATCCGTCCACCTGTAGACGGGCCGTGGCTCTCCCTCTCGTTGACCTTCTTCAGGTTCAGGATCGGCATCAGGGGGTGCAAATGGTACAAACAAAGCCAGGCTAGAACAGAACCGAAACGAAAATCGGTAGATCGCCTCTTCTGGATCTTCACCAGGCTGGAATGAATGGCGTAAGCCAGCCGCTACCGGCTCAAAAAAGATGGGGCGCTTTCCACTTCTCTCGCGCCGCCGGTTCGTAAGATTCTCCACACAGAGACATTCTCGCAGCGCTAGTCGGTACGGCCGTACTCACTCATCGGAGTCGCACCGAGAATCCATGCCGAATGGTATATAGATACTTGCTCCGGAATTTCGCCAAGGGCATGGGGCCGGTTGGCCACCGTCCACCGCAAGCGGGGCGTTCAGCTCTGAATTGAGGAAATCCCTCATCCGTTTGGTATTCGCGAAGCGTCCCGCTTGCTCGCCCAAATTTATCTTTCTGAGGATTGTGCTGGAGTCGTACTCCAACCCTGGGGCGAAAGCTGGCTGGACAGTCTCCCTGCGCAGTGTGAACAAGGGTTTACCGCCGGAGCTGCAAATTTGCCAGGTAACTGGTCTGTAGTGTCTGACAATTAGGTCTACCAGTTCCGGGCATTGGTGGACAGGAGGGCACAAGAATCTGAAGAGGTTGGATTTGTACGCCGCTCCGAAATGGTGGGAGGGCGAAACTTTGTCGCCCAGCTCTCCACATTTGCCCGCAGCTTCGTCAGGCTCATAGAAAAAGAGCCGTCCACGTATCCCGCCAAGTAATTTACTGGAGGTGGTGGGGCTTGCCCACGCTGTACTTTTTTAGGCCGGGATTTTGACTTTCTCTCTGGCGGGGTTTCACTTCTGAAAACGCCCGGCCGCGGTAAATCCTTTGGTTCGCCACTTTCGCTGGACTGCGCTGACACTGGCATCTTTCCTCTGTCCATCTCTCCGAATCGGCAATAATTACAGGTTCGTGGCGTCTACAAGCAGATTTCGTCGTCACAGGAATAATTTGCACCGTTTAAGGAATAATCCGTGCAACTGGAATGTTTGAAAACATCCGACCCCCTTTTCTAGATAAAGACAACGCCATTAATGCCGCGCAGAGGGGGTAGGTCGGCCGAGTTATGCTTCTTTGGTGGTCGCAGCAGAGAATGTTTGGAAAAAAGTGCGCTCCGGCAGACGTGCCATGTTCTTTTGCTTGCACTTTCGTTGAGGAACGTGCAATCATTAATTCTGTCTTGGACGCTGCGCCATGGCTGACGTCACTGCCGAAATCCGGGCACACTGCTCAAGAAAGAACCATTGGTGCGGAAACCCACTTTGAAACGGTCGCAACGCGCCTTGGGCCCAGCTTAGAACCTTTTGAATATTTTATTCATTTTTTGAACTTTTGCCCAAACTGGCCCAGAAAACGAGGCGTAGTCGGACTTCGCCCAAAGTTGGGCGCGGTCCGACTTCGCCGCGAAGTCGGACTTCGCCCGAATTTCGGCGAAGTTCGAACTTCGCGCGAAGTGCGCGTTTGAACCGTTCCTTCTTCTTTTCTTTGCCGCGCTCAAGGATTGAGCGCAATCTGGTTTCTTCGCAACCTTAACTTCCAACACTTAACATTTTCTCGCTCCCTTAGATCAATCGTACGAACCGCGCAGGCGAACATTGAGCGAGTTCAGACTTCGCCGAGTTCGGGCGACCGCGCGTCGGTTGGAGTACTTCGCGCGGAAGCCGCCGAAGTCGGACTTCCCGCGAGTCGCCTCGCTCAAAGTTGGGCGGAGCCGTCCTTTTCCTTTTTCTTCCTTCGTTCGAGCTTCGCACTTTGGCTGGCCCGAAGCCCGACTTCGCCGCGAAGTCGGGCTTCGGCCAACACTTAGTCAATTTTTTGCCTTTTTTCCTTTTTCTTTCTTTGCTTCTTCCTTTTGCACACCCGAACTTCGCCCTCCTGATGGGCGACGACAGACTTTGCTGCGAAGTCTGTCTTTCTCTCCCATGCCACAGTTAAGCTCAAATAATAAAAAATAAAATTAAAAGCTGAAAGCCGGAAACTGTACATGCTGGGAAATGAAAGTGCATAAGGGAAATTTTTTACAAGGAAGGGCCACTCGGGCACCTTCAGCAGCGGTAAATTTTTAAATGGAACCCGTTTACAGGGATAGGCAGGAGCTGACCCTCCATATCCCGAAGCACATAGGCATTAAACTGGTTCACCCGGGCAATCTGATAAGGGCCCTCCCAGAGAGCATCAAACTTCCCGTGATTACCTGGCTTTGCTTTATATGAGTCCCACTTCAGCACCGAGTCCCCGACTTCGAAAACTCGGGCAGTGGTGCCTTTGGCAAACCAGCCTTGAGTGGCTGCAATGTGATCGTGAAGGCCTCGGTATGCACTTTCTCTCGTCTTCTTCCAACTGCAGGAGTTGGCACAGCCTGTCGTCCACCGGGTCTCCGCTGCTCCTGTCTTCGTCCAACATCCACAGGGCAGGGATCTCGATGTGTGATGGCATGACAGCTTCTTTACCATAGACGAGCGCATAGGGGGACGTTCTGAGGGATTTCTTGAACGCAACTCTGTCCGCCCACAGCGCCCGGTTCAGGAGCAAGTGCCAAGTCCGCTTGTTTCTGTCAATGGTCCTCCGGATGATCTTCAGGAGGTTCTTGTTAGTAGACTCGGCAAGGCCATTCCCTCGCGGGTAGTAGTTAGAAGACATCTTGTGATAGATGCCAAGTCTCGCCGGTGTACTCCGTGAGTACAGCGCCCACAAATCCCGGACCGTTGTCCGTCACAATTGACTCGGAACCCCGAAGCGGGTAATCAGGCTCTCAATGAACCCGATGACCGTTTCTTGGTCTGCGTTCTTGGTCGGGATCGCCTCTGCCCACCGTGTAAAATAGTCAGTAGCCGTAAGAATAAACTTGTGGCCGGCAGAGGAGTTAGGAGAAATCACCCCAATGAAGTCTAAACCCCATTGCTGGAACGGAGTCTCGGCCTGAATCGGTCGAAGGGGCAAGGGTGCTTTTCTGCTTCGGCCAGCAAACCTCTGGCATTGATCACATTTAGAGCAGACTGCATGCGCGTCTGCGAACAGAGTGGGCCAATAGTACCCAACTCTTATTATTTTTAAGGCCGTTGGCCTTGAAGAATGGTGACCCCTAGGCATCCCGGAATGAAAATCTCCGAGGACCCTAGGCTGGTCAGATTTAATGACGCACCGCAACAGGATGCCGTCGATGTTTTTGAAGTAAAGCCCCTCGGGGCGAAGAGTGTACTTGAGTGCACCCAGCCGAAATCTCCTTCGTTGTGAGGCGTTCAGGTGATCGGGACATCTTCCGGTGCGTAAGTATCTCACCAGTTCATCTGTCCAATCACTCCCCTCCGATAAGGAGTTGGCTAGGTAGATGCGTGTCGCCGTGTCCTCCCACTTACAGCGGAGATGCCGGCTACGCCGCTTCGGGCCAATTCCTGACACAAGGCTCGGCCTCTGATAAGCTTGGTGGGCCGCACTTCAATGTCAAACTCCTGGATTTTTGCAATCCATCCTCCTCTCTTGTGACCCGGTTCTCCTTGTAAGATGAAGCTACGAACATCCGGGTGAATCACAAAGACAGTAGTCTTGCTCGCGGGAGACAAAGTGCCTGAACTTTCGAAGGGACTTCATAACAGCCGTGAACCCGCCGCTCTATAAAATTGTACTTTTCTTCATGCGGCGGAATCACTTGGCTCAGGAACGCTATGGGGCGCTCCTCACCATCGCTTCCCTTCGAGTTAGGACCGCAGCCGTAGCTTTCGGGCTCTCCCACCGCATACAGGATGAAGTCCTTGGAGTAGTCCGGGTTTGTCAACACCGGAGCTTGTGCAATTCGGGCCTTGATCTCCTCGAAGGCTTGCTCTCTCTCATCAGTCCATTCGTAACGTGTATCTTTCTTAAGCAGTTCGGCCATAGGCTTGATCACCCGTGCGAAGTCCGGGATGAACTTCTGCACAAAGTTAATCTGACCGAAGAAGGACTGCAGCCCTTTTTTGTCGATGGGGGCTGGCAAGCGAACGAGGGCTTCTGCTCTGTCCAGTGGTCAATGGCGAGGCCTTCCTCGGAGATGACATGTCCCAAGCAGCCTTTCCTTCCTTCACCGCGAAGACGTACTTCTTCGGGTTTATAGAAATGCCGAATTCTCGACAACTCTCAAATATTTGCCGTAGGTGCGAAACATGATCTCCTCGTTGGTGAGAGAAATCAGCCATGTCATCAAGGTAGATGACAATAATCTTATTGAGCAGCTCTCTGAAGGCCAGGTCCATGGCCCTTTGGAATGTGGCACCAGCATTAGATAAGCCAAACGGCATGCGCTGATAGGCGAACGTCCCCCACTTGGTGGTAAACGCCGTCTTATGCTGGTCCTCATCTTTGACCCAAATCTGGTTGTAGCCGGAAAATCCATCTAAAAGTGAAAATCTCTGGGCTCCAGCAACGATATGTAGGATCTGGTCGATTTGGGGAAGCGGATAGTGGTCCCGGAGGGAAGCCTGATTTAGGTTTCTGAAGTCGACACACGAGACGAATGTCGCCATTCTTTTTCCTCACGGCACCAAATTCGCGACCCAGGATGAATGTTTGATGGGGTAGATGATCTTGGCCTCCAAAGATCTTCAAGAGCTCGGTCTTCATCATGGCCTCAATCTTCGGATTCACGGCCCTCTGCTTCGTCGGAATGGCTTGGCGCCCTCCTCTAGCTCAATAGTATGCTGGATGACAGTTCTGTCATACCCCTCAAATCCTCGTAGCACCAGGCCACGATGTCGAGGAACTCCTGGCACAGTGATCTGATCTGCTCCAGCTCCTCCGACGTGCAGTCTGTTCCGACCTTGATGGTTTTACCAGTGTTCAAGTTCCAGGTCAGCATACTGCCTCGGGTCTACTTTGATCCCGTGGGATATTGCTCTGTCATTCTGATCAAAGAGACTTTCTAATGTAATCAGTCCTTTTGGGACGTGATTATTCCGTAATCGTATCAACCCCTCATATTGCTCGTCATCAGGGTCTCTACCTTCGATTACACACACTTCGTTAACCAGGAATGTGACGATCTCCTCGTCACAACTGAACACCTGCCAGTGGGTGTCCTTATCAGGCACAGAAGGCCTGTAGATAGTGCGAACCGGCTTCGGTTTTTGGACAACGTCTTCAGCCGGAACGTACCTGGCTCCAACAGACGCCAGAATATCAGCGTGCTTGTTTTTCTCACGCGATATTGCCTTGACATTCAATGAGTCGAATGACTCCATCAGGTCCCACACCCGGTTGCGGTACGCTCTAAGATAGTGCTGTTTGGATGCGCACTTCTCCGTAACTTGGTGACACACCAGCTCTGAATCTCCAAAAATCTGCAGGTGTTTGATTCCGAGCCTCTCCGCCTTTCGCAAACCCAAGCACAGGGCTTCGTATTCCGCCGAGTTGTTAGTGCAGCTCCAGGCCAACCTGTAGGTATAGTCCTTCTGGATTCCGGTTGGAGAAACCAGAAGTACCCCTGCACCGGCGCCATTCTTGCATCGCGCGCCGTCAAAGAAAAGCTTCCACAGCTCATCGGGTGCAGGTCCTACCTCCTTCGCAGCTGACATGTCAAGCCTCTCGGGCTGTACAATGGAGTAACAGCCTTGCTCTGTCCCGATTACGGCATTGAAGTCCCGCAACGAGAACTCGTCTTCGAGCTGTAGCACTTCGAGGGCTTGCTCAGTCAACTCCACTGTCACCAGCTCTTCCTCTGACAACTGGACCATGCAGTCCATCTCTCCTCCAGGTATCTTGTCTACTAGGAAGGGGGAAGGCTTCTCATTAAAAAATTTCAGCCTCCTTCCCTTGAAGGGCACTTCCATGTGTGAGTAGTCTAGAGACAGGTACTCGCCCAACTTCGCAGTGAACTCCCGAGAGAGACACATGCCGAAGTAAGGTTCCAAGTCAACAACCACGACCTCTTGGATGACCACGATGTCGAGAGCCTTGTGCAGCCGGATAGGGATGTCCTTTATGACACCAACTGTCTTGACAAGGGTGCCGTCTAATTGCAGCACGCCTTGGCTGCTCCGTGTGTATTCCATCCCGATCTCGTCGTAGACGGCCTTCGGCATCACAGTCGAGGAAGCACCAGAATCCACCATGCAGTTGTGAACTATGTGCCCTTGCATCCGCAAAGACGGATAAAAGGGTGGCGGTCCTGCTCTTCCCAGTGGCGGAGACCGCCAAAGGTTGAACCAGGACAGCAGGCTGTATCTGCTTGCCGCTCTTCATGTTCTTCAGTGATTCTTGCAGCAGATCCACCTGGCCTGGGAGCGTAAGAGCATCATACATGCTGATTCTCGCGGGCGTTCTTTTCAACTCGTCTACAATGCTGTAGCCCGAGGTACTAGCTCCCTCTGCTTGTTTTGCCGGCTCATACTTCGTCCGGCACCGCCGGGTGGCCTCAACTCGCCGTCTCCTGGTCGAGACGGGTACCTCAGCCTTCTCCCGGGCTTGTTCTTTGGTTTCAGCCGGAGGCCGAGGTAGAGGAGCTTTAGCCGGAGTTGGGGCCCTTGGCCGGAGGTTTGGCCGGAACAGGGGCAGCCTTTGGCCGGAGAAGGCTTGACTCGGAGCTTTATCTTTGGATGCCTTCTCCCGGGCCGTGTAGGGCCACGCCCGCTAGGATGGTGGCAGCCCGCCGGCCGCGGTTTCTCTCTTCTTGCGTAGACTTGCAAAGGCTTGGCCGCATCCGCAGCCTTTCTTTTCTTCCTTGGCAAGCGGCACTAGATTCTCTTCTCGGGAGGGCGGGTTGGCTTCGCCGTCCAAGATCATGTACGCTCATCATCCTCTATAGCGCCGCCGGCCAAGGTCCGGATGTAGTGCCGGTGCAAAGTGCGCCTTCCTCCGAATGCGGGTCATTGCACGTAGTGCACTCGGCTAACCCGGTCGGGAGGACCAGGCGGGTCTTCTATAGCAAAGATTTCTCGGAGGCGGACGCCTCTGCGGCTGGTGTTCTGGGGCTTTGTCTTTCGTCAGCGCCGGTGGCGCATATGGCCTCCTAGGAGCAAGGTCCATCTGGGCCTGCTTCTTCTTCATAGCGGTCATGTCATTGGACATGGCATGGTATCCGGAGGCCAAAGCCCGCACTTCCTGTAGAATCGTGTTCTGGATGCTGCTGTCAGGTGGCGGCAACTGTGCCGGTGGAGGCAATGCGGCCAATGGAGGAGGGTTAGAATAAGGTGCGTACTGCGGGGGAGCAGGAAGTGCTGGAAAATGCGGAGCGGGAGGAGGCGGGTGAGGATAATGCAACTGAGGCGGGCCGTAAGGAGTTACGACCGGCGCTGGATTCCACTGCTGCTGGGGCTGCTGTCCTGATGTGGACGGCGCACCGCCGGAAGCAGGAGGATACTGGGATCTGGGGAAGTCGGGATGAATGGGTTCCTGCACCTTGGACGGAAGTCCGCCGATGGAGATAATGTCGCCTTCAGCTTGCCGGGCAGCCTCGTACAACGCAGAAACTCGTCAATTCGGCGATCTTCAAGCAGCGAGCATATGTCCGAGTTGAAGGATCTCGGATAGTAGTGAGCAGCCATGCCGGCCGAAGGCCGAAGTTCGCGAGGTACCCGTTTCCAGGATCTCGCAAACCCGATGTTAAAATCGGACACCTCCTCCTTGAGGATGTCTCTCGGATAGCTTGGAACCGATGCAAGAGAGAAGTAGGGTCAGCAGACTCGTTGCATCCTTTTACGAGCCTCCCCGGCAAGTCAGGGCCACCCCGTGATGGATCCCTCTCGGCAGCGATCTCCACCAAGAGAGAAGCTTTCCCCTCAGGGAAAGGGCCAGCAGACGGGTCTTCACACTCTCATCGGTAATAGTATGCAGTGCGGCCAGGGCAAGGATGTCCTGGATGTGCTCGTACGCCGTCTTGCCGTAGCCGTCGTATGTGGGAATAGACTTTAAAGCAGCAGGGGGCACAGCTTGTTGTCCGACCAGGGCCAAGGGCCCCGTAGAGTCCACCGCCGGGAAGAGATCATCGTCATTCGGCTGTTGGGCAGCCATTTCTTCTTCTTCTTCTCCGCCGTGCCTGTCGGTACTTTCCGAGGATGCAGGATCTTCTTCTTCCTCGGCCTCTTCTATTTCGTACTCAGCTCCTCCGACTTCAGCTTCGGCCTCTTCTTGGATTTCAGCCTCGGCTTCGTCGAAACGAGCTCGCGGATCAGCCAGCCTGGGAACTTCGCCTCGAGCGTTGATGTCCAGTTCGTAGAACTCAGGCGGGCTTCTCGGATCCCTTGCTTGCCACCTTCTTGTGTGCATGAAGGTGCTGGGACCGGTCTTTCGGACTCAGAGGATTTGTTCGTGCAGAGTCGCCAGGTGTTCAGATTTGGAACAGCAATGAAGCGAACACCGGTGCTTCAATTCCGTCGGGGGTGAGAAACTTCCTTGTCTCACCGAGAGCTCGAGATCCACCGTCGCCGCAGGTGGAGACTGATCAGAAAATCTCTCTTCAAACGTGGGACCAAGGTCCCACCGGCGGGCTGCCGAGAAACCGTTGGTTACGAATCTGCCATGAGGAAAGGATTTTGGGTTAATGCGCCCGCATTCGCCCACTGAAGATGAAAGGCCGGAAGGAAGAGATGCCTTCCGAGCCAATCTCCGGAGAAGGCCGGCTCCTTTTGGGGGTTTTCTCGATTTAAGCTAAGAGTGCAGGAAAGAGATAAATGAACAGAAAGGAATTTACAAATATACGTGGAGGTTGGTGGGGGGAACTAACAAGGACGGGAACACAACAATCACCAATACTTACCGCATTACAAACACAAAGCACGACCGAGAACCGCAAAATCTAACGTGTACTTCCGATACCTAAGCAAAGTGTACGCACGGCTACAATGGTCCCCTAGCAAGACATTCCCTACAAGGAACTAACAAAGACGGCAACGCATCAATCACCACCTACGTACACTAACATGGGTAGAAAGCAATCCTAGAGATATCGTGAGCTGTGTATATGTGTGGCGTAGAGAATTTAACCGCACAAGCCTTCAATGGCTCCCTAACGTACATTCCCTACAAGGAACTAACAGTACGGCAGCGCATCAATCACCAGATACGGACCAACAACGTAACACACAACTTATGGAACTGCTACCACATCTATTCTATGTATCCTTTAAACTATTAAATACAGAGGGTGCTTTAAACAAGCAATGCTAGAGGCACCTGATCACCAAATGCTGAAATGAATCAACGAGCCGTGACACAGGTTAGCCTTAGGCATGAATATAATGAAAGGCAACATAAAAAATAGAGACAAGCAGTAACGTAACCGGGCATACAAATTATATTTATAAGGTAAGCACGGTTACAATGGCACATGGTTCCCTAATCGTACATTCCCCTTCCACCCTTTACAATGAATTCATGGTGGGCTTTTATAGCCCGAGTCCCTCCCGTTACATTAATGGGCACAAGGTCCCGACCAAACATAAGCCGACAAAAGCGGCGAAAGAGCCGCAAATGCCGACCTTTTGTCGGACCGGACCGCACCCGCAGATGGTCTTCCTGGAAGCTGGACAGCTTCATGGCGGTGTGTTGAGCAGAACTTCTTTCTGGCAGTGATGCGGGTAGCTGGAGCAGGTAGAACCTCCGATCAGCTTTAAATGAGGTCACTGGCGCAGGCAATGCAGCCCATGCTTGTCCTTTTGCTCGGCACGTTTCGGCTCTAATCCCGAAGCCGGACACTTGTCGGATGATGAATGATGTCAGTTTGACACGTGTCCGCCTTGGAAGGCGTTCATCCAACTTCGCTTGGGATCGTAGCGTCTCGGGTTGCGCGGCGCAGAACAGTGCAGCCGGGAAGGCCTTCATGCCTTGGTCAAATTCTGGGTTTGTCTCCCCATCGCAGCACTGTCAAGGGCGCACTCCGACTTCGCTGCGAAGTCGGACTGCGCACAGGTGAAAACTGGTGTCTGCCGCCGTACGGACTTGCTCCAGCACTTATCATTCTTCTGTCAGCCTGCCAGTCTGCCGCAATTGCAAGGTGCGCCCAGAAAAGAGGGCGAAGTCAGACTTCGCACCAAACCGGGCGGTGCGACTCCAATGCACTTCGCACCACGGGCGAAGTGCGAACTTCGCACCGAAACTGGGCGAAGTGCGAACTTCGCACCAACACTTAGCCATTTTTCAGGTAACTTGCTGGAAAGTTAAAAAACCAACTGGGGGACTCCGAGAAAGGGGGGAAAGAAAGAGAATGCGGGAAAGAAAAGGAAAGGAGAGAAGAAGGAAGGAAAATAGAGGAAGAGGGGAAAAGAAGAGCAGCACTGTTACAAACTTGAAAACATTGCACCCCGTGCAAAATGTGACAACATGGACCAGGTCACTTTTTCTGTAATTGAGCAGACCACCTTTTCTGATAGCTGGCAATCCCACCTTTCTAGGCAGTGGGTTCACTTAACCCAAATATTTGGTTAATGTGTCTAGGTTCATTATATCTAGTCCGTTTGGTAGGATTGGATAAGATGAAATAAATAAGCTGACTCATGTTAGAGCTTATAAAAGCAGGCTCTGATGCAATTATGTCTTCTTAAGTTTTTTTTTTTTTTGCATTCTTAAAATCTTTCTTCTGTAGTTTGAAGTGCTGAATGTGCAGTGCCCAGTTTGATTGCATTTAGGACGTTTTATCAATAGAATGGTTTATGTTTAACCCAAGTTTTCTGTTCACTGCATATTTGTAGTCCTGAATATGTCACCCTCTATGTTTGGCTTTTGTATATCAGTTCAATATTTGAATATGTATTACTCTGGGCTGCAAGTATTAGTTGTTTTTATTTTTAAATTCAGATTTAACTTTCTGTTCACTTGAAGTTATAAATCTTCTTTTATTCAGTTTATTTGTAGTGATCAATTTAAAATCTTTAGATTCATAAGATAGATAAAATAAAAATGAAGATTCTGAAGAAAGATTTGTGGTAGTCACCAAAACGACCACAATATGGATGTTCTTAAGTGTGGGTGCATGCTATTTTGGAACTTATACCATGTGAATGGTAAAATTGCATTTCATAATACAATTCTTGAAGTGGATGCCTATAGAAAGCAACCTCTATGGTTTGTTTAAGCTGGAGAAGAACATAGTCTTTGCAAACTTGACAAAGCTCAAACAAGCACTGAGCTGGCAGTACTTGTATTCATGGGTATTAAGTCTCACCGCTTCATCAATAGGTCATTGGATGGGAAAGTTCTTGATAGTGAAATCTTAATTATTGCTTTTTAAGAATCTCATTATTTTTAGATGTGACAAACGTCCTATTGATCCTCTAAGAAGGCAACTGTCGCAGGCTTTTGAATTGAGTTTGCTTCTATTATTTAGAGATTGCACTATGTAAAAAAACAGAATAACATCTAAATTTAGCAATCCAAGAATGAACATAGTTTATGTGAAGACTTTCACATGGAAGAACACAAATTAATTGCAATTCCTGTTGAGACAGGTACGAGTTATTGTAGCCACCAAAGGACACAACAATTGATGACACTAGGTTCAGGTAAAAGTTGGGACCTCTATACATGTGACGAGATATGCAATAAATGTGGTCTCCTGAGTTGTGGCAAACTCTATAACAGCAATTTGGAAAGATGCAAATGTATTCTTAGTTACAGTAAAGATATGCTGACTTCTGTGCTTATATTTTAAAAAAGTGAAGATTTCAAATTGATTGGTTACTGTTGGTTACGAATCTGCCATGAGGAAAGGATTTTTGGTTAATGCGCCCAGATTCGCCCACCAGCATGAAAGGCCGGAAGGAAGAGATGCCTTCCGAGCCAATCTCCTGAGAAGGCCGGCTCCTTTTGGGGGGCTTGATTTAAGCTAAAGGGAACAGAAAGAAATAAAGGAACGGAAAGAGACAAATGTACGGAAAGAGATACAAATATGTCCAAAGGTTGGTGGGGGGAACTAACAAGACGGGAACACACCAATCACCGCTACTTACCGCATACAAACACAGAGCATGACAAGGAATTGCAAAACCTAGGCGTACTTCCGATACACCAAGCAGCCGTATGCACAGCCTTCAATAGCTCCCTAGCAAACATTCCCTACAAGGAACTAACAGATAGGGATCGTATCAATCACCGTATACATACACCGACAGGGGTAGAAAGTAAACCTAGAGATGCCAGAGCCGTGTATATGTGTTAGGTAGAGAGTTTAACCGCACAGCTTCAATGGCTCCCTAGCAAACATTCCCTACAAGGAACTAACAAGCAGGGGATCGCATCAATCACCAGATACGGGCCAGCAACGTCACACACAACTGATGGAACTGCTACCAAATTTATAATGAATGCTTTAAATAATGAAGTACATAAGGTGCTTTAAGCAAGCAATGCTAGAGGAACCTGATCGCCAAATGCCAAAGTGAATTAACGAGCAACGACACAAGTGGGCCTAAGGCATATAATGAAAGACAAAGATAAAAGAATAAAGATAGTAGAACGGAACCAGTGCATACAGATTGTATTCATAAGCGTAGCACGCTACAAGAAGCACGTAGTTCCCTAACAAACATTCCCCTTCCACCCCTTACAATGAATTTCGGATGGGCTTTTATAGCCCGAGTCCCACCCGTTACATTAATGGGCACAGTAGTCCCACCAAACATGAGCCGACGTAAGCGGCGAAAGAGCCGCAAATGCCGACCTTTTGTCGGATCGGGCTGTACCCGCAAGATGGTCTTCCCGGAATTTGGACAGCTACGTGGCGGAGTGCCGGGTAATTCTTCAAGTCGGCAGGCTTGCTAGTAGCTGGAGCAGGTGAAACCTCGGATCAGCTTTGAATGTGGCTATTAACGCAGCGGTGCAGCAGCCCATGCTTATCCCTTTTGGTCGGCAAGCCTTGGTTCAAATCCCGAGCTGGACACTTGTCTGATGATGGGTTATGCTGTGTGACACATGCCTGCCTTAGAGGGCAGCCTATCCATCTTTGCTTGGGATCGGGGCTCCTTGGGATGCGTGCAAAAATCAGTGCAGTCGGGGAAGGCCTTCAAGCCTTGGTCAAATTCCGGGTTTGTTCCCCTACTGTACACCTGTCAAGGGCGCATTCCCGCTCCGTTGAGAAGTCGAATCGCGCACGAGCGAACACCGGTGTCCGCCGCCATATGGACTCCGCTCCGGCATTTTACCTTTTTTCTCGCATTGACTCGTCGATCCGCAAGGCAAGGTGCGCCCAGAGGTGGGGCGAGTACGAACTTCGCACCAAAATCGGGCGAAGTGCGCACTTCGCACCAAAACCGGGCGAGTGCGCACTTCGCACCAAAATCGGGCGAAGTGCGAACTTCGCACCCGCACTTAGCCAATTTCGTATAGACCCGCCGGAAAGCCGGAAAATCAACCGGGGAACTCCATGGAAAAAAGGGGGGAGAGAAAGAGAATGGGAAAGAAAAGGAAAGGGAGAGAAGCGAGAAAAACGGAAGGAGGAAAAGAAGAGCAGCACTGTTACAAAACAACATTGAAGACATTGCACCCCGTGCAAAAATGTGACAACATTTCTGGCGGCTCGCGGGGTGTCGAGCTCGCCTCGGCGCAAAGAATCCATGCCTTCATCCTTTGGGTGCAGAGGAACTTGCCTCCCCTGCCTTTTTCTGCTCTAACTGTTCTCCTTGCGGCAACTGTTCTTCGTATTCATCTTTGTCGCCGCCTCATCGCATCTCCTTCCGAAAGGTCTCCATTTCCTCGCTTCGCCTCGCACATGCGAGTGTACGCCTCTTGGCTGAGCGCCAGGCTTCCGCTTCGAATGGCTTGCGGTCAGCTATGTCTTCTAATGCTCCGTGAAAAGCAGCGACCGCGTGCAGGTCGATGGTGAGGTATCTTTTCTCTAACTCCTGAAAATAGGAGCGGATCCTGGAATATCTGGACACCATCTGAGTGACTCGACCGTCTTGAATTGGCTCGTCCAGCCTATCAATTTCAGTCAGATCCGCTTCAAAGGACTCGCCAATTCTTCTTTACCCGATCTAGGGTAAGGAGCTCGCCATTCTCAACAAAACCCGGACACCCAAGTTCTCGTAAGAGCGTGAAAGGGGGCAGACAGATATCTTTTTCATGCCCGAATGCATCAAGCATTCGTCTGGCCACTCTCACCTCTTCAACTTTTCTAAAATATTTGTGCAAGGTCACCCTTGCACCTGCCCATTCTGCAGCGAATGAGGACACGGGGGAAAAAGGACGCCGTCGCGCTCGCGCTCCCCGAAGGTTTATCGCCGTGTCCAGCCCATTGCTTTGCCCTCGGCGCTCGGCCTCCTCTACCACAAAGCTTTCCCGGGCGTAAACTTCTTGAATCCCGGATGCGAAGTCCAGGACTGCCATCGCCTTAAAGGTATGGGGCTTGCATTCCCTCAACAAACCAGCCCTCATTTCCTTAACTTTTGTCTTTGAAAAGACAGCCGCTTGAGATGTTTTTTCTCGCAAGCCGCGATCGTGCCTCGCTTCAAAGACTCCCCGGAGCCGAGAAATCCGCTCCGAGGCCGCTTTCTTTCGGTTGCGGCTCGTTGTCGAGAAGCGGCTAGCCGGGCTTTGAATTCATCTCGCTTCTCGCCGCGCCGCTTCCAGCCGCTCGTTGGACCTAGATAGGTCCTCTTCAAGTTGCCTTACTTTGTCCCGCAACGCAAAAGTTCTTCCCGCTTCCTCCGTACTCTTGACAAAGAGATTGTCGCCTTTGCGCATGATCGTCCGAATCTCATATCGTTTATCAATGTCGTCAAAGCTTTTCTCCTTTGTCTGGAGCACGTAGTCCGCCTTAGTCATTTCTCGGAGAGGCTTCTTCACTATTGGGATTATTTTCTCCGTTGTAATCACTCTCCTTCCGAAATCATACTTTGCGCGTTTTGCCGGGGCGGCTATCTCTTCATGTCTCCTCCGCTTCTGTGTCTTGGCGGAAAGAGACGTAATACTCTACGGCTCTCGCTGCCGTGGGCAAGTCATCCGAGTTCGGAGGTCGTCCATAAAATCTGGTTCCCCCGCCCTAGGGATCCGCCGAGACGTCTCTCCCGCGGGGATGGGATCGGGAGGAACCGGACAGCACCTTGGAAGAATCGGCCGCTTGTGGGGGCGACCGGGAAACGGAAATGGGAGAGGCTGACACTGTGAGGGTTTGAAGCGGCTGAGGCGGAGGATGTGATGGTGAATGGACAGCCTCAAGCACTAACCTTGGGCGAAGGGTTTGGAGTTGTGCTCGGAGAAAGAGAGACGTTAGGGTTCTCGAGCAACCGGTCGAAAGAATGGGGACCGCTAGAAGGACGCGGAGACGGGGAGGAGGATGTGGTCATGGCTCGCCCGCATTGAGCGGGGACCGAGTAGAAGTAGAACTCGGGTGAGACTAGAGAGACAGGGACAGCAAACGTACCCGCGGGCTCCGCCCGAGCCGATGCCGGTGAATGTCTTCTCTTATTGTCTCGACGGCCGGCTTGGGACCGCCCAAAGGAATCGCCTCTCGCGGCGGCAGGACGCGGCCGCGGCTCGCGACCGGTCGCCGCACTATCGTGCTAGGGTCGCCCGATTTTCTCAACTCTCCTCCGCTTCTTTTCTTCCGGGAACAACCGTCGGATCGGGGGAAGGAGACGAGCGTGTGCAAGCAGGCGCCGATGCTCCCACGGTAAACTTGTACCGGGGTTTGACTTGCGTAAGGTCCGCCGCAACCGGTCTCGCGTTCCGGCGGTGCCGGTGCTTTTCTTGCTCGAGGAAGTGCCTCGGCGCCGCCTCGGCTAACTTTTTCGCCTTTTCGTGCGCCGCCTTAGGAGCCACGAACCGCATTGGATCGGCCTCGGGTACTTGTCGGGCCGGCGCCGGCAGCTGCCGAAGTGTACAATCGTTTGGGAGGAGACCCACTTTTATAATCCTCAAAGGGGCCTCTGGGAACGTAACCTTGATATGCGAACGGCCGCCACCGTCATGATGCCGGTCATAGAGAACCGAGAAGTCGTCATCTACGGCCGTGTTTCTCCTTGTGGATTTATCGTGTCGCGTGCGGCATCTCATTTTCCAAAGATTCAATAATCTTTTCTTTAGACCAGCTTAAGGCCTCGCAATCTTGGACAGAAATTTTTTGAACCCCGGAGATGAGAAGTGATGGTCCCGGTTTCTCTTGGGGTCATATGTCACCTCCTCGCAATAGAAATCCTGCCAAGGGGGAGAAGCTTCCATTAATTCAATCTCCCAATCAAGGTCCACATGGACCACGTCGCATCTATCTTCGGTTATGTCCCGGGGGCACAGATGTGCAAACTTTCCCCTTATCCCATGAGGGTCATACTTCCAGCGCTGCGGCAGAAGAAACCAGGCCAATCCGGGGACAGCGCTTGCTCTAGGTAGACATGTTGTCCTACCTCGATAATCTCAACATTGGCCCAGGAAAGAGGATATTGAAAAATCTGTCCTCTTTTCTTCCCTAGGCCAAACTCTTCTTCCACATAGTCCATCTGTCGGGCAACTTCCATCCCGAACGGATGCTCTGAGCACCAATAGGGCAGCAAATAGGGTTTGCCCTTGAATCCGAGATTCCGATCACAATCCCCTCGCGTCGGCCAAAAACGTCCCCGAGCTTCTGATTTATCAAAGCACTCGTCATTTCTCTCTGGGGACGGGGGATTTCACTTTCGGTGAAGACTGACATGACGAATCCCAGAAAGTTGAAGTTGAACTTGTAGTAGGACCCTTTCCGGTATAAGTCATCCGTCCAGTTATAGACGGGTCGGGGTTCTCCCTTCTCGTTAACCTTCTTCGTGTTCGGGATCGGCATTTGGGGGTGCAGATGGTACAAACAAAGCCGCACTCGTAACGGAACCGAAACGAAAATTGGTTGACCGGCGCTTCGGATCTTCGACAGATCGGAATGAATGGCGAAGCCACCGCCCGCCTCGACCGAAAGAGATGGGGCGTTTCCGCTCCGCCGCGCCGCCGGTTCGTAAGATTCTCCACACAGAGGCATTCTCGCAGCCGCCACTGGTACGGGTGTACCAGCTCATCGGAGTCGCAGCCGAGGATCCATGCCAAGATGGTATATAGATACTTGCTCTGAAATTTTACCAAAGGCATGGGGCCGGTCGGCCATTGTCCGGCTGGAAGCGGGGCGCTCAGCTCTGAATTGAGGAAATCCCTCATTCGCTTGGTGTGCGTGGAAACGTCCCGCTTGTTCGCCCAAATTGATTTTTTCGAGGATGGTGCCGGAGTCGCACTCCAGCCCCGGGGCGAAAGCCGGCCGCACAGCTCTCCTCGCGCAGAGGCGAACAAGGGTTTGCCGCCGGAACCGCAGATTTGCCGGAAGCCGGTTTATAGTGTCCGACAATTAAGTCTATCACCTCCGGCATTGGTGGACAGGAGGGCACATGAATCAAGAGGTTTGATTTGTACGCCGCTCCAAAATGATGGGAGGGCGAAACCTTGTCGCCCAGCCTCTCCACATTCGCTCTCACCTGAGTTAGGCTCATGGAAAACGAGCCGTCCACATATCCTCGCTGTAATTCACCGGAGGTGGTGGGGATTGCCCACGCCGTACCTTCTTCGTCCGGGCCTTTGACTTTTTCTCCGGCGGAGGATCGCCTTTGAAAACTCCCCGGCCGCGGCAAATCGCCTCGGTTCATCGCTTCACTGGATCGCGCCGACACTGCATTTTTCCCTTGTCCATCTCTCCGAGTCAGCAATAATGACAGTTCAGCCGTTCGCAACAAATTTCGCTATCGAAGAATAATTAGCACCGTCCGAGGAATAATCTCTCGCAACTGGAATGTTGGCATGATTCTCACCCCCTTTTCTAGATAAAAACAGCGCCATTAATGCAACGCAGAGGGGTAGGTCGGCCGAGTTAAAACCCTTGGTGGCCGCAGCAGAGAACGTTTAGGAAAAGACGCGCCCCGGCAGCCGTGCCTTGCTTTTTTAGTTGCGTTCTCGCTTGAAAAACGCGCAATCATTAACTCAGCGTTGGGGACTGCACCATGGCTGACGTTGCCGCCACCACTTGGGCACGCTGATCAAGACAAAACCTTCGGTGCGGAAACCCACATTAAAACAAGTGCAAACGCGCCTTGGGCCCAGCTTGGGGTTTTTGAATTTTTTTATTATTCTTTAAACCGCGTCCCAATATTGGCCCGGAAAACTAGGCGCAGCCGGACTTCGCCCGAAGTTGGGCACGGCCCGACCTCGCCGGCGAGTCGGACTTCGCCCGACTTCGGCGAGTACGAACTTCGCACCAAATCGGGCGAGTATCGAACTTCGCGCGAAGCGCGTGCTTGAACCGTTCTACCTCTGTTTAGCCGCGCCCAAGGTTTGGGCGCGATCTGGGTCTTTGCCGCCTTTGATCTTTAGATGGACTTCGCACGGCGTGGCCGCTTTGTTCGGACTTCGGCCGAAACTTGATGCGAAGTGCGAACTTCGCGCGAAGTTCGCACTTCGCCCAAGTGTTGAGCGCAGCGCGCACTTCGCACGGGGCCGGCCGGTCGGACTTCGTGCGAGTTCGTACTTCGCACAAACTTTGCGCGTAGTGCGTACTTCGCACGAAGGGTTGCGCAGAGCGAACTTTAGTCTGCTTCAGCTTTTCTCGGACAAACTTCGCAATCGGCCGGGCCGAGTCAGCTTCACCGCGAAGTCGGACTTCGGTCAACACTTAGTCGATTTCTCGCTCTTTTTCTCCTTTCTTTTTCTCGCATAGCCGAACTTCGCCCTCCTCGGGGGCAACGATAGACTTCGTTGCGAAGTCTGTCTTTCTCTCCCATGCCGCATTTAAGCTCAAAGAAGGAAAAATAAACTGAATGCTAAAACCGGAAACTATACATGCGGGGAAAAATAAAAACACAAGGCAAAATTTTTACAGGGAAGGGCCACTCGGCGCCTTCAACAGCGATAAAGCTTCAAGTGGAACCCGTTGACGGGGATGGGGAGGAGCTGACCCTCCATATCCGAAAGTATGTAGGCATTGAACTGATTCACCCGGCAATCTGATAAGGGCCCTCCCGCAGAGCATCAAATTTTCCATGATTACCCGGTTTTGCCTTGTATGAGTCCCACTTCAAGCACTGTGTCCCCGACTTCGAAAACTCGGCCAGTGGTGCCTTTGGCAAACCAGCCTTTAGTGGCCGCAATGTGATCGGCGAAGGCCTCGGTATGCACTTTCTCTCGTCTTCTTCCAACCGGCAGGAGTTGGCACAACCCGTCGTCTACCGGGTCTCCGCCGCTCCTGTCTTCGTCAATCATCCACAGTGCGGGGATTTCAATGTGTGATGGCATAACAGCTTGCTTGCCATAGACGAGCGCATAGGGGGACGTCTTGAGGGATTTCTTGAACGCAACTCGGTCCGCCCATAGCGCCCGGTTCAGAGCAAGTGCCAAGTCCGCTTATTTTTTTCAATGGTCCTCCGGAGAATTTTCGGGAGGTTCTTGTTAGTAGACTCGGCAAGGCCATTCCCTCGCGGGTAGTAATTAGAAGACATCTTGTGATAGATGCCAAGGCCGCCGGTGTACTCCGTGAGTACAGCGCCTACAAATCCCGGACCGTTGTCTGTCACAATCGACTCTGGAACCCCGAAGCGGGTAATCATGCTCTCAATGAACCTGATGACCGTTTCTTGGTCGGCGTTCTTGGTCGGGATCGCCTCCGTCCACCGTGTGAAATAGTCGGTAGCTGTGAGAATAAACTTGTGGCCGGCGGAGGAGTTAGGAGAAATCACCCCAATGAAGTCCAGACTCCCATTGCCGGAACGGAGCTTCGGCTTGAATCGATTGAAGGGGCAGGGGTGCTTTTCTGCTTCGGCCAAGGATACCTCCGGCATTGATCACACTTGGCACAGCACCGCATACGCGTCTGCGAACGCAGTGGGCCAATAGTATCCAGCCCTTATTATTTTTAAGGCCGTTGGCCTTGAAGAATGGTGACCCCTGTGCATCCCGTAATGAAAGTCTCCGAGGATCCTAGGCTGGTCGGATTTTATGACGCACCGCAACAGGATGCCGTCAATGTTTTTGAAGTAAAGCCCCTCGGGGCGAAGAGTGTACCTTAGTGCACCTAGCCGAAATCTCCTTCGTTGTGAGGCGTTCAGGTGATCAGGACATCTTCCGGTGTAGAAGTATCTCACCAGTTCATTTGTCCAATCACTCCCCTCCGATAAGGAGTTGGCTAGGTAGACGCGTGTCGCTGTGTCCTCCCACTTACATGCGGAGATGCCGGCTACGGCGCTTCGGGCCAATTCCTGACACAAGGCTCGGCCTCTGATAAGCTTGGTGGGCCGTACTTCGATGTCAAACTCCTGGATCTTGGCAATCCATCCCGCTCTCTTGTGACCCGGTTCCCCTTGCAAGATGAAACCGCGAACATCGGGGTGAATCACAAAGACAAGTGGTCTTACTTTGGGAGACAAAGTGCCCGAGCTTTCGAAGGGACTTCATGACCGCATGGACCCGCCGCTCTATAAAATTGTACTTCTCTTCGTGTGGCGTAATCACTTGGCTTAGGAACGCAATGGGGCGCTCCTCACCGTCGTCTCCCTTCCGAGTCGGACCGCAGCAGTAACTTTCGGGTTCTCCCACCGCATACGTGATGAAGTCCTTGGAGTAGTCCGGGTTTGTCAACACCGGAGCTTGCGCAACTCGAGCCTTGATTTCCTCGAAAGCTTGCTCTCTCTCATCACCCATTCGTAAGGTGTATCTTTCTTCAACAGCTCGGCCATAGGCTTGATCACCCGTGCGAAGTCCGGAATGAACTTCCGCACGAAGTTAATCCGACCGAAGAAGGACTGCAGACCTTTTTATCAGCAGGGGTGCAAGCGAACGAGGGCTTGTGCTCCGTCAGGGTCAATGGCGAGGCCTTCCTGGAGATGACATGTCCCAAACAGCCTTTCCTTCCTTTACCGCGAAGACGTACTTCTTCGGGTTTATAGAGATGCCGAATTCTCGACAACTTTCAAATATCCGCCGCAGTGCGAAACATGATCTTCTCGTCGGTGAGAGAAAATACCATGTCATCAAGATAGATGACAATAATCTTGTTGAGCAGCTTTCTAAGGCCAGGTCCATGGCCCTTTGGAACGTGGCACCAGCATTGGATAAGCCAAACGGCATGCGCCGATAGGCGAACGTCCCCACTTCGTGGTAAACGCCGTCTTATGCCGGTCTTCGTCTTTAACCCAAACTGGTTGTAGCCGGAAAATCCATCTAAAAGTGAAAATCTCTCGGGGCTCCAAAGAACGATATGCAAAATTTGGTCGATTTGGGGAAGCGGATAGTGGTCCCTGAGGGAAGCCCGATTTAGGTTTCGAAGTCGACACGGAGACGTATGTCGCCATTCTTTTTCCTCACGGGCACCCAATTCGCGACCCAGGATGAATGTTTGATGGGGTAGATGATCTTGGCCTCCAAAGATCTTCAAGAGCTCGGTCTTCATCATGGCCTCAACCTTTGGATTTACGGCCCTTTGCTTTTGTCGGAACGGCTTGGCGCCATCCTCTAGCTCGATGGTATGCTGGATGACAGATCCGTCATACCCCCTCAAATCTTCGTAGCACCAGGCCACGATGTCGGGGAACTCCCGGCACAGTGATCTAATCTGCACCCGCTCCTCCGACGTGCAGTCTGCTCCGACCTTGATGGTTTTATCGAGTTCGAGCTCCGTGTCAGGATACCGCCTCGGGTCTACTTTGATCCCGTGGGATATTGCTCGTCATTCCGATCAAAGAGACTTTCTAATGTAATCATCCTTTTGGGACGTGATTATTCCGGAATCGTATCAACCCCTCATATTGCTCGTCATCAGGGTCTCTACCTTCGATTACACACACTTCGTTAACCAAGAATGTGACGATCTCCTCGTCACAGCTGAATACCTGCCAGAAGGTATCCCTATCAGGCACAGAAGGCCTGTAAATGGTGCGGACCGGCTTCAGTTTCTGGACGACGTCTTCAGCGGAACGCACTGGCTCCAACAGACGCCGTAATATCCGCGTGCTTGTTTCTCTCACGCGATATTGCCTTAACGTTCAATGAGTCAAACGATTCCATCGGGTCCCAGACCCGATTGCGGTACGCTCTAAGATAGTGATGCTTAGACGCGCATTTATTCGTAACTTGATGACACACTAACTCGAATCTCCGAAAATTTGGAGATGCTTGATTCCGAGCCTTTCCGCCTTTCGCCACCCAAGCACAGGGCTTCGTATTCCGCCGAATTGTTAGTACAGCCTCCGTGCCAGCCCGTAGGCATAGTCCCTCCGGGACTCCGGTTGGAGAAACCAGGAGGACCCCCGCACCGGCGCCATTCTTGCAACGGGCGCCGTCAAAGAAAAGCTTCCACAGCCTCTTCGGGTGAGCAGTCCTACCTCCTTCGCAACGGACACGTCAAGCTCCTCGGGCCGCTTAATGGAATAACAGCCCTCGCTCGTCCCGATTACGGCATTAAAATCCCGCAACGAGAACTCGTCTTCTAGCCGTAGCACTTCGAGAGCTTGCTCGGCCGGCTCGATCGTCACCAGCTTCTTCTTCTCGACAACCGGACCATGCACCCATCTCTCCGCCGGTATCTTGTCTACTAGAAAAGGGGAAGGCTTCTCATTGAAAATTTTCAGCCTCCTTCCTTTGAAGGGCACTTCCATGTGCGAGTAGTCTAGAGACAGGTACTCCGCCCAACTTCGGCAGTTGAACTCCCGAGAGAGACACATGCCGAAGTAAGGCTCCAGGGCAACAATCACGACCTCTTGGATGACCACAATGTCGAGAGCTTTGTGCAGCCGGATAGGGATGTCCTTTATGACACCAACCGTCTTGACAGGGGTGCCGTCTAATTGCAAGACACCTTGGCTGCTCCGCGTGTATTCCATCCCGATCTCATCGGCGACGGCCTTCGGCATCACAGCCGAGGAAGCACCGTAATCCACCATGCAAGCGTAGAACTATGTGCCCTTGCATCCGCAAAGACGGATAAAAGGGTGGCGGTCCTGCTCTTCCCAAGCTGGTGGAGACCGTCAAAGGTTGGAACTCAGGACAGCAGGCTGCATCTGCTTGCCGTTCTTCATGTTTTTTAGTGATTCTTGCAAAGCAGATCTACCTGGCCTGGAAGCGTAAGGGCATCGTACATGCTGATTCTGGCAGGAGTCTTCTTTAACTCGTCTACAATGCTGTAGCCCGAGGTACTAGCTCCTTCGCCGGTTTAGCCGGTTCATACTTGGTCCGGCATCGTTGGGTGGCCTCAACTCGCCGTCTCTTGGTCGAGACGGGTACTTCAGCCTTCTCCCCGGGCTTGTTCTTTGGTTTCGGGCCGGGGGCTGAAGTACGAGGAGCTTAGCGGGAGTTGGGGCCTTTGCTCGGAGGCTTAGCCGGAACAGCAGCGGCCTTTGCCGGAGAAGGTTTAGCGGGAGCTTTATCTTTGGATGCCTTCTCCCGGGCCGTGTAAGGCCACGCCCGCTTGTACGGTGGCAGCCCATTGGGCCGCGGTCTTTCTCTTCTCGTGTATACCCGCAAAGGTTTAGCCGTGTCCGCAGCCTTTCTTTTCTTCCTTGGCGGGCGCCACCGGGTTCTCTTCTCGGCAGGGCAAAATTGGCCTCACCGTCCAAGATCATGTACACCTCATCATCTTCTATAGTGCCGCCGGCCAAGGTCCTGGATGTAGTGCCGGTGCAAAGTGCAATCTTCCTCCGAATGCGGGTCATTGCAAGTAGTGCACCGCTGACTCGGTCGGGAGGACCAGGTGGGTCATCTATAGCAAGATTTCTCGAGGCGGACGCCTCGCGGTTGGTTTTCTGGGGCTTTATCTTTTGTCAATGCCGGCGGCGCATACGGCCTTCTAGGAGCAAAGTCCATTTGGGCCTGCTTCTTTTTCATAGCTGTCATGTCATTGGACATGGCATGATATCCGGAGGCCAAAGCCCGCACTTCTTGTAGAATCGTGTTCTGGATGCTGCTGCCGAGAGGCGGCAACTGTGCCGGTGGAGGCAAAGCGGCCAATGGAGGAGGGTTAGAATAAGACGCATACTGCGGGGGAGCAGGAAGCGCCGGAAAATGCGGAGCGGGAGGAGGCGGATGAGGGTAATGCAACTGAGGCGGGCCGTATTGAGTTACGACCGGCGCCGGATTCCACCGCGGGCCGGGGCCGCTGCCCCGAAGTAGACGGCACACCACCGTGGCGTAAGGATACCGCGATCTTGGAAAGTCGGGATGAATCGGCTCCCGCACTCGGACGGAAGCCCGCCGATGGAGATAATGTCGCCTTCAGCTTGTCGGGCAGCTTCGTACAAGCGGTGGAACTCGTCAATTCGGGCGATCTTCACGAAGAGGCATATGTCCGAGTTGAAGGACCTCGATAGTAGTGAGCAGCCATGCCGGCCGAAGGCCGAAGTTCGCGAGGTACCCGTTTCCAGGATCTCGCAAACCTAATGTTAAAATCAGACACCTCCTCTTGAGGATGCCTCCGGATTGCTTGGAACCGATGCAAGAGAGAGGTAGGATCAGCGGACTCGTTGCATCCTTTTACGAGCCTCCCGGCAAGCCGGGGCCACCCAGTGATGGATCCCTCTCGGCGCCGATCTCCACCAGGAGAGAAGCTTTCCCCTCGTGGAAAGGGCCGCAGACGGGTCTTCACACTTTCATCCGTGATGGTATGCAGCATGCAGGCCAGTGGCAAGGATGTCCCGGATGTGCTCGTACGCCGTCTTACCGTAGCCGTCGTATGTGGGAATAGACTTTAAAGCAGCTAGGGGGCACACCTTGCCGACCGATCGTGGCCAAAGGCCCCGTAGAGTCCACCGCCGGGAAGAGATCATCGTCATTCGGCTGTTGATCAGCCATTTCTTCTTCTTCTCCGCCGTCGGTTGTGTACTCGGTATCGGTACTTTCCGAGGATACAGGATTTTCCTCTTCCTCGGCCTCTTCTACTTCGTACTCGGCTCTTCCGACCTCAGCTTCGGCTTCGTCGAAATGAGCTCGCGGATCAGCCAGCCTGGGTATCTCGCCTCGAGCGTGGATGTCTAGTTCGTAGAACTCAGGCGGGCTTCTCGGATTTCTTGTTCGCCACCTTCTCGTGTGCATGAAGGTGACCGGACCGGTCTTCTAGACTCAGAGGATTTGTTCGTGCAGAGTCGCCAGGTGTTCAGATTTGGAACAAGAATGAAGCGAACACCGGTGCTTCGATTCTGTCGGGGGTGAGAAACTTCCTTGTCTCACCAAGAGCTCAGGAACTGTCAGCGCCGGGTGGAGACTGATCAGAAAATCTCTCGTCAGATGTGGGACCCGTGTTCCGCCGAGCGTGGCAGAGAAACTGTTGCGCTAGGTGGAAACTGGATGGGTACTCTTTCTTTAAATCGTGGGACAAGCGTCCCACCGGGCGTGCCAGAAACTGTTGGTTACGAATCTGCCATGAGGAAAGGATTTTTGGTTAATGCGCCCACATTCGCCCACTGAAGATGAAAGGCCGGAAGGAAGAGATGCCTTCCGAGCCAATCTCCGGAGAAGGCCGGCTCCTTTTGGGGGGCTTGATTTAAGCTAAAGGGAACAGAAAGAAATAAAGGAACGGAAAGAGACAAATGTACGGAAAGAGATACAAATATGTCCAAAGGTTGGTGGGGGGAACTAACAAGACGGGAACACACCAATCACCGCTACTTACCGCATACAAACACAGAGCATGACAAGGAATTGCAAAACCTAGGCGTACTTCCGATACACCAGCCAGCCGTATGCACACCTTCAATAGCTCCCTAGCAAACATTCCCTACAAGGAACTAACAAATAGGGATCGTATCAATCACCGTATACATACACCGACAGGGGTAGAAAGTAAACCTAGAGATGCCGGAGCTGTGTATATGTGTTAGGTAGAGAGTTTAACCGCACAGCCTCAATGGCTCCCTAGCAAACATTCCCTACAAGGAACTAACAGCTAGGGATCGCATCAATCACCGTGATACGGGCCAAGCAACGTCACACACAACCGATGGAACTGCTACCAAATTTATAATGAATGCTTTAAATAATGAAGTACGGAAGGTGCTTTAAGCAAGCAATGCTAGAGGAACCCGATCGCCAAATGCCAAAGTGAATTAACGAGCAACGACACAAGTGGGCCTAAGGCATATAATGAAAGACAAAGATAAAAGAATAAAGATAGTAGAACGTAACCGTGCATACAGATTGTATTCATAAGCGTAGCTACGCTACAAGAAGCTACGTAGTTCCCTAACAAACATTCCCCTTCCACCCCTTACAATGAATTTCGGATGGGCTTTTATAGCCCGAGTCCCACCCGTTACATTAATGGGCACAGAGTCCCGCCAAACATGAGCCGACGTAAGCGGCGAAAGAGCCGCAAATGCCGACCTTTTGTCGGATCGGTCGTACCCGCAGCATGGTCTTCCTGGAATCTGGACAGCTACGTGGCGGAGTGCTGGGTAATTCTTCAAGTCGGCAGGCTTGCTAGTAGCTGGAGCAGGTGAAACCTCGGATCAGCTTTGAATGTGGCTATTAACGCAGGCGGTGCAGTCAGCCCATGCTTATCCCTTTTGGTCGGCAGCCTTGGTTCAAATCCCGAGCCGGACACTTGTCCGATGATGGGTTATGCCGTGAGACACATGCCCGCCTTAGAGGGCAGCCTATCCATCTTTGCTTGGGATCGGGGCTCCTTGGGATGCGTGCAAAAATCGTGCAGCCGGGGAAGGCCTTCAAGCCTTGGTCAAATTCCGGGTTTGTTCCCCTACCGTACACCCGTCAAGGGCGCATTCCCGCTCCGTTGAGAAGTCGAATCGCGCACAGTGCGAACACCGGTGTCTCGCCGCCATATGGACCTCGCTCCGGCATTTTACCTTTTTTCTCGCATTGACTCGTCGACCGCAGCATGCAAGGTGCGCCCAGAGGTGGGGTCTACTTCCTATACTAAATGGTCGCACTTGCAAATCGGGCGAAGTGCGCACTCTCGCACCAAAATCGGGCGAAGTGCGCACTTCGCACCAAAATCGGGCGAAGTGCGAACTTCGCACCCGCACTTAGCCAATTTCGGAT
Source organism: Wollemia nobilis (assembly GCA_028583015.1). Lineage (NCBI taxonomy): Eukaryota > Viridiplantae > Streptophyta > Pinopsida > Araucariales > Araucariaceae > Wollemia > Wollemia nobilis. The sequence continues at coordinate 5,505,033 of JAQPPZ010001028.1, forward strand.
AGACCCGCCGGAAAGCCGGAAAATCAACTGGGGAACTCCATGGAAAAAAGGGGGGAGAGAAAGAGAATGGGAAAGAAAAGGAAAGGGAGAGAAGCGAGAAAAACGGAAGGAGGAAAAGAAGAGCAGCACTGTTACAAAACAACATTGAAGACATTGCACCCCGTGCAAAAATGTGACAACAGTTACATAGATTCTGATTGGATCTGCGACAAAGCGAAAAGGAAGTCCACTTCAGGTCATACTTTTGCTTCTAAGTCAGTTCTGGTTCCTGCTTCTGCAATAAGCAATCCATAGTTTCCCTCTCCTCAAATGAAGTCACGAGTAGCAGACACATGGGAAGCAAATTTGCTATGTTGTCTTCTTAGTGACATCTAGGCAGATCATGTGCATCTTATGACTAACAGCTCTGTTGTGTGAGAATCATCGTGCCGCTTAGCTCTTAAAAATTTGCTCTTCCATGCTATACTTGAACATATTGATATTCTTTAATTAATTGGGGGATAGTACAGAGCAGGGTATTAAAATTGGGTTCTTGTCCTACAAAAGATTGGGTTGGAAATATTTTGACCAACGCTTTCAGTTGAAAAATTACAAGATCTCCTTGGTGTATGAAAAATTAAATATTAAAGGACAGCAGGAGTTAAATTACTCCAATTTTTAACATGTGTTGATTGGCAAAAAAAATGCTAGCATAGAAATGAAGAGAATTCACTACATGTGGTCTGTTTTTTTGCTTTTGAGTCCACGCATTTCAATACATCTACAGCTATAAACATGGGTGTTTTTCAATCCTTTAAATGAAGAGAATTCAATGAATTAAGTGCTTCTTTCTTCTTATCTTTATTCATGTTATTTTTTTCACATAGATTGTTTTTTATGTGGAGTGAATATAATAGTACCTTTTTCATTGCTATCGTTATATTTGCTTGCTTGAGTTTCATTTCTTTTCATAATTCTCCCTTTGTGTTTCGATCAGTTGGGTCAGGTTTTGAGTTGCTGATATATGTTTTGTCTGTGCAGATGCCTGATACAATTATTGAATCAGGGACGTATCCTTACTAGTTATTTAATATACTTCCCTTTTTTCTGATTTAATAGAGCTGACAACAAACATGGAAACTATTAGGTTTGTAGGTCCTTTGGCTCCTTATAGACATTATGAACAATCTTTAATTTCATTTCAAGAAAGGTCCTATTATGCCAAGTACATTTTGTCTTTTAAACACAGATTTGGTTTGATGTTTTGCACATATTACATAAAAGATTTCTCAAGTAATCTTGACTTAAATTCACAGAAAGATATCTAGCCATTTGATTGGACAGAATTTCTTCATGCCATTTGCTCTGACAATGCTAGCATTTCTTGCTCGCCTTCGAGTTTTGGTTCAGCAGGTTTGTAGAATTTTCTTGATTTAATATCATGGTTATGTGCGTTGGATTAGAAATAAGAATTGTCAGCTGTTTGCTTAATCACATAATGAATATAAAGCAGCAAAATCAGGTTGTTTAGTAGCCTATGGGATATCCAGATATTGAATTATAGAAGTAATTTGAGCCACTTTTTTTTTTTTGTTAAATCTTTTTCCTTCTAATATTTGCACTTATTAATCAAAATATTTGCAAACAAAAAGATGATGACCCTGTGAAAAATTTGTGCAGTTATAGGGAGCTTATTACTTACACCTGTGAAAATAAAATTGTAATCAATTGGAATGTATAGGCTATCACTTTGATACTGATTGGGTTATTTATCCATAGCCCATTCAATTAAAAGCATGGTAGCATTGTACCCTGCTTACATGGAAATTCTTAGAGAAATTGAAATTGAAATGATATTAGTGTCCATGAATGACCACAAATAGGCCTATGGGAGAGCATGGCAAAGCTATCAAATTAATCATTCGATGACACTTACAAAAACAATTAATTAATTTTAATTGAAGAAGATAGCAATTTAATTAAAAGTGAACAGTTTGCATTGAGTTTTCTAGGAGTTCTAAGTGTATTGCATAGCAGTCTGCAGTGCATGGCATAACGTAGTGAAGCATGTCAATGACAATATGAAGGGAATCATACCATAGTTAGGTTACCTTTGGAAGTTCATAATCTATGTGATATCAAATATCATGCCAATATAATTTCATCCATATCCAAATCATGCAATGCCTTTGCATATGGAAGTCTCCAATCAAAATAATGCGAAATATTGGCCAAGAAAATTCGTACCACAGTAAATCCTAAGTGTAGTCTAGGGCAGACTCCCTTCTCTGTGTCAAATGACACTATCTCAATGTGTAGTTCTTTCATATTGATTGGGCTTTTGATGATCTTTCTTGTTTGAAAACCTTATCATCATTCTAGGCATTGGGACTCTTTGATATGGCCCATACTTTTACAATAATACAAGACGTGGATAGAATATGATAACCAGATATGGTGCAGTTCCTGATGGATTTGTGTGGAACGAAGAAAGGCACCAGTGGATAAGCCCTCTGCATTTCCTTCCCCACTGCTCACAGGGATTCCAGATGAGGCAAAGTCTGAGTCTTTTACTAATTTACAATCCAATCTCACTACGCCATACAACTCCTCTTGTCATTACTCTTGTTGGAGTGATACGTTTTTTCTTATTAAACTGAATTTGCATAATCCCATTGCTCATGACTGTTTTCCTATAGCTTTAGTTTCATACATTTCAAGCATTAAAATGGTAACATGGCGAAAGATGCTTTTTTGCATGTACCATTTGAAGTGGTTTGCCAAGGCTCCAAGTGTAGTAGTAGTAGAAGAAGGAGGGAAAAGGCTATTGACTCTTTGGAATGATGAAGATTGGGTAATTCAATAATCATTGAGTTATGTCGTGGTAAAGTGGTTGAGAATCTTGAGGTATTCAGGTTTAAGCTTCATTGCAATGTTTTCTGTCCGGATTTTTAGGCTTCTGTAGTCTTTAGGGTGCAATTTTACTAGTAATTTAATGATGGCCACCTAACTTTTGTGTCCATCCTCTTTAAGTTATAGGAATTATAAGGACAGTTGGCACTTTATTTCATAACACAATGCAATTGAGTATAACGATCTAAAAATACTCTATAAATTCTACTCAAGCAAAGTCAACTTTTAAAAATTGTTCAACATCACTTGTGGTAAGGAGGTTTTTAATTGTAACACAATGAAGAACGTTTCAATTAGTTCAATATGTGAATAACCTGTCTTATACTTTAATCACTTATGTAAATCTAAAGCATTGACAAAAATTGAAACAATTATAAGAGATGTTGGCTTAACCGATTTGTGGGAGTCTGTTTACAACATTGTGTTGGTATACATCATAATCACTTATTAACGTTTCCTATTTCCTTTTTGAAAAGTATTTCTAGATTTTATTTTAAACAAAATTGGTGGGTGATAAAATTCATAAATCATCACATTTAAAAAAATATAAATTACTCATGCATGCAATACATTTTAAAACTTCCTGGTTTTTGTATGTGAATGCCTTCAAAATGTTGTTAAAATGTTTAAACTTGCATGTCGGGTCCATTTGCATCTTTTCATCTGATTGACCAATGGTTGAGTATTCATGCCTTTGCAAAATATTTTATTTATTTTTTAAAGGGTTATATGTGATTAAAACGGGCCCCATACGTATTACATCATGACTATCTAGTCATATTATAACAGCTTGGCAATTACGCATGTACCATGTGACAAGATTCGAACCTAACTCTCCTCCTTGAAACTTAAGGAATTTAGCTGGTTGATCTAAATGGCATTTGATTTTGCAAAATATTTTATTATGATTATTATGTGGTAGAGACCTACTTCTAGAAAAGTTACTGCCTTGAACACGGTTACATAGATATGATTAAAGGAATGCCATTTGGTCATTATAATCATCACATTAAGGCGATCAGATGAGCCTTACGACCTGAGCTCATCTGCTTTTTCAAGTGTTCAATGACTGTCTGCTCTACTTGTAGGAAGTTCAAGGAACCTGGGATTCAAGATGACGTCCTGTAACTCTTTTTCGTGGTGAAGATACAATTTTTTCTTCTTATATTTCACAAAGTTTGCATATCTTAAGGTCTAGGCAGAGTTTTGGAAAGTTGAGACCATATCTGAATCATCCTAAAGAAATTGGAGAGGTTACAGTTTATCATTTTTACTGGTTTGGCCATTTTGCCCCTCGTATTGCACGATGAAAGTTTGGTCAACTGGTTGCACTAGTTGGGCGTTAAATTGCACCAAATTTCTAGAGATCAGAACTTGTGCATATGGCAATTTTCTGGTTATTTTTTTAAAACCTCCCCAATTTGTGTTTTCCGTGTACTATGCATTGGTCTTGTTGTTTTCAGCCTCTTTGTACAGATTTTCTGTATTTCTAGGGGAATTATTAATTATGTAGTCCAAACTTACTCAATCAAGAATTTTTTAAAGCTCAAGGACTTATGGAGCATTGTTGACCCCAAAAGGAAACTACGAGACAAGAAAGAGGAAAGTCTAGGTAGCCATCAGATTGATGCTCTTGAACGGCAATAATGAACATCACTTTTGTGCTTCCAGCAAGGAATATCCAAATCTTACAAGAGAGCTTTGACAAGATTTATAGGGCTCAATTAGTCCTTCTTACAAGGAATCTTACTCACCTTAATCTCAACAACTTTTACAAGATTGAAGACTACTTGGCTTCAGCAATTGAGATCTGGCAAAGCTTGTTGGATTGCGGCTCGAAATTCAAGTACAATGACACCCACTTAATTGAGACTTTGATATCCTTAATGAGGCCTCTTGTCGATCACTTCAATTAAACCTTTGATACTCTTTGGCAAGGTAGGTTGGCTGTTCATTATAAAGACTGATTTCTCACAATTCTTTAATCTTCTTTTTTAAGAGCAAGAGTGGCTGATCCACAATGGCCAATTTGGTCCAAACACTCATGACCATTTTACTAAAGGCAAGTTCAAGGATAGGCCTTTTCGTGGGAACCCTGCTAAAGGAGCTTTGAGGGAAAACCAAAGCAACATTGATCAAAAGTGGATCCAAGCAAGGTGGAAGGCAACATGGAGACTAAGGCGTCTAGGGGTTACAAGGCAAGGAAGGGTGGACATATTGTGTCAAGGACTCAATCCAAATGACACTAATTCCAAGTGCTTTAAGAAGGTGAGAGATCTCTACAAGAAATACAACAAGGACAAGGACAGTGAAAGTAAGAATGTTGTTATGACTGTTGTTTATATTGTCAAACTTCTAAAGCCTTTGATGCTAGCTAAACCAGAAAGGAACATCTTGTAGATTTTGGTTTTACTCATCATATGGCCAAAGATAGCTTGCTTTCTTTGATAGTGGTGGCAGATGAGAAAAATATTAATGCTCCTAATAATTCTATCATGCAAGTTTTGGGATGTGATAACGCTGAAGTAGAGAATGACATCATTAATGATATTTACCATTTTCTAGATTTATCTTCTAATCTCTTTTCTGTATGACAAATATGTACTATGGGTTAGAAAATTGAGTTTTCGCCTAAGAAGTATGTGGTGAAGAATATTAATCATGGTTTTCAAGTCATTGCCACTATGCCTTTGATTGACAAGAGAAACTGTACAAGTTTATAGTTTTGCACCTCTCAATGAAGGGACGAGGTATTTTGCTGTGTTTTGTCATGGATAATGATTTGAAAAACATGTGGCATGAAAAGTATGGGTGTAAGATGGTCCATGGCATACCTTTGATGAATCCTTGTAAAGGTGTTTGTGAGTGTTGTGTTCTAGGAAAGCATAATATGGGCTTTTGTTATTGCACAGGTAGCTGTATGGATCGAAAACTTGCTGAGGAGATTGGACTATCACAAACAGAACCAACTACCATCTATTGTGACAACATTAGCACCATGGATATAGTGAATAATCTTGTTAGACGTAGTTGATCAAAGCACATTGAGGTCCATGTAGACTATTTGCAAGAAAAAGTGTAGGAGAAGATCATTTCCCTTGTCAATTGCCATACTAAAGACCAAGCATTGGACAATTTCATGAAGTCATTGACTTAGAAAGTTCAAGAATTATTGGGACATGATGGACCTTTAGGGAGCTATTGTTAAGGGGGATGATGGTGTAATGGCACTTCTTGGTCCCTTCAATTACTTTTTAGTTTTTTTAGGGGGGGATTTAGAATGTGCAAACTTGCTTGACCAGCCCATTAGCATTTTGTACACTTAATTAAAGTATTATTTAATTCACCAATAATTCTTTGTACTTGTGGCTTCAAAAATATTTCGTTGTTATTAATATTATTATAATAATTTTGTGGTTGAGGCCTACTTCTAGAAGCCTCATCATCTTGAGCCTACGTAAAGGCATATTTTTTGTCATTGTAATGATTGATGAGGCCTGGAAATGCCTCAATCATAACATGTTTTGAACACTGAAATTGCCTACAAACTCTTATGTTTAATCTGATATGCTAGTTAAGTTGATTCAATATGTCGTGTATTAACTATTTGCATGATAAATGTATCTGAAATACTATATTATGATTTTTACAGCTTTTTGCATAAGTTTTATGTTATTTTGTTATGACTTGCTAAATGAGATATGCTTAGGTTGATAGCAGCGTTTCACTAATCATGTTTTGATATGTCTCAAACATTTATTTTACCTAAATTTGGCAACAGTGCAAGCAAACTGTTATCGTGCAAAGAAAACTGGTTTTTCCCATGTAAATTCCAGCCAACTGCCAATGAATGGCAAGGCATGGAATTCACATATGGAAAAAGGTGAAGACCATTGAAATCTGATCCTGAGAGATAACCCACCTGAGAAATGTAGAGGAAATCATTTAAAGAGCACACATTTGTTCATTCCGAAGTCTCTTCAAAATGAACAGATGTCTTCGGAATGAGAAAACACAGTGTCTTCGGAATGAGCGGATCTTCGGAATGAGAATTGCAGTCTCTTCGAAATGAGCCACTTATCTTCGGAATGAAAACAGAATGTGCTTTTTGACTTGTTGACCGATTTTTGATGCTGGAAAAAGGGAAATAAAGATTGAAAAGGGTAAGGGAAAATATCTCCCATCTGACTTTGCCGTCCTTGCCGACCAAAGCCACCATTTAGGGAAAGATCAAGTTTGATATTCTTTTAGGATAAAACCAGGAATTGTTGCAGCATAATAGGATTAGATCTTTTGAGATATTCTCGCTTGTCAAGAGATCTTAGGACATCTATAAATATGGCTCCCGTTCAGGTTGATCTAGTAGAAGATAGAGAAAGCAGAGAGTAGAGAAATATAGGAGAAAATAGGCAATAATCAGAAAAGTGACTGTTATAGTCCTGTAACAGGTTTTCAGCAGAATTATTGTAATCATGTTCTTGAATCAATAAAGTGTACTATTTCTATTTCATATTGCTTGTAAATGAGTGTGAGTAATATATATATAGAGAGAGACTCATACCTTCTTCTGGACAAGGAGGCTGGCCACTTCTAGACCTAGGAGGAGGACTAACAATACGTTTTTATTCTAATTTTGCTGCAGCAGAATGAGTTGTAGAACTTGTCATTTCATTTCTTTGTAAACAACTAATAGTATTTGCAATCTTAGCTTATTTTATGTTTTATGATTAATGGTTTGGTTGTAATCTCCACTTTCAGCAAAGCTTTCAATTTATTGCAGACTGTCATTTCCAATTTACTGTTTTTTGTAATTTTCTGCATTTTGTGTTTTGCTGTCAACCCCTGCATAGAAGATTGACAACCTTCTGTTACAGAGCCTTGATAGGGTTTCATTTCCATGCTATAATTAGGTTTGCATTGCTGCAAAAGTAAATAGATTTCCTTTCTGCAATTATAATTAGACTTCTAATTCTGCAACTGTTATTTTTGCAACATAATTAGGTCTCATTCTCCAATTGTAATTAGGATTTCATTTCTGCAGTTAATGATTAGTTTCCATTTCTGCAACTAGATTAAGGTTTAATTTATGCAATTTAGAGATAGGAATGTCCTAAATCCCCCACACAATCGGTTTCACCAATAAGACCTGTTGCTCTAGATTGACCTAAGTTATAACCCTGTTCATCCCTTCTTCCGCAGATAGCCTTGTACACTTCCCTGGATTGACAAATTCATTGAGAATTAATGATGTGTATAACGACTACGCATCAATGATCACATTGCATCTTGAGTTATTCAAATATCATGTAGCCAAAGTATCTTTTCTCTCAAGTTCTCTTTCATTTCACAAGATTTTATTTCAATTTTATTTTTATTTCCAAACAATTGTTGTGTAAGGGACCAATAGGTCTCTTACACTGTAAACGAAAGATGAATGAATACCATTTCCACTAGAAAGTAATGAGTCCTCCTATATGCCTCTTAATAAATAACCTTTTAATAGGTTATTAGTAGGGTAGGTAATTATATATTATAAGTAGAATAAGGTAGGGTTAGGTCTACTACAAGATCTCCATTCTCAAAAAGCTTTATGAAAAATATTTCCACCGGAGATGACTATCCCCTTTTTAAGTCTAGATCCTTCGATGTTACTATCAAAGCAGTGTTTACAAAATATTGATACATGATTCATCTTTGAAGCACATGAAGCTACATGGAGATATGATCATCACAAATATTCAGAATCATGCTTTGTTGAGTCTGGACTACTCCATCAAAAATTAGCCTTGAGAGGCATCACATTTGAATATGAATTTCATGAACTATTTTGATCTTGAATCCATATAGATCTTTGAGAATTTGGAATATATGATTGTTTTCTATGAGCATCAAAACTTTGTCATCTTCTAAGATGGTATGGGTGTCAGTGAACTAATTGTCAATGATGATGGCTTTCATGATTAGGATGTTGATAAGGGTCAATTTTGGAATGCTTTCTAGGAGCAATTTGAACACAATCATCCCTCATTAGGGGTATTGTCAAAGCTCTCCAAAATGGTTGTAATTGCATTATCAGTAGCAACAATCTTATCTACATGCTTAATCTCACCCATAAAAATTTCTTATGAATAGAGTGTAAATTGCTTTCAAATGGCAACTTTCAACCGTTGTCCTATATTTTGATATCTATGAGCAAGGCTTGATTATGATTGTCCAAATGAAAAATTTCCTAGCCTTGTTCAAGGAAACTTTCATCAAAATATTGTCTTGGCTGGATGTGAATTTTGCGTTCTTTTGTGTTGGCATAACTTTTTATTGATCCTTCAATTTATGAATCTCCTCTTTTTGTTCTTTTTTTTTTTGATTAATGGTGAAAAAGCAGGGTTTTGAAAGGTCCCAGAACCATTGTGCAATGCTTGTAATGCCATTTGGTGAGGAACTTTGCATGTGAATGTGAGAGTACTACAAGTCGAGAACAAGAGCAACTTGGCATATGATTTTAGGGCATCATCCAAATGTTGAGGTTGAGAAGTTAGTGAAGAGTGAGTCTGAAGAGGAGAGCAACAAGAGAGATGACTTTGAGGATGAGTGCGACGATTAGTATGACATGGAGGATGCATGTACAAACATGAAATCATCACTATAGGTTTGTGCAACACAAAGGGAGACTATACAAATGAGGAATACCATTGGTGGTGTGGTCCATGGCAACCATTAGAGAATTGGAAGACATTGTATGATATTGAGGGTAGACCCATTGTGCAGTGCTCGTAATGCCATTTGGTCAGGAACTTTGCATGTGAATGTGAGAGCACTACGAGTCGAGATGAACCAATAATGTGTGGAGGGTTCAAAGAGTTGGAGAAGAGTCACAAGCCTAACCAAGAAACATAGGAAACTATGAACTGGATTACAATCAAGGAGGTGAACTTGATTACAATCGAGGAGGTGGGGACTACATAGTTGATTGAGGCTGTGCAAGAAGAGGGAAGAGGAGGTTGCGCAACCAATCGAGATTGCACAAGTGGTTGAGACTACACAAAAGTAGGAGGCTACACAATCAGTTGCACTGTGCAACCAGAGGAGGCTGTGCAACACATCGACATGGTGGATGGTGCGGTGATTGTGCACCCAATCCAAGTTAGGAAGAACGACATACTCAAGCCTTAGGAGAATTTCATCAAGCGTTGCGTGTAGACAACAAAGTGAGTGGTGTAGATGATGAAGTGAGCAATGTATATGACGAAGTGTTATTGAAAAAGGTCGTCTAGGCCTAGGTGCTCTGAGTTGTTTCCTAGGTCATTTGGCCTAGGGTTTCAACCATCTAGCTCTTGGCATACGCTGTTTGGTCTTGGGACAAGGCCATCTAGACCAAGCCAAAGGTCAACGGGGTTGTTTGAGCAATCAAGTAGGCCGTCTAGAAGTAAGGAAAAATTGTTTTGATGCAAAAAAGGGTTGTTTTCCAAGGTTGCCTGGTAGTTTGGAGACATAAGGAGCATTCATAAATCATTAGTCATTTGTTTGAGATGTAGAAGTTGAAGTGTTGAGTGTTAGAGGGCATAAGCCAAGGCATGAGTGAGGGTTTCACCAGGGCAAAATTGGTTTGATCGAGGGAGGAGGAATCAACGACAACCATTTTGGAGCGAATTTCATGGTTGCAATGCTAAGGTTAGGGCACAAAGTTGCAGAAATGAAGATGAGGGTTTTGCAAAAATTCATGGACCAAAAGAAAATCTTTATTTGAGTAGATTAAAATTATGAAGTGCCATCAAAGTTCTAGGACTAGGGTTTTGTTGTTGTAGCCGAAATGTGAAAGAAGTCTTAATCGTTTAATTATTGAAAGAAGACTTAGGTATTTGGATAGAAAGAACTGGTTGGTGCAAAGCCCTAGTTTTGTAGCTTTTGGCATTTTTGCCACATTAAATTTTTTGACAGAATTTTACCTAAGTGTGGAGCTTCAAGGCGGCAAAGAGCATGCAAAAGTGTTGGCATTTTCGCAGGCCCAAAAAGAGGATGATAAAGTGGATGAAATAATCTTTGGATACTTCATCATTGCAGATCTTTTCGCAAGCTTTCCGACGATATATTATAATAGGCGATTGGGGCAGCGGATCAAAATTTATGGCCTCGGGAAGCAGAACCAGGAAGCTCAAATTCGGGACAAAAAATCAGCTAAGGCACCAAACTCCCGAGTTCGCTCCCTTTTTTCAGCGATTCCCAGCAGTTCCCTTCTCCCTGACGATCGACAATAATTCTAAGCAGCAAAGCGAGCGGGAAAAAATTGTAAAAATTTGTCTAAGTCTGGAATTCCTGCGAGTCGCTCCATTCTGGAGCGACCCCCGTCGTTGCCAACTTCCTTCAACGACCGTTGGCAACAAGCAAATACATGAAAAAATCCTAAGGCACGAAATGTCGACGCTCGTCGCTCAATTCTGCCAGCGACGCCCGTCATCGCTTCATTTTCAGCGACTGTGGTCGACGGGTGAGAAAGGGTCAAAAATCGTCTAAGTGTTGGTCGACGCCAGTCGCTCCATTTTGGAGCGACTGCCGTCATCGCCCAACTTTGCCAACGATCTCCAGCAACTGCACTTATGAAAAGTTGGTGCCGGTCGCTCCACGTTGCCAGCGACTCCCGTTGTCGCTGCTCTTTCTAGCGACCGCGGGCAAATGGTTCCGAAAATGTTCTAAGTGTGGGTTTGGAGCGTTGACGCCGGTCGCTCCGCTTTGGAGCGATTCCCGACGTCGTTGCAGCATTCTGGCGACTCTGGGCGTCTCCTTTTTTCAAGCGACCTTGGGCAAAAGGGAGTCTCAAAATATTATAAGGCACAAAAGAGAATGTTGACGTCGGTCGCTCATTTATTCAACGACTCTCGTCGTCGCTGCCGTTTCCTGGCGACTTTCGTCGTCCCCCCCCATTCAGCGACTGCAAGTAGAAAAGGACGAAGTTGTAAAATTTTTTAAGGCAAAATGCGTCCTGGGTTCGCTCCATTCCAGAGCGACTCTCGGGGTCGCTGTTTTTATTTAGCGACTCTGGTCAACACCCCCCGTTTTCAGCGAACCTCAGGCTTAGGCAGAGAACGTAGGGATTTTGGGATTTGAGCCAGTCAGAGTAAAACCGAAGGGGCACTTCAAGTATAGGGTAGGTGAGCATTGACAACAGTTATTCAATAGCAGATTGTACTACACCTACCGCATTAATCAGACTCACCTTATCAACCACTAGATCTGTCCGGAGTTGTACCAAAGTCAGGTGAATCTTGTTGCAGGTACGCTCACGGCCAGCAGGGTCAAATCTCGACAGCTTTTGCAGTCTTTGGGTTCTGTGCATCATTGTAATTGGGGGGAAATTTCTGCTATAAATAGCAGTGGGCTTTCATTGTAAAAGGGGGGAACATATTGCTAAGAAAGCTGTTGTAATCAAACGTTTGCTTTAATACAAGGCATACTTGGCTTTGACTCTTGTCTCCTTCGTTTATGCTGCCTTTTGCAAGTATTTCTGCTTCATGTTCATTTATCTTTCTGCTTACTGTAATTCTGCACTTTGGATTAGGGCATTGGATAGTAAGTGAATCTGGAATCCTGGCTGAAGGATACATAGGAAGGAATCGCAGTGTTAGTTTCTGTTACATGCTTTATTATTGATTGCTGTTAGTTTGAGTATTAGTTAGTAATCGTGTTGCTTGTTCTTCCCCACCCTTTACTATGCTACTTTCAATCTCTTTAAGCCATTTCCCAATCTCTTTCCAGTGTTAGTTTCTTTTTTTGCAAGTAGATTAGTATAGGAGCCGGCCTTCTTCGGAGATTGGCACGAAGGGCATCTCTCTCCCCCGGCCTTTCAATGTTGGTCCGGGTCTGGGACGCGTAAACAAACCAAATCCTTTCTAGGTGGCGGATCCGTGACCAACAATAGCAAAAGCAAATCAATTTTGGCAATAGAGAGGAGGTCAATTAGAGCAGAGGGACTGCCATTGGATGAAATAAGTTGTGCAAATAAGATATATTGCCATTCAAGGGAAGGAAACAACCATGTAGTTGTGAGAAGTGGCCATCCAAGAACTAGACGTTGTAGTTGGGAAAGATTTTGTGTGAGAAATTGCTGTTTGAGAGTGAAAAATTGTCAAGGAAGTCGGCTAGGGCAAGTTGTAGCCATCTAGGCCATCGAAGAGTGAGCCTTAGCTGTCTACATGAAACATTGATAACAATGACATGTTTGGAGCATGTGTATGGTTGTTTGAATGGGGGCGGTCAACGACGACAAGCCCTAGGAGGTTGTCTAGGAGAAGGTAGACGACGAGGAAAGAAAGTAGGTCATTTGGAGGCACGACCATTTGGGACGAGGATGTTGTCTGAAAAGGAGGCCCTACCATCTAGGTGTACAATGTCATCTAGAAGAGAGAAATGACTGTTTTTTGTGGAAGAGGGTCGTCTAGAAGTATTAGGATATCGTTTGGGTAGTCAACATCCAAATGGAAGTAGTCAATTCCCTATTCCCTTTTATCTATCTAAATGAATTGAGAAATACTACCCGTTTGGAGACAAGCATTAACCGTTTGGTTGAAAGGGAATGCCATCCATTTGAAAGAAGTTGCTATCAAATTGGATAAGGATGTTCGAAGGATGAGCAACTTGAGCGTTGCCATTTGAACGCAAGACTGAGTCCTCAAAGAAGGGAAAACAACCATCCAAGTGAAGAAGTAAGTTGTCTAGACTCTCTGGGAACAAACCCTAGCTGCTTGAGAGAAAGTGTGAGCTATCAGGAGAGGAATGAGTCAGTTCTTGGCTGTCTACAAGGTGGACTGACGATGAAAGGCCATCTGGAAGTGCTTCTAACCATTTGAGGAGATATGTCTCCCGCTTGGGTGAATTCAAGTGCCAACGGGTGAGAGTAGTCGACCATCTAGAGGGGCAAGGAGGCTATCCCCACTAGCATGGCCCACAACAAGCCCTAGAAGGTCATCTATTTGATTGTAGTGATTGCCCTAGGGGTTGGCCTCGCCCATAAATGGGAATCCATAGACAACATTTTTGCTCAATTATCTAGTGAGTTTTGTGGGCCATCTAACAAGAGGGAAAGGTTGTTTGGCTACAAGGAGTGGCCTATCAAGAATTAAGCATTGTCGACAAAGGCAACCATTCAAATTTGGAAGTAGGCTGCTGGAAAACAGTTTGCCGATGTAGGAGGTCTATCATTCAAAAGTGAGATGGAGGTTGTTGTCTAGGAGTAGTTGGACTTGTCATCATTTGGGAGCTGTTGATGGAACCTACCGTTTGGGAAGCTGACGTAGACCCATGTTTGGCCGAGAGATCTAACTATTTGAGAGACTGTTGTCTAGCCATCGACGACCATCATTTGGGGTCGACGAAGCCTGTTGTCTGGCAGGTCAAAGGAGATCTTTGTCTTTCTGACAAAGTTGGCCATTCGAGAGATTTTCATTTGATTGACGACGACCATAATTTGGGGTCGACTGTCTAGGCCAAATGTCTGGGCTAGATGGGATCTTTATCCAGGATTGGTCATTTGACCCCATTGTCTAGAATTGGGCGATGGGGACCACTGTTCGGGGTCAGCTATTTGACCTAACTATTTGAAGCATGTCGTTTGAGGGAATATTTTGGGGAGTGTCGTCGGGGCTGTTGGAGCAATGATTTGAATGTGAAAAGTGGGTTAAGCAAACGCCATTGAAATGTGAAAATTCAGTTGACCCTCGACCTTGCAAGGGGGCTTTTGCCCCTTGACTCCGACACAGGCGGTGACAGGTGTTACTTGTCATATGGGTGATGTGGCCGATTGCATGAAGTGGAGAAAGCAATTAGAGAAGGTCTTGCTGGCAACAATTTGAAGTTTAGCCAATTGTGGAAGATGTATGGAACAATAGAAAGCGAAAGGAGCATGACAAGAGATCCAATACTGCGTTCCATGTTTCTATTTGTCAGTCTATCATTGAGGACACTGGCAAGTCTAGGGGAGGGGATAAGTGTAGGTAGACAAATTGACATGTTTTGCATGAGTGTGTAAATGCATGTGCACGAGTTTGTGTTACATGTAAATAGTATTGTCATATGTTGTTTGTTTGTCGTAGTTGTGTGTGTACATGGCAAAGTGTTTGTAGTAATATCATGTAATGTAATGTTATGGGGTAATTTTTAATGTTGTATCCATACAAGTAGTTTGGTGGTAGTTGGGTAGTTGCCAACTGCTAACCTGTCACATCATGCTTATAAGTATGCATCTACTTGGGTGAGTTCTTTGTTGAAGTATGATACATTGTAGATAGTCGCCGATAGCTGAGTTATATAAGTTATTCCCATTGTGTATTTTGTTTATATAAGTGGTAATGGAATTATATTTTAGTGTCTTATATTCCATTTCTACACTAGATAACTCCAAAAACAGTAATAATTATTTAAAATTCTTAGAATAAACTAGTTAGGTATAACAAAGGAAATAGGACACATCTAACGAGGAATCTGAAAGAAAGTAATGAATCGGGTCAATCTGAAACCTTGAGATTAGTCATGCCAAACTTCTCCTAGATAGCTGTATGTGTGTACAATTTTCCTGTGTGATCTGATTGTGAGAAAGTTGTTTGATTGGGTGTGGATTTTTCCTATATAGTGGTATGTGTGTGCATTTTCCTTATGATTTATTGCCTGTGTGATCTCCTTGGGGCTCCAGGAAAGGGGACCATAGCAGGGGATGTATGGGATTCCCCGTATGATTTGTATCGGGGTTAAGTTGTAGCTTCTTTGATACCGTTGAGTAGGATTGACTGGCTCTCCTCGGTTATTGATTGTTTCTCTAAATTATTCTGGGGATTGAGTGGCTCTCTCTCAATTGATTCATATGATAGATATGGTATTGCCGGAGTTCAGTTGTAGCTGGTTCGAGGCTAGAGTTCAGTTAGAGCTGCTCTGGCTATTATTGATCCAATATATTGCCAGTATTGGGCAATCGTGTGCATGGTATTGCCAGAGTTCATTTGTAGCTACTCTGGGGCCAGAGTTCAGTTGGAGCTGCTCCAGCTATTCATGGAGTTGAGTGGTTCCTTCATGATTCTGCCATGGTCCTAGGAGGTTCCTAGGATCCCTTGGGGTTACCTCTGTGTGTGTGCATAGTGCTTAATGATTCAGTGTTATTTTTTTGCAATGAACTTTGAAAATGCTTTTGTGTGTGCTTGAGTATGAAATGGTGTTTGGAAGGGCTTGGTTATTGGTGCAAAGTACAATTCCCTCTCCCTTGGTCTCATTGACAGAGTTCCGTCCAGGCAAATTTTTCCAAGGAGTACCCAGAGCAAGCCCTAGAAGATGAACACACTCTGTCATTGTGAATTGGCAGCAACATTGTACCGTGTCAAAACTGTAGTCTCTGGTGTTGGTATATGGCCACCTGAAATTTTGTACTATCAGTTAACAAGATGTAATTTATGAATGAATCATTATGAATTATGTTTGCTAAGCTTTAGGATTGAAGAATATGTATGTGGAAACTTTTTGAATTTTTATTATGATTATCATAGTGAACACATGAATGGATGATTTAGTGAACACATGAAATGATGATTTAGATTCTTCAGAAAAGGAAATTCCAAAGGATGATTAGTTCGGAGATATGAAATACTAATTGCTTGTAATCTGTGGATATGTTGAATTTACTTAGCACATGTGAAAATGGTTATTTGAGAAAGATGTTAAATTTGAAACGTTTACTATTTTAGATGGTTATTAGTTTTATATCATATATGGTTGACTAAGAATCCCTAAAGGGAATTTATAATGGGAGCTATTGTAGTGCTTAGGGAACATTTTCACTCTTGTTCTTTTGACACACATCACATTCAGCAATATATTTTTGCATGTGTTTTCTCAGTCCTTTCCAATAAAACCATTGTCTTGTGTTGAAATAAGTCTTAAAGTGCAGGAGAATCATGATCCTCCTTTAGGACCTGCATTTGGAATTTATAGTTGAAAGATAAATAAAAACGATCTTTGAAAAATAAGATGTCATTTTACCTGGTAAACTTGGAATTCTTGGCAATTTGCTGGATGTTTTTCTTTCAATTGTCATCCTCAACATACTTAGAATAAATGTTCATTATCCATTTCGGAAGGATGGCCAAAACAGCATAGATGATAGCTTCATTATTCTTATGAGACAATGCATCAGCAGCAACATTGTCTTTGAGTATCTTATGCTTTCAAAATCAAAAGTGTGGATCTCTTGAACACATTTTTATTGGTCCATGGACAATTGCTTCTGATGAAGTAAACATTTAAGACTGTCATGATCCATCTTCACAAGAACTTTACTTCCTAACAAGTATTATCACTGTTTCACCAAACATGCATAATTGCCATCATTTCCTTCTCAAAGGTTGATCATAGTATTTTCCTTGGATTTAAGTTTTCTGCTCTTAAATGCAATGAGATGACCATCATGCATTTATATGGGTCCTATCTCTACTTATGATGCATCACATTCTATAACAAATGGTTTAGAGAAATTGGGAGTGATCAATACTGGTGCTGTTGATAATGCTTCTTTAAGTTGGTTCAAGTCCTGTTCTGCTTCTTTAGTGGAAATAAATGATTTTTTTCCCAACAATTCTGTTAATGGTGCTACAAAATGTTTAATGAAATGACATTAATGTCCTGCTGGTCCTAAAAATCCACACAACTTTCAAACATTTTTGGTATTGGCCATTCAATTATTGTTTTGATCTTAGATGGATCAACCATAACACCTTCTCTAGAGATAATATGTCCCAAATAGTCAATTTTGTCCTTCCCAAAAGTGCATTTGGACAACTTGGCATGGTGTTTATTCTTCTCGAAGAGGGACAGGAATTTTTGAACGTCCAAGAGTTGATCTGTCCAAGTCTTGCTATAAACCAAGATATTATCAAAAAACACCAAGATAAACTTCCTTAAATATAGGTGAAAAACATTGTTCATTGCAGCTTGAAAAGTTGCATTTGTACTAGTTTTTTGCTTTTTTTTCCTTTTTGGGTTTTTAAATTTAATTTAAAGCAAATGGGGGTTTTATAGGGTCCCCCTCCGAAAATGGTAAAGGAACCTGGTCAAATCAGAATAAGAAGGAATAACTATCGCCAGATTACGAATAGAAGGAGAGGCACCCCCATGATATAATTAGCAGTGCCATGAAATAAATGGTTTTGCTGTTACTTGGTATGGGTTTATCAAAGATTTCTTATGGAAATTTCAATCTAAGAATACCAATTTAACAAGTTGAGCTAATACCAATTTGATTCAATTTATTTAATTTTGGTAATATAATCTGTTTAATTAATAGTCATTGCCTCCAATTGCAAATGATGCATGCTTATTTTATTATTACAAGTAATATTAAATGACGCTTTCAAATTGTCACAAGTGTTTTTGAGGTTTTTCAGTTGTGCCATGACTGCTTCTTTGTGTTAATTGAATTCACCATAGTATTCGTTTTTGACATCGTTCAGTTGTGCCATGACTATTTTATGTTAATTGAATTCAACATAGTTTCTGTTCACACTTTGTTGCAATTGCATAACAGCGAGTCATCCTCCTTGAGATTGTGATTAAATGATCCTTTTTATCCTTCTTTCCTTGACGGTTTATGTAGTGTATATGTTCCTCACCACTTAAAATAAAAAATTATTTTATATATATATAATGGTTATATGTGATTGAAACAGGTTCTACCCCGATTACATCATCACCATTATAACTATGATTTGGCAATTACTCATACATTGCCTAGCAAGATTTGGATCTTGGTCTCTGCCTTGAAAGTCAATGTATTTAACTAGTTGAGATCCTGTCGTTTGACTATATTATATAGTTTTAAATAACTAACTTATAAGCTTATGTTTATTAAACTATTAATTTGACCTTTTTATAACAATACACGACTTTTCCTTTTATCACTCCAAGAGACATGAGCTCCTTCATGTGTCTATTTTGTAATTTATATAAGCCATTACCTCGATGAGCCTGTTATATCGAGTGCTCTCTCACAATCTCATGCACTGATACAGGGCACGAATCTGGCAGTTCAAGATAGAAAATTGTCAGTTTGGCAATCTAATAGTTATCCTATTATGGCATCTATGGCGATTGTAAGAAGCCTTTTTTTTCAAATTTAATTGAGAGCATAGTTGAGAAAATTGGAATTGACAAAGAATCGGCAGTTTTAAAAATCGGAAAAAATTGGGAATCGGCAAAAAAATCGGGGAAAAAATCGACAAAAAAAATACAAAAAAGAAAAAAACAAATTTTCTTTGAAAAAAAGTTTTTTTCATGCATATTACAATGAATTAACATTATGCAAATCAAATATTGCAATAAAAGCAACAATTCAAGTCAAGACATCATACAAGGCTCAAGCTTTAAGTACACATGAAAGTGACAAAACACATCCTGTATTGCTTATAATATGAAAAGGTACAAATTACAAAATGTGTCAAAATGCCTCAATAGGCCCACTATCTATTGTCTTCCTTTGCCCCTTGTCCTAGCATAAGCCCTAGTCTCTCTTGGTTGATGTGTGCTTGTAGTTGCTTGCGCTGCTTCTTGTGCTAAGGCCTCTTGTTGGTCCCTTGCTGCCATCTCCTCCACTAGGTTCTCATAGTTTTCTAAATCTTCCATGGTGAATAGAGGCTCTTGCTGTTCCTGTTGCTCCTATGCTGCATCTATGATCCATTCAGATGATGGATCAATGTCACTTAGGTCAATGGGCTCAGTATTTGTTTTTTCAAAACTCTTTTGGTGGAGACGAAGGTTGTAATGCACAAACACAAGATCATTTAACTTTTCTTGTGTAAGTCTGTTGCGCTTTTTGGAGTGTATGTGCTCAAACATACTCCAATTGCGCTCACAACCTGAAGAGCTACATGGTTGAGATAAGATTCTAATGGCCATGTGCTGCAAATTGGGCGTAAAATCACCAAAGTCCTCCCACCATAAATCTAGAAACAACAACAAAAAAAATTAATATTTCACATGTAACAACTTAAAAGTTTAAATTTTAAAACAAAATCAAAAGACAATAAATAATAATTTGATGAGGTTTACCTGGCCTCAATATCTCAATAGCATTTATGCATTGCTTAGATGGGAATTGGCGACCACGGCGTGCCTTATAATCTTGTATCTCTGCACGTGTTTTATCACGCAATTGTTTACTCCCTGAGAACACGCGGTCAATGCAATCTTGAAGGCCAATATTGACCTCATAATCAGCACGGAATGTAGGGGTATAAAAGAATTTGGGGTTCAAATAGTAACCCGCTGCATGAAGAGGGCTATGGAGTTGTGATGTCCATTTGTTATCAATGATAGTCCAAATGGCATCATATTTGGTGCGGGCATGTTCATAAAATGCAACAATTGCCTCTTTTGCCCTATCCATAGCCTCATATACAAATCCCATTGGAAATTCTTCTCCATCAACAAGACAAAGAATCTTCACCAATGGCTCTGAGACCTAAAAAAAAAAAAGAAAAAATAATTTAAAGAAAAATATTTTACAACATAAATAAAATAAAACAAATTAATAAGCGTAGTCTTGTACCTTGATGGCCTCATCCATGGCCATCCAAAAGTCCTCAAACAAATAAGTATAAACATTATGCCCCTCAGGTGATGTTCGGTATCTTGCAACTAGTTCAGAATTCCACTCATCACTCACAAACATTTGCTTCAGTGACCCTCTTGCATCATAAATGCTCTGCAATGTCACAAAGTTTGTGGCGAAGCGTGTAATGCTAGGCCGCACTAGCTCCCTCCCATTGGTAAATCGCCTCATGAGGCTAAGGACCCATGAATGGTTGTAAATGAATTTTGTGATGGCCTTAGCCTTCCTTACAACCTCTGCCACCCAAGGTAATTTCCCAATGTCCTCGAGGAGCAAATCGAGACAATGGGCTGCACATGGGGTCCAAAAAATGGTGGGGAATCTCTCCTCCAAAATCCTCCCGGCTGCCTTATATGCTGCTGCATTGTCCGTGATGATTTGGACAACATTCTCCTCCCCAACCTCCAAGACAACCTCCTCCAACAACCCTGCAAGCATTTCGACACTCTTAACATGTGTCGATGCATCTACTGACCTAAGGAATGCAGTTCCTTCTGCAGATGCAACCAAAAAATTAAGCAGGGTTCTTCCCTTCCCATCTGTCCAACCATCAGACATTATAGTGCAACCCTTGGTCCTCCACACCCTACGTTGGTTGTCAAGCACAACCTGAAGTATAAAAAAAATTTAGTCATGCACATTGCATATTGATTTTATCATATTAATATATATAAAAAAAAATTAGTCATGCCATATATATATAAATTTAGTCAAGCACAATGACACAACCTGAATGTTCTCCACAAATTGTTGAAGGAGAGGGCCCCTAAGGTCATCATAAGTCGGCGCCTTAAATCCTGCGCCGCAACTTGCGACGACATCTATCATGCACCGCCAGTATGGAGACCTTGCCACATTGAAGGGAATATCAAAATAGTACCAAAAAGTGGCAATGGCTGTCCTTGCAACATTGTACTTCTCTTGGTTCCATGCGGCCATACCCTCAAGTGTGCATTGTGCCCCTGGCACGGAATGGTCTACAAAATAGGACTCTCCCGTCCCACTAGCTGCTTGTGCACTTGAAGGACTCGAACTACTTTGTTGAAACCGGCTAAAGCTGCCACTAGGACGAGCAACTCGGGAGGGAGGGGATGAAATGGCATCGCTATGACATATTTTGAGACTAGCATGTTCATCTGCCGCAGTGATCATTGCGTTTACTTTGTTTTTAATTTCATCTGGCACCTTATCACATTTCTTGACATTATTTTTAGGTATCTGTGCCAAATGGAATTTGAGGCGATAAACGCCTCCAGTAAAAGTATCGCCACAAAAATTGCATTTAAAATACCCTTTTCTTGGCCCTGGCGTTCCATATGCCCATGCTGGATCCAATGGTTTCATTTTTTATATGCCTGCACATGGAAACAAGTAAGTAACAACAAAGTTACAACTTACAATCACTTGAAAAAAAGGAAAAAAAACCTAAACCCTAAACCAAAAGTCTAGGGTTTAGGCCCTTTAGGGTTTAAAATTGAAACATTGAGTCATTGACAGCTGAAAAATAGGCTTGCATACATAGTTATTAGGCAGCAATATTTACTTAAAAAGAGAAGAAAAAAATCCTAAACCCTAAAAAACCCTAAACCCTAGACTAGGGTTTAGGGTTAAATGTTAATGTTTAAGTTTAACATAAACAAAATTACAAATATTGATAGGCAGCAATATTTACTTAAAAAGAGAAGAAAAAAAATCCTAAACCTAAAAAACCTAAACCCTAGACTAGGGTTTAGGGTTTAATGTTTAACAAATATTGATAGGCAACAATATTTACTAAGTAGTAAGTACTTAAAAAGAGGAAAAAAATCCTAAACCCTTAAAACTAAAAAAAAACCAGGTTTAATCATTAATGTTTAACAAATATTGATAGGATAGCTAATAATTTGGCTTGCATATATCAATTTAGTATCTACTTAAAAGGAGGAGAAAAAAACCCTAAACCTAGGCTTAGGGTTTTAAAGTTGAGAACAACCCTAACCTAATTTCAAACAACCCTAATCTAATTTAAAAAAAAAAAAGAGTTTTCAAAAAATTTCTGACCTTGAATGAATCTTCTGGGCGGATGTTGTTGGCTGCCGGATTCCTTCACACCGCAATCGCTCGCGCTCCTAGGATGCCTTGGCGTAGTTGGTCGGGGTGGTAGCAAGGTGGGAGAGTTTGTTTTTTTGTTTGCAAGAGGTCAGGAGAAACAATGAAAAAAAAAATTTTCTTTTTCCTTTTTATTGGCCGCAGCCTCTACCCGCGTGGCTGCGGCCGATTTTTTGAAAAAATCGGCAAAGAATCGGTGGACTCCCGATTCTTTGCCGATTGCATTGCCGACTGAAAAAATCGGCAAAAAATTGGGAGTCCGCCGATTTTTTGCCAATTTTCTCAACTATGATTGAGAGTAATAGCAGTAGCATTGTAGGGTTTTCAGAATCGAAGCTCCGATACTACATCATGACCATTATAAAAATATTTTGGCAATTACTCATATATTGTCTGGCAAGATTTGGATTCTGATCTCTACCTTGAATGTTGATGTATTTAACTAGTTGAGATCCTGCTGTCTGACTATATTACATAGTTTTAAATATCTAACTTTATAAGCTTATGTTTATTAAACTATTAATTTAACCTTTTTATAACAATATGTGGCTTTTCCTTTGATCACTCCAAGAAGCATGAGCTCCTTCATGTGGCTATTTTGTAATCTATATAAGCCACTACCTCTATGAGATTGTTATAGCAGCCGATTTTTTGAAAAAATCGGCAAAGAATCAGCGGACTCCCGATTCTTTGCCAATTGCATCGCCGACTGAAAAAATCGGCAAAAATTCAGAGTCTGCCGTTTTTTTGCCAATTTTCTCAACTATGATTGAGAGTAATAGTAGTAGCAGTGTAGGGTTTACAAAAACGAAGCTCCGATACTACATCATGACCAATATAACAATATTTTGGCAATTACTCATATATTGTCTGGCAAGATTTGGATTCTAATCTCTACCTTGAATGTTGATGTATTTAACTAGTTAAGATCCTGCTGTCTGACCATATTACATAGTTTTAAATATCTAACTTTATAAGCTTATGTTTATTAAACTATTAATTTAACCTTTTTATAACAATACGTGGCTTTTCCTTTGATCACTCCAAGAGGCATGAGCTCCTTCATGTGGCTATTTTGTAATTTATATAAGCCACTACCTCTATGAGATTGTTATATGGAGTGCCCTTTCACAATCTCATGACTACAGGGCACACATCTGGTAGTTCACAATAGAAAATTGACAGTTAGGCAATCTAATAGTTCCCCTATTATGGCATCTATAGAGATTGTAAGAAGATTTTTTTTTTATTGAAAAAATACTTCATATTATCAAAGAATCAAGGAATACAAGAGATAGTCAAAGGCATTACAACAACTTGCGAATCAGCAGCAAGCAATCAGACCTCAACGATCTGTCCATTCTAAGGCAATCTTTTAAAATGCTATTCCTAAAAACATGAATCTGATCAACAATCATCCTACAAGCACTACTAATAGTATGGTCTACCCCTATATGATCAGTTTGGAACACAATATAGCATCTGTCCTTCCAGATGGAAAAAAGGACACTAACTCTGACAATATGCCAAAAGATACAGAGATAACGAGGACACTTGGGGGAATCCCCAAACAAGACTAGCTGCCACCATAAAGGACCCGAAATGACAGAGGAGTAAGCAGCCCCAATCTCTTTCCAAACTTTTTTGGCTCGAGGATAGTCCCAGAAGATGTGCTTGATAGTTTCACTCCTCCCACACGTCGAACAACTATCCGACGAAAGCAACCATTTGGCCAACCTCGCTTTGCTCTGAAGACCCTGCATAAGAACTAGCCAAGCAAAAACCTTCAGCTGCATAGAAACCCGCAAGCCCCAAACCCTAGTCAATATTTTCCTCCATTTCTTGGCCGAATATTTAGTACCCCATCTAGCATTAAGCACATCTCCAAATGGCACAGGCGGCACCATGAGCAGATACAGTCTAGAAGAGTTGAAGCACCAAATAGGCTTACCATAGTGCCATCTCCAGTCTCTCCAAATGGGACCAGGCAATCCATTAGAAAGTTTGTGTTGCTGCTCAACAGGTAGAAGACCCTGTATCTGCTGAATAGCAAACTTATCAGAGGGCTTGAGTTTGAATTTGACCAACAGTTGCTGCCATGACATCCACTGACTAGTGCGCCCATCCCAGATATCAGCCCAACAGAAAATACCCTTCTTGCACAACCTTCTACATTGTAAAACAGGAATGTCGGAAGCAAAAACACCATTTTCTTTCCAAAGACAAATAGCCTTAGAGGCTAAAGTCCAACCTCTCCTATTCTCTAAATACTCCCACTGCAAGTGCTTAACTACAACCTTCCAGGCTTCCCAGATCCACTTAATGAGAATACTACCTTTAATCTTAAACTTATCCGGATGCCCAACAATATCCTCCAGAGTAAAAGGGCCACGAAAACCATCAGAGTGTTGAGATGTCATGATGCGGAACCGAAGTAAACGCTGCCAACCAAGATCACCCTCCAGACAGCGAACAATCCATTTAGAAGCAAGAACCTTACCTTGCACTTGAATATCCAGCAAACCAAGACCCCCTTGAGCTCTGGGAACAGAACAATAACGCCAGCCCACCAAAGGAACTCTTCTCGAGCCATCAATATTGGACCACAGAAAACTTCTAATATAGGTCTCCAACCGCCTATAGTGAGTAGCATTAGGGAGCCAACAGGAGGAATAATACATATGGCACGCTTGCAGAATCCTGCTAACAACAGTCAACTTGCCAGCAAAGGAGATCAATTTGTTCCTCCAAACCTGAATTTTTCTTTCAAATTTTTCCATACACCAATCCCACATGGCTCTAGGAGAAACCCGTCTACCAAAGGGAATACCCAAGTACCTGACAATCTCACCATCTCCAACCCTCCTCCAGCCCACCTGGAGATCATTAGGGAGGGAATCAATACCAATAAGCCAGTAATCAGACTTGGCCTCGCTAATCACAGCCCCAGAAGCAGCACATAAGTCCTTTAGGCAATTTTGCATATGAAATATGGAGTCTCTATCCAGCTGAACTGAAAGAAAAGAATCATCCGCAAAGTGACTATTCGCCAACTGTCCCTCAGGAAGAGAGATACCACGAATCAAACCACGACTCATATTGTCCGCCAGGAGATAACCTAAGGCATCAGCAGAAAGCACAAAGAGAAGGGGGGCAACTGGACAACCCTGCCGAATAGATCTGAAAAGCTGAATAGAGTCAGAGAGGCGGCCATTGACCATAACCTTGGCAGAAGCAGCTAAAAAAAGGGTGCCGATCTTAGCAACCGTTGTCTCGCTGAAGCCAAGAGAGCAAAGCATCTGAAGAACAAAAGCCCAATCCACCCGATCATAAGCCTTATCAAAATCAATCTTAAGAAATAGAGCCTGCTGACCAGACTCCTCAGCCCACTCCATGGCCTCCCAAACAGATAACACAGTATCAAGGATAAATCTCCCCTTGACAAAACCAGTCTGTTCCTCACGAACAATTCTGGCAGCAATATTCTGAAGCCGCAGGGCGATGGCCTTAGCAACAATTTTATAGGAGACGTTAAGCAAAGTAATAGGTCTCCATCCTCCAATCTGATCCTTATTAGTGCCTTTTGGGATGAGCTTTATAACTCCCTGGTTCATCCAATCAGAAAAACCAGCCCCATCGAAGACCTCTTTGATCATCCTGCTGTAATCATCCCCAATAACTTCCCACATAGCCTTATAAAACTCAACAGGAAGCCCATCTGGTCCAGGAGCTTTCCCATTCCTCATACGAGACAAGGCATAGAAGAGCTCATCTTTGGAAAA
Organism: Wollemia nobilis; assembly: GCA_028583015.1. Classification (NCBI taxonomy): domain Eukaryota; kingdom Viridiplantae; phylum Streptophyta; class Pinopsida; order Araucariales; family Araucariaceae; genus Wollemia; species Wollemia nobilis. The sequence goes on from JAQPPZ010001028.1 coordinate 5,531,427, forward strand.
GTCTGCCGCAAGACTATCACTCTCATAGCTAGTAACCTTTTTCGGAATACAAGAGTGAATTTTGCTCCTAGCATTCTGAACCTCAGTAGAGACCTCATAAGCAGAGAAAATAGTTCGGAAATGATTCTCAAATAAACCTCTAATCTCTTCCTCATCTTCAGTGTGAGAGGAATCAGCCCTTTGCAATGAGAGAATTCTTTCTGAAGCATTCTTCTTCTTAATATAATTGAAGAAGAATTGAGTTGGTGCATCCCCCTCCTGAAGCCAATGAAGCCGACTCCGAACCTTAGCGCCCCTTCCTAAATAGTCCTCATAATTACGAAGCACACTCTCCTGGGCAGCAACTTTATCCTGCAAGATACTATTAAAGGGGTCAACCTCAAGAAGTCTCCTGTCTCCCTCAAGAGCCTGTCTGAGAAGTTTGATTTGACGTCTTCGGCCTCGAGCAATTAATCTGCCCCATCCACGTAAAAATTTGACAACTCTACGTATGGCAGCATCCCACCAGGCAATCCATCCAGTAGAAGAAGGTCTCGGAACCAGATTCCACACACAACTGATCAATTCTCGACAATTGGCTGACTCCAGGTGAGAAACATTAAGCTTAAAAGGCACTACCTTCTTATCCAACATAAGAGTACCAACATGAGCGTAGGAGTAGATAGGCGAATGATCAGAACCAGTGATCCCAAGATCAACATCAACAACTCTTTTACCTTTACCGACAAAGGTAAAAAGAGAATCAACATAAAATCTATCTAACCTGGCATAAATTCTATCTTTTCCAGCTCTCCTGTTGGACCAAGTGTGCCAACCACCATAGTCAAGATGCTTCTGTTTGAAGTTGACATCAAATACCTGAAGATGGGCTTTCAGTCTGGACCAGGACTCTTTTTCCACACCAGAAATACAACCTCCTACCCCCCTTCCCGATCTCCTTCCCACTCCACCATATTAAAATCCCCTCCAAGAATCCAACACGCATCTGGGAGGTTATCATGCATCCAATTCCAGAGAGAAATTATGTCAGTAGCAGTATTAGGACCATAAACACAACAGATACCAACCACATGGCCATAAAAGGCAAAGGTTGCCCAAAGTAATCTACCACCCGGGTCTTCCCCATGATTGAGCAAGAGAGCGGCCATCCAAGGATGCACAACAAGCACCACACCTCCGGAACCCCGTCTATGAGATGAGCTCCACCAAGTGCCTCTCCAAGAACTAGATAAGCAACTCTAAAGCTCAAAACCGCTAAGTTTAACTTCTTGCAAACAAATGACATCAGCAAAAACAGACTTGAGAAAGCTACTAACAAGATTGTGCCTCTCGGGGAGCACCATCCCCCTCACATTCCAAGATGCAAGATCGAGCTTCATTGGGTAACTAAAGACTGAAGGACCGTGAACCGATTACCCGCAGAGCTAGCACTACTCACATCCGCTTGCTGCACATCTTCCTCTGAAGCAGATCGACGAACATTACCCGGAATAAAACCTGGATCATTAGGGAGATTTTCCACAGAGGAATCCCTTTGTCCCCCCTGTTCATCCGTGCTCTTTCTTGCCTTATTAGGCTTAAAAGGCGAACCCCTGGACTCCCTTCTCTTCTGCACCACTTTCCACTCCAACTGCTCAGAAGATAAAGAAGAACCTTTTTCCTGTGTTGCGGGCCGAACCTCATCCATATCCATCTTGTCCTGCTGCGGATCCTGTTTTGGTGTTTCCTCTACCTTCGGGTGCTCTTGATGTGGGGGAGAGGATTTTTTCCTCCTTGGGCAATCTCGAATCATGTGATCAAGAGATTGACAACCGAAACATGCGTTGGGCAAGTTAAGATACCACACAGGCTAAGAAACTGGACCTGCAGGAGTTAATATCTTAAGCTGTTCTGGAAGTTTGCGTTGCAAGTCCACCTCAACGCAAATTCTAGGACTGGATTTAAGAGATAAATTATCAGAGGAATCCAGTAAAATTTTTCCGAACCTTTGCGCCATAATACGTAGCATGCATCTGAGTTCTGACTTCATGGCGACAAACTCGATCCACAAGGGGTAATGTGCTTGCGAGCTATCCTTCGGATCGAAATTAGGATGCCAGGTCTGCACAAAGGCCGTCGAACCTGCAATGTTCCATGTCCCATACTGCAGAACATGTCTCGCCGCCTCCACCCGTTCAAACAACACTGAGACATAACGACCTCCTAAACCCCAAAAATATTTCACATGCAATCCTTTAGCTTCCCAGTTAAGGCGAATCCATTTCTTGAAATCAGCCTCAACTGGTACCCTTCTCAAAAAAAACAATATCAACCCTTTTGTTTCTAATTCCTTGCAAGTATTCCTATATTCATCATGCTCGACAACATTAAATGTGAATTCATCCTCCTCCTGTGCCATTTCCGAATCCAAACGATCTAGCTTATAACCAAGATCGAAATCCAAATCATCCACATCGGCCCATGCAGGAGCATTACCACTTTCAGTAGGCAAATTAAATGATTCAGAATCAAAACCCTTCACCGACACACCAGGGTTTGAAGTATTCTTATGCAGCGCTGCCAAAAATGACCCCAAATTCAATTTTGGAGAAGAACCCTTAGCAACAGATTTATCGGCACCTGTCGCTTTCTTAACTTGAAGAGCATCCGAAGCCGCACCCTATTTTTTTGCATAAACTTTTAAACCCCCCGATCCACTTTGAACAAGAACCTGACCATCGCAACTGTCAGAACCATTCGACGCGGCAGTCAACGGCGTGGCAATAACCGAAGGACCCTTGCTATCATTTACGACACCCATGCCCTTTTCCAACCCCTTTTGAGAAGAGCCGATTTCAACGACCTCCGTGTTCGCATTAGTCTGAGACGATTTCACATTAGCCGCAGTATCCTCCCCGATTTCACTAGCACCACCGTTCTTATCAGAGAATAAAGGGTTCGCGAACTCTTGCACCAACTCTTGAAGGTCTTCCCATGAGCGTTCACGGGGAAGGCGACCATCAATCGCCAGCCGCGGGTCTCCAGACCTGTCGAGGACAAAGTCCTCGCCACCAGCATCAAAAATGGCATGAGATCTGTTGCCACATTTTGCACGGGGTGCAATGTTTTCAGTTTTGTAAGAGTGCTGCTCTTCCTTTTCCCTCTTCCTCTCTCTCCCTTTCTTCTTCTCTCCCTTTCTCTCTCTTCCCTGCATTCTCATTCTTTCCCCCCTTTCTTTTGAGCCCCTCAATCAGATCTCAAATTTGACAGTAGCTTGCCCTGAAAAATGGCTAAGTGTTAGGGCGAAGTCCGACTTCGCGCGAAGTCGGAGTGCGCCCTCCAGATGGAGCGCAGCAGGAACACAAAGTGCGAAGTTCGTACTTCGCCCAGTTTTGGTGCGAAGTCCGACTTCTCCCAACTTTCTGAGCGCACCTTGTAGCAGGCTGGCAGGAAAATGACTAAGTGCTGGGGCGAAGTTTGTACTCCGCGCGAAGTTCGTACTCCGCGCGAAGTTCGTACTTCGCGCCCTTTCCAAGGCGAAGTCCGTACGGCAGCAGACATCGGCTTTCACCTGTGCGCAACCCGACTTCGCACCGAAGTCGGAGTGCGCCCTTTGACAGGTGCGCAGTAGGGAAACAAACTCAGAATTTGCCCAAGGCATGAAGGCCTTCCCAATTGCGTTGTTTTCTGCCTGCGCAACCCGATGGCGCTCATATCCTGGGAGAAGTTGGATAAACTGCATTTCAAGGCAGACACATGTCAAACAACATCATCCGACAAGTGTCCAGATTCGGGATTTGAGCCAAGACGTGCCGAGCAGAAGGACAAGCATGGGCTGCACTACTTATGCCAGCTGCCTCATTTAAAGCTGATTAGAGGTTCTACCTGCTCCAGCTACCCGCATTCCTCGCCGATGTGAAGATCTACCCAACGCGCCGCCACCTAGCTGTCCGGCCTTCAGGGGGAACCATGTCGCAGTACAGCTCTGTCCGACAAAGGTCAGCATCAGCAACTCCATAGCTGCTTTTGTCAGCCAATGTTTGACTGGGACTTTGTGCCCATTAATGTAACGGGAGGGACTCGGGCTATAAATACCCACCGCATTTTCATTGTAACGTGGTGGAAGGGGAATGTTTGTTAGGGAACCATTGTAACCGTGCTTCTGCTTATAAATATAAAGTATATGCCTGGCTCTGTTCTACTGCTTCTATTTTTTATGTTGCCTTTCCTTTATATTTCTGCTTTACGTTTTCCTGTGTCACGGCTCGTTGATTTGTTTCAGCATTTGGTGGTCAGGGACACCTGAGGCATTGCTTGTGTCATGGCTTGTTGATTCATTTCAGCATTTGGTGGCCAAGTACTTTTGAACTTAATTGATTAGAGGATACATAGAATAAATGTGGTAGCAGTTCCTTCAGTTTGTGTGTTATGTTTATGTTGCTGTACGTAGTGGTGATTGATGCATTGCCGTGTTGTTAGTTCTCCTTGTAGGGAGAATGTTTGCTAGGGGACCATTGTAGCTGTGCGTACAAATTCTCTGCACAACACACATACTTGGATCTAACATCTCTTGGTTGCTTTCTGTCTCTGTCCGTAGTGGTGATTGATGCGCTGCCGTGCTGTTAGTTCTCCTTGTAGGGAGAATGTTTGCTAGGGGGCCATTGTAGCTGTGTGTACCCTGCTTTTTACAGAAAGTACACTTAGACTTTGCAGTTCTTGGTTATGCTTTGTGTTCATAATGCAGTAAGTAGCGGTGATTGATGTGTTGCTGTACTGTTAGTTCCCCCCACCTAACTCCAACCTCATTTGTAAATCCTTTCCGCATTTTTATCTCTTTCCTGCACCCTCACCTCAAACCATAAAAACCCACAGGAGCCGGCCTTCTCCGGAGATTGGCACGGAAGGCATCTCTTCCTTCCGGCCTTTCAAGCTGGTGGGCGAATTCGGGCGCGTTAACACAAAATCCTTTCCTCATGGCAGATTCGTAACCAACAAGATCCAATGCGGGATCCAACCCTACCTCGCCTTCGAACACCTCCTCGAGCGCCTCCTCGATAGTTACCTCTCGTCGCCATCATATCTCCCTATTTCACTAATAATTAATGTAATATCGAAGCTTTTTCTTCTTTTAAATTCAACTGAGAGTAATAGTAGTAGCAATGTAGGGTTTCCAGAATTGAAGCTCCGATACTACATGAAATGGTACAAAGACATGAGTTGCAAATTACTTAATGTATATTTTAATATATAATGAATGTTATAGATGGGATAACTGTTACAAAGAGGGTAGCCAATACAGAGACCCTCCAAGTTACACACCCCTCCAAAACATACTTAAGGTGTACTTAGGTACATGCCATTTGCTCAGTTAACACATTGACAACTACATTTGTCCATCACCTTAAAGGTTTATGACAATAGGGTTGTCCATTGAATATAATCAGGGATCCGATCCAAGCAACATGCTTACCCTTTATTGCAGGTGTCTATAGAGAGGAATATAGGATAGGTACCAAAACTTCTTTCTTATTATTACTTTGTCTATGCTCATAATTGAGGCTTTGAGCTTGAATTCTAGGAGGCACTGCAATCAGGCCAATTGTTACGTGGCTTCTTAATTTCAGATAAGAATTTTTCATGTGCGTAACCTTAAAAAAATTGCTTGGATACATATGCTGTTTGTTTATTTATTCTTTCCATCTTGCAATGACAGTGTTAATATGTTTGAATATCATACATGTGGCACGTCTTTCCTACCTTTTTATTTTATTCTATTTTTTCTTTTACAACATACCTTTTTTAAATCTGCTTTGGGATGTTGCTATGTTACATGATATTTTTTTGACATAGGGAAAATAAATTAATGGAATTAATTTTGATTCATGTTAGTTCCTAAATTTTATGGATATGGATATAGGATCAAGTATCCAATATAGATACACCACATTGAGGAAAATTATTGGATACAATATGTATGGCATATGATATCTGCAAGGAAAATATCATAAAGCATAGAAAATTCAAAACTAAAATTTATCATCCAAAGACTGTTCTGAACCTGAGCACAAAGATCAGTTATATTTGTGAGTGCAGATGTGCTTTGCTTATCTTTGTTATACGTAAGTGTTTTTCCATTAAAATTTTGGGGGATATGACTTAGAGTATGTACTGGTAGCTGATGATTCTTCTCCTGACCATACATTTCTTTTTATCTGGGTTGTACCCAAGTCGTATCCAAAGAGTATTATACCTACATCCATATTGGATGTTAGGGATGCAAATACCTACTTGCGGGAATGACCTATCTGGGAACATAGGCTAGTTCCCTTTACCACTTCTGGTCATCTTTTACAGTGCAGTAATTTATTTTTCTTTATTTCTTCATTGATTTTTCTTTCTTAAATTTGAGAGAAATTTTGGAATTGGATTTCTAAGATGTGCCATTTTGGAATGTCAACTGATTTTTTTAACAATTCCATAAACATGAATATGCCAATATGTACTTGAAATTTGAAGTTTGTATAATTTATGTCTGTTTCTAATTTACTTTGGCCAAACGATCCTGCATCATAGCTTCTTGAGTTTGACTGAAGATTCATTTTCAAACAATATTTCATTTTCAATTTTTTCCCAGAATTGGAGCAATTCTGTGATCATATACGTGAGTACATTTATGTTTTTAATCTGAAACTTATTTTGAAATGCCGTTTGCAGATATTGCTTGATGTGGTGTGTGTATTCAATATGTCAGCAAGAGCATCTCAAAATGAGCAGTCTTTAAAAATTACGAAAGAAGGGCCTCAAGTATGCTTTTTCTTTCCATTTTATATTAGCTCTTTTATCTTCTTCAGATGTTTTTCCTATCTATATTTCAAGTATATACAATAGCGACAAGGGAGGACAATACAGATTTTATCAAGGCACACATGGAGTCCCCTTTTGTTGATTTCCTTGGGGCTTTATTTAGATCTTTGCTTTTCCCTTTTATATGTTTCTATTTGTTTTTTGAGTAAGATGCTTTGTAATTATTATTATTTTTTAGTTGAGCTCTTTTATTCTGGCTGGTTTGGATGGCATTTATATGCTTGTCATGTGGAAAAGGATATGCTTGTTGCTTGTAATCACTATTTGTTATCTACATAATGTTATGGACATTTAGCCTATGGGGTTGAAGTCTGACAGGTGATAATATTTGACCCACAAATTGTCCACCAGATTTCAATTGTATGGATAATGTGATAATATGGTTTGTTGTAATACCATGATAATGTGTTTGTTGAAATACATAGTAACGCGACCATGATGTAATACTTGTGGGGCTTATTTAAATCCTATATAACCATTTTTTCCCTTTTTAAAATTCTATTCACATTTTTTTTGGAAACTCAATAATTAAGACATTTATTATGATTCAAGTGCTTTGCTAACAGGTCAAAGTAGTCATCCAGCTAATGACACTTTGCAAAATATTTCAAATTAGCTGCAGTGTTTAATTTCATGGAACAAAAGGTACTTACCTAGGGAGTATGTTCCTGTTGTCACATTTTGCACGGGGTGCAATGTTTTCAATTTTGTAACAGTGCTGCTCTTCTTTTCCCTCTTCCTCTATTTTCCTTCCTTCTTCTCTCCCTTTCTCTTTCTTTCCCACATTCTCTTTCTTCCCCCCTTTCTTGGAGCCCCTCAGTTGAATTTTAAACTTGACAGCAGTTACCTGAAAAATGGCTAAGTGTTGGTGCGAAGTTCGCACTTCGCCCAGTTTTGGTGCGAAGTCCGCACTTCGCCCAGTTTTGGTGCGAAGTCCGACTTCGCCCCTCTTTCTGGGCGCACCTTGTAACCTGGCAGGCTGACAAAAGAGTGATAAGTGCTGGGGCAAAGTCCATACGGCGGCGAGATACCGTTTCACTCAGTAAGCAGTCCGACTTCGCAGCGAAGTCGGAGTGCGCCCTTGACAGGTGCGCAGTAGGGAAACAAACTCGGAAATACACCCTAAGGCATGAAGGCCTTCCCGACTGCGCTGTTTTCTGCCCGCGCAACCCGATGGCGCTCTGATCCCAGGCGAAGTTGGATAAACTGCCTTTCAAGGCAGACACGTGTCAAACAACATCATCCATCATCTGACAAGTGTCCAGCTTCGGGATTTGAGCCAAGACGTGCCGAGCAAAAGGACGAGCATGGGCTGCACTACCTGTGCCAGTGACCTCATTTAAAGCCGATTGGAGGTTCTACCTGCTCCAGCTACCCGCATTCCTGCCAAGGAGAAGTTCTGCCCAACACACTGCCACGTAGCTGTCCAGCTTCCAGGAAGACCATGCTGCGGGTACAGTCCGGTCCGACAAAAGGTTAGCATTTGCAGCTCCTTCGCCGCTTTTGTCAGCTAATGTTTGATCGGGACTTTGTGCCCATTAATGTAACGGGAGGGACTCGGGCTATAAAAACCCACCATGAATTCATTGTAAAGGGTGGAAGGGGAATGTCTGTTAGGGAACCAATGTAACCGTGCTTCTGCTTATAAATATAATTTGTATGCCTGGTTCTCGTTCGCTGCTTTTATTTCTTTATGCTTTATGCTTTACGCTTCCCTGTGTCATGGCTCGTTGATTCGTTTCAGCATTTGGTGATCGGGCGCCTTTAGCATTGTTTGTGCCATGGCTTGTTAATTTATTTTAGCATTTGGTGGTCAAGCACTTCGAACTTCATAGACTAGATGTGGTAGCAGTTCCATCAGTTGTGTGTTACGTTGTTGTCCGTAGTGGTGATTGATGCGTTGTCGTGCTGTTAGTTCTCCTTGTAGGGAGAATGTTTGCTAGGGGACCATTGTAGCTGTGCGGTTAAATTCTCTGCATGACACATATACCTGGTTCTGACATCTCTTAGTTACTTTCTGTTTTAAGTTTCCATACGTAGTGGTGATTGATGCATTGCCGTGCTGTTAGTTCTCCTTGTAGGGAGAATGTTTGCTAGGGGACCATTGTAGTCGTGCGTATATTGCTTAGTACAGAAAGTACACTTAGATTTTGCGGTTCTCAGTCATGCTTTGTATTTATAATGCGGTAAGTATTGGTGATTGCTGGTTGCCGTACTGTTAGTTCCCCCCCACCAACTCCAAGTATATTTGTAAATTCTTTCTGTTCATTTATCTCTTTCCTGCACTCTTAGCTTAAACATAAAACCCCCCAAAAGGAGCCGGCCTTCTCCGGAGATTGGCACGGAAGGCATCTCTTCCTTCCGGCCTTTCATGTCGGTGGGCGAATCTGGGCGCATTAACCCAAAATCCTTTCCTCATGGCAGATTCGTAACTCAGCACGCTCGGTGGGACACGGGTCCCACATTTGAAGAGAGATTTTCTGATCAGTCTCCACCTGGCGCTGACAGTGGTTTCTGAGCACTTGGTGAGACAAGGAAGTTTCTCACCCCCAACAGAATTGAAGCACCGGTGTTCGCTTCATTGCTGTTCCAAATCTGAACACCTGGCGACTCTGCACGAACAAATCCTCTGAGTCCGAAAGACCGGTCCCAGCACCTTCATGCAAACAAGAAGGTGGCAAGCAAGGGATCCGAGAAGCCCGCCTGACTTTTACGAACCGGACATCAACGCTCGAGGCGAAGTTCCCAGGCTGGCTGATCCGCGAGCTCGTGTCGACGAAGCCGAGGCTGAAATCCAAGAAGAAGCCGAGGCCGAAGTCGGAGGAGCTGAGTACGAAATAGAAGAGGCCGAGGAAGAAGAAGCATCTGCATCCTCGGAAAGTACCGACACTGAGTACACAACCGACGGCGGAGAAGAAGAAGAAATGGCTGCCCAACAGCAGAATGACGATGATCTCTTCCCGGCGGTGGACTCTACGGGGCCCTTGGCCCTGGTCGGACAACAAGTCGTGCCCCCGTTGCTTTAAAGTCTATTCCCACATACGACGGCTACGGCAAGACGGCGTACGAGCACATCCAGGACATCCTTGCCCTGGCCGCATTACATACCATTACCGATGAGAGTGTGAAGACCCGTCGGCTGGCCCTTTCCCTGAGGGGAAAGCTTCTCTACTGGTGGAGATCGCTGCCAGAGGGATCCATCACGGGGTGGCCCCAGCCTGCCGGAAGGCTCGTGAAAGGATGCAACGAGTCCGCTGACCCTACTTCTTGCCGCATCGGGCCCAAGCTATCCAGAGACATCCTCAAGAGGAGGTGTCCGATTTTAACATCAGGTTTGCGAGATCCCGGAAACGGGTACCTCGCGAACTTCGGCCTTCAGATGGCATGGCTGCTCACTACTATCTGAGATCCTTCAACTCAGACATATGCTCGCTGCTGAAGATTGCCAGAATAGACGAGTTTCCTGCGCTGTACGAGGCTGCCCAGCAAGCTGAAGCTGACATTATTTCCATCGGCAGACTCCCGTCCAGGGTGCAGGAACCCATTCATCCCGACTTCCCCAGATCCCAGTATCCTCCTGCTTCTGGCGGTGCGCCGTCCACATCAGGGCAGCAACCCCAGCAGCAGTGGAATCCGGCGCCGGTCGTAACTCCTTACGGCCCGCCTCAATTGCATTATCCTCACCCGCCTCCTCCTGCTCCGCATTTTCCAGCACTTCCTGCTCCCCCGCAGTACGCACCTTATTCTAACCCTCCTCCATTAGCCGCATTGCCTCCACCGGCACAGTTGCCGCCTCCTGACAGTAGTATTCAGAACACAATCCTCCAGGAGGTGCGGGCTTTGGCCTCGGGATATCATGCCATGTCCAATGACATGACCGCTCTGAAGAAGAAGCAGGCCCAGATGGACCTTGCTCCTAGGAGGCCATATGCGCCCCCGGCGCTGACGAAAGACAAGCCCCCGGAGCACCAGTCGCAGAGGCGTCCGCCTCCGAGAAATGCTGCTATAGAAGACCCGCCTGGTCCTTCCGACCAGGTTAACTGGTGCACTACGTGCAATGACCCGCATTCGGAGGAAGACTGCACTTTGCACCAGCACTACATCCAGACCTTGGCCGGCAGCGCCATAGAGGACGATGAACTGTACATGATCCTGGACGGCGAAGCCAACTTTGCCCTCCCAGAAGAGAATCTAGTGCCGCCCGCCAAGGAAGAAAAGAAAGCCGCAGATGCGGCCAAGCCTTTGCAAGTTTACGCAAGAAGAGAAAAACCGCAGCCCGGTGGGCTGCCACCGTACAAGCGGCTGTGGCCCTACACGGCCCAGGAGAAGGCATCCAAAGATAAAGCTCCAGCCAAGCCTTCTCCGGCAAAGGCTGCCCCTGTTCCAGCCAAGCCTCCTCCAGCAAAGGCCCCAACTCCGGCTAAAGCTCCCGTACCTCAGCCTCCAGCTGAAACCAAAGAACAAGCCCAGGAGAAGCTGAAGTACCCGTCTCTGACCAAGAGACAGCGAGTTGAGGCTACCCAGCAGTACCGGACGAAGTATGAGCCGGCAAAACAAGCAGAAGGAGCTAGTACCTCGGGCTACAGCATTGTAGACGAGTTGAAAAGAACACCTGCTAGAATCAGCATGTATGATGCTCTTCTGCTCCCAGGCCAGGTGGATCTGCTGCAAGAATCACTCGAAGAACATGAAGAGCGGCAAGCAGATACAGCCCGCTGTCCTGGTTCAACCTTTGACAGTCTCAGCCACTGGGAAGAACAGACCGCCACCCTTTTATCTGTCTTTACGGATGCAAGGGCACATAGTTCACAATCGCATGGTGGATTCTGGTGCTTCCTCGACTGTGATGCCGAAGGCCGTCTGCGATGAGATCGGGATGGAATACACACGGAGCAGCCAAGGCGTGCTGCAATTAGACGGCACCCCTGTCAAGACAGTTGGTGTCATAAAGGACATCCCTATCCGGCTGCACAAGGCTCTCGACATCGTGGTCATCCAAGAGGTCGTGGTTGTTGACCTGGAACCCTACTTCGGCATGTGTCTCTCTCGGGAGTTCACTGCGAAGTTGGGCGGGTACCTGTCTCTAGACTACTCACACATGGAAGTGCCCTTCAAAGGAAGGAGACTGAAAATTTTCAATGAGAAGCCTTCCACCTTCCTAGTAGAGAAGATACCCGGAGGAGAGTTGGACTGCATGGTCCAGCTGTCGGAGGAAGAGCTGGTGACAGTAGAGCTGACCGAGCAAGCCTTCGAAGTGCTACAGCTTGAAGATGAGTTCTCTTTGCGGGACTTCAATGCCGTAATTGAGACAGAGCAGGGCTGTTACTCCATTGTACAGCCCGAGAGGCTTGACATGTCAGCTGCAAAGGAAGTAGGACCTGCACCCGAGAAGCTGTGGAAGCTTTTCTTTGACGGCGCGCGATGCAAAAATGGCGCCGGTGCAGGGGTACTTCTGGTTTCTCCAACCGGAATCCAGAAGGACTATACCTACAAGGTTGGCCTGGAGCTGCACTAACAACTCGGCGGAATACGAAGCCCTGTGCTTGGGTTTGCGAAAGGCGGAGAGGCTGGGAATCAAACACCTGCAGATCTTTGGAGATTCAGAGCTGGTGTGTCACCAAGTTACGAAGAAGTGCGCCTCCAAACAGCACTATCTTAGAGCGTACCGCAACCGGGTGTGGGACCTGATGGAGTCATTCGACTCATTGAATGTCAAGGCAATATCGCGTGAGAAAAACAAACACGCTGACATTCTGGCGTCTGTTGGAGCCAGGTACGTTCTGGCTGACGACGTTGTCCAAAAACCGAAGCCGGTTCGCACTATTTACAGGCCTTCTGTGCCTGATAAGGACACCCACTGGCAAGTGTTCAGTTGTGACGAGGAGATCGTCACATTCCTGGTTAACGAAGTGTGTGTAATCGAAGGTAGAGACCCTGATGACGAGCAATATGAGGGGTTGATACAGTTAAGGAATAATCATGTCCCAAAAGGACTGATTACATTGGAGAGTCTCTTTGATCGAAATGACAGAGCAATATCTCACAGGATCAAAGTAGACCCGAGGCAGTATGCTGACCTGGAACTTGAACCTGGTAAAACTATCAAGGTCGGAACAGACTGCACGTCGGAGGAACTTGAGCAGATCAGATCACTGTGCCAAGAGTTCCCCGACATCGTGGCCTGGTGCTACGAGGATTTGAAGGGGTATGACAGAACTGTCATCCAGCATACCATTGAGCTAGAGGATGGCGCCAAGCCATTCCGACAGAAGCAGAGGGCCGTGAATCCGAAGATTGAGGCCATGATGAAGGCCGAGCTCTTGAAGATGTTGGAGGCCAAGATCATCTACCCCATCAAACATTCATCCTGGGTCGCGAATTTGGTGCCCGTGAGGAAAAAGAATGGCGACATTCGTCTCTGTGTCGACTTCAGAAACCTAAATCAGGCTTCCCTCAGGGACCACTATCCGCTTCCCCAAATCGACCAGATTCTACATATCGTTGCTGGAGCCCAGAGATTCTCACTTTTAGATGGATTTTCCGGCTACAACCAGATTTGGGTCAAAGACGAGGACCAGCATAAGACGGCGTTCACCACCAAGTGGGGGACGTTCGCCTATCAGCGCATGTCGTTTGGCTTATCCAATGCTGGTGCCACATTCCAAAGGGCCATGGACCTGGCCTTCCGAGAGCTGCTCAATAAGATTATTGTCATCTACCTTGATGACATGACTGTTTTCTCTCACCAACGAGGAGATCATGTTTCACACCTACGGCAAATATTTGAGAGGTGTCGAGAATTCGGCATTTCTATAAACCCGAAGAAGTCTCGTCTTCGCGGTAAAGGAAGGAAAGCTGCTGGGACATGTCATCTCCGAGGAAGGCCTCGCCATTGACCCTGACAGAGCAGAAGCCCTCGTTCGCTTGCCGCCCCCATCGATAAAAAGGGCTGCAGTCCTTCTTCGGTCAGATTAACTTCGTGCGGAAGTTCATTCCGGACTTCGCACAGTGATCAAGCCTATGGCCGAACTGCTGAAAAAAGATACAAATTACGAATGGACTGATGAGAGAGAGCAAGCCTTCGAGGAAATCAAGGCTCGAATTGCGCAAGCTCCGGTGTTGACAAACCCGGACTACTCCAAGGACTTCATCCTGTATGCAGTGGGAGAACCCGAAAGTTACGCTGCAGTCCTGACTCAGAAGGGAGACGATGGTGAGGAGCGCCCCATAGCGTTCTTGAGCCAAGTGATTCAGCCGCATGAGGAAAAGTACAACTTTATAGAGCGGCAAGTTCACGCTGTTATGAAATCCCTCCGAAAGTTCAGGCATTTTGTCTCCCAGAGCAAAACGATTGTCTTTGTGATTCACCCGGACGTTCGAAGCTTCATCTTACAAGGAGAACCGGGTCACAAGAGAGCGGGATGGATTGCAAAAATCCAGGAGTTCGACATCGAAGTGCGGCCCACCAAGCTTATCAGAGGCCGAGCCTTGTGTCAGGAATTGGCCCGAAGCGCTGTAGCCGGCATCTCCGCCTGTAAGTGGGAGGACACAGCGACACGCATCTACCTAGCCAACTCCTTATCGGAGGGGAGTGATTGGACAGATGAACTGGTGAGATTTTTCTGCACCGGAAGATGTCCCGATCACCTGAACGCCTCACAACGAAGGAGATTTCGGCTAGGTGCACTTAAGTACACTCTTCGCCCCGAGGGGCTTTACTTCAAAAACATCGACGGCATCCTGTTGCGGTGCGTCAGAAAATCAGACCAGCCTAGGGTCCTCGGAGATTTTCATTCCGGGATGCCTGGGGGTCACCATTCTTCAAGGCCAACGGCCTTAAAAATAATTAGAGCTGGGTACTATTGGCCCACTCTATTTGCAGACGCTCATGCGGTCTGTTCTAAATGTGATCAATGCCAGAGGTTTGTCTGGCGAAACGAAAAAGCACCCCCGCCCCTTCAACCGATTCAAGCCGAGACTCCGTTCCAAAGAATGGGGTCTAGACTTCATTAGGGTAATTTTGCCTAGTTCCTCCTGCCGGACACAAGTTTATTCTTACAGCCACCGATTACTTCACACGGTGGGTAGAGGCAATCCCGACCAAGAACGCAGACCAAGAAACGGTCATCAGGTTCATTGAGAGCCTGATTACCCGCTTCGGGGTTCCAGAGTCAATTGTGACAGACAACGGTCCGGGATTCGCAGGCGCTGTACTCACGGAGTACACTGGCAAACTTGGCATCTATCACAAGATGTCTTCTAATTACTACCCGCAGGGGAATGGCCTTGCCGAGTCTACTAACAAGAACCTCCTGAAGATCATCCGGAGGACCATTGATAGAAACAAGCGGACTTGGCATTTACTCCTGAACCGGGCGCTGTGGGCGGACAGAGTTGCATTCAAGAAATCCATCAGAACGTCCCCCTATGCGCTCGTCTATGGCAAAGAGGCTGTCATGCCATCCCACATTGAAATCCCTGCCCTATGGATGTTGGACGAAGACAGGAGCAGCGGAGACCCGGTGGACGACAGACTGTGCCAACTCCTGGAGTTGGAAGAAGACAGAGAAAATGCATACCAGGCCTTCACTGATCATATTGCTGCCACTCAAGGCTGGTTTGCAAAAGGCACCACTGCCCGAGTTTTTGAAATCGGGGACCTGGTGCTGAAGTGGGACTCATATAAGGCAAAGCCGGGCAATCACGGGAAGTTTGATGCCCTCTGGGAGGGCCCTTATCAGATTGCCCGGTGAACCAGTTCAATGCCTACGTACTTCGGGATATGGAGGGTCAGCTCCTACCTATCCTTGTTAACGGGTTCCACTTAAAAATTTACCGTTGCTGAAGGTGCCCGAGTGGCCCTTCTTTGTAAAAATTTCCCTTATGCATTTTTGTTTTCCAGCATGTACAGTTTTCAGCTTTCAGCTTTTAATTTTTTATTTTTTGAGCTTAACTGCGACATGGGAGAGGAAACAGACTTCGCAGCGAAGTCTGTTGTCGCCCCTCAGAAGGGGCGAAGTTCGGGCTGCTTGGGTGAAGAAAAAAGAAAAAAAAAAAGGAAAAAAATGGCTAAGTGTTGGCCGCTGCCCGACTTCGCAGCGAAGTCGGGCTGCGCGCCAGCCAAAATGCGAAGCTTGAACGAAGAGAAAACTGCAAGGCACAAAGAAGAACGGACTGCGCTCAGCTTTGAGCGAAGTCCGACTTCGCGCGCGAAGTCCGACTTCGGCCGGCTTGCGCGCGAAGTACGAACTGCGCACAACCTC
Organism: Wollemia nobilis; assembly: GCA_028583015.1. Classification (NCBI taxonomy): domain Eukaryota; kingdom Viridiplantae; phylum Streptophyta; class Pinopsida; order Araucariales; family Araucariaceae; genus Wollemia; species Wollemia nobilis. Next base: position 5,547,533 of record JAQPPZ010001028.1, read on the forward strand.
CGCGCGAAGTGCAAACTTCGCGCGAAGTTCGAACTTCGCCCGAACTTCGGGCGAAGTCCGAACGCGCTGCATTTCCAAAGCGCAGCTCGTACAGTCCGGTCCAAAAGAGGCGTAAAGTTCTAAGTGTTCGCCTCTCCTCCGAAGGTTGCAAAGGGCCGGACTGCGCTCAACCCTTGGGCGCGGTAAGAAAAAAGAAAAGAAAGCAGGAACAGTCTCAATGCGAACTTCGCGCGAAGTTCGGACTGCGCCAGATTTTTGGGCGAAGTCCGACTTCGCTAGCGAAGTCGGATCGCGCCCAACTTTGGGCGAAGTCCGATTGCGCCTTGTTTTCTGGGCCAGCTTGGACAATTGTTTAAAAAAATGAATAAAATATTCAAAAAGTTCCAAGCTGGGCCCAAGGCGCATTGCGACCGTTTTAAAGTGGGTTTCCGCACCAAGGGTTCTTTCTTGAGCAGTGTGCCCGGATTGCGGCAGTGACGTCAGCCATGGCGCAGCGTTCAAGGTAAAGTTAATGATTGCACAGTCCTCAAGGAAAAGTGCAATAAAAAGAGCATGGCACGGCAGCCGGGATACCTTTTTCCAAGCATTCTCCTGCGCAGCCACCCAAGAAACTTAACTCCAGCCGACCTACCCCCTCCTGCGCGGCATTAATGACGCTGTCATTATCTAGAAAAGGGGGTCAGATGCATCCAGACATGCCAGACTGCGCAGATTATTCCTTGGACTGTGCAGATTATTCCTGTGACAGCGAAATCTGCTGCAGACGCCTTGAACTTGTAATTATTGCTGTTTCGGAGAGATGGACAGAGGAAAGATGCCAATGCCAGCGCAATCCAGCGAAGGGAGCGAGCACAAGGATTTACCACGGCCGGGTGTTTTCAGAAGTGAAACACCGCCGGAGCGAAAGTCAAAGTCCCGGCCTAAAAAAGTACAGCGTGGGCAAGCCCCACCACCTCCGGTAAATTACTTGGCGGGATACGTGGACGGCTCGTTTTCTATGAGCCTGACTAAGTTGCGGACAAATGTGGAGAGTTGGGCTGACAAGGTTTCGCCCTCTCACCATTTCGGAGCGGCGTACAAGTCCAACCTTTTCAGATTCTTGTGCCCTCCTGTCCATCAATGCCCGGAGCTGGTAGACATCATTGTCAGACACTACAGACCAGTTACCCGGCAGATTTGCAGCTCCAGCGGTAAACCCTTGTTCACGCTGGCGCAGGAGATCGTCCAGCCAGCTTTCGCCCCAGGGTTGGAGTATGACTCCAGCACAATTGTCAGAAAGATAAATCTGGGCGAGCAAGCGGGACGCTTCACGCATACCAAAAGGATGAGGGATTTCCTCAATTCAGAGCTGAACGCCCCGCTTGCAGCTGGACAGTGGCCAACCGGCCCCATGCCCTTGGCGAGGTTTCAGAGCAAATATTTATACACCATTTTGGCATGGATCCTCGGCTGCGACTCTGATGAGCTGGTACAGCCGTACCAGCTAGCGCTGGCAGAATGTCTCCTGTGTGGAGAATCCTACGAACCAACAGCGCAGAGAAGTGGAAAGCGTCCCATCTTTTTCGACTGGGCGGACTGGCTGGCATACGCCATCCACTCCAGCCTGGTCAAGATCCAGAAGAAGCAGTCCACCGAATTTCGGTTCAGTTCTGTTCTAGCTTGGCTTTGTCTGTATCATTTGCACTCCCGGATGCCGATCCCGAACCTGAAGAAGGTCAACGAGAAGGGAGAGCCACAGCCCGTCTATGACTGGACGGATGACCTATACCGGAAAGGGTCCTACTACAAGTTTAACTTCAACTTTCTGGGATTGGTCATGTCAGTCTTCAGCGAGGGCGAAATCCCTCGCCCCCCGCGAGAAATGACGAACTCTTTGCTGAGTCAGAAGCTCGGGGACGTTTTTAGACTGACGCAGGGAATTGTGGTCAGAATCTACGGATTCAAGGGCAAACCCCATTTGCTGCCCTACTGGTGCACGGAGCATCAGTTTGGGATGGAGGTTGCCCGACAGATGGACTATGTTGAGGAGGAGTTCGGCCTAGGAAAGAAAAGAGGACAGATTTTTCAATATCCTCTTTCCTGGGCGAACGTTGAGATTTCTGAGGTAGGACAACATGTCTACCTCGAGCAGGAGTTTTCCCGTATTGGCCTGGTTCTGTTGCCGCAGCGCTGGAAGTACGACCCGTACGGGATAAGGGGAAAGTTCACACATCTCTGCCCCCGGGCGGATATAACCGAAGATAGATGCGATGTGGTCCATGTGGACCTTGACTGGGAAATTGAATTGATGGAAGCTTCTCCTCCCTGGCAGGATTTTTACTGCGAGGAGGTGGCATATGACCCCAAGCGAAACCCGGACCACCAGTTCTCATCTCCAGGGTTTAAAAAATTCCTATCCAAGATAGCAGGCCTTAACTGGCCAAAAGAAAAGATTATTGAATGCTGGAAGATGAGATGCCGCACGCAGCACGACAAATCCACGAGGAGAAATCTGGCCGTTGATGACGACTTTTCGGTTCTCTATGACCAGCATCATGACAACTGGCGGCCGTTCGCATATCAAGGTTACGTTCCCCGAGGTCCCTTTGAGGGCTATAAAGGAGGGTCTTCCTCCCAACAGTTGTACACTTCGGCAACTGCAGCGCGGGCCCAACAGACATCCAGGTGGACCCAATGCAGCCCGTGGCTTCCAAGGCGGCGCCTGAGAAGGCGAAGAAATTAGTCAAGGCAACGCCCGAGGTGATTCCTCAGGCACAAAAGACGCCAGCGCCGCCAGAGAGCAGACCGGTTGCGGCAGACCTTCTGCAAGTCAAACCCCGGTACAAGTTTACCGTGGGAGCATCAGTGCTCGTCGCACCTGCTTCATCTCCTTCCCCCGATCCGACCATTGTTCCAGAAGAGAAGAAAAGGAAGAGAGTTGAAAAAATCAGGCGACCTAGCCTGACAGTGCAGCAGCCAGTCGCAGAGCCGCAGCCGCGTTCAGCCGCTCCAGGGACAGTTTCTCTGGGCAGTCCCAAGCCAGCCGCCGGAACCAGAAGCGCAGACATCCACCCAGCATCGGCTCAGGCGGAGCCCGCAGGTACGTTTGCTGCCCCATTCTCTTTGGTCTCATCTAGTCCTACCCCTACTCCATCTCCCGCTCAATCCGAGCAAGTCATGGCCGCATCTTCCTCCCCGTCTCCACGCCCTTCTAGCGGCCCCCATTCTTTTGACCAGTTTGCTCAGAACCCCAACGTTTCCCTATCTCTGAGTCAAACCCCAAACCCTTCGCCTGAAGTTAGTGCTGAAGCCGTGCATTCACCGTTACATCCACCGCCTCAGCCGCTTCAAACCCTTTCAGCATCAGCCGCTCCCATCTCCACTCCCCGGTCGCCCCCAGAAGCGGCCGATCCTTCCAAGGTCCGTCCGGTTCCTCCTGATCCCATTCCCGCAGGAGAGACGTCTCAGCAGAACCCTAGGCTGGGGGAACCAGACTTCATGGACGACCTCCAGAATACAGACGACTTGCCCCTGGCAACAAGAGCTGTAGAGTACTCTATCTCTTTCCTCCAAAACCTGAAGCGGAGGAGACCTGAAGAGATAGCCGCCCCGGTAAAGCGCACCAAGTATAATTTCGAGAGGAGAGTGCTTACAACAGAGAAGATAATCCCGAAAGTGAAGAAGCCTCTCCGGGAAATGACCAGGGCGGACTACGAGCTCCAGACAAAGGAGAAGAGCTTTGATGATATTGACAAGCGATACGAGATTCAGGGAATCATTCGTAAAGCTGACAATCTCCTTGTCAAAAGTCTGGAGGAACAGGAAGAGCTTTTCGGGTTGCAGGATAAGACAAGACAGCTTGAAGAGGACCTGTCCAGGTCCACTGAGCAGCTGGAAGCGGCGCGGCAAGAAATAGATGAACTTAAAGCCCAACTGGCCGCTTCTCAAGCAACAAGCCGCAACCGAAAGCAGGCAGCCTTGGAGCAGATTTCTCAGCTCCAAGAGTCTTTGAAACAGGCGCAGTCGCAATCTGCAGAGAGAGCATCTCAAGCGACGGTCTTTTCGAAGAAGAAAGTTAAGGAGATGCGGGCTGGTTTGCTGCGGGGATGCAAGCCCCACACCTATAAGGCGATGTCAGTTCTGGATTTCGCATCCAGAATTCAAGAAGTTTCTGCCAGTGGAAAGCCTGTGGTAGAGGAGGCCGAACGCCGGGCGAAGCAATGGCTGGACCTGGCGATAAATCTTCAGGAGCGCGAGCGCGATGGCCTCCAATTCTCCCCCATGTCCTCATTCGCTGCAGAATGGGCAGATGCAAGGGTAACCTTGCATAAATATTTCAAAAAAGTAGAAGAGGTGAGAGTTGCCAGACGAATGTTAGACGCATTCGAACATGAAAGAGACATTTGTATGGCTCCCTTTCACGCTCTTTCTGAACTAGGGTGCCCAGGTTTTGTTGAGAATGGCGAGTTTCTCACCCTAGATCAGGTGAAAAAGAATTGGCAGTCCTTTGAAGCAGATACAGCTGAAATTGATAGCTGGACTGAGCCAATTCAGGAAAGTCAGGTCACCCAGATGGTGTCCAAATGTTGCAAGATCAGCTCCTACTTCCAGGAGCTAGGAAAAAGATACCTCACCATCGACCTGCACGCGGTCGTTGCTTTCCACGCAGCATTAGAAGAAGTTGCTGACCGCCGGCCATTCGAAGCAGAAGCCTGGGGCCAAGCCCAGGCCGCATACAACCGCATCTGCGAGGCAGAAGCAAAAGCTGGAGAGCCTTCGGAAGGTGATTCTGAGGGGGCAACTGACAAAAGTGAATCTGAAGAACAGTTGCCGCGAGGAGAACAGCTAGAGCAGCAAAAGGCGAGGGGAGGCAAGTTCCTCTCGCACCCAATGGATGAAGGCATGGATTCTTTGCGCCGAGGCGAGCTCGACACCCCGCGAGCCGCCGTAAATGTTGTCACATTTTGCACGGGGTGCAATGTTTTCAATTTTGTAACAGTGCTGCTCTTCTTTTTCCCTCTTCCTCTATTTTCCTTCCTTCTTCTCTCCCTTTCTCTTTCTTTCCCACATTCTCTTTCTTCCCCCTTTCTTGGAGCCCCTCGCTTGAATTTTAAACTTGCCAGCGAAGTTACCCGAAAAATGGCTAAGTGTTGGTGCGAAGTTCGCACTTCGCCCGCTTTTGGTGCGAAGTCCCCCCCCCCCTTTGGTGCGAGTGCGCACTTCGCCCAGCTTTGGTGCGAAGTCCGACTTCGCCCCTCTTCTCGGGCGCACCTTGTAACTGGCAGGCTGACAAAATAGTGATAAGTGCTGGGGAAAAGTCCGTACGGAGCAAATCCGACGCGATACCTCACCTGGACCCGCTTGAGAGTGAGTGCGCCCTTGACAGGTGCGCAGTAGGGAAACAAACTCGGAAATACACCTAAGGCATGAAGGCCTTCCCGACTGCGCTGTTTTCGGCCCGCGCAACCCGAGACGCTCTGATCCCAAGCGAAGTTGGACAAACTGCCTTTCAAGGCCGACACGTGTCAAACAGCATCATCCATCATCTGACAAGTGTCCAGCTTCGGGATTTGAGCCAAGACGTGCCGAGCAAAAGGACGAGCATGGGCTGCATTACTTGTGCCAGTGACCTCATTTAAAGCCGATTGGAGGTTCTACCCGCTCCAGCTACCCGCATACCTGTCGAGAAGAAGTTCTGCCCAACACACCGCCAGCTAGCTGTCCAGCCTTCCAGAAGACCATGCTGCGGGTACAATCCGGTCCGACAAAAGGTCAGCATTTGCAGCTCCTTCGCCGCTTTTGTCAGCTTATGTTTGACTGGGACCTTGTGCCCATTAATGTAACGGGAGGGACTCGGGCTATAAAAACCCACCATGAATTCATTGTAAAGGGTGGAAGGGGAATGTCTGTTAGGGAACCAATGTAACCGTGCTTCTGCTTATAAATATAATTTGTATGCCTGGTTCTGTTCTCGCTTTTATTTCTTTATGCTTATGCTTTACGCTCCCCGTGTCATGGCTCGTTGATTCGTTTCAGCATTTGGTGATCGGGCGCCTTTAGCATTGTTTGTGGCTACTTTTAAATTTCATATAATAGATGTGGTAGCAGCTCCATCGCCTGTGTGTTACGTTGTTGTCCGTAGTGGTGATTGATGCGTTGTCGTGTTGTTAGTTCTCCTTGTAGGGAGAATGTTTGCTAGGGGGCCATTGTAGTCGTGCGGTTAAAATCTCTCGCATGACACATATACCCGGCTCGACATCTCTAGGTTGCTTTCTACTTATGTTAGTGTCCGTAGTGGTGATTGATGCATTGCCGTGTCGTTAGTTCTCCTTGTAGGGAGAATGTTTGCTAGGGGACCATTGTAGTCGTGCGTACATCGCTTAAGTATCGAAAGTACACTTAGATTTTGCAGTTCTCAGTCATGCTTTGTGTTTATAATGCAGTAAGTATTGGTGATTGCTGGTTGCCGTACTGTTAGTTCCCCCCCACCAACTCCAAGTATATTTGTATATTCTTTCTGTTCATTTATCTCTTTCCTGCACTCTTAGCTTGAACATAAACCCCCCAAAAGGAGCCGGCCTTCTCCGGAGATTGGCACGGAAGGCATCTCTTCCTTCCGGCCTTTCATGCTGGTGGGCGAATCTGGGCGCATTAACCCAAAATCCTTTCCTCATGGCAGATTCGTAACCAACAGTTTCTCTGGCACGCCCGGTGGGACACGGGTCCCACATTTGAAGAGAGATTTTCTGATCAGTCTCCACCTGGCGCTGACAGTGGTTCTTGAGCACTTGGTGAGACAAGGAAGTTTCTCACCCCCGACGGAATTGAAGCACCGGTGTTCGCTTCATTGCTGTTCCAAATCGAACACCCGGCGACTCTGCACGAACAAATCCTCTGAGTCCGAAAGACCGGTCCCAGCACCTTCATGCACACAAGAAGGTGGCAAGCAAGGGATCCGAGAAGCCCGCCTGACTTTTACGAACTGGACATCAACGCTCGAGGCGAAGTTCCCAGGCTGGCTGATCCGCGAGCTCGTGTCGACGAAGCCGAGGCTGAAATCCAAGAAGAAGCCGAAGCTGAAGTCGGCGGAGCTGAGTACGAAATAGAAGAGGCCGAGGAAGAAGAAGCACCTGCATCCTCGGAAAGTACCGACACTGAGTACACAACCGACGGCGGAGAAGAAGAAGAAATGGCTGCCCAACAACAGAATGACGATGATCTCTTCCCGGCGGTGGACTCTACGGGGCCCTTGGCCCTGGTCGGACAGCAAGCTGTGCCCCCTGCTGCTTTAAAGTCTATTCCCACATACGACGGCTACGGTAAGACGGCGTACGAGCACATCCAGGACATCCTTGCCCCGGCCGCATTGCATACTATTACCGATGAGAGTGTGAAGACCCGTCGCCGGCCCTTTCCCTGAGGGGAAAGCTTCTCTACCGGTGGAGATCGCTGCCGAGGGATCCATCACAGGGTGGCCCCAGCTTGCCAGAAGGCTCGTGAAAGGATGCAACGAGTCTGCTGACCCTACTTCTCTACTGCATCAGTTCCAAGCTATCCAGAGACATCCTCAAGAGGAGGTGTCTGATTTTAACATCAGGTTTGCGAGATCCTGGAAACGGGTACCTCGCGAACTTCGGCCTTCACCCGGCATGGCTGCTCACTACTATCTGAGATCCTTCAACTCGGACATATGCCCGTCGCCGAAGATTGCCGTAATAGACGAGTTTCTTGCGCTGTACGAGGCTGCCCAGCAAGTTGAAGCTGACATTATTTCCATCGGCAGACTCCCGTCCAGGGTGCAGGAACCCATTCATCCCGACTTCCCCAGATCCCAGTATCCTCCTGCTTCTGGTGGTGCGCCGTCCACATCAGGGCAGCAACCCCAGCAACAGTGGAATCCGGCGCCGGTCGTAACTCCTTACGGCCCGCCTCAATTGCATTATCCTCACCCGCCTCCTCCTGCTCCGCATTTTCCAGCACTTCCTGCTCCCCCGCAGTACGCACCTTATTCTAACCCTCCTCCATTAGCCGCATTGCCTCCACCGGCACAGTTGCCGCCTCCTGACAGTAGCATTCAGAACACAATTCTCCAGGAGGTGCGGGCTTTGGCCTCGGGATATCATGCCATGTCCAATGACATGACCGCTTTGAAGAAGAAGCAGGCCCAGATGGACCTTGCTCCTAGGAGGCCATATGCGCCACCGGCGCTGACGAAAGACAAAGCCCCAGAACACCAGCCGCAGAGGCGTCCGCCTCCGAGAAATGCTGCTATAGAAGACCCGCCTGGTCCTCCCGACCAGGTCAACTGGTGCACTACGTGCAATGACCCGCATTCGGAGGAAGACTGCACTCTGCACCAGCACTACATCCAGACCTTGGCCGGCAACGCCATAGAGGACGATGAACTGTACATGATCCCGGACGGCGAAGCCAACTTTGCCCTCCCAGAAGAGAATCTAGTGCCGCCCGCCAAGGAAGAAAAGAAAGCCGCAGATGCGGCCAAGCCTTTGCAAGTTTACGCAAGAAGAGAAAAACCGCAGCCCGGTGGGCTGCCACCGTACAAGCGGCTGTGGCCCTACACAGCCCAGGAGAAGGCATCCAAAGATAAAGCTCCAGCCAAGCCTTCTCCAGCAAAGGCTGCCCCTGTTCCAGCCAAGCCTCCAGCAAGAGCCCCAACTCCGGCTAAAGCTCCCGTACTCTCAGCCTCCAACTGAAACCAAAGAACAAGCCCAGGAGAAGCTGAAGTACCCGTCTCTGACCAAGAGACAGCGAGTTGAGGCTACCCAACAGTACCGGACGAAGTATGAGCCGGCAAAACAAGCAGAAGGAGCTAGTACCTCGGGCTACAGCATTGTAGACGAGTTGAAAAGAACACCTGCTAGAATCAGCATGTATGATGCTCTTCTGCTCCCAGGCCAGGTGGATCTGCTGCAAGAATCACTGAAGAACATGAAGAGCGGCAAGCAGATACAGCCCGCTGTCCTGGTTCAACCTTTGACAGTCTCAGCCACTGGGAAGAACAGACCGCCACCCTTTTATCTGTCTTTACGGATGCAAGGGCACATAGTTCACAACTGCATGGTGGATTCTGGTGCTTCCTCGACTGTGATGCCGAAGGCCGTCTGCGATGAGATCGGGATGGAATACACACGGAGCAGCCAAGGCGTGCCGCAATTAGACGGCACCCCCGTCAAGACAGCTTGGTGTCATAAAGGACATCCCTATCCGGCCGCACAAGGCTATCGACATCGTGGTCATCCAAGAGGTCGTGGTTGTTGACTCGGAACCTTACTTCGGCATGTGTCTCTCTCGGGAGTTCACCGCGAAGTTGGGCGGGTACTGCCTCTAGACTACTCACACATGGAAGTGCCCTTCAAAGGAAGGAGACCGAAAATTTTCAATGAGAAGCCTTCCACCTTCCTAGTAGAGAAGATACCCGGAGGAGAGTTGGACCGCATGGTCCAGTTGTCAGAGGAAGAGCTGGTGACAAGGAGCTGACTGAGCAAGCCTTCGAAGTGCTACAGCTTGAAGATGAGTTCTCGTTGCGGGACTTCAATGCCGTAATTGGGACAGAGCAGGGCTGTTACTCCATTGTACAGCCCGAGAGGCTTGACATGTCAGCTGCGAAAGAAGTAGGACCTGCACCCGAGAAGCTGTGGAAGCTTTTCTTTGACGGCGCGCGATGCAAGAATGGCGCCGGTGCAGGAGTGCTGCTGGTTTCTCCAACCGGAATCCAGAAGGACTATACCTACAGAGTTGGCCTCGGAGCCGCACTAACAACTCGGCGGAATACGAAGCCCTGTGCTTGGGTCTGCGAAAGGCGGAGAGGCTCGGAATCAAACACCCGCAGATCTTTGGAGATTCGTAGCCGGTGTGTCACCAAGTTACGAAGAAGTGCGCATCCAAACAAGCACTATCTTAGAGCGTACCGCAACCGGGTGTGGGACCTGATGGAGTCATTCGACTCATTGAATGTCAAGGCAATATCGCGTGAGAAAAACAAACACGCTGATATTCTGGCGTCTGTTGGAGCCAGTGCACGTTCCGGCCGACGACGTTGTCCGTAAACCGAAGCCGGTTCGCACTATTTACGTGCCTTCTGTGCTCGATAAGGACACCCACCGGCAGTGTTCGGCCAGACGAGGAGATCGTCACATTCCCGGTTAACGAAGTGTGTGTAATCGAAGGTAGAGACCCTGATGACGAGCAATATGAGGGGTTGATACAGTTAAGGAATAATCATGTCCCAAAAGGACTGATTACATTGGAGAGTCTCTTTGATCGTAATGACAGAGCAATATCCCATAGATCAAAGTAGACCCGAGGCAAGATGCTCGACCCGGAACTTGAACCCGGTAAAACTATCAAGGTCGGAACAGATCGCACGTCGGAGGAACTTGAGCAGATCGGATCACCGTGCCAAGAGTTCCCCGACATCGTGGCCTCGTGCTACGAGGATTTGAAGGGGTATGACAGAACCGTCATCCAAAGATACCATTGAGCTAGAGGATGGCGCCAAGCCATTCCGACAGGCGTAGGGCCGTGAATCCGAAGATTGAGGCCATGATGAAGGCCGAGCTCTTGAAGATGCTGGAGGCCAAGATCATCTACCCCATCAAACATTCATCCTGGGTCGCGAATTTGGTGCCCGTGAGGAAAAAGAATGGCGACATTCGTCTCTGTGTCGACTTCGGAAACCTAAATCAGGCTTCCCTCGGGGACCACTATCCGCTTCCCCAAATCGACCGTATTCTACATATCGTTGTCGGAGCCCGTAGATTTTCACTTTTAGATGGATTTTCCGGCTACAACCGGATTTGGGTCAAAGACGAGGACCAAAGATAAGACGGCGTTTACCACCAAGTGGGGGACGTTCGCCTATCGCCGCATGCCGTTTGGCTTATCCAATGCCGGTGCCACATTCCAAAGGGCCATGGACCCGGCCTTCCCAGAGCTGCTCAATAAGATTATTGTCATCTACCTTGATGACATGACTGTTTTCTCTCACCAACGAGGAGATCATGTTTCGCACCTACGGCAAATATTTGAGAGGTGTCGAGAATTCGGCATTTCTATAAACCCGAAGAAGTCTGTCTTCGCGGTAAAGGAAGGAAAGTTGCTGGGACATGTCATCTCCGAGGAAGGCCTCGCCATTGACCCTGACAGAGCAGAAGCCCTCGTTCGCTTGCCAGCCCCCATCGATAAAAAAGGGCTGCAGTCCTTCTTCGGTCAGATTAACTTCGTGCGGAAGTTCATTCCGGACTTCGCACAGGTGATCAAGCCTATGGCCGAACTGCTGAAAAAAGATACAAATTACGAATGGACTGATGAGAGAGAGCAAGCCTTCGAGGAAATCAAGGCTCGAATTGCGCAAGCTCCGGTGTTGACAAACCCGGACTACTCCAAGGACTTCATCCTGTATGCAGTGGGAGAACCCGAAAGTTACGCCGCAGTCCTGACTCAGAAGGGAGACGATGGTGAGGAGCGCCCCATAGCGTTCCTGAGCCAAGTGATTCAGCCGCATGAAGAAAAGTACAACTTTATAGAGCGGCAGGTTCACGCTGTTATGAAATCCCTCCGAAAGTTCAGGCATTTTGTCTCCCAGAGCAAAACGACTGTCTTTGTGATTCACCCGGACGTTCGAAGCTTCATCTTACAAGGAGAACCGGGTCACAAGAGAGCGGGATGGATTGCAAAAATCCAGGAGTTCGACATCGAAGTGCGGCCCACCAAGCTTATCAGAGGCCGAGCCTTGTGTCAGGAATTGGCCCGAAGCGCTGTAGCCGGCATCTCCGCCTGTAAGTGGGAGGACACAACGACACGCATCTACCTAGCCGACTCCTTATCGGAGGGGAGTGATTGGACAGATGAACTGGTGAGATTTTTCTGCACCGGAAGATGTCCCGATCACCTGAACGCCTCACAACGAAGGAGATTTCGGCTAGGTGCACTTAAGTACACTCTTCGCCCCGAGGGGCTTTACTTCAAAAACATCGACGACATCCCGTTGCGGTGCGTCAGAAAATCAGACCAGCCTAGGGTCCTCGGAGATTTTCATTCCGGGATGCCTGGGGGTCACCATTCTTCAAGGCCGACGGCCTTAAAAATAATTAGAGCCTGGTACTATTGGCCCACTCTATTTGGCGTACGCTCATGCAGTCTGCTCTAAATGTGATCAATGCCAGAGGTTTGCTGGTCGAAACAGAAAAGCACCCCTGCCCCTTCAACCGATTCAAGCCGAGACTCCGTTCCAACAATGGGGTCTAGACTTCATTGGGGTGATTTCGCCTAATTCCTCTGCCGGACACAAGTTTATTCTTACAGCCACCGATTATTTCACACGGTGGGCAGAGGCAATCCCGACCAAGAACGCAGACCAAGAAACGGTCATCAGGTTCATTGAGAGCCTGATTACCCGCTTCGGGGTTCCAGAGTCAATTGTGACAGACAACGGTCCGGGATTCGCAGGGCGCCGTACTCACGGAGTACACTGGCAGACTTGGCATCTATCACAAGATGTCTTCTAATTACTACCCGCAGGGGAATGGCCTTGCCGAGTCTACTAACAAGAACCTCCTGAAAATCATCCGGAGGACCATTGACAGAAACAAGCGGACTTGGCACTTACTCCTGAACCGGGCGCTGTGGGCGGACAGAGTTGCGTTCAAGAAATCCATCAGAACGTCCCCCTATGCGCTCGTCTATGGCAAAGAGGCCGTCATGCCATCCCACATTGAGATCCCTGCCCTATGGATGTTGGACGAAGACAGGAGCAGCGGAGACCCGGTGGACGACAGACTGTGCCAACTCCCGCAGTTGGAAGAAGACAGAGAAAGTGCATACCAGGCCTTCACTGATCATATTGCAGCCACTCAAGGCTGGTTTGCAAAAGGCACCACTGCCCGAGTTTTTGAAATCGGGGACCTGGTGCTGAAGTGGGACTCATATAAGGCAAAGCCGGGCAATCACGGGAAGTTTGATGCCCTCTGGGAGGGCCCTTATCAGATTGCCCGGGTGAACCAGTTTAATGCCTATGTACTTCGGGATATGGAGGGTCAGCTCCTGCCTATCCCTGTTAACGGGTTCCACTTAAAAATTTACCGCTGTTGAAGGTGCCCGAGTGGCCCTTCTTTGTAAAAATTTCCCTTATGCATTTTCGTTTCCCAAAGCATGTACGCTCTCAGCTTTCAGCTTTTAATTGTTATTTTTTATTTTTTGAGCTTAAACTACGGCATGGGAGAGAAAGACAGACTTCGCAGCGAAGTCTGTCGTCGCCCCTCAGGAGGGGCGAAGTTCGGGCTGCTTGGTTAAGTGAAGAAAAAAGAAAAATGGCTAAGTGTTGGCAGCCCGACTTCGCAGCAAGTCGGGCTGCGCCACCAAATGCGAAGCTTGAACGAAGAAAACTGCAAGGCACAAGAGAACGGACCGCGCTCACTTTGAGCGAAGTCCGACTTCACGCGAAGTCCGACTTGCCGGCTTGCGCGAGTTCGAACTGCGCACAACCTCCGCGCGAGTGCAAACCCGCGAGTTCGAACTTCGCCCGAACTTCGGCGAAGTCCGAACGCGCCTCAATTTCAAGCGCAGCTCGATACTCGGTCCAAAGGAGCAGAAAGTGCTAAGTGTTCGCCCTCCTCCGAAGGTTGCAAAGGACCGGACCGCGCTCAACCCTTGGGCGCGGAAGAAAGAAGAAAAGGAAAGGAACAGCTCAATGCGCACTCGCGCGAGTTCGAACTCGCCAAGATCCTCGGCGAAGTCGGATCGCGCCCAACTTCGGGCGAAGTCCGACTGCGCCTCGTTTTCTGGGCCAGTTTGGACAAAGGTTTAAAAAATGAATAAAATATTCAAAAAGTTCCAAGCTGGGCCCAAGGCGCATTGTGACCGTTTCTAAAGTGGGTTTCCGCACCAAGGGTTCTTTCTTGAGCAGTGTGCCCAGATTGCGGCAGTGACGTCAGCCATGGCGCAGCGTCCAAGACAAAGTTAATGATTGCACAGTCCTCAAGGAAAAGTGCAATAAAAAGAGCATGGCACGGCTGCCGGGGTACCTTTTTCCAAGCATTCTCCTGCGCAGCCACCCAAGAAACTTAACTCCAGCCGACCTACCCCTCCTCGCGCGGCATTAATGACGCCGTCGTTGTCTAGAAAAGGGGGCCGATGCATTCAAACATGCCAGACTGCGCAGATTATTCCTTGAACTGTGCAGATTATTCCTGTGACAGCAAATCTTCCGCAGACGCCCTGAACTCGTAATTATTGCTGATTCGGAGAGATGGACAGAGGAAAGATGCCAATGTCAGCGCAATCCAGCGAAAGTGGCGAACACAAGGATTTACCACGGCCGGGTGTTTTCAGAAGTGAAACACCGCCGGAGCGAAAGTCAAAGTCCCGGCCTAAAAAGTACAAGTGGGCAAGCCCCACCACCTCCGGTAAATTACCCGGCGGGATACGTGGACGGCTCGTTTTCTATGAGCCCGACTAAGCCGCGGACAAATGTGGAGAGTCGGGCCGACAAGGTTTCGCCCTCTCACCATTTCGGAGCGGCGTACAAGTCCAACCTTTTCGGATTCTTGTGCCCTCCCGTCCATCAATGCCCGGAGTCGGTAGACTCGATTGTCGACACTACGCACCGGCTACTCGGCAGATTTGCAGCTCCAGCGGTAAACCCTTGTTCGCGCTACGCAGGAGATCGTCCAACCAGCCTTTCGCCTGTGGTTGGAGTATGACTCAAAGACAATTGTCGTAAAGATAAATCGGGCGAGCAAGCAGGACGTTTCACGCAAACAAAACGGATGAGGGATTTCCTCAATTCAGAGCTGAACGCCCCGCTTGCAACTGGACAGTGGCCAACCGGCCCCATGCCCTTGGCGAGGTTTCAGAGCAAATATTTATACACCATTTTGGCATGGATTCTCGGCTGCGACTCTGATGAGCTGGTACAGCCGTACCAGCTAGCGCTGTCAGAATGTCTCCTGTGTGGAGAATCCTACGAACCAGCAGCGCAGAGAAGTGGAAAGCGTCCCATCTTTTTCGACTGGGCAGACTGGCTGGCATACGCCATCCACTCCAGCCTGGTCAAGATCCAGAAGAAG
Source organism: Wollemia nobilis (assembly GCA_028583015.1). Classification (NCBI taxonomy): domain Eukaryota; kingdom Viridiplantae; phylum Streptophyta; class Pinopsida; order Araucariales; family Araucariaceae; genus Wollemia; species Wollemia nobilis. The sequence continues at coordinate 5,562,598 of JAQPPZ010001028.1, forward strand.
CAGTCCACCGAATTTCGGTTCAGTTCTGTTCTAGCTTGGCTTTGTTTGTACCATTTGCACTCCCGGATGCCGATCCCGAACCTGAAGAAGGTCAACGAGAAGGGAGAGCCACAGCCCGTCTATAACTGGACGGATGACCTATACCGGAAAGGGTCCTACTACAAGTTTAACTTCAACTTTCTGGGATTGGTCATGTCAGTCTTCAGCGAAAGCGAAATCCCCCGCCCCCCGAGAGAAATGACGAACTCTTTGCTGAATCAGAAGCTCGGGGACGTTTTTAGACTGACGCAGGGAATTGTGGTCAGAATCTACGGATTCAAGGGCAAACCCCATTTGCTGCCCTACTGGTGCTCGGAGCATCTGTTTGGGATGGAGGTTGCCCGGCAGATGGACTATGTTGAGGAGGAGTTCGGCCTAGGAAAGAAAAGAGGACAGATTTTTCAATATCCTCTTTCCTGGGCGAACGTTGAGATTACTGAGGTAGGACAGCATGTCTACCTCGAGCAAGAGTTTTCCCGGATTGGCCTGGTTCTGTTGCCGCAGCGCTGGAAGTACGACCCGTACGGGATAAGGGGAAAGTTCACACATCTCTGCCCCGGGCAGATATAACCGAAGATAGATGCGATGTGGTCCATGTGGACCTTGACTGGGAAATTGAATTGATGGAAGCTTCTCCTCCCTGGCAGGATTTTTACTGCGAGGAGGTGACATATGACCCCAAGCGAAACCCGGACCACCACTTCTCATCTCCAGGGTTCAAAAAATTCCTATCCAAGATAGCAGGCCTTAACTGGCCAAAAGAAAAGATTATCGAATGCTGGAAGATGAGATGCCGCACGCAAAGCACGACAAATCCACGAGGAGAAATCCGGCCGTAGATGACGACTTTTCGGTTCTCTATGACCAAGCATCATGACAAGCCGGCGGCCGTTCGCATATCAAGGTTACGTTCCCCGAGGTCCCTTTGAGGATTATAAAGGAGGGTCTTCCTCCCAACAGTTGTACACTTCGGCAACTGCGAGCGCGGGCCCAGCAGACATCCAGGTGGATCCAATGCAGCCCGTGGCTTCCAAGGCGGCGCCTGAGAAGGCGAAGAAATTAGTCAAGGCAACGCCCGAGGTGATTCCTCAGGCACAAAAGACGCCAGCGCCGCCAGAGAGCAGACCGGTTGCGTCAGACCTTCTGCAAGTCAAACCCCGGTACAAGTTTACCGTGGGAGCATCGACGCTCGCTGCACCTGCTTCATCTCCTTCCCCCGATCCGACCATTGTTCCGTAAGAGAAGAAAAGGAAGAGAGTTGAGAAAATCAGGCGACCTAGCCTGACAGTGCAAGCAGCCAGTCGCAGAGCCGCAGCCGCGTTCAGCCGTTCCGAGGCAGTCCTCTGGGCAGTCCCGAGCCAGCCGCCGAAATCAGAAGCGCAGACATCCACCCAGCATCGGCTCAGGCGGAGCCCGCAGGTACGTTTGCTGCCCTTGTCTCTTTGGTCTCATCCAGTCCTACTCCTACTCCATCTCCCGCTCAATCCGAGCAAGCCATGGCCGCATCTTCCTCCCCGTCTCCACGCCCTTCTAGCGGCCCCCATTCTTTTGACCAGTTTGCTCAGAACCCCAACGTTTCCCTATCTCTGAGTCAAACTCCAAACCCTTCGCCTGAGGTTAGTGCTGAAGCCATGCATTCACCGTTACATCCACCGCCTCAGCCGCTTCAAACCCTTCCAGCGTCAGCCGCTCCCATCTCCACTTCCCGGTCGCCCCTAGAAGCGGCCGATCCTTCCGAGGTCCATCCGGTTCCTCCTGATCCCATTCCCGCAGGAGAGACGTCTCAGCAGAACCCTAGGCTGGGGGAACCAGATTTCATGGACGACCTCCGTAATATAGACGACTTGCCCCTGGCAACAAGAGCTGTAGAGTACTCTATCTCTTTCCTCCATAACCTTAAGCGGAGGAGACCTGAAGAGATAGCCGCCCTAGTGAAGCGCACCAAGTATAATTTTGAGAGGAGAGTGCTTACAACAGAGAAGATAATCCCGAAAGTGAAGAAGCCTCTCCGGGAAATGACCAGGGCGGACTACGAGCTCCAGACAAAGGAGAAGAGCTTTGATGATATCGACAAGCGATACGAGATTCAGGGAATCATTCGTAAAGCTGACAATCTCCTTGTCAAAAGTCTGGAGGAGCAGGAAGAGCTTTTCGGGTTGCAGGATAAGACAAGACAGCTTGAAGAGGACCTGTCTAGGTCCACTGAGCAGTTGGAAGCGGCGCGGCAAGAAATAGATGAACTTAAAGCCCAGCTGGCCGCTTCCCAGCAACAAGCCGCAACCGAAAAGCAGGCAGCCTTGGAGCAGATTTCTCAGCTCCAAGAGTCTTTGAAACAGGCGCAGTCGCAAGCTGCAGAGAGAGCATCTCAAGCGACGGTCTTTTCGAAGAAGAAAGTTAAGGAGATGCGGGCTGGTTTGCTGCGGGGATGCAAGCCCCACACCTATAAGGCGATGTCAGTTCTGGATTTCGCATCCAGAATTCAAGAAGTTTCTGCCCAGGGAAAGCCTGTGGTAGAGGAGGCCGAACGCCGTGCGAAGCAATGGCCGGACCTCGGCAATAAATCTTCGAGAGCGAGCGCGATGGCCTCCAATTCTCCCCCATGTCGTCATTCGCTGCAGAATGGGCAGATGCAAGGGTAACCTTGCATAAATATTTCAAAAAATTAGAAGAGGTGAGAGTTGCCAGACGAATGTTAGACGCATTCGAACATGAAAGAGACATTTGTATGGCTCCCTTTCACGCTCTTTCAGAACTAGGGTGCCCAGGTTTTGTTGAGAATGGCGAGTTTCTCACCCTAGATCGGGTGAAAAAGAATTGGCAGTCCTTTGAAGCAGACACAGCTGAAATTGATAGCTGGACTGAGCCAATTCAGGAGAGTCAGGTCACTCAGATGGTGTCCAAATGTTGCAAGATCAGCTCCTACTTCCAGGAGCTAGGAAAAAGATACTACACCATCGACCTGCACGCGGTCTCTGCTTTCCACGCAGCATTAGAAGAAGTTGCTGACCGCCGGCCATTCGAAGCAGAGGCCTGGGGCCAAGCCCAGGCCGCATACACTCGCATCTGCGAGGCAGAAGCAAAAGCTGGAGAGCCTTCGGAAGGTGATTCTGAGGGGGCAACTGACAAAAGTGAATCTGAAGAACAGTTGCCGCGAGGAGAACAACTAGAGCAGCAAAAGGCAGGGGAGGCAAGTTCCTCTGCACCCAATGGATGAAGGCATGGATTCTTTGCGCCGAGGCGAGCTCGACACCCCGCGAGCCGCCATAAATGTTGTCACATTTTGCACGGGGTGCAATGTTTTCAATTTTGTAACAGTTCTGCTCTTCTTTTCCCCTCTTCCTCTATTTTCCTTTCTTCTCTCTCTCCTTCCTCTTTCTTTCCCACATTCTCTTTCTTCCCCCTTTCTGGAGCCCCTCGCTGAATTTTAAACTTTCCAGCAAGTTACCTGAAAAATGGCTAAGTGTTGGTGCGAAGTTCGCACTTCGCCCGCTTTGGTGCGAAGTCCGCACTTCGCCCGCTTCTGGTGCGAAGTCGCACCTTGTGCGAAGTCCGACTTCGCCCCTTCCGGCGCAACGGCAGGTCGACAAAAGAGTGTTAAGTGCTGGGGCAAAGTCCGTACGGCGGCAGATACCGGTTTTCACCTGTGCGCAACCCGACTTCGCCACCGAAGTCGGAGTGCGCCCTTGACAGGTGCGCAGTAGGGAAACAAACTCGGAAATACACCTAAGGCATGAAGGCCTTCCCGACTGCGCTGTTTTCTGCCCGCGCAACCCGAGACGCTCTGATCCCAAGCGAAGTTGGACAAACTGCCTTTCAAGGCAGACACGTGTCAAACAACATCATCCATCATCCGACAAGTGTCCAGCCTTCGGGATTTGAGCCAAGACGTGCCGAGCAAAAGGACGAGCATGGGCTGCACTACCCGTGCCGTGACCTCATTTAAAGCCGATTGGAGGTTCTACCCGCTCCAGCCTACCCGCATACCTCGCCGAGAAGAAGTTCTCGCCCAACACACCGCCACGTAGCCGTCCAGCCTTCCAGGAAGACCATGCCGCGGGTACAGTCCGGTCCGACAAAAGGTCAGCATTTGCAGCTCCTTCGCCGCTTTTGTCAGCTTATGTTTGATCGGGACCTTGTGCCCATTAATGTAACGGGAGGGACTCGGGCTATAAAAACCCACCATGAATTCATTGTAAAGGGTGGAAGGGGAATGTCTGTTAGGGAACCAATGTAACCGTGCTTCTGCTTATAAATATAATTTGTATGCCTGGTTCTGTTCTGCTGCTTTTATTTCTTTATGCTTATGCTTTACGCTTCCTCGTGTCATGGCTCGTTGATTCGTTTCAGCATTTGGTGATCAGGCGCCTTTAGCATTGTTTGTGTACTTTTAAATTTCATATAATAGATGTGGTAGCAGTTCCATCAGTTGTGTGTTACGTTGTTGTCCGTAGTGGTGATTGATGCGCTGCCGTGCTGTTAGTTCTCCTTGTAGGGAGAATGTTTGCTAGGGGGCCATTGTAGCTGTGCGGTTAAAATCTCTGCATGACACATATACCTGGCTCTGATATCTCTAGGTTGCTTTCTACTTATGTTAGTGTCCGTAGTGGTGATTGATGCGTTGCCGTGTCGTTAGTTCTCCTTGTAGGGAGAATGTTTGCTAGGGGAACATTGTAGTTGTGCGTACACTGCCTAGGTATCGAAAGTACACATAGATTTTGCAGTTCTCAGTCATGCTTTGTATTTATAATGTAGTAAGTATTGGTGATTGCTGGTTGTCGTACTGTTAGTTCCCCCCCACCAACTCCAAGTATATTTGTATATTCTTTCTTGTTCATTAATCTCTTTCCTGCACTCTTAGCTTGAACATAAACCCCCCAAAAGGAGCCGGCCTTCTCCGGAGATTGGCACGGAAGGCATCTCTTCCTTCCGGCCTTTCATGCCGGTGGGCGAATCTGGGCGCATTAACCCAAAATCCTTTCCTCATGGCAGATTCGTAACCAACATGAAACAAACTCGGAAATGCACCCTAAGGCATGAAGGCCTTCCCGACTGCGCTGTTTTCTGCCCGCGCAACCCGATGGCGCTCTGATCCCAGGCGAAGTTGGATAAGCTGCCTTTCAAGGCAGACACGTGTCAAACAAGATCATCCATCATCCGACAAGTGTCCGACTCGGGATTTGAGCCAAGACGTGCCGAGCAAAAGGACGAGCATGGGTTGCACTACCTGTGCCAGTGACCTCATTTAAAGCCGATCTGAGGTTCTACCTGCTCCAGCTACCCGCATTCCTGTCGAGGAGAAGTTCTGCCCAACACACTGCCACGTAGCTTTCCAGCTTCCAGGAAGACCATGCTGTGGGTATAGTCCAGTCCGACAAAAGGTCAGCATTTGCAGCTCCTTCGCCGCTTTTGTCAGCTTGTGTTTTACTGGGACTTTGTGCCCATTAATGTAACGGGAGGGACTCGGGCTATAAAAACCCACCATGATTTCATTGTAAAGGGTGGAAGGGGAATGTCTGTTAGGGAACCAATGTAACCGTGCTTCTGCTTATAAATATAATTTGTATGCCTGGTTCTGTTCTATTGCTTTTATTTCTTTATGCTTTATGCTTTACGCTTCCCTGTGTCACAGCTCGTTGATTCGTTTCAGCATTTGGTGATCAGGCGCCTTTAGCATTGTTTGTGCCATGGCTTGTTAATTTATTTTAGCATTTGGTGGTCAAGCACTTCTGAACTTCATAGACTAGATGTGGTAGCAGTTCCATCAGTTGTGTGTTATGTTGCTGTCCGTAGTGGTGATTGATGCGTTGCCGTGCTGTTAGTTCTCCTTGTAGGGAGGATGTTTGCTAGGGGACCATTGTAGCTGTGCGGTTAAATTCTCTGCATGACACATATACCCGGTTCTGACATCTCTTAGTTACTTTCTGTCTTGAGTTTCCGTACGTAGTGGTGATTGATGCATTGCCGTGCTGTTAGTTCTCCTTGTAGGGAGAATGTTTGCTAGGGGACCATTGTAGCTGTGCGTATATTGCTTAGTACAGAAAGTACACTTAGATTTTGCAGTTCTCAGTCATGCTTTGTATTTATAATGCAGTAAGTATTGGTGATTGCTGGTTGCCGTACTGTTAGTTCCCCCCCACCAACTCCAAGTACATTTGTAAATTCTTTCTGTTCATTTATCTCTTTCCTGCACTCTTAGCTTAAACATAAAAACCCCCCAAAAGGAGCCGGCCTTCTCCGAAGATTGGCACGGAAGGCATCTCTTCCTTCCGGCCTTTCATGCTGGTGGGCGAATTTGGGCGCATTAACCCAAAATCCTTTCCTCATGGCAGATTCGTAACCAACAGTTCCATCTCTATTAAAAGAAAGTCAAGCTGAATATTGTCAATTATGAATTGGTAGTAGTTAAGCTTGTTATATGTTTATATAATTATATTTGTTAAGAAGCTCTAGACAGTCTAGCATAATAATGAACTCCCCATTGTCCCCTATCATTGTTCCTTATCGTGTGGAGTTCATTTAATATCTCAAGATTCTATTTGGAGTTGTCTTGAACAGGGTTAAGCTAGATATGGGTATTTGGCTCTTTACTCAATATAGTCAGTTACCAAAGCAGCTGCTTCATCTATCAAGATTGCTATTGATTGCTTGCCTTTGGTAGCTTTTTCGTAAGTGCTCCTAATCATTTCTATGTATTCGAAGAAACAAATGAGACCATCCAGAATGAAGTCTCTTGATTGACATTGATGCAGAACAAGCTCAAGATTGCTTCTGGCCGCATGTCTGCATAAATATCTTTAGTGTATTCTATACTATTAATGTGGCTTGAATATGTGTGCGCTACCTTCATCCATCCAGTCTCAACTTGGACCTCCAGCATTATCGTTCGTCGTTGCGGTATAACAGAGGGCTATGGACAGTGCACACCTTGGCCTAGAGTTACCTTGTTTCAGTCATATGTCAAATCCTAATACCGACTGTCAAACCTTAAAAACTCTAACCACAGATTTGAGCCTACTGAAGAGACTAGACCTATCACGTAATTGACCATACTGTAACAATTCTTGATTGACGAAGATAACTGTTGGGGTTAGTAACAGTCGGGAACGATGTCAAGCAGGGCAGTTGTAAGTAACAGTCAAAACAGTGTCTGCTAGGACAGTTATCTGTAACAGTTGGAAATAGTGTCAGACAAGGCAGTTGTCAGTAACCGTCAAAACAGAGACTGCCAGGACAGTTGTTGATAACAGACCACAGTAATAATTATGGCAGTTGTTGGGGAACAGAGAAGAAAGCCATTTTTCTAGGTGAAGAAAAGCTTTAGGAGAAAAATAGACGATACTTGACTTTTAAAAAAAAAAAATTCCGGGGTACCAAAAAACGTCATTTTGAGACCTTGTCTGTTGTGATCGTCTTTTCAAGCTGATTGTTTTGATATATAGCACCTAAACATTTTTTACGGACCATTGCTAAAAGTAGTTACTAAAACAACACCTATTTTTAACAAGGCAGTTTGGGTGGTCCAAATCACAAGTGCATGGGTGGAGGAACTAGAGGAGCTATGAAGGAGATGGAGCAAAACCAATTGAGTGACCAGATAGGGCTATTGAGTCAACAACTTACTAACCTATAGAACTGTTGGTCACGGATCTGCCACAGGAAAGGGTTTGGTTTGTTTATGCGCCCTAGACCCGTCCAACACTTTGAAAGGCCGAAAGGAAGGGATGCCTTCCATGCCAATCTCCAGAGAAGGCTGGCTCCTTTACTACACTACACTGGGGTTTCAGATTAAGGAACTGGAAAGAGATTGGGAAATTGCTGAAAGAGATGAAAATTGCTGAAAGGAATGGGAAATATGGCCACAGGCCAGATGGTTCCAAGGGGAAGAACAAGCAGCACAATTACTAACTTCTACTTAAATCAGCAGCAATCAATATCATGAATATAGCAGAAACTAACACTGAAATATTCTCTGATATGTATCCTTCAATAATTCCAGGTTTCGTTCTTTATCACACACTTAAATCCAGATTGCAGAATTACAACATGCATATAAAGAAACAAAATTAATAGAAATAATGACAGAAGGCATCATACACAGAAAAGGAGTCCAGAATCAGAACCAGGAGTCTTAATATTGATGCAGAATTTAAGTACAACAACTCTCTAGCAGAACGTTCCCCCCCCGATTACATTACATTGAGCTGGTTTTTATAGAGGAATTCACCTCTGTAACATTAATGACAAACCCTAAAAGTCGTTGGGGCAGCTGAGATTTGACCCTTGTCAGATGACAGTGCATTCAAGAAATGCGGCTCACCCGTATCTGCAGTTATGAAGCGTGGCTTCGGACAGGTTTTACCGCTGGGACTGCTTGTCTCATTACTGCGGTTGGTGGAGTCTGCCCTCAGGGGCTTTCCCGGACCTGACAGCGCCGTCTCGATGGGATGGGCAGGAGACCCAAATTCGTGCGCCATGGAAGGGCCTTAAATTCCCACCTACCTTCTCCTTCTCTGGAAGCGCGCCCTCTTGATGCAGCCTTAGCGCTTAAAAACGCTCTGGAGAAGCTTCGCTGGAAATCGGGCCCGAAGTGCAGTTCTTCGCCTTTGGCATGGTCCGGCAGGGAAGGTTCGCTCAAACTGAGCCCGAAATGCAGCTTCGCCGGAGTTGATGCCCGAAAATGGGAGTTCGCTGGAGCTGGGGGGAGGGGTGCTTTAGCTCTTGCTTTTGCCTAAGTCCGGAATGGACTTTCATTGGATGGAGTTCGCTCCGGCTAGGCCCGAAATGGAGCTTCGCTGAAGAGAGGACCCGAAATGCAGCTTCGCCTTGTTGAGGAGCGAAGACAAGCTTGACCTTTTGCCTTAGACACTTTTCGCCCGAAGCGCTTCTTCGCTGTTGACGGGAGGTTCACTGGAGACAGCGCCCGAAATGGAGCTTCGCCTGAATGCTGAGCAAAGATGAGCTTATCTTGCCTTAGTCTTTTTTTGCCCGAAGTGCATCTTCGCTGTTGAAGGTGGATTTTCGCGTCAGAAATCCGCGAAAGGGGATTTTCGCACGAGAAATCCGCGAAGCGGATTTTCGCTCTAGAAGTCGGCGAAGGAGGATTTTCGCACCAAAATTCTATGAAGCGAATTTTCGCTCCAGAAGTCGGCGAAGGAGGATTTTTGTGCCAGAAATCCGCGAAGAGATTTTTGCTCCAGAAATCAGCGAAGATGAGTTTCACGCCAGAAATCTCCGAAATGGATTTTCGCTCCAGGCAATGAGCGAAACATAGTTTGACCTGGTTGACTTTTGCCTTAGTTTTTTCTCGCCCGAAATGACTTTCGCTGGTTCTGCTTCCCGGGGCCATAACTTTTGATCCGCTGCCCCGATCGCCTATTATAATATATCGCCGGAAAGCTTACGAAAAGATCTGCAATGATGAAATATCTAAAGATCATTTCATCCAATTTATCATCCTCTTTTAGGGCCTGCGAAAATGCCAACACTTTTGCATGTGCTTTGCCGATTTAAAGCTCCAAAGGGATTTCGCTGGCGAAGTGCGCTTCACACTTAGGCAAAATTTTGTCAAAAATTTAATGTGGCAAAAATGCCAACATTTCTGGCGGCTCGCGGGGCATTTAGCTTGTCTGAATGCAAATCGATCCCAGGCCTTTATCCATTGGGCAACAGAGTCATCCTCGCTGTCCTCTTCTGAATGTTCACTGACGACAGTAAACTCTTCCTCCAACTTCTCCCCTTTGCTTCTTCCTCCTCTCCTTGGCGCTCATGGTCTTCTTTTGGTGCACTAAAAAAAACTGCACAAACTAAACTAAAAAAAAACAACTGAAACCTTTACTTACCAGCCGGCCTATTTACATTATTTACACAAAAGTTTGCGACATGATTGGCATGCCGCCACCACAAAATTGTCGTTGGGCGCCTACCCAGTGAATCTGCAGTGTCCGGACCAGATCTGATTGTACTTGAGTTGATCTTTGAAGTCCGGCTGGCCTCCCAAAGTTTGCCAGGTTGCGAACAGGGTGCAACGTGGCAGGTTATCATGCATGCCAGTACTCATACCATTAATGAATAACGTGGTGAAGAGATTTACCACATGAGAGCCTTCTTCGAGCACTGGTTGCAGTGATGGCTGGAGCCAATACCACCACTTTAGAGAGTCCACTGGTTGCGGGCTCTTGAGTACGGGTTCCTCTAACTCCTTAATGTGACAGCAGGATTCTTCCGGCGATAGGCCTTCTGTCGGGATCTCCTCAGGATCAGCCTCCTGATGAGGCATGCTTATTGGGTTTTGGCTAAATACTTGCGTGCTATGCCCTGGGACACAAAAAGGGTGCAAAAATGTGCCCTCTTTGCTCTCAGAATCTGCCACTTGAGCCTGTTCCCCTTCTTGGCCCATCTCCTGATGGAAACTGCAAGCAACCATATTATCCATTGCTTGAGCAGTGCTTGCATATTCCCACCGTTGGCCTTGGACGAGATCCGCCTCTTGAGCTCCACACAGCTGCATTCCAGGTCTCTGCACAGTTTGAGGGATCTGCCATTGTGAATATTGTGCGGGATAGACGGGAGCAACAACTACCTGAGAGAGTGATGGAAAGGCAGTTTCTCCCCACTGTATTTTTCCTGATAGGAGTAGAAGTCGCTCCGCTTGTATTGCCTCTTGAAAGACTTGAGGGAATCTCTGTTCCCCAGATTGTAGTAGGAGGAGGCTTATATCCGGGTGGAAAGCCCGAACATAGTAGAGGTGGGCCTGGGCGGGTGTCGGTCGGATCTCCTCTGGAATTCTCTTCCAACTCCTGCAAAATCGGACATTGAAGTCTGTGATGCTTTCTAGAGGTGCTCTCATGATGGTGGAGAGGTGCATCAAGAGTTGAAAGGGATCCTGAGAGCCATCAAATGTGTTGACTAGTGCTCCTGCCAAGTCCGCCCATGAACAGATGCTCTTACGCCCGAGTATTTTGTACCATTGCAACGCCCTTCCTTCCAAAGACAGAACAGAAGTCTGATCATGACATCTTCGTGGGTTATGTCATGGAGGGTCGCTAGAGCAGCAATATCTTCAAGGTGCTCTCGGGCCATTCCCTCAGTGCCATTGTATTTTGTTAGGGTCTTCAGGGCACTTTTGGGAATCTCGTGCCAACTTTGGAGATTCAGAGGGCCAGGATCATCCCAGCTGGGATAGCATACCTTTGCCATTATAGCAGTGGTCTGCAGAGATCACGGTCCTTGCCACTAAGTCGGAGTCGCCAGGTGAACATTCTTTTCTCCGCTTGTGAGGTCAAGGCTGCTCACCAAACCTTGATTCCTCCGAGGTGTCTTCTTTCAGCTTAAAAGGCGCCTACGATCAAGAAATCTGGATCTTTAGCTCAACAGAGTCGCCAGGTGATTTTGCCAGATGAAGGCAAGCCAGAGATTCACCAAACTCGGGCTTCCTTAAAATATGGAGACTGTTCGTCCCACCGGGCGTGCCAGAAAAACTGTTGGTCACGGATCTGCCATAGGAAAGGGTTTGGTTTGTCTATGCGCCCTAGACCCGTCCAACACTTTGAAAGGCCGGAAGGAAGGGATGCCTTCCGTGCCAATCTCCAGAGAAGGTTGGCTCCTTTACTACACTACACTGGGGTTTCAGATTAAGGAACTGGAAAGAGATTGGGAAATTGCTGAAAGAGATGAAAATTGCTGAAAGGGATGGGAAATATGGCCATAGGCCAGGAGGATCCGAGGGGAAGAACAAGCAGCACAATTACTAACTTCTACTTAAATCAGCACCAATCAATATCATGAATATAGCAGAAACTAACACTGAAATATTCTCTGATATGTATCCTTCAATAATTCCAGGTTTCGTTCTTTATCACACACTTAAATCCAGATTGCAGAATTACAGCATGCATATAAAGAAACAGAATTAATAGAAATAATGATAGAAGGCATCATACACAGAAAAGGAGTCCAGAATCAGAGCCAGGAGTCTTAACATTGATGCAGAATTTAAGTACAACTCTCTAGCAGAACGTTCCCCCCACGATTACATTACATTGAGCTGGTTTTTATAGAGGAATTCACCTTTGTAACATTAATGTCAAACCCTAAAGTCGTTGGCAATGCCGTCGGAGTAACATTAATGACAAACCCTAAAAGCCGTTGGGGCAGCTGAGATTTGACCCTTGTCAGATGACAATGCATTCATGGAATGCGGCTCACCCGTATCTGCAGTTATGAGGCGTGGCTTCGGACAGGTTTTACCGCTGGGACTGCTTGTCTCATTACTGTGGTTGGTGGATTCCGTCCTCAGGGGCTTTCCCTGACCTGACAACGCCGTCTCAATGGGATGGGCAGGATACCTAAATTCGTGCGCCACGGAAGCGCTTTAAATTCCCACCTACCTTCTCCTTCTCTGGAAGCGCACCCTCCGGATGCAGCCTTAGCGTTGAAAAAAACTCTGGAGTGGCATCGCTGAAAATCAGGCCCGAAACACAACTCTTCGTTTTCGGCATGGTTCGGCAGGGAAGGTTCGCTCAAACTACGCCCGAAATGTAGCTTCGCCGTAGTTGATGCCTGAAACGGGAGTTCACTGGAGCTGGGGGGAGGGGTGTTTTAGCCTGCTGTTTTTGTCTAAGTCCGGAATGGACTTTCACTGGATGGAGTTCGCTCCAGCTAGGTCCGAGATGGAGCTTCGCTAGAGAGAAGACCCGAAATGCAGCTTCGCCATGTTTAGGAGCGAAGATAAGCTTGACCTTTTGCCTTAGACACTCTTTGGCCGAAGCGCTTCTTTGCCGTTGACGGGAGGTTCACTGGAGACGGTGCCCGAAATGGAGCTTCGCCTGAATGATGAGCGAAGATGAGCTTATCTTGCCTTAGTCTTTTTTCGCCCGAAGTGCATCTTCGCTGTTGAAGGCTGATTTTTGCGCGAGAAATCTGCGAAGGGGGGTTTTCGTGCGAGAAATCCACGAAGCAGATTTTCGCTCCAGAAATCGGCGAAGGAGGAATTTCGCGCCACAAATCCGCAAAGCGAATTTTCGCTCCAGAAGTCGGCGAAGGAGGATTTTCGTGCCAGAAATCCGCGAAGCGAATTTTCGCTCCAGATGTTGGCGAAGGAGGATTTTTGCACCAGAAATCCGCGAAGCGGATTTTCGCTCTAGAAATCAGCGAAGATGAGTTTCGCGCCAGAAATCTCCGAAATGGATTTTCGCTCTAGGCAGTGAGCGAAACATAGTTTGACCTGGTTGACTTTTGCCTTAGTTTTTTTCTCAACCGAAATGACTTTCACTGGTTCTGCTTTCCAGGGCCATAACTTTTGATCCGCTGTCCCGATCGCCTATTATAATATATCGCCGGAAAGCTTACGAAAAGATCTGCAATGATGAAATATCTAAAGATCATTTCATCCAATTTATCATCTTCTTCTAGGGCCTGCGAAAATGCCAACACTTCTGCATGTTCTTTGCTGATTTAAAGCTCCAAAGCGATTTCGCTCGCGAAGTGCACTTCACACTTAGGCAAAATTTTGTCAAAAATTTAATGTGGCAAAAATGCCAACAAGAACCAATTTAGCCATGAAGTTAAACATTTGAAAGATCTTATTAATCTTTTGAACTCTGAAAATATCAAAGTAAAAAGGGGAATTGAGGGGAAATTCCATGAGGTTGAAGGGTGTTTAACAGGAGCCACTCATGTACACCAACAGATTAACAGTGCTGGCATTGAAGGAAAGGCTGGCAGTTTGGGACATATGGAAGAGGCTGTAGACAATGCTCTTTTTAATAATAGTACTTCATATAAAATGCCCAAGTTAGACTTCCCAAAGTTTAATGGAAAGGACCTTGATGGTTGGTTGTGCCGAGCGGACCAGTTTTTCAAGCTCCACAATGTACCCCGATACTTATGGATCACCATGGCATCCTTTAATTTTGAGTTTGAAGCCCTTCAATGGTATCAATGGGTGCAACATATGATGCTTGACCTTTCTTGGGAAGAATTTGAAACACAACTACTCACTCATTTTGGCCCTAGTGAGTATGAGGACTTTATAGGATCTTTAACAAAATTGAAGCAGACTCTACTGTTCGTGACTATCAGACTCAGTTTGAGAAATTGGCTAATCGGACAAGGGGTTTGAGTGAAGGATTTTTTCAAAGTTGTTTTATTAGTGGGTTGAAGGATGATATTAAGGCCGAGGTAAAAATGTTTAAACCACAATCCATGATGCAAGCAATAGGGTTGGCTACGCTAGCCAATGAAAAATTTATTGTTTAGAGGCATTCATCTAACTGTTATGTATTACAAAAAGACGTTATTTGAAGATGTAACTGTTATTCTATAGTTGTTACTAGCTCGAACCCCTACTTGCACGTGGATGGAAACCCTCGAGTGTTAGGGTTAGGGTAGCTGAAGTCTATATAAAAACCAAGGGGGCAAGAGAAGAGGCATCTCATATTTTGTTGTATCAAAGCTCTGCTCCTCAGGAGGTTTCCCCCTCAAAGAGGCTTGCGATTCTGTAATGTGTTCTTGTTTTTTGCAATATAATATGCTGCATTTCTATTTCGTATTGCAATATTGTTAATTTCAATCTTATTTTCTGTTATTATTGCAATATCATGTGGATGTGCTTTTATTTTACTTCAAGGTTCCTAACATTTTGTTAATGCTTCCCATGTTGCAAAGGGTTGATCTATTGTCTTCTTTAGGTGCCATTCCATTGCGATTCTACACAAAGTCGCCAGAAATAATCTTAACCATGATTGCTCGTCTTTGACTCTGTTTTCTTGCCATATGGTTACACATGTTTCGATATGGTGTTTTGGGCCTTCCTGTTACCTAGAACGGTGGGCACTTCTGCTTGCCTACAGCGACTGCAATTTGTGCCATACTCGCCATAGGTGGTTGTTGTTCGTAAGGTTCTTCTTCACTTGGCACTTCTTCACCTCACACACTACCACCACTAAACAATCTTCAATCGATATAGGCATTTCATGGCCTCCTTTGTGAATATACGTGCATTGGTTCTAGTCTACTTGCCCAAGCACTCTCCTGTGGTTGCCCTTGCACTTAACTTCTGTCCTCTTTGCCTCTTGGCAAACTCCTCCACTCTTGTGCTAGCGTTACCAGCCAATCAACGTCGTCTCCATGTGCTCTCTCCATGTTGGCACTTCCGCTTGCGCGAATGTTGTCTACGGTCTCTGCTTCATTTGCTCGCATACTACCTTGGATTTACTCCATTGTTAACAACAACATTTGCCACCTCTCATGTGTTTCGCTTGGATTCTCCTCGTCTTGAGGACTCCACACACGTTCCACTAGTCGCTCCCCAAATTCAGTTCCTCTAGACTACAATACTTGGTTGGCAATGTTTTGCTCAATACCCCTTAGTCAAGCAATCTTCGTACTCCTTATACGAATTTGACTGTCTCCATGATCTTGTCTTCCACGCCCCCATAGTAGTGAATTTATCATTCATCTCCCACTTCTCGTGTGTTGATTCTTCTTTAACTGGACCCAATTCTGATTCGACAATGGCAATGATGCCAAATGTAGCATGGTGGTGAGTATTCCAAGAATGGAGGACAAGATGACAACTTCGAGGCCAAACAAGACTGCAGTCAATGTAGTTTTGCTCAACAATTTACACTTGAACGACATTAACACTTGACTCATATGACAATATGACTTGAACGATACTTCCACTAGAATGACATTTGTTGGAACGACAAGCATTGGAACGACATGCACTAGAGCGGCATGCACTGGAACGACAAGCACTAGAACGATAGTCTATTGGAACTGTAAGTGCTAGAACGACAATGTGTTGGAATGGCAAGTGCTAGAATGACACTTGCTAGTACGGCAAGATCAACTCTACTAGATCGACAAGTGCTCAACGCTATTGGAATGGCCACAGTCAATCTACTAGAATGACGTGATCGTTGCCATTAGAATGACACACTCAACAGTTCCATTTGTATGGCATTCTGGACTGCAACTTCCCTGTTCCACGTTCTGATTGCAACAATGATACTTGCACATAGAGAGTCCAACACACAACCACCAATTACCAATGACATTCATACTATACACAAATTACACATATCATGGATAGAAGATGAGTCATTTGCATTACTCAATAGTATGACATTACAAAGTCTCATACAATGCGTATGCAATCTCTCCTAACACATGCTCTACGTCTACATACACACTGCATTGTTTGCACATACATATGGTTTTCCAATACACGACTCTATTCTCTACATGGATGATTTTTTCTCCCTTGATAGATGTCTGATAGTCTCGAATGGAGGGGGGGTCTATTTATGCTTGTGTCTTGGCCATTGCCAACGACGACTTCCAAGATAGCGCACCACCCAAATGTCTCCCCATTCGGACGTTCACATAGCACCCTTAATACTTTCTATAGTCTATTGCAATTTATCAAACTCATGATTAAATTGCATTACATTGATATTTCATTTACATTTGCATTTGCATTTCACAAACATTTTACTCACATTGGCATTTACATTTCATTTCAATTTATTTACATTTCATTTCAATCTATTTACATTTAGTGCATTTTGCACTTATTCCTACTATGTTCACTACTTTTTCTTTCGAGGTACAGAACCAGTGCCTACAAGTATGTGAAGCTAGCACCTGAGCTGGTGAAATGATATGCCAGGATGAATATTTGGCATACTTGATTCAATGGTTAGAAGGAGGATTGGAGACGTTTCAGTAGATGGCTTCTAGGTTGAAGGTGGAGGAATTGACTAACCAAGTATGAATGGTGGAAGGTCAACTTTGACAAGTGTAGTGGGATGTCGAAGTAGAACTAGTTGGGATGAGAAATGAGATTGAAGATATGAGGTAGACAAATTAGCATAAGGATTAGTTAATAGGATAGTTGAAATAGAACTAGTTGGGATGAGAAACGAGATTGAGGATATGAGGCAAACAAATGAGTAGCAGGATTAGTTAATAGGATGGTTGAATTCCGAATGCACAGTTAGGGAACAAACTCTTGAAGGCAAGATGAAGGGGCTTTCCCATAAGGAGCTACAAATTGTAGAATAGAATAAGCAGTTGACAGAAGCTGCAAGGAAGGAAGCAAAGGCAACAAAGTGAGAAGTTTGAGTTGAGAGCTAGGCTGGAAAATATCGAGCAGAAGTTGCATCACTATGGCTTCTAGTGGGCTTAGGTCTATGCTAAGAGGCTCAAGGGAGAGAACAAAGCTTTGAAGCTGCAAATTTAGGAACTTGGAGTATCTGTTCAGTCACCTCAACCTCAGCAGAGCCAAAAGTCCCCAAGAGCAGCAACAATCGTCGACGAGGACGTTGACCAATCTAGAGGGAGGGCAAATGTAGGCAATAGTTTTGACATGCTACCTCAACAAAGGAAATAAACGTGTTAGAAATAAAATATGCGTGGATGTCAAATATGCATATGTTAAGTTTTGAAATTTTGAATTAAAGATGTATGTTGTACTAATGCATGTAATAATGACTCAAATTGGAGATATGTGTGAACATAGTCATGGAAAGGTCATTAGCACCGAATTTGTCTTGTAGTCAGGAGGTGAGATGTCAAGGTTGGTAGTTGTTTGTAACTATCGTCACCATAGTTTAAATAGGACTCCCCTCATTCATTTGAGAAGGTACACACACGTACATACACACATAGATGGGAGACATTATATATGCTAGAGAGAGTCCATTGTAGTTGCGTTGTGTATGCCAACAGAGATAGTGTAAAGTGCAAAAGAGGTATTGTATACAAGTTCATTTGCAATAATTGTTCATACTTGTTCATTTGCAATTACTATTGAATGATTGGTGTAGTAGATTAAATTCAATCTTGTCATTTGTATTCTTTTCCAAGTTCTGCCGTATAGGGCTGTCTGGTAGTTACTAGGCCGTCCATCATAGTTCTCAAGTTGTACAGTGCAGTTGTCAGGCTATCAAGACTACAGGCAAGCCGTTTGGCTAGTGCCATCTGTTTGAGATGAGTGCAGGCATTTGATTCTTAGACTAGGCTGTCTGAAGTAGTGAACAAGGCCATCAGAGACAAGGAGATGATGCAGGCTGTATAGTTGCAACAATGCAAGTTGTAGATAGTTAATCTATCAATCCAAATTGTTCTTCCAAGGGTGGAATACCACCATCATGCTACAACCACCTTGTAAAGAGGATGGATAAGTCCAACCCAAGGTTGTTTTCCTATGCCAATATGCACTTGATTGCAAAATTATACACATATTTTGGACTTGAAATTTTGTTGCAATCTGAAAATCTTCGAAGTGACATTCATCTTTCTTCGAGTTTTAGGACATCATCTTCATTCAACTCCACATCAATCTTCGCGTGCACCTCATTGTTAGACTCGGAAAAGTCTGATTTGTTAAGGATGCAACATCCTCATTCATAGATTGGTTTCTCAAGTTAATGATATACTTGTGGTGCCCATTTTTAAATGTTAGGAGGTCCTCTTAGTTGTTATCAACTTTACCATTTGCATTGCGCATGACCCAACAAGGAATTTTAGGCTGCCTTATATAAGGTGATCATTATAAAGTCTAGGAAAAATGTTTGTTTAGCAATGATGACTCTTTTCCCTGTCAATACCCCATCTTCATTTGATATTAGTTTTCTTCTAGAAGTGAGAAATTGGGTGGCTACAAGGTTGGTGCACCCAACTCTTGCCAAGTCTTCTCTAGAAGCACATTCACACTTGACCCCCCATCAATAATGATATGCATCAACATATGTTGCAGTAGCTCTATGGGTCGCAAGATAGGATGCTTGCCAAAAGCAATCATCAATACTGTTGGGTTAATCTCATTGTTACAAAACTAAGAACTCACTGAGTCTGGATCTAAGTCAGCCTTGCCGAGTCACTCGGGCTTGGACTTGGAAGTTTTCCAAGCTTGGCCAAGTTTTTGAAATACTCGCAGAGTCTCAAGCAAAAATTCGTTTGGTTGCATGGATACAGAAAAACGACAGAATTTTTTTTATCAAAGTCCCTCATTTCTTCTATTTCTAGTTGGATAGAGAGCAGAGACAAGCTGAGATCCAACCAACGACAACAATAAATTGTATCCTAAATCTAATTTTTTTAGTTCCACCCTACCAAAAAGCTGAATTGGGTATCCAAAATCCAATTGATAATGTTGGTGCGGGCAGGGTCGGGTGCGACTCCCGGGTGACTTTGACGGTGTAGAACCCCCTGTTCGTGGTCTCTCAAACCAAGGCGGCTCCGTAAGGGGTTTTTCGCTTTAAAAAAAAAAAAAATCTAATTTTTTTAGTTTTAAAGAATCTAACAGCCACCCAACAATTACGTCTGAGGTTAAAATTTTTTGTTTCAGCTGTCAATGTGTAAACTTGACAAAACTGAATCATGACTCCCCTTCAAAAACTTCTTTTTGCACCAAAATGCAGAAAAGGAGAAAAATTCAGTTCAGATAGTGAAGGTCCTAATGGTTTTGCCGTATCACGTTAGGGTATGCGCAAAGGGCACTGCCCCTTGACGCTGCAAGGGGCACTACCCCTCAACCCTTGACATGGGTGGCGATGGGTGTTGCTCATCATGTTGGTCGTGTTGGTCATGAAGGTCATGTTGATCAAGTTGATGATATGGTTGATTGGAGAAAGTGGAGTGAGCAATCGGAGAACAATGTGTTGTGGGCAGCAGTTTGAAGTGATGCCAGTTGCAAAAGATGTTTGGAATAGGAGAGAGCAGAGAGGAGCAGTAGCAACAAGAGCCTCTCTTTTCAATGGATGATTTTGAAAGTTTAGTGGAGTTAGCGACAAAGGCACAGGAAGAGGTAGGGGCATGGGTACAAGCACAGGCACAAAAAGAGAGGACTAGAACTTCTTCTAGGGCAAAGGGAAAAGGCATTGCAAGACACTAGATAGTGGGCCTATTGAGGCATTTTGACACATTTTGTAATTTGTACATTTTTATATCATAAGCAATACAAGAATATTTGAATTTTGGAGGCATCAAAATTTCTTTAATTGAAGTGTGTTTTGTCACTTTCATGTGTAGTTTAAGCTTGTATCACTTACAATATTAATTTTTGATTTGTGTAATGTTAATTAATTGTGATATGCATGAAAAATACTTTTTTCCAATGAAAATTTGCATTTTCTTCATTTTTTTTTTTTTTGTTGAGTTTTTGTTGAGTTTTTTGAAGTTTTTTGCAAAGTCCCAAGTCAACCTTGCCAAGTCCGAGTTTCTCAACTATGGTTAATATATTGGTCCATCAATGTAGTCTTCTCCTTTGGTGGAATGGCTTGCAATCCTTCTTATCAGTCAAAATGATCATATCAATTCCTCAAAAGCATCATGTTGGCTAGGTATCACCCTTAGTAGCATTGCTACTTTCATTTGGGCATCATGTTGACATGTTATGTTTCATGATGTCAAAGGTTCGTCACATGCGGATATGATCAACATCCTCTCTTGATCTTCTTTGTTGTCATGTGCCTTTATTTCTTCCTTCTCAATACTTTCTCTTGATGATTGGAATTGGATATTCAGCCTTCTTCTTCTTTTGGACCCATGTGACAGCTAGAACATGCTTTGTCCCCAAATTTGGTTCTCCAATTTTGATCAAATTGACGTTTTTGGTTGCCCCTCTTCTTGCTTGGGACAATGGTCTTCCTCATGGTTGCTAGGTCCACACCATCTACACATTCTTTGCATGTTAGGATTAGCGTCGTTTGTACAATCATGTCTAAAATGCCCTTGCTTTTGACATTTATGACATTGAACAATAGGACTTGACCATGTCATCTTGTATGTGGTTGTTTTGGTTCCTATTCTTTGCAGCACCTTGATTGTTATTATTCTTCTTGTGGCGCTTGTTATGTTGGCCACCATTCATTACACTACCCTTGGAGGTACTAGGGTTCTTGTCGGCCTCATTTTGGAGTGCCATTTCTAATGTTTCTTGCTCTTGACGTTGAATGGGCACTTCGAGAATGAGTACCTGTGCACCTTGCAAATGTTGCATATGGCACATCTAGGACAATTGGGGTTGATGTGTCCATTAGTCGACATTAATTGTATGTCCCTTCTATCCTTCTTATCATCCTTGATTTCATGGATCATCCACATTATGTCTTTCCTAAGTGCCTCAATTGATGCTTTTCCCTCTTTGTCACTATCACTGTTTGAGTCACTCATTGATCGATTTTGACACTTGCCATCCACATTCTCATCCTTGCTTTCTAGTTTGGGGGCTCTGTCAATTGCCTCTTGGTATGTTGTGGGTGGGAGTATGCATACTTTCTTTGAAAGCCTAGAAAGAAGCCCTTTCATGAACCATCACTTTTTAAGGCCATCTAATGTTTGAGTTTTCATCTTACGAAGCAGATCAAGTCATCAGTTATAGGATTTGACATCCTCATCTTTCTTTTGCTTTGTGTTTACAACTCGACAATAATCTTGTCATGGTCACATAGGAGATGGAACTCCTCAATTGCTTTTTTAGCTCATCCTAGGTGGCATATGGCATTGGCTATTATAGATACTAGTCAATTTCAATTCTTTCGAGCATTGTAGGAAACATTTGTATCCTCTCTACTTTGTCTTGCTGGCCACTAACATGCCAAATGGTCACATATATTCAACATTGATGAATTGGATATTCATTACCCTCTACATGGAATGTCGGTCATTTATCCTTCACAACAACCATTGTACGTTGTTCGATACTTTGTACTTGCTCTTGCTTGGTCATAAGAGGTTGTGTTGAGGTAGTTGGTGTTTGCACACTATTTGGTGGATCTACCTGGCTCCTCAAGTTAGTTATTGGTGGTATTTGTGCATTAGATTTTTTTGCAAGGTCAACGCTTAGGTTTCATGACCGTCGTATATAGATTTGGGTTGTTTGTTGCTCCAATTCCATGCACCATAGGACACATGCCTCTGTGGTGGCTCTTGTGTTGGAATGTCATCCCTTGCACCTTTGGATGCACTCTTTTGCATTTGCGTCTTAGAATCTCCTATGTAGTCACTTGTCAATCTCTCTCATCTCTTATGACCTTGCTACCTCTCTCGTTGCATATTGCTTCATCATAGATTCCATTGCACACTTTGTCACCAATTGTGTTGTTATTCATGCCCCTTCCATGGCTTGCATCATCACATATGCCTTCATCACGCCTTCCCTCACACTATAGTTTGATGTTTGGATCTTCTCTATGAAGATTTTTAACCAAACTTGATTTCTCCTATATGCATCCCTCTCTTGTTAGAAGTCTTTTAAACGAGCACTTCCCTCTTTTTGAGGGGGTCACATGCTTAATCTTTGGTAACAAGATCCTCTCTGCCAATTGGCTTGTCAGGATGGTGTAATCATTAGTCATTGCATACTTCATAGAGATTGAAAGGGTAGTAGTGTTTACACACTTGCTATTCCCTCATCACAAGGGGCTTTGTAGAAGGTTTGGTTTCTACACTTTCTTCCATTTGTGGAAGGGGCTATTGTGGTTGGATGGGACTTCAATGTGCTTGCACACATGCATCGTCACTACCACATTCATTGTTCGCCTTGTTGGATATTGTGTGATATGCTTGGACCTTCAAGTGGGTTCTCTCCATTGCTTGTCTTGTCTTTGTCCTTATAAGCTATGTGGATCGTTAGTCATCCAATTGTGTTACCGTCACGAAGGTCTAACCCAATGGCGACACCAAATGTAGTATAGTTTTTGCTTATTCCATGTCACGTGTAGAAAATAATAGAAAATCAAGAAAGAAACATGCAATAAACAACAATATATACAAAACTCACATCACAAACTAGTGTATGTCATTATCTTTGCAAATAGTTATAGTGACAATCAAATCTCTAGTACATCAAGACGACAATAGCTCAATAGAGTACTCTGATACATGCATTTTTGGATTGAATTTAGATATCAGCATAACAGCATAACGACATATCTTATTTGAGTCCAAGTTAAATTGCCTGGTGAGATATTCTATTATGAGGTAGTTAGCTATTTATGGAATGTAATCTGCTATATATTCATGTGATCCTGTAATTTGAATTACAACAATTTGATGAATCTTTTGTGGTATCAGAGCCACAAAAAGGAGATAGGAGGAGATTGTCTCACATCTTTTGTTTTAGTCAAGTTGATTTTTGACATAGGTAGTCAGGACCACTGCTGATTGTTTTTCTGCAGTTAGCCTTGGTGTTGCTTTGTTGTTAATGAAGGTTTTCTCCTACACCATGTTTAGATCTATCGGATTTGAAAGACAACTTTTGGTGTTTTGATATTTGGCATTCGGTGGTTTTCTCCTCACTTGATAAAGTTGTTGCTTGCGACATTTAGAGTTTGGCCAGGCTGTGGTAAAGTGCAGCTTGGAGTTTGCCCACGTTTCCAACTTGGGCAAAGTGTTGGTTGGAGGTTGCTCATGTTTTAAGCTTGGACAAAGTACAACTTGAAGTTTGCCCAAGTTTTGAGCTTGGGTGGAGCAGAGTGTAGTGTTTGGCATTCGTTGCTTTGAGTTTGGTGTCCAAGGCGCGTTTGACATTCGACATTGTTTTTTGGGGTTGTCATTAGTGGAAGAATGGCAAATATTCAGACATTAATTCTTCCAGCTTCACAGAAATTGACTAGTAGAAATTAGTGTGTGGAGCCATAAGATACTTACAATTTGTGAGTATCGAGATTTGGCGAATATAGTTCTCAAGAAAGAAACTAGACTAGAAGATGATGTTGACGACTTCAAAAAGCAACATAGAGAAGCTTTAATGCTTCTCAAATTGTCCATTGCAGATGATTTGATTCCTAAAGTTTGTAATGAAGATAATACTGCAACACTATGGACAAGTTGCAGAAGTATTAGACATCTAAAGTAGGACATGCTTTGATTTTGAAGAATCTTCACTATTCTTCCCCGCTGGAGGAAGGGGGTATGTTTCTAAACACCATATGTATTTGAAGGATCTAAGAGGTCAATTGACTGCTATTCAGATGACAGTATATGATGAGGACATGGTCGACATTGTGTTGCAAGGTTTGCGTCCATCTTACGAGTCTTTTGTCAAGTCTCTGCATTTGCTTTTTGAAACTCAAACTCTTAATTTTGAAAAGATGTCTTCTTTTACAAAAAGAGAGACAGTCACAAATGGGAGTATTCACCTCAGGGAGTACAGAGAGTGCATTTATTGCTGAATCCAAACACAAAGGCAATCAAAATGCCAAGCCCTCATCATCTAATCACAATCAAGGTAAAACTTCTAATATAAAGCAATACCAAGTCATTTATTTTTACTGCAAGAAACTTGATCTTAATACCCGTGATTGTAGTAAGTTGAAGAATAAACAAAATCAGTAAGGGAAGAAACAAGTAAATGTTGCTGAGATAGAAGATCAGGAAGAGAAGTTTGCTTTTGTAACAACTTAGAGTTCATATGGTCAATCTACTGAGTGATACTTTGACTTTGGAGCATCCAAACATTGTACATGTCAAAAGGACTGGTATATTAATCTTAGTGAAGATCCAAGTAAGAATAAGTTTATTTCACTTGGTGATTGTAGATCATACTTTATTGAAGGGTGTGCTAATGTTAGTGTGACATTGAACAACAACGTTACATACACCTTCAAGAATGTTCAGTATGTTCCTGATAAGAACAAAACTCTTCTATCCATTAGAGAAATCACCAAGAATTATCAACTTTGCGTGCGTTTTTATAGAAACAGATGCGAGGGGATGCATGTGGGTAAAAACAAGTTCATTGCTCTTGGTATAGGTGAGAAGGGGCTATACATGTTAGTTGATGCCAAGTCTACCAATTCATTTGCCTTGATAGTTGAAGACAATAGTCTTTTTCTTTGGCATGAGAGGTTTGATCACCCCAATTATAAGCGTTTATCAATTCTCACTAACATGGGTCATGGATTACCATCCATTTAAGAGCAACAACATTTGTGTGTAGGATATCAACTTGGAAAACAGAGTCATCAACCATTGGAGATGGTAAGTCTTGGTGTGCACAAGGTGTTTTGGATTTTGTGCATATTGATTTGTGTGGTCCAATGATATTGGCTGTAGTGGTCAAGTTATCTGGTGAATAATTTTTGTAATGTAATCAATGTCATTGATTACTATGGAGGAGGCATATGGATTGTTTTATGTTGAGTATCTCGTATACAAAAGAGTGAATGGCCAATATTCCTTCCACTATACAAGTGGTGTATAGAGATGCTCAATTTTCCCATGTTCGCCTTCCCCTCAATGTCTTTTGAACATCTGGTATTACAAGGCTTTTCAAAAGACTTGATATTTAAGGCTTGTTATTGAGCATGTCATTTCAAGTGACTTTGGAATGAAGATTGTAAAGGCGATACATAAGACAATTCAGAACAAAAAAGTCGTCGATGAAACATACGTTTGGTTGATAGGTCTTCAGCATAAAGATTGTTGTTTGACCGATCAAAATTTGATCGAGACTTCAGTTGGGCTTGCAAGATTTGGTGAAGCTCATTGCTTGGATGGTTTGAAGTTTGAAGTTCGGAGGTCAGTTCAGTTTGTGGAGTAGACAATTCAAAGTTTGGTCTAGATTTTGGTCAGCTTGGTTTGTTGCTTGGACAGTTCAGAGTAGTGCATTAATGTCATGGAATTTGGAGTTCAGTTCAGCGTTTGTTTTTACCAAGTTCTGTGGTCAGTTACAACTTGCTTCTCGTCAAAGTCTAGAATCCAGTTCAGTGTTTTGTTTCAGGTATAGGAGTTTCTAAGTTGAGTCTCTAGTTTCATTGTTGTGTTTGTGTAAGTGCGATAGTAACACCTCTATAATGGCAGTAAGTCCTTATAAGGGCATGCTTATTTGTGGCTAATGATTAAACCTTGTGGGCTATTTGGTTTAGTCATTAAGGGGGGGTGTTGGAATAAATTTTGAAATCAGCATAACACCATATGAGTCCAAGTTAAACTGCCAGTTGAGATTCTGTATCAGGTAGTAATGTGCTATATATTCATGTGATTCTATGATACAATTTACAACAATTCAATGAATCTTTTATGCATTATGAACATATATGAACACAATCCAAGATGATCCTTGAGAGACTAGAATGGGGGCAATATAAAGGGAAGAGAGTGGTCAAGTTGTACTTGGCAACAGGCTGCCTACCCAACTACCCCTACACATGTACATCCATATAAAATTAAAAGCACCCCATGTGACATGCATTAATACAAACATTTAGGTTGCCACATATACATATGACAAAACAATGATAACTATGTCCACATAGAGCTCATTGGTGACTCACGTACTTGGTGGTGCTTGTGCTGATGCCATGTCATTGAATCTGCTTCCTATACTTCGTCTTTTATCATTATAATTATGAAGGAATGGGCATCTTTGCAATTTTCTTAGAAATTTAAATCCATTATGGATAAAGTGCAGTGTGAAGTGATCAACTGTTCATTCTTGAGGTCAAAGCTCTCTCATTCCAAGTTTCCTATGTTGGGATGAAAACATTTCCTCCAAAGGGGGTGGGGGTTGGGGAAGGGGTAGAAGGGAGAAAAGAGGGTGAAAAAGAACGGGGAAAAGAAAATGAAAAAAGAAAAAGTAAACAACTCAAGTTCCTTATTCATCGGGGCCTTTGCCTGAATTGTTTCTTGCTAGCTTGTCCAATATCTTTGTGGTACTGTATGCTATTTCTTGTCACTAGATTTATTGAGGATTTAGATTTGTAATTCTATTAATCTAACTGAAACAACCATCTGAAAAGCTCCATTCATTTCTGTTCTCCAGCAAGTAATGAACAAACAAGCTTGTGGTTCGTATACTGACCTAAATGTTGTGTAGCCATTTTATGCCCTATATAGGCAATTATCTGAGATGAAACATTTCATAGCCAATAAATCATATGTGGATTTGAGCTAACATTTACTTTGTACCTTTGAAGAGTCAAGTTTTCCAGTAATAGTGACAGTATACATCCCCCCACCTCCCACCCCTTGTCCGGAAAAAAAAAAAGAACATTATACTAAACCAGAAAGATAAAACCTTTAGTGGGATCTTTTTCACATGCCCTAGATAAGTATGGTATGAAAAAAAAACGGGTGTGCAGGATTATTGTAATTTAATGTCTGGGGCCTAGCAGATTTAATAGTATATAGAATTTCGTGCTTTTTGTTTTATGTAAATAGATTTCTAATATGATGTTGCTACAGGTATTCAGAGATTACTATCCACCAAACAAGCCATTACCTTTGTTGGAATGCCATTGGGATGGAGTTAAGTTTTGTCTTCTTGAGAAGCTTGTTGAAAACAAGAGAAGCACTGGGGCTGTGCAGCAAATCATATTACCAGAGTCTGGTCAAGGAAGTGATGAACAAGGTCTTCCTAGAATGTCTGCTATAACATACAACAACATTGGAGAACCAAAGGAAGGTAAGCAAGAAAATATTTGAAGATATGTTTTTATTTCTCCATTTTTTTTTCCCAATTAAGGGCCCTTCTATTATATTAACTGACATGCATTAGGACCCCTGTTATAGTTGAATAGAAAGATATCCTCTATAACTGCGAGTTCTCTTATGCAAATTTTATTACTAGCAACATGTAATGGTTTATGCATTTCTGGGTCCACCCCTCAGGGATGTGATGAGATTGGTACAATAGTTTAGCTTTAGTGAAGTTCACTCTAGAGGCTAGGTTGGTTTATTAGAACTTTTATGGTAACTACAGTGCTTTGTAGCAGCTTTTCAGATTGAGTCCAATTGACATACTTTGGTCATTCATGGACATCAATAGAAATCATCTTACCTTATCTACACCATTTTAAAACAAAGCATGAACATTCGTGACATGAAACCCAGATTATTTAAAATTAAATGTTCCTTTTTCCAAAAGATAAACATGTAAACAGGACATAACCAAGAAAATTCAGTTTCCTATCACATTGAGGCGAATGCAATGTGAAGAGAAAAATGCTTTTTAAGATGTAGTGCTTATAGTACAAAGGAGAAAGAAATTGAGTTGCCATGACTACTTGAATAAGTAATGGTGCTCAAAGAGTATATTTTATAATCGATGAGATGCACAACAAAAGAATGTGCTTTCAATATATTTCTTGCATGTAAGACAAGCACAAGTACAAGTGGAGGATTCCATAGGATGCATAATATCATGTTGAAGATAACCAAAAGCATGCACAAGTGGAAGATCTCGCAGATAGTGGTTAAGAAAACCAAACAGGGAAAAGGATTTACCCACAATTATGATAATTAATGAGATAGTATGGCATATGATGGCTACTTATACCTAGGCAAACATAAAATTTGTTCTAAAGCATGGGTAAAACCAACATAGTTGTTGGTAATGTTCATGCCATAAACATGGTAGACTTTCATCAAGATATGAACACCAATATGGTGCATATAAGTGCTGGGGTTAGCATGGCTCTGGAGGACACTTTGTCCTGAAAAGTTGATCAATTTTGTCATACAAGAATCTAGGATTTTGTAAATAAAATATTCAGGATTAAGCTTTATCAAACCACAAAAGTTGCAACATATATGTTTTCTTGCTTATGAAGAAAATCACTCTAAATAGAATCTGATGTAATTCCCCTCTAAATATAGCAGCTACAGAAAGAATAATCCAAATAGTACCAAGTTTAGCAATGGGAGCTAATTGCAATTGATGCATTCCTTCTTAAAGAAGCCTAACAAGAACCCAGGCATTGCTCACCGTTGACAACAAGTTAAGCTTTGTGCTTCTTAATCTTGTTATTGAATGTGAATTTTCCTTATATATTCATTTGCAGCTCACAAGACTCAAGTCTCATCTAGGGAGATATATTCATCGGGCATAGCATTCTCCCATTCTAGCTTACAATGTGTCTCTTCATAAGCTTGGGGATAACAATTGCTTATAACTTTTTTCATAGTGCATAATTGGTATGCATTTTCTTTTAATTCTTGCTAGGATCAACCATATTGCTAGCAAGTTGGTCACCATTGTAAATGGACATGTAGTCCCATAATGAAATATATGCTCGACTTGCAGTAGGACTATTAGGTCGGGATCCAGTAGTTATGGGAGGAATAATCTTGTCTCTTCACCAGAATGTGATCAAATAGCGTCATCAAGGACTACAAGAGAAGATTAGAGTATGATTTAGTGGGTATGGAGTGAGAATTCTAATAAAAAAGGGAATCAAGGACTACAACAGAAAAATTAGAGGATGATTTATTGGGTAGGGAGTGAGAATGTTAGAAAGGTAATCAGCTCTATATAAACTATGAATCCTTCCAATTAATTTATTTTCTAGGCTCTAGGTCATACAACTGATATGCCTTCAAATCCTTACTAGAGGAACCAAAAATGCATTTTAGCTCATGTCCCAACTTCGTTTGTTTCTTATTAGGGATACAAGCCCTTGCCACGCAGCCAAAAATCTTGTGATTGACAATAGTAGGCTTGTAGACAAAGTGTTTTAGGAGTAAAATCTTCAACCCTGGTGGGTGTTTGTTTTAAAATGTAGATTGCACAACTGCCTGTTTCTGTGCATAATTCTTAGTTCAAATTATTGGAGTAAAGCATACATCCAGCTAGCTCAACAATTCTACTCAAGCACCCCGTTTTGTTGCCATGTATATGAAATAGAATGGTCAATGTGATGTCTATATCTCAAGAATTTATTTTTTA
This sequence comes from Wollemia nobilis, assembly GCA_028583015.1. Lineage (NCBI taxonomy): Eukaryota > Viridiplantae > Streptophyta > Pinopsida > Araucariales > Araucariaceae > Wollemia > Wollemia nobilis. The sequence goes on from JAQPPZ010001028.1 coordinate 5,592,317, forward strand.
ATATGTCTTATCTTAATTCATGGAAGAAAACTTTGCACCAAGTGTGCAATGAGGTTACAGGGAAAGTCTTTTTTTATGTAGACAAGGGAATAAAGCATCTGGGCCTTTGCTTCCATGGGTATAGAATCTATATGCCTATGTATCTGTCTTGCTTGAACCATGACCAGGAGGACTAAATCTTTTCTAAAGTGCTTATATTTGTTTAACTATTTGCAGATGTATCTTCTTGGAACATTGCTTTACAACACGTCTTCCACAAGAACTTAGCAGTAGACACAACAAATTTCAGAATTTTTATAGCTATTTGTTATCATCCAAGAGTTTCCAAGTAGCACTCATCCTTAGAAGAGAGTTTTAAAAAGCCTGAAGAGCTTTGCTTTGAACCATGACCAAAACACTCTAGCAGACAAGCATCCCAAGAAGATATGCATAACTAATTCTTATCTTCCACTAAAGGGGCAGTTGGAGTTGGAGATTCTGATTGTGTCAAGAAATGATATGACTTAGAAGCCATGATGAATAACTAAACACCTTAAAACCTTGTGTTTGAAAGAAGATATTACTTTTCAAATCTCTTAGCAGCATTGCTGCCAACACTTCCAGATCATTAGTGCCTCAATGCTTGTCAAAAGATTGGGGAATTGCTGAGAATTGTTTTATGTATTTGTAAAGTCCTCACATTTTCCCATTAATTTATTTCCAACCCCTCAAATAAGGTGTCATTCCTTGCATTTGAGATTTGAAGAGGCAAGTGTCAGGCATTTCTTTGCAGAGATCTTGAAGAACTACTTTGTCAGGAGTACCTAGCTTTTGGGCTTTGTTTAGTTCGCTTTAAGATTTGGAGCATTGGAGTACCTGGTCCTCAAGACTTATCCATCTGATTTTTTATTTTTATTTTCTAGTCCCTTGTTTGTAAACGATGACATGAGGGTAAGGTGTCTACAAGGGATGTGGAAGGTTCAGATAGGGCTTGTGGGAAGGTGTCCTCTTTGCAACTTGCCAATGAGTGACAGATGAAGCTGTGCAGTTATTAATTTTGACATGACAAACAAAATAATTGATATCAAGGATCAGTATTCAAATAAACGAGACTTCCCATAAGTTGTCTAGACTCTATACAATCTACTATCCACTTGGCACCAACTAATATAGAAGCAGAAGTAGATTTGTGATTCCCCATATACAAACATTGCAAGAGACTTTGCAGTTCCTTATATAAAACCAGTGCAACAGACTATGTGCATAATTAGACTAAGATACAAATATGCCATCCTTCCTTTGTAATCTCAAAACTCTTTTAAGAGTTTCTTTTGAAAGAGTCGACCTTACTATTACAAGTACCACTCTATGTCACGATTTGGAATATGTTATGCAAAAAAAATTGAAATTTAAAATCTGATGTTTTTCAAATCCTTGAGTTAAATCTGCCACATTTGCTGCATTTATTCATTCAGATCAAATGTACTAGCCAGCAGGAAGTTCACGAACTTAGCACTACCCCTTTTAAACAAATATATTTCTGCCATTGTGATTTGACATGTGTTTAAAATTTTGATCAATTTATCATGGATTACATGTTGACTTTTTTTTTAAATTAAAATTTGAACTGATCTATTATTTGCAACTTTCTAAGTTTTATGTTTTTCCTGAATTTTATGCTTGTTGAGCACATATGAATTTGAACTTTGTGACTTTGCTATCATTGATGATGAGGTTACTTACATGTTGTGTGACTACAATGATTTCACCATCCTTATATTTTACATATAATGAATGATTTGGTTTGTATCTAGTGAATCCATGGATAGTATTGTATTTATCAATGTGAGAATACCACCTTCATGAAGCTTGCTTTATCCCACAAAAGGTTCCTTGAGCCTACAAAAAAGATGTTCTTTATCAACTTGAACAAAGTCCTATATTTACTGCATGTAGATCTTCTCATCAAGGATGTTGTTGAGAGAGCGCTCTGTACATCTATCTGATGTTGTACTCAAGCAAATGGTGCTGAGGATTAACAATATGATTGTAGTCATCTTCCATTGATCTAATTGGCTAAGAGAGGATTTCATCAAATGTCTTGTCATTTTCTTTAGTTCCCTTTCCCTTTATGAAAACCTAAACAATATAGCACAAGAACTGTTGGCATTTTTGCCACATTAAATTATTTGATAAACTTTGGCCTAAGTATGGAGCTTTAAAGCGACAAGGAGCATGCGGAGGTGTTCGGGTTTTGGCGGGCCATAAACGGGGGCGATAAAATGGATGAAATGAGCTTTGGATATTTTATCATTGCAGATCTTCTCGCTAGCTTTCCGACGATATATTATAATAGGTGATCGGGTCAACGGATCAAAAGTTATGGCCCCGGGAAGCAGGACCAGGAAGCTCAATTTCGGGCCAATTGACTAAGTGTCGGGCCCCGCCCGACTACGCTCCTACAAAGGCCCAAAATTTTCTAAGTGTTAGTGTTGCCGCAACCCAACTTCGCTACGAAGTCGGGCTACGCCCTTAATTTTGTGCGCACTTGGGGAGCTGACGTGCAGAGAGCTGAGCCCAAAATTTGACTAAGTATTGAGCGAACCCCGACTTCGCTGCGAAGTCGGGTTGCGCTCTCAGTTTTGTGTGCACCTGGGCATTGTCAGTGAAGGACATCCCAAAAAAGTCTAAGTGTTGGGTGCGCAACCCGACTTCGCAGTGAAGTTGGGCTGCGCCCTCAAATTCGTGCGTAGTTGGGCGGCTCACTTGAAGAAAACGGCTAAGTGCTGGGACTGCCCGACTTCGCAGCGAAGTCGGGCTGCGCCCTGGAAGAAGAGCGCAGTTGGGCAGCCCGTCATGGTATCTCCAAAAAACGACTAAGTGTTGAGCTGCCCGACTTCGCAGCGAAGTCGGGCTTCACTCACTGACCTGTGCGCACTCGGGCAAAGAATGTTGAAACTTGCCTAGAAATTTTCTAAGGCACGGAGGCCTTCCCGACTGCGCTCATCCGCCCGACTGTGCTCATACAAAGGCTGAGCTTAAAGACGATTTCTTCCCCCTCCATCAGATGCTGACAGGTGTCCAGCCTCGAGATTCGAGTCAAAGATGTGACAGGTGTGCCGCCAGGGTACCGGACAAATGAGCGTGAACTGACAGATTGTACCACATCTGCTCCCATTCAAACTGACTCAACTTCCCACCTACCGGATTTCCACGGAGCTGCCACGTTTTCAAGAGGACCTTGTTGCAAGTACATTCTTTACCCGCAGAGGTCAACATCAGCCGCTTTTGTCAGGCCTGGGATTCTGTGCCCAAAATGTAATCGGGGGGGGAAATTGCGCTATAAATAGCATCCTCATTTCATTGTACAAGGGTGGAGGGGGGACATATTGCTAGAGGACTCTGCTGTGACGGACCACCTTCTAATTAATTCAAAGCATCCTTGGCTCTGCTTCTTGTCTCTGTCTTTTATGTTGCCTTCTGCTAGTATTTCTGCTTCATGACCATTTATATTTCTGTCTGTCTGAATTCTGAATTCTGGATTTGGGCATTGGTGATTATTTGGATCTGGAATACTAAATAGAAGGATACATAGGATATAATAACAGCTGCAATTTCTGTTACATGCTTTGTTTTAATTGTTGTTGGTTCGGATGCAAATTTGCGATCGTGCTGCTTGTTCTCCCCCACCCGAAATGCATGATATTTACATCTCTTTCTTGTTCCCTTATCTTTTTCAATCTCTTTCCAGTTCCCTTTTCCTCCCTTTTTTAATCTCTTTCCTGCACTCTTATCTAAAATCCCCCAAGTAGGTTAGGAAAGGAGCCGGCCTTCTCCAGAGATCGGCATGGGGGGCATCCCTTCCTCCCGATCATTGACACACCAAGTCCTTCCCAGGTGGTGGATCCGTGGCCAATAGTTTCTGGCACGCCCGGTGGGACAAACAATCTCCATGTTTTAAGGAAGCCCAAGTTGGTGAATCTCTGGCTTGCCTTCATCTGGCAAAATCACCTGGCGACTCTGACTGAGCTGAAGATCCAGATTTATTGATCGCAGGTGCCCCTTTTTTTAAGCTAATAGAAGACACCCCGGAGGAATCAAGGTTTGGTGAGCAGCCTTGACCTCACAAGCGGAGAAATGAATGTTCACCTACAGTCTCCATATTTTCAGGAAGCCCGAGTTTGGTGAATCTCTGGCTTGCCTTCATCTGGAAAAATCACCTGGCGACTCTGACTGAGCTGAAATATGGAAGCCCGAGTTGGTGAATCTCTGGCTTGCCTTCATCTGGCAAAATCACCATGGCAAATCCCTCATACTATGCAAAGACCTAGAATGCAGCTGTGTGGAGCTCGAGAGGCAGATCTCGTCCAAAGTCACCAGTGGGAATATGCAAACACCACCCAAGCGATGAATAATTTGGTTGCTTGCAGTTTCTATCAGGAGACGGGCCAAGAGGAGGAACAAAATCTAGTGGCAAATTTTGAACACAAAGAGGGCACATTTTTGCACACTTTTTGTGTCCCACGGCATAGTATGCAAGCATTCAGCCAAATCCTAATAAGCATGCCTCACCAGGAGGCTGATCCTGAGGAGACCCCGGCAGAAGGCCTATCGCCGGAAAGCTCTTGCTATTGCATCAAGGAGTTGGAGGAACTCGTGCTCGAAAGCCCACAGGTGGTGGACTCTCTAGAGTGGTGGTATTGGCTCCAACCATCACCGCAACCGGTACCCGAAGAGGGCTCCTGTATGGAAAATCTCCTTGCCACATTGTTCATCAATTGTATGGGTATCGACATGAATGATAACCTGCCACGTTGCACCATGTTCGCGACTTGGAAAACTTTGGGAGGCCAGCCGGACTTCAAAGATCAACTGAAGTACTATCAGATCTGGTCCGGACACTGCAGGTTCACCGGATAGGCAACCAAAGCTAGATTTGTGTTGGCGGCATGTCAATCATGCCGCAAAATTTTGTGTAAATATTATAAATAAGCCGGCTAGTATGCAAAGTTTTAGTTGTTTTCTTAGTTTAGTTTGTGCAGTGCTTTTTTTTTTAGTGTTCCAAGAGGGCCATGGATGCCAAGGGTTTGAGAAAGAGGTTGCTGCCGGCAGTGAGTATCAAGAGGACAGCGAGGGTGACTCTGTTGCCCAATGGATAAAGGCCTGGGTCCTCACATTGAGGTGAGCTCAATGCCCCGCGAGCCGCCAGGAATGTTGGCATTTTTGCCACATTAAATTTTTTGATAAACTTTGGCCTAAGTATGGAGCTTTAAAGCGACAAGGAGCATGCGGAGGTGTTCGGGTTTTCGTGGGCCATAAATGGGGGCGATAAAATGGATGAAATGAGCTTTGGATATTTTATCATTGCAGATCTTCTCGCTAGCTTTCCGACGATATATTATAATAGGTGATCGGGTCAGCGGATCAAAAGTTATGGCCCCGGGAAGCAGGACTAGGAAGCTCAATTTCGGGCCAATTGATTAAGTGTCGGGCCCCGCCCGACTGCGCTCATACAAAGGCCCAAAATTTTCTAAGTGTTAGTGTTGCCGCAACCCGACTTCGCTGCGAAGTCGGGCTGCGCCCTAATTTTGTGTGCACTTGGGGAGCTGATGTGCAGAGAGCTGAGCCCAAAATTTGACTAAGTATTGAGCGAACCTCGACTTCGCTGCGAAGTCGGGTTGCGCTCTCAGTTTTGTGCGCACTTGGGCATTGTCAGTGAAGGACATCCCAAAAAAGTCTAAGTGTTGGGTGTGCAACTCGACTTCGCAGCGAAGTCGGGCTGCGCCCTGCAAGAAGAGCGCAGTTGGGCAGCTCACTTGAAGAAAACGGCTAAGTGCTGGGATTGCCCGACTTCACAGCGAAGTCGGGCTGCGCCTTGGAAGAAGAGCGCAATTGGGCAGCCCATCATGGTATCTCCAGAAAAACGACTAAGTGTTGAGCTGCCCGACTTTGCAGCGAAGTCGGGCTTCGCTCACTGACCTGTGTGCACTCGGGCAAAGAACGTTGAAACCTGCCCATAAATTTTCTAAGGCATGGAGGCCTTCTCGACTGCGCTCATCCGCTTGACTGCGCTCATACAAAGGCTGAGCTTAAAGATGATTTCTTCCCCCTCCATCAGATGCTGACAGGTGTCTAGCCTCGAGATTCGAGTCAAAGATGTGACAGGTGTGCCGCTAGGGTACCGGACAGATGAGCGTGAACTAACAGATTGTACCGCATCTGCCCCCATTCAAACTGACTCAACTTCCCACCTACTGGATTTCCACGGAGCTGCCACGTTTTCAAGAGGACCTTGCTGCAAGTACATTCTTTACCCGCAGAGGTCAACATCAACCGCTTTTGTCAGCTTTTGTCGGGCCGGGATTCTGTGCCCAAAATGTAATCGGGGGGGGGGAATTGCGCTATAAATAGCAGCCTCATTTCATTGTACAAGGGTGGAGGGGGGACATATTGCTAGAGGACTCTGTTGTGACGGACCACCTTCTAATTAATTCAAAGCATCCTTGGCTTTGCTTCTTGTCTCTGTCTTTTATGCTGCCTTCTGCTAGTATTTCTGCTTCATGACCATTTATGTTTCTGTCTATCTGGATTCTGAATTCTGGATTTGGGCATTGGTGATTATTTGGATATGGAATACTAAACAGAAGGATACATAGGATAGAATAACAACTGCAATTTCTGTTACATGCTTTGTTTTAATTGTTGTTGGTTCGGATGCAAATTTGCGATCGTGCTGCTTGTTCTCCCCCCACCCGAAACGCATGATATTTACATCTCTTTCTTGTTCCCTTATCTTTTTCAATCTCTTTCCAGTTCCCTTTTCCCCCCTTTTTTAATCTCTTTCCTGCACTCTTATCTAAAAACCCCCAAGTAGGTTAGGAAAGGAGCCGGCCTTCTCCGGAGATCGACATGGGGGGCATCCCTTCCTCCCGGCCTTTCAATGTTGGTCTGCGGGTCTAGGGCGCATTGACACACCAAGTCCTTCCTAGGTGGCGGATCCGTGGCCAACAAAACATTGTGACTTTGATATGATGTCTATTAAAGAATCCATCATTTCGAGGTAATGAGAGAATCAACACATTGCAAAAAAAGACGATGTAAATAGGAGGTGGTCTTAACAAACACTAATAATTCACTACAAATTGAAAAGAAAGAATGCAACTTGATATTCCACAAGATCTCTTGATCACATGAGATGTATAGGATCAAGGTGGTGAGGTAGATCCAATAGTTGGCCTCAATGACACTTTAACAAAAAATAATAAAATATCCTAATGGAAAATATAAGCCAATTATATGGCTATTACAATATATGGTGAAGGTCTCAGTAAGTGGGTTTACATATCCGAACATCCTCCCTTACACACAATTTGGATGGACCAAGGAAGGTATCATTACACAAACAGCCCCCCTTAATGACAACCTTCTGCAAATTCGAGCATGTCTCTTCCACTCTGCATCTATGTCTCTGAAGAAGATGTCCAACCTATGTTGCAGGAAACCCCTAAGGTGCCCATGTTTCTATTTTGGAAACTTGGAAACTGGGAAACTCCTCAGAAACTTCTAAAATCTCGTCATTGACTTTCCATATTCTTGGGCTTTTCTAAGGGACATCTCCAATGTTTCTGAAGGTGTTCGCAATATTTCTTGGCATTTTGAACCAAAAGAAATGTCCTAGTTTGAGGTTTTTAGGGGGTGGTATGGGTTTATGTGAGGCCCACATGGGACACATGGCCCATTTTAATAAAAAATCAAGTTACTATAAAAGAAAATGAGGCAAAAGGGAATAAAACAAATGATGTAGCATGGTGGTAAGTATTCCAAGGATGGAGGAACACGATGCCGGATTAGAGGCCAAAAAAGACTATAGTCAATGCAATTTTGCTTAACATCATGCACTTGAACGACATCAGTTTGTACGATACAATGCTTGAACGGCAATCACTCGAATGACACTAGCTTGAATGACACTTCGACTTGAACGACATTTCAACTTGAACAACACACACTTGAACTTGGTTAGCAGTGTCAGGTTCAACTCCTATGCCACTTGTACATCATCTTCACTGGAATGACAACAGACAATCCATTGGAATGGCATGCTCAACTCCACTGGAACGACAATCTCAGCAGTTCCACTTGTATCATGTTCTGGACTATAATTGCCTTGTTCCATGCTCTGACTGCAACAATGATACCCACACATAGAATCTAACACACAACTACCAACTACCAATGGAAGTCATATTGTACATAGATCATGCACACATCATGAATAGAAGATGAATCATTTGCATTACTCAATTGAACAACATTACAGTCTCGTATAGTAGTACAATGCACACACAATATCTCTCCTAGCACATGCTCTACATCTGCTCATACATGCACATTTGCATACATATTACATTGTACATGGTCTTCCCATAGTTGTCTCTAATGGAGGGAGGATCCTTTTATGCTTTGTTCTTGTCCATTGCCAACGACTTTAGGACACTTCACCACCCATCCGTCTCCCCCTTTAGACATTGCTATGACACCTTTAATGCACATTATAATCTATTGCAATTTATCAAACATAATTGCATTACATTGACATCTCACTTGCATTTATATCTCACATGTCATGCATTTGACTCACATTTGAATTTGCATTTCATTACAAGTTATTCACACTTAGTGCATATTGTGCTAATTACTACTCTTGACACTTTATTTTTCTAAGGTCCAGAGCCAATGCTATAAATGATAACTTCAATAACGATAGGTTGAAATCAATGAAGCCAAAGAAACTAGAACATGTGTCATGTTCTTCAACAACGAAGAGGAATTGAAGCCACATATGGGTTTCCTTGGTCAAACAGAACAGGTTAGGCTTACAAGGAAGAGAGAGTTTTTTTACATTCAAAATTTGTCTTGTATTCCGCAAAAGGATAAAGTACACGAGAGCAAACAAAATATTGGGGTATGAATCCAAAAAATCCTTAGGTATTTCCATGGTTGCACATAATCTTGAGGAAAATGGAAGTCCTCTTACACATGCTGTGAAAATTATAAAAGTTGGCTCTTCTATTAGTTTTGGTGCAGATCTTGATGACTTTGAACATTAAGAACTAGGTTTATAGTGTATTCCATGTCGTTTAGTTTTGTACATGTACAACTATAGGAGCTAGTTCTGAGTAGCCGTCAAAGTAAATAATATACATAGAAAAATAAGTGCAAATGTGTACAAAATGTGATGTAAATTCAAATGTACATGCAAGGTTAATGAAATACAAATGTAATGTGAAATGGAAAGTCAAATGTCATTTTGTAAATGACGTAAAAAATGATGGTGTCATTGGTTAATAAATTGCATTTGTAATGAATGGTACAACAAAGGTGATTAAGGAGACGGTTGAGGGTGAGGTTTCTCGGGTGGTAGTTTGGTTAACTACCGACCCGTAAGCATAAAAGGGCCCCCTATTCAATTGTTTGGATACCATTGTACATTGGATATGTGAGGGTAGACCAGTGTAGATAGAGACGAGTCACTAGTGTGAGATCATCTTTGTGTAATCTACAAACGTTTTGTAATGCTGTTGTCATATAGACAAATATAATGTAATGACATTCCATTCCAATTCCAATCTGTGTATGTGTATGTTTGTGTGATGCCATTCTTGCAATAGTTTGTTAGGTTGTATTGCCAAGTTCTGTGTATGTAGGGTTGGAGTTGTAGTCTAAAAACTGGGTGAGTAGCCGTACAAGTAGTGTTGTCAGAGTGTCGTCACAAAGTGCCGTAGGAAGAGTATTGACTAAGGTGTTGTTGTACAATTCATTGCCGACAAGAGTGGAGTTGTGAGATCACCATTCAAGTTGGATTGTGACTATGCTGTACAAATGTTGCTATACAAGTGAGCGACGAGTTATCACACAAACAGTTGTTTGTCATACAAATACATATGTCAATTGTGTTTAGACCAGAAATGGCTGTAGTCTTGGTTGGTTTTTAAAATTTGTCATTTCAATTGTTCCTCCAACTGTCGGAATACTCACCACCATGCTACATTTAGCATTGTTGCCAAATTGAAGTTGGGTCATATTGTGTAGTTGAAGTTTGAACTAGCAATGGGCACTATGTTTGGCACTGTTGCCGTTTGAAGTTCGAACTAGCATGCTTGAAGTTTGGAGAGGTGGATGACAAATTATTTGTTGCAAGGACGTGGCAGACATGGCCATTGAAGAATTCAGGATCAGCCTGTGAGAAGAAGTCAGAGAATTACCCAACAATGTCGCATCGAGCAAAATATTGCCAACCAAGAAGTGCAGTCAAGAACAACAAAACTTGAACAACTAGAGGTGGAACGTGTTTGGAATCCTTAGGTGGAGGATAGTTTTGGTGATGAGAATAAAATGTGGCATACATTGTTTTTAACAATAGAGGATGAGGTGAGGAGTAGCAAGTAAACAAACAAATTGAGGAAGATGTTTGTGCTAGTCGAGGCACCAACGTGGAGAGTGCATAGAGACGAGGTTGACCAATTGGTAATGCCAACACAAGAGTGGGGGAGATTGCCAAGAAGTGCAAAGGATGAGAGTCACGCACAGGGGCAACTGCAAGAGAGTGTGTTGGGACCAAAGCCAATGCTCGTATATTCGCAAAGGTCGTCACGAACCACAGGTGCACTAGTAAGTGGTCGCATATTGTTTGTTGGTGAGGAGTTGTTCAGTGGAGAGGCACCAAGTTAGGCATCATTGAGTGAGGAAGAGTCAAGTGAAGAGAATTAGCTAACAATGTCAAACATTTGACACAGCGATAGACAAACAAAAATGGCCACCAATTTTGGGTGATGGGGAGGACCTAGAATGTCACATTAGAACTTGTGTAACTATATGGCGTGCAAATGGAGTGGATGATGAGGATGCTTGGTTAAGAGTGTTTTCGGCTACATTGCAAGGAGTTGCAATGGACTAGCATCTGAAGAGATTAAGAAGAAATCCCTTCACAACGTGGCAAGATTTAGCCGATGAATTCAAAAAGGAATTCAAGCTATTAAGAGATGATACTAAGATCATTGGGGAAATATATTCCACCAAGCAAAAGAAAGACGAGGATATTAAGTCCTACAATAGGAGACTCAAGGAAGTAGTCGACAAAATGGAAGTACAACCACCAGTTTGGAAAAGCGATGGTTCCTTGATGGATTGCTACCAAGATATAAGAAACAGATGAAGGTAATATTGCCTACCACCTATTGAGAAGCATATAAAAGAACTCTAAACTTGGAGAGCGAAGCAAAGCAAACAATGGAAGGAATAAGTCATTTTAGAAGTGATGATTCTGATAGTGACAGAGATGACTTGCATGTAGCAATCTAGGCAATGAAAAAGGACTTTGAAAAGATGATAAACAAAGTGTAGGGAGAAAAGAAGAAAGAAAAGGAGATTTGGTGGTTGGATTGTAAGGCGGAAGGGCTCACAAATGTTAACTGTTCGAGGAACGCTTTTTGTAACATATGTGAAGTTATGGGACATGTGGTTGGAGACTGTCCATTCAATTTGAGGAGTGCAGGGTACCAAGCGATGATGGTGTAGAAATAAGAGAAAGAAGAAAAACCTAGCACTTAAAGAATGGACAAGGGGTGACAAGCAAAGGATATCATAATAACTACCGTGGAGGAAGGCAATTGCAACAAGGTGGATAGAGTTGATCACAATATGACTTGGACGGAAGGCCCATAATTCAATGTAGAAGATGCCAGGAGTGGGGACATTTTGCAAGAAGTTGCCAAAACCCACCAGTAGGAGGAAGCACTGAAAACAACAATAGTGGATTGATGTGCACATTGTGTGGACCAGACAATCATAAGGAGGTGGATTGCCCAAAGAAAGCAAATTCCAGTGGAACGTAGAATGTCAATTTTATTGACATAGAGGAGCCTTTAGTGGACCGACAAAACAAGGACAAACATGTGTTAGCGGTGACAAGGGCTCAAGCAAAGAAAGTTGAGCAATATCCAAATCCTACCAAGGAGAAGGAGAGATGGTAGGAAGCACATGATTTGGTAGAAGAGATGTAGAAGACTAAACAAGAAAGACTTCTCTAGGAGAAACAGTTGAAGAAACCGATCATCACAGAAGAAGTATGAGAGGTACAACCATCATCAACAGAGCAATTGGCAGCGCAAGTACTTAAGACAATAGTTGAGGTAAAGGTGTCTAGTTTGCTTGGTGTAATACTGGAAGTTGGAACTTTATATGAAAGTAGGAGAAATGACAAGAACAAGAGGAACTGTGGAGCCATGATACTATCATGAAGTGCCAAAGATAAGAAAGGATCAATTCATTGATCCAAGGATGTTGATGATTGAAGATAGGAAGAAACCCACACTAATTCACATAGAGTTGTTAAATCCTAAGTTGACTCAGGTGATTGTATATGGAGGGTCAAGTGTGAGCATGATGCCTGAAAAGGCCTGGAGAGAAATTGGAGCGCCATTTTTATGGTTTTCAAACTTTCTATTGTATGGTACAAATTAGTATGGCATTGAAATAAAGGGAGTTTTGACAACACAAAAAGTGAAGATTGCTGACCAGGAGTTCATCATGGACTTCATCGTAATTTCCTTTTAAAAACCGACATATGATGCATTGTTGGGGCGATGGCTAGGCATGGCCAAAGTTAATCATAAGTGAGAAAAAGTTTGTCATACATTCAAGAAGGGAGAACACAAATATATATAAATTTGAACAATTAGTCCGTGAGTGAAGACATTGTGACATCTGATGAATTAGGGAGCTCATAATCGGATGATGATAGCAGACATGAGCCGAATGAAGAGTGCTGAAACTTAAAGAATGTACAGAGGACGACGAAGATTCAGACAGTGGACTTCTCCATTCGCAAATGGAGGATTATGAACTTTTTGTGCCATATTCAAGCAAGTGGGAGTTGACCATGATGAAAGAAGACACACCATGTACAAGGTCGGCGAGTTAAGTAAGAAGTCTGCACCAAATGAGGAAGAAAAGCAGAAATCGATATTTCCAAAAAACTTTATAAAGTACACTATTGGTGATGTTGTGATTGACGAGAAGCTAGCACACCCGATTGATGTAGTAAAAGCAGCAAATGAACCTGATACCATTTAGTATGAAGGTTCAAAAATGGTTCATATAAACCTCGGTGAAAAAGACATAAGACTATCCATTGCGCAGATGATTGAGATCCAGTGTTGAAAGTTGCCACTTTCAGAATCTTCATGCAATATATAGATGTCTTCACATTTACATACAAGGACCTAAAAGGGATTCGACCAGAGTTGTGTGTACATCAAATCCCATTGATTCTAGGTGCATAGCTAGTGAGGAGGCCAAACCAAATGAATCCAAAGTATGCAGCTCTAGTGAATGTAGAAATACAAAAAATTTTAGATGTAGGCATAATCTTTAAGGTTACAATAAGTGAGTGGGTGTCATCGATCATTATTACCTTGAAGAAGGAGGTGAACCAAATCCACGTTTGTGTGGACTTTCGGAGCTTGAATGCTGTAACAATAAAGGATCCCTTCCCTATCCCATTTATTGATTCAATATTAGAAGAGGTAGTCGGGCATGAGATCTATGCATTTTTGGATGGATTCTCGGGCTACAATCAATTTCGTTTTGCCGAGGAAGATAAGTTGAAAACAACTTTTGTAGTGGAGAATGGGATATATGCATATAATCGGATGTCATTTGGTTTATGCAATGCTCCAGCTACATTCCAGAGGATAATCTTGTATATTTTTGGGCAAATGTCCATAGGGAAGTTCAAGGTCTTCCTAGATGATTGGTCATTGTACGGGAGAAAAGACAAGCATTTGAAGGCATTGGAGGAATGCATGAGGTTGTGTAGGAATGCTCGTTTGTCATTGAATCCCAAGAAGTGAAAATTGTTGGTCCCATACGGGAAGTTGTTGGGACATGTGTGTAAAGAAGGATTGAAGATAGACTCCGACAAGATACAAGTCGTAATGAGCATGAAAGAGTCGTACGACGCGAGTTCATTAAAGTCTTTCTTAGGACATGTCGAGTATTATACGAAGTTAATGAAAATTTTCACACAAGTGTCCCATCCATTGGTTGTTTTGACATGCAACAATGTTATGCATGCCCATTTTGGTGTTTACAGGTGGATGGAGGATCGACAGAAGGCCTTTGAAGAGTTGAAGGCGAAGTTGTTATGCGAGCCCATTTTGGTGTTTCCAGATTGGAAGAAAGAATTTCATGTCCACATTGATGCATCTAACTTTGCAATTGGATGCGGGTTTTGGCCAGGAGAGGCAAATTGGGTTGGATCAACCTATTTATTTTTCGAGTAGGCTGTTATCAGGAGCAAAAGAGAATTAAAGTACGACAAAATGTACGCAATCATGAAGTTTAGGCATTATCTGCTTATCAATCCCTTTGCTTTCTACGTAGACCACTAAGCATTGTTATATTTGATCAACAAGTCAACCATTCACATATGAGTTAGGAGGTGGATCATTACGTTGCAGGTGTTTGTGTTTCAAGTAGTGGTGAGATCCGAAAAGAAGCATGTGATAGTGGATTAGTTGTCGAGGATTCGCTTAGGGGAACTTGCAGGAGTGTCGGACGAGTTTCCAGACGCTCATTTGTTTGCTGAGTGCAGTACCATCATGGTACAAACATATCGGGGAATATTTGTTAAAAGAGAGCTACCAAAGGAGATGACAACCGCAGAAAAGAAACGCGTCATCATCAAATGGGCACCATTCCATTTGATGGCAAGATTGTACAAAATTGGACCTAATGGAGTTTTACGAAGATGTGTAACAGATGAGGAAGTGAACGCAACACTTAGAGAGGCTCATGATGGTTTGGCCGGAGGGCACATGGGGCCGGATGCAACAACAAGAAAAGCGCTTCCGACAGGGCTATGGTGGCCCACTCTTTATCGTAATGCAAGGAAGAGGCTCGTGACACTTATACAACTAGACATGAAAAGGGTGATGGCTCAGTGGGCAAGTGCCTAAGAAAGTTGAAGCTGAACCAGGTGACTTGGTATTGAAGTTTAACGACAAGAGAGATATCAAGCCAAGGAATAGGAAAACCTTGTGGCTTGGGCCCTTCTAGGTAATTGAAATGATGGATAATGGTGCGGTGAAGTTGCAAAAGCTGGATGGGATATAGTGTCCTGAGATGGTTAACAGATCGAGGTTGAAACCTTATAAAGTGAAGGCGCAGGTCAATATGGTCAATCTTGAAACGACTGAAGAGGAAACCGTCTAAAGGCTGGTTGAAGCACCACAACAGTACAACAAAAGAAGAAAATGGTGCAGCACAAAGAAAAAGGTGATTTGGATCTGGGATGGTTATTTGGGAATGAAAATGGAGTATAGCCTGTGATTGAACAAGAAAAGTTTGAACCTCATGCAACAAAGACGGATTGAGGTTAGAGGAACAATTGGTGGTAATGGAAAATAGAGAATTACCCAACAATGAACCTCGGACTGATGGGAGTGAGTACAAAGGAATGAGTATGTTAGTAAGAGTTGGTCTCCAACACGAGCGAACACCTTGAAACACAACAATTGCAAGAGGAATGTGTGACTCCAAAGGTGAAATGCACAAATGCGGGAACAAATTGATCGGGAAGCTGTGAGAATTCTAGAGGATCTTGAAGTAAGACAAACAAGAAGATAAGAAGTGATAGATGATCTTGAGCAAAGAAGAGCAAGAAGACGAGGTAAATGAGATATTGTGAAGAGACATATTTGAAACACCTACATTTCATGGAGATGGGAGGAATTGGAGAACAAACACCAACAATATGTCTTTCATGAGGTCCGATAGAGGAAGAGACGATTCAAGTAATTCAAGCTTAAAGTTCACAACTTAGGAGACCAGCCAAAAGGAATATACCTCAATCATTTCCCCAAGTAAAGAAAAGAAGCAACCAGATATAGCAGATTAAATCCTAGGAAGGAAGGTAGATAAGGAGGAGAATTGAAGATTCGTCAATAATTGCAAATGATGCACCAAGAGGTCCAAGTAGTTTGCAAGGACTACTAGACACTTTAACGTTGGTATAGGAAACACAAAACTTAGGTAGTTTGTGAGGACTGTTAGGCCTTCTTGGCCATCTAAGTTTGCTCGGCCAAGGGGGGAGGTTGGTTGGCCTCCCTCCCAGGAGTTTGAGGGGAAGGTTTTTCCCTCCAGCTATCCCTAGGTGACGTAATCGACAGGATGGCCAGTCATGGCCATTCTTTGGTTGTGTCATAAACAACCAGTTATTGCGCAACCATCAAGATGGCTTGTCAAGACCGCCTCTTGGTTGTCGCCCAAACCGAAGTTGCCATAGACAAAAATGGCAGAGGAATCATAGGAGATATCAGATGGACCCTAGACAACCTGGAGGAAGGATTAGGCAGTCCCAAGTCAGGGAGGCCTGTTTGAGAGTAAAGAATGGAGAAAGTAATGCGTTTGAGTTTGAAGTATTGTCGAGAAGGAGGTGGCAAAGATGGTCCATGCAACAAGGTGGTGTGAAGGTAAATCAAACGGATCGAACAAGGTAAGTTGGATGACGATGATGGTAGAGTGAAGAAAGAGAAGGTAGGACAGCCTGCCATACGAGTGCTAGACAAATGACAAATTGTTGTACAAACAACATTGGTATTTTAGACTATTGTACAAATAGAAGATCTTTTCGTACAAGTGAGGCTTGTTCGCCATACAAACGAAGGTGAGGGTGTTGGTACGACAAATAACTGTACAAATGTGGCACAAGGAGAAGGTTGCCGTACAAATCCAAGGAATCAAACACAGAACAGGAAGAAAATCGTCGTTGGGAAAAAGAAAGTGACTCGTTGGTAGGTGACGTAGTGCAAATTGAAGTATGCGTTGTTGTATGGGTCTGAATTTGGAGGTAAAACTCAGACACATGAAAAGAAAGGGGAAAAAGCACGATGCCAGTTACATGCAAGGTGGTGAGGTAGCAATTAACAGGCAATTATACATGGGTGCCAACCACCCCCACCAACTTATAATATGTGCATTGGGGAGGCCTTGAGCATTGCGTCTTGCTCAATGTCTGGCGGAGAAGGAAGGAATCCCAATGGATGTACAAAGCTGAAGGTGGGCAGACGTAGTGCGGAGAAGTGAAGCGCATGCAGGTGCATTATTGACATAGGAGTGTTGTCGACGCAAGGGGTGAAATTGTTGATTGAAGAATTGCAAAGCTGAACAAATGAGCCTTGAGGAGAGGCTTTTGTGTTGATAGAGGTAGAAATTATGGACGATGTAGCAAATAGGGTGTTTGCAAAGTATAGAAATTGCAGTTGTATGGACGACCGCTAAAATGAGAAATTGAATTGTAGATGCGAGGGTTTTTGAAGTTGTAGGTGTGTGCAGTTGTACAAACGCGGTTTTGGAGCTGGACAACAGAGGGGACACAGAACCCGTGCATGAGAAAAAGGGCCAAAAGAGCTGGCATACAAGCTTTGGTAGAGGCCATACAAGCAGAAAGGTGCATGACAAGTTGAAGGAGACACCGCCACCATACAAGTAGAGTAGGATTGTACGACAGCGCCATACAAGTGGTCTGCCATTCAAGTAAAAAAGGAGAGACCACCGTACAAGTTAGAGTCCGAAGGCAATGTCGTACAAGAAGGAACTTGAACGACTATTGTACAAGCTTAGAATGTTTGTTGTACAATTAGGAGATTGTGTATGGCAAGGGCCGTACAAGCAAAAGCACAGTGCAACCAGAATTGCTGAGAAGTGAAACATGCAGAAACGACCTAGTATCAAGGAGAATTCACAGGGTGGAACAGCAATAGAGAGGTTCTCCCTTGGCTCAATGTTATAGCCAGAATCTCGTTTCCGTGGAGGTGATGAAGGCGGGAAGAGGAAGGGTCTCGTAGAACAAGTTTGTGGGAGAGAGACAACGCGGTTCAGATGTAGAGTGAGGTACCTGAAGACAATGCAATCATGGTTTCTTTATCCTCTTTTGCCGAAATGCAGAGACAGGAGGGCAAAAACATCTCATAGTCCTTCATCTGCCAATTGAGAAGTCCACTATTTGATTGACCTTCATCTTTTGTGCACTCTTCTGGATGCAACACTCCTTCCTCGTTTGGTTCATGTTTGTTGTCTTCCTCCGAAGATAAACTTTCCGACACATTTGACATTGTGATATCTTCACTTACGAACTTATTCTTCAAATTAATCATATACTTGTGTTGTCCTTTCTTGAAAGTGAGTCGATCCTTCTCCTAGTTGTGATTGACCTTTGCCATGCACAACCATCCTCTCCCCAACAATGCATCATATGTTGGTTTCTGCATGGTTATCACAACAAAATCCATGACAAACTCTTGATTATCAATCTTCACCTTTTGAGTCATTAAGACTCCTTTCATTTCGATCACATACGGATTCACACCGTACAACTTGAAATTTGGAGACCATAGAAATGGTGCTCCAATTTCCCTCCATGTCTTCTCAAGCAAAGACATTGACACTCAACCCCCTGTTGACAATTACCTATGTCACCTTATGGTCTAGCGACTTGATATGAATTAATGTTGGCTTCTTGCCAACATCGATCATCAATACGGTTGGACCAGTGAATTGATCCCTTCTTTTCTTAGTTGCTTCAATGTCCACACCAATGGCACATTAGGGTATTATTTCCAGAGTTGTCTTCGACTGGTTGATTTTGACAATTATGTAAGAAGTGCCCCTACTCTTAACATCTTCGACACTGAATAATTGGTCTGTCATCTGCATCATATTGCAATTGACTTTGTCCTCGCTGCGAATCGCCTTGTTGCAGTTGTCTCCCACCTTGGTGTTTGTTTTTGTATTTGCCACTTGTTGCTTGTCCATTCTTTGATGTATTAGGTTTTTCCTCTTCACTTCTTGTTATATCGTCAATGTTTAGTGTCTCTAACTCCTTATGTTAAATGGATAGTCTGCAACCGCATGCCCTTTCACTTCACAAATGTTGCAGTAGGCATTTTTCGAACAAGTAAAATTTGTGTCCTGTCTTACAATCAAAATACCAATTATCTTGTCTTTCCTTCTTCTTTTCCTCCTTTGCATCTCGAGCCATCCTTTCTAGGTCCTTCATCATGGCCTGGATTACCACGTGTAGATTGTCATGGTCCCTATCTGAGTTGAATTCTTTATAGTGAATTAGACCTGTTGTTTGCTTAGCTTCACTCTCCAATTTGAAAGCTCTATTGTACGCTTCCTCATAGGTAGTTGGTGGGACTACCTTCATCTTGTATTTCGACAACAATCCTTCAAGAATCCATTGCCTTTGTAATCCATTTATTGGTGCAACTTCCATCTTGTTGATGAGTTCCTTCAACCTTTTATTATAGGATTTGATATCCTCATCCTTCTTTTGTTTCATGGTATAGATTTCTCCAATGATCTCAAGGTCATCTCAGAGTCTTCTGAATGCTTGGATAAAGGCTTTCATTAACGCTTCCCATGATGCGAAGGGTTGGTCTTTTGTCTTCTTCAAGTGCCGGTCCATTGCAATTTCTCGCAATGTCATCAGAAATAATCTTAACCATGCTTGCTCGTCTTCAACTCCGTTCAATCACCATATGGTTACACATGTTCCAATATGGCGTTATGGGTCTTCTTTTCTGTCACCTAGAAATGGTGGGTAGTTCTGCTTGCCCGCAGCTGCTGCATCTTGTTGCATACTTGCCATAGGTAGCTACTGTTCTTAAGGTTGTTCTTCACTTGGCACTTCTCCACCTCAAGCACTATCACCAGCAAACAATCTTCGACCATTATCAGCACTACGAGACCTCCTTTGCGAATATACGTGCGTTGGTTCTATTCTACTCACCCAAGCACTCTCTTGCGGTTGCCCTTCTACTTGAATCCTGTGCGCCTCTCGACAAACTCCCTTGCTCTTGTGCTAGTGTTTCCAACCAATCCACATCGTCTCCACGTGTGCGAATGTTCTCCATGGTCTCTACCACATTTTCTCACATATTCCCTTGAGCTTCTTCCATTGTTAACAACAACGTTTACCACCTCTTTTGTGTTTTGCTTGGATTCTCGTCCTCCTGAGGGCTCCACACATGCTCAACTACTGGTTCCTCAAGTTCGGTCTCTCGAGACTATAATACTTGGTTGACAATATTTTCCTCAACACCTTGTTGTTGAGCGATCCTTGTACTCCTACTCACAGGAATCTAACTGTCTGCACAACCTCATCTCCCATGTCCTCACGATAGTGAATCTGTCATTCACCTCCTCCCACTTCAACTGTGTTGATCTCCTTCATCTGGATCCAACTTCATTTCGATAATGGCAATGATGCCAAATGTAGCATGGTGGTAAGCATTCTAGAGATGGAGGAATAGATTGACAGGTTGGGGCCAAACAAGACTACAATCAATGCAGTTTTGCCTATCATTTTGTACTAGAACGACATCAACACTTGACTAGTACGACAATATGACTTGAGCAACACTTCCACTAGAACGATACTTGCTGGAACGACAAGCACTAGAACGACATGCATTGGAACGTTATAGGTCTTCTTTTCCGTCACCTAGAAATGGTGGGCACTTATGCTTGCCTGCAGCTGTTGCAACTTGTTGCATAATTGCCATAGGTGGCTACTGTTCTTAAGGTTGTTCTTCACTTGGCACTTCTTCACCTCAGTTGGTGGGACTACCTTCATCTTGTATTTCGACAACAATCCATCAAGAATCCATTGCCTTTGTAGTCCATTTATTGGTGCAACTTCCATCTTGTTGATGAGTTCCTTCAACCTTTTATTATAAAATTTGATATCCTTGTCCTTCTTTTGTTTCGTGGTATAGATTTCTCCAATGATCTCAAGGTCATCTCAAAGTCTTCTGAATTCTTGGATAAAGGCTTTCATTAACGCTTCCCATGATGCAAAGGGTTGGTCTTTTGTCTTCTTCAAGTGCCAGTCCATTGCGATTCCTCGCAATGTCATCAACAATAATCTTAACCATGCTTGCTCGTCTTCAACTCCGTTCAATCACCATATGGTTACACATGTTCCAATATGGCGTTATGGGTCTTCTTTTCCACCGCCTAGAAATGGTGGGCACTTCTGCTTGCCCACAGCTGCTGCAACTTGTTGCATGCTTGCCATAGGTGGCTATTGTTCTTAAGGTTGTTCTTCACTTGGCGCTTCTTCACCTCAGGCACTATCACCAACAAACAATCTTCGACCAATATCAGCACTTTGAGACCTCCTTTGCGTATATACGTGCGTTGGTTCTAGTCTACTCGCCCAAGCACTCTCTTGCGGGTGCCCTTCCACTTGAATCTTGTGTGCCTCTCGACAAACTCCCTTGCTCTTGTGCTAGTGTTTCCAACCAATCCACATCGTCTCCACGTGCTCTCTCCCCGTGTGTGAATGTTCTCCATGGTCTCTACCACATTTGCTCACGTATTCCCTTGAACTTCTTCCATTGTTAACAACAACATTTACCACCTCTCATGTGTTTCGCTTGGATTCTCGTCCTCTTGAGGGCTCCACACATGCTAACTATTGGTTCCTCAAGTTCGGTCTCTCGAGACTGTAATACTTGGTTGGCAATATTCGTTGTTTAGTGATCCTTGTACTCCTACTCACAGGAATCTAACTGTTTGCGCAACCTCATCTTCCATGTCCTCACAGTAGTGAATCTGTCATTCACCTCCTCCCACTTCACGTGTGTTGATCTCCTTCATCTGGACCCAATTCCATTTCGATAATGGCAATGACGCCAAATGTAGCATGGTGGTAAGCATTCTAGAGATGGAGGAATAGATTGACAGGTTGGGGCCAAACAAGACTACAATCAATGCAGTTTTGCCTATCATTTTGTACTAGAACGACATCAACACTTGACTAGTACGACAATATGACTTGAGCAACACTTCCACTAGAACGATACTTGCTAGAACGACATGCATTGGAATGATAGTGGGTTGGAACGACAAGATTAACTTGGCAAGTGCTTCACACCATTGGAATGACAACTTGCACTAGAATGGGGTAATCATTGGAATGACAACTAATCTACTAGAATGGGGTAATCATTATTACTGGAACAACCTTGGCAGTCTACTTGTACGACATTCTGGATTGTTGTTCTCTTGTTCCACGCTCAGACTGATCCCTATACACAAAATCCAATAGACAACTACCAACTACTAATGGCAATCATACTTGTATACATATTACACATCATGCATAGAAGATGAGTCATTTGCATTACTCAGTAGTGTGACGTTACAGAATCCCGTACAATACATACACAATCTACATACATGTTACATTGTTTGCACATATGGTTTGCCAATACATAGCTCTAGTCTCTCTCGAGACACAAACAAATATCCTTGATATGTAGCATAGCATTGATAGATTACCTTTGAGATAGATGGTCTCGAATGGAGGGAGGGTCTACTGAAGTTTGTGTCCTAGCCGTTGCCAACAACTGCTTCTAGGATAGCGCACCACCCAACCGTCTCCCCATTCGTACGTTCACAAATCATCCTTAATACAACTTTAGTCTTTTGCAATTTATCAAATCACATGATTAAATTGTATTACATGGACATTTGTTTACATTTGCATTTGCATTTCACATGCATTTGACTCTCATTTACATTACATTTCATTACAATTATTTACACTTAGTGCATTTTGCACTTATTCCTACTATGTTCACTACTTTTTCTTCTGAGGTCTAGATCCAGTGCCTACATTGAGCTCCATTGTGATTTTCCACAATGTGGCTGAAAAGAACCTCTGCCAAGATCCTTCATTGTGCACTCCATTGGCTCACCATATTGTTTCATACGTGCCAATATGGCATTTAGGGTCCTTCACACCACCCAGAAATTGCAAACATTTTTGTTTGCCTGCTACTACAATAATGTTCAACAGTCTTTGATCACTGCCTTGTGCCCCTACACTTTGAGGCCTCCTTCATGAATATACAAGCATCAATTCTGGTCTCAACACACTCTCTTGCGGTTCCCCTTGTGCTCAACTCCCATCCTCCGCACCTCTAGGCAATCTCCTCCACACTTGTATCGGAATTACTAGTTGTTCCACTTCCTCTCCTTGTGCACACTCCATGATAGCGCCTTCACTTGCGTGAACGTCCTCGGTTTGATCTTTGTTTGCTTGATGTGCCTCCACTTAGGCTTCTTCCTCTATTGTTAAAAACAACGTTTGCAACCTTCTGCTTTCTTTTCTTGAACTTTCCTCTACCTGAGGACTCCAAACACGTTCTACCTCTAGTTCTTCAAGTTCTATCAATCTTGACTACAATGCTTCATCAACAATATTTGAATCTTGCTCAACACTTTGACGTTGTTGTGCAATTCTCCTACTCCTTACTGGTTGGCTATCCACACTTCTACATCCATGTCTCCATGTCCTTGCGACAAGTTATTTGCCGTTCACCTCTCCATAGCTCACATGGTACTAGTTTGTTCTTTAGATGACAATGGCACCAAATGTAGCACGATGGTGAGTACTCCAACACTTGGAGGAACAATTTGATATGACAGATTCAGTAGTCAACCAAGAATGCAATCCACAACATCTCCTATGTGTATGACAATGATTGACAATCTCACTTGAACGACAAGTGCTTGAACACTGCAAGCACTTGTATGACACACACTTGTATGACAAGCACTTGTGCGACACACACTTGTATGACACACTTGTACGACACACTTATACGACAATCTATGGACTTGTACGACATTCCTCGTCAATAACTCCTCTCGTACAACACTCCTTGACAACACTTCCTCGTACAACACTCCTTGACTGCAACTCAGATCCAACCTGCACACAGAACTTAGGAAGAACACATGCAGATCTACTTGCTATAGCAATGACATCAGACAATATGTACACGCAGACACACAGATGAGGGACTCATAGATGAAGGATGAATAGTATTGCATTACTCCTACGTGTATGACACTTGCATTACAAAATTATGGGTAATACTTGATGTATCCCTTCAATACTTGCATAAATGAATGGGAGGTCCTAGTTATCCTTGAAGGTTGGCAGTTAACAACAATTGCTGCCCGGGACACCTCATCTAATTGCCCTCCTTTTGCATACATTAATTACATGCTTAATACCGTACATTTCAATCGTACAATATCAATTGCTTATGACATCATCCTTGACGTAATTACATTTCATTGCATCACATTTACATTTCATGTACATTTGTGCACATTTGAACTTATTTTACTATTTACATTATTTTATTTGAGGCTGCTCAGAACTAGCGCCCACACAAGTGTGGGTTGATGTCATAAAGATGTTCGGGAACATCATAGAATGAACACATACAAGACCTCTGTGGGTTAATGTAGTGCCAATATTGAAGAGAATTACAACTAATCCCCAATAAAAGGGAAAAAACTTATCTATGCAATCTATTTTTTTTTGTTTGTTTTCCGTCCTATAGATCCTACAAGGTCTTTGTGGATAAAAATAAAAAAATTTCATTTTTCTTCACAAGAACTAGCACGCTTATATGATCTTTTCCTATAAGCACACAAAGAATTCCATGATCTAAGATCGATATAACCACTATCAATTGTGATTCCAAGGCCATCGTTGCATATAAATCTTCAAGGTTCCATACTTTGAAGATCCATACCTCTTCAAAGATGCATACCACTTTGAAGAACCAAACCCATCCAAATGTCCATATCTTGAGAATCATATTACCTTGGAGAATTAAACCTCTACAATGAGTCAATCCTTCTTGAAGAACTAAATTTCTCGGAAGACTTAAACCACCTTCAAGAACCAAATCTCATTGATGAATTAAATCTCTTTGAAGATGAGGGGGAAGGCTCAAGATCAAATTTAGATTTTCTGTTTCCTCTTTTTCGAAAGGAATAATGAGCGATACATAATTTGATTGGATGGATGCTCATGGACTCTCTTTTTGCATGAATGAATTTCCAGTTCCTAAGTAACCAAGATTGTCTCTCTCACTTGTCTTTTGAGGAATGCCTTGTTCATTTTTGCCAAGACTACTACCCGTCCAGCCTATGTTCCTAAGCAATTTCAAGCTATTGCCATATGTAGTTTTCTCAATGTCAACCATATTAGTACATTAATTCTCATTATTGCCATGGTAACACCATCATGAGAAGCATAATAAGGATCATCAATAGAAGTATTAGAAGTACATTCATTATTTCCCAACCATCATAGAAAGCATCATTGATAAAAGAGGGATGAATGACCTCCCCATTATCACAAGAGGTACATCATCATCACAAGCATAGTTGTCAAACTCGGACTCGGGGCACTGAAAAAAAATAGGCAAAAGAAAAATTTGAAAAAAGAGACAATTTTTCATGCATATTACTTATTAGTATCTTCTAACACACTCAACATTCAACATTTTACAAATAAGAAATTAACGAGAGGAAGGGGCATATTCTTTCTTATTTGAATCTGTGATTTTGACGTTCAATTCCATACCATTCAGGGATATGTTGCTACTGTTGGAAATAACCATTCCCAGCAATTTCCAAAGTTCTCTATTGCAGTGTCCATGGCAGGCTTCCATTAGTTTGCCTTACGTGTACCAAAGAACAGAATTAGAGGCTCATAGAAATCTGAGAACCAACATTTGCTTTGATGGAGGGAAATTGCATTATGTATGAATCTTCGTAATATTTTTTTTTTTTGTTTTATTTTGTTACCAGTAGCTTGAACCTGTGACCCTTATGTGCCATCAAGGTATGCCCTTTCGAATATCTTGATGTTACTATAGCATAAATAATAATTTTTTTTAATAAATTCATATAAAATATTATTAAAAAATAAATCTATTATATTTAGATTTTAAATTTTATTTACTTCTTTAATTATTTAAACTTATATTTTTTCACTAAAATATATGTACATATAAATTCAAGTCTAAATAGGGTCCGTGCCATTAAAACTATATAAAACTATCAATCTTTTTCAAAGACGCGTAGAATTTTAACTGACAAACTTTACATCAATGGGGGATGGATTGTCATGTCCCCACTTTCCTTAGAGATGTGTGGAATATTATTTTATTAAACTTTGCGTTACATGTCCGAGTTATTAAGAAACCTTTATAAAGGTTAATATCTTAAATAAATAAAAAGTTAACAAAATCTTAATTCAAACCATCTACAGGCAAGAAGATTCTTATTATTTTTTTAATATGTTTAAACAGGTTAACAAAATTTTATTTACTTCTTTTTTAATTATTTAAACTTCTATTTTTTCAGTAAAATATATATACATATAAATGCAAGTCTAAATAGGGTTCGTGCCATTAAAACTATATAAAAATATTATTTTATTTCAAAGACGCGTGGAATATTAACTGACAAACTTTACGTCAATGGGGCATGGATTGTCATGTCCCCACTTTTCTTAGAGACGTGTGGAATATAAACTAATAAAATTTGCGTTACATGTCTGAGTTATTAAGAAACCTTTATAAAGGTTAATATCTTAAGTAAATATAAAGTTAACAAAATCTTAATTTTAACCATCTACAAAGAAGAATATTCTTATTATTTTTTTAAAAAGTTTATGCAGTTATGAGGGGATTTACACAGAATTTTAAGTATTTATGCTAAAGTAACATCAAGATATTTGAAAGGGCATACCTTGATGGCACAGAAGGGTCACAGGTTCAAGCCACTGGTAACAATAAAAACAAAAAAAAATACGAAGATTCATATATAATGCAATTTCCCTCCGTCAAAAGACGTTGGTTCTCAGATTTCTGTGAGCCTCTAATTCTGTTCTTTGGTACACGTAACGCAATCTAAGGGAAGCCTGCCATGGACACTGCAATGGAGAAGGCTTTGGAAATTTCTGGGACTGGTTATTTCCAACAGCTACAACATATCCCTGAATGTTATTAGATTGAATGCTAAATAACATGGCCTGTGTCTTTGTACAAAGCTACACATAGAAGGGGAGCCACAGGCTCACTTTTCCTAGGCCTGCCGGGTCCGGACGTTGGGACTTGTGAGTCTCGGCCCGGACTTGGCTGGACTCGCGCGGTTGAATCCACTCGGACTCGGACTTGGACTTGGCTGAGTACTCAGGACTCAGGCTGAGCCTGACATCTATGATCACAAGAACCATGTCAATAATCATAATCATTAGAAGCAACCTCAATAGGATGAGCATCATCAGCAAAAGTAGACTCTCCTTTATGGTCAAAGTGTTGCAATCATCATTGTGATCCTCCACATGCTTTGATGCTTTCCTCATGTCAGTAATTTCTTGATTAAGTATTTGATGAAGATTTTTCATGTTTTTTTCTCTTTCTCCTTTTAGAGTAGCTTCTCAATTTCAGATCTTATACTCGCACTTTTAGATTGGAAACTCTTATCCCCTCGTTATAAATTCTCAATTTCTTTTCTTCCTTTTAAGCAACTTATTCTCATATTCAATTTCCTTTTTAGAAAGGCAATCATTGCCCTCCTTTTCAAAAGACTCATAATCCTCATCATCTTTTTCAGATTCCACTTGCAAGATATTTCAAATCTCCTTAGCAGAATGTTCCTAAAAGAATAAATCAGGATTATGATGTAATTTTGTGAAGGTTTCCAACTCTCCTCATTGTAGATTAAATCAAGATAAAGGGTATGTGAGATAATAGCAAATTCATTATGTTATTCTCAAAGTGGAATCTTCTTGTTAGGTATATCATTCTCAACAACCTTCCAATTATCTCTAGAAGTGACGAGTCCCTCAGATTTTGGCCCAAAAATGATGATCTCTGTTTTGAGTAAGATGCTTAACAACCAACTTTCAACTATCTCTAGACATTGACCAAGTCCCTCATATTTTACCCCAAGAATGATAATCCCCATTTTGAGTAAGATGCTTAAAAAAGGTATCTTCTTAATGCCTCATGAAGGAAACAGAGCTATGGTGTTTTAACCAGAATTCATAATTCTTTGAAATATCCGAGTAAAAATCGATTGCACCAATGGAAAGTATGAAAAAAACACTAAGTGTGGGGAAAAATGAGCCAAAAAAACATCCATATGAGAAAGTTATGAGCTCGGGAAGATAAGATACACTTTGCCCATACATGTTGACCAAACTTAGGCTGCAGATTTAAGGGATAAGATCACTGATCCGTCAAAAGTGCAAAACTATAACCCCCCCCTGCCTTCTCTCTATCTATCTATCTATCTATCTATCTATATATATTGCAAATTTTGGCCTGGATCCTGAGATATGCATTATTTTATAAAACTAGTAAGTCCACAATTTTACGACGTCAAATGAAAAATGTATAAATAGGTCATCTTTTTGTGCAATTTAGAATCTTAAAATGGATCTGAAAAAAATTTGTTTTTCAAGATAGTCTTTTTTTCTTCCTATCAAAATTGCAATTTCTTTTCAGCCTGGAAACGAGGTGAGCTGAATTTGAGCCAAAGGCTTGATAAAGTCATAAATAATCCTCTAAAACAGATCAAACAGATCTGTTTAAAAAAAAAAGAAATTCAGAATCTTTCATTTCATTGTAGTGAGTTCCCATGGTGCCTCTCCAAGTATTGAACAAGCAAATTCCAAATCCTGAAGGGACATTGCCTTAAGCTCTGATACCATGTTCGAGAATATATCATTTCAAAGTAGTGATATAATCAAACACGTATCACAAAGAAGAGAACACAATATATGGTCTGGTGTCAAAAGACACCAACATTTCACTAAAGATTGAAAAAAAGAAATACAACTTGATCTTTCACAAGATGATTAGATCAAATGATATATAACAGTTGGCCTCAACCACATGTTACAAATTATAAGAAACTACCTAAATGGCAAATATAAGGCTATAACAAATATGCCAATGAGCCCCACAAGTGGTGACGTATATATAATAGTTAGCCTCAACCATACTTTACAAACTATAAGAAACTAGCTAAATGGCAAATATAAGGCTATTAAAATATGCCAATGGGCCCCACAAGTGGGTTTACATGTCCCAACAGTAAGATTTAAAATAAAAATGTTTGAATGATATTGACACTAGTTTTCCACTAAATAAATAATGGCATAAATTTTGTTTTGTTTCGAGTTGAGGGCAAAGGAGAGAGATTAGGGCTTGAAGCTTGGCCATAGAGGTGGTCGCGGATTCATCTGGTACTTGTGTTACAGATTTGGTTTGTTTGTCACTGGTATGAAATGAAATGAAAGATTTTAATTACGTCCGCGAGACCATTAATATCCTTGAGAAGGCTGTTCCTTCTCCTACTGATTTGGGTTAGCAACTCCCCAACTTTTTTTATTTTACTGTCTTCAAATAACTCTGTCATAGACCCTTTTCCAAGCGTTTCTTTGTATTTGCCACGGATGTCCGAAAAAACTCATGCATTCATAGATGAAATGTTCCTCTGTCTCTATTGCCCCTGTGCTGCATAGAGTACATATCCTTTCTTCCCATTGTTCCTTGGGCGTTGTCCATCTCCCTGTTTCACATCTAAGCCTATGAGAGCTAGTCCTTATCTAAGCAATGAGGATTTTTTACTCCACTTAATTTCAGCGCCTATATATGCTTTTTCCTTGTGGTCATACATTGGGTTAAACTTTGCAATATAGTATTGTCTTTTCTTGCTTGCATTTTTCCACATTCCACTTCTAAACTTTTTGTTCACATAGTTTTTTATGTCTTTATTGAAATTTGGGCATTCATTTATGTTGATTTCTGATTTCTGAGCATGAGAGGTTGAATTGTTTTTTTTGTTGGTGGTTTTGGCGGCTTTAGCTCTTGAACTGCAGGGTGTAGTGGAGGTGGGCACGGGTGGTTTCATCATGGAGGGCCATCTATTCCCATTTTTAATGCTAATTAAAGGTTTGGTTCAGGCACGAACGTCGTTCAGTGACTTGGGCCAGCTTGTGGTCACTGGTTTTTTGTATTTGGGATAAATGGTGGGAAGTTGGTGGCTTGGAGGATGCCTCTACCCTTGCCAGTTTTTGTATGTGGTGTTTCTTGGTGTCTAGAGGAGTTGGTGAGATCGAGAGTTTGTTGTGGTGGAAGCAATGCATTTGTTTTTCAAGGTGGCGTTTGGTTCCAAGGGTGTTGGAGGCCATTAGGGCCATGGTGATGAGTATGTGAGCTATTGTAAGAGTTCCAACAACCAATAGTGGATTGTTAGTGTTGTGAAGGGGGTTTGGAGTGGTACGGTGGTGGTAGTGCAATGTTCCAAATTTGTGATAGAGAATAGCATGGGCAACGCGGCAATAGTGGAAGAGCTAGATCCATATCAAGGTGTGGTGTCATCAAT
The DNA here is from genome assembly GCA_028583015.1 of Wollemia nobilis. Lineage (NCBI taxonomy): Eukaryota > Viridiplantae > Streptophyta > Pinopsida > Araucariales > Araucariaceae > Wollemia > Wollemia nobilis. The sequence continues at coordinate 5,622,647 of JAQPPZ010001028.1, forward strand.
CTTCGTTGAAGCAACTGCAACGAGGCTCCCTTTTCGTCTTGTTTGTTATTTCCAAATTTTTGGAGGATGCATGAAAAATGTTTGTGATATTAATTGAAGGATGCACAAGAAGTTTGTGTTGGATTTTTTTAGGATTTGGATCACGACCCTGTAAATTTGTTCTTGTTTTATTTTATTTGTGGTTGGGTTATGTTTTGGGTTTGTACATTGCGGGCATGCCTATGATAAGGCTGGTTGAGGGCACATGCTAAGTGTTTGTCAACTTGTCTCGGAATGAATGCTTTCCCTTGTCTTGTTTGCCATTTCCAAATTTTTGGAGGATGTGTGAAAAGTGTCTAGGATATTAACTGAAGGATGCACACCAAGTTCATGTTGGATTTTTCAAGGATTTTGGATCATGACCCTATAAATCTGTTCTTGTGTTATTTTATTTGTGGTCGGTTTACGTTTTGAGTTTGTGCATTGTGGGCATGCCTATCATAGGGCTGGTTGAGGGCACTTGCCAAGTGTTTGTCAACTTTTCTCGGAGTGAATGCCCTCCCTATGTCCTTACTCATGGTGGTTTTTTCAATGGAGGAGGGTATTGATGAGGGTGGGTTCAAGTTTTTAATATACCTACAAGAGGCTTGATGTTGTTTTGTTTGGTAAGCTTAGGGTTTTGGGTTGTTGCCAAAGTTGTTGGTTGATAGATTTTTGTTATAATTATGTTATTAGAGTTTTGTCTGTATTTGGGAATCAGGTCTGTTGTTTGCATGTTGCTCTTTGTCTATTGAGTGGCTTGGATTTTCAAGGTTTGTGCCTTCTCCTTGCTGTGTAACCATCTTTTGGTCCAATTCTGTTTGCTTGTTGGAGGGGGCTTGAGCTTGGCTGCCACCATGTGCGTTGATTAGCTAGCATGTTTACAAGTGGTTATGGCGAGTCTTTATGGTGATGGATGTGCTTGGAGACTGCAATCTTGTTATTCACAGTTTCTAGTTTGTTGACATTGGTAGTGTCCTTTGCACAAGGAAGTTTGTCCATTTAATGGGCAGCCATATGATTCCTAGGTGGCTTGCCTATGAAGGGGGGCTTGAATGTCGTTGATGAAATGGTTCTTGATTGATGCTTTCTTGGATGGAGTCACCCACTTGTGTTCTACTCGGTGGTACGCTTGGTATTGCAGTCCTTTCAGGTTGGCTTGTTGATTAGCTATCCGAAGTTTTGGGGGTCAATTCTAGTCTTGGATAGGAATGATTTTGTTTGCTTGGTTTGTCTTTCCTCTTCTTTCTGATGAATTTGTTGAGTCTTGTATTCCAGTTCCATTCCTTCTTGTTCTCATGGCCATTGACAAGGTGATATATTTCGTGTTTACGCCCTTGTTCTTCGAAGTATTGTATCTCTATTTATTTTCTTGGAAGGGGGCCCTATATAACCCTTGTTTGCCCATATATATATATATATATATATATATATATATGTTCCACTAAATAAGGTAATTCTGATTTAAAAGCTATCTTGAATTAATGAGAATACAAGTATAATAAAAAATCTTTCACCAAAGTGAAACTGAGATTGCTTTAGAATAACAATCTTAAACTTGTCTTCATAGAATAGTGGAAAAGGACCACCTTTTTTTATTGCTGTTAAAGAATCTTTTATCACATCCCAAGTTTGTGCGTTGCAGGCATGCCTGTTGCAGGGCTGGTTGAGGGTGCATGCAAAGTGTTTGTCAACTTGTCTCGGAGTGAATGCCCTCCATATGTGCTTACTCATAGTGGTTTTTTCAATGAAGGAGGTTTTGGCAAGGGTGGGTGGTTGAAGTTTTTAATATGCATGTAAGAGGCTTGATGTTGTTTTGTTATGTAAGCTTTTAGGGTTTTGGGGTGTTGCCGGAGTTGTTGGTTGATAAATTTGTCATGATTATGTTATTAGGGTTTTGTCTTTATTGGGGGAATTGGGTTTGTTGTTTGCATGTTGCTCTGTCTGTTGGGTGGATTGGATTTTCAGGGTTTGTGCCTTATCTTTGCTTCGTAGCCATCTTTCGGTCCTATTCTGTTTGCCTATTCGAGGGGGCTTGAGCTTGGTTGCCACCATGGGCGTTGATTAATAGCATGTTTACGGGTGGTTATGGCTAGTCTTCATGGTGATGTATGCATGCTTAGAGGCAAGGGCGATCTTGTTATTCATGATTTCTGGTTTGTTGACATTGGTAGCGTGCTTTGCCTAGGGGAGTTTGTCCATTTTATGGGCAGCCATACAATTACTAGCTGGCTCGCCTATGAAGGGGAGCTTGAGTGTGGCTGATGGAATGGTTCTTGATTGATGCTTTGTTGGATGGAGTCGCCCAACTGTGTTCTACTCAGTGGGATGCTTGATTTGCAGTCCTTTGGGGCTAGTTCACTGATTAGCTAACCGAAGTTTGGGGGTCAACTCTGGTCTTGGTAAGCAGCGACTTTGCTTGCTTGATTTACCATTCCTCTTCTTGCCAAGTGAAGTTGTGGAGTCTTATATTTGAGTCCCTTTCTTTCTTGTTCTCATGGTCATCAAAAAGTTGATATATTTGGCGTTTATGCCTTGTTCTTCTTCGGTGTACTCTATCTCTGTTTATTTTCTTGGGAGGGGGCCCTTATAGAACCCCTCTTTGCCAAACCAAAAAATATATATATTATATTTTCCAGTAAATAAGATAATTATCGTTTAATGGCTACTTGAATTAATCAGAATATAAGTATACAACCAGAATCTTTCACACGAGTGAAAGTTTACTTAAGAATAACAATCTTAGACTTTTCTTCATAGAATAGTGGAAGAGGACCACCTTTTTTTATTAATGTGAAAGAATATTTTGTATTAGAATATGTATCATATGAGATGATACGTCATATATAAATTATATCATATAAAAATTACAAGTGAGAAGAGAATACATGACAATAGATTATCTTATGACATTAAGACCAGCTATAATGGCTCATGACATTACTTGACAAAGTACATTATCTTATGACCCAAATTAAAATAATAGGACCCATATTTAGGACATATTATATAATATTCCTACATTTAGCAATCAAAAATAATTCTTAACATTTTGAATGTATATAATAGTTTATATAATGTGCACGAACAAAATAAATGCACCTCTATGCAAAAAACTGATAACTGATATAAGATGGGCCTGTCCTATAATTCATTTATATGCAAATATCTGAGTTTAAACTTTAAACTATTTGTATTTTGGTTATTTCAGATCTTGTACTTAACGAGTCAAGAGTTTTGTTTCTTTTTATGACTAGTTTCTGATGATGGATAGACTGCTGCAGCTAAGGCTTGTGTTTATAGCATTTTGTACTTAAGTTTCTCAAGTAGTGGTGTTTATGCTTTGTAAATTCCTTGGTACCCTTTTTGGGGCTCCTGTATGTCTTCATTTGCCATAAATGGTAACAGAGATTAATGTGTAAGAGGTTTAAAAGAAGTAAAGAGCATTTTCCAATCTAGAAACTAAGTAATGTTTCTTTCCATTTATAAAATTTATGGCTATCATAAAATATGTCTTGTGTGCTCTGCAACAGCAAGAGAAGCAGAAGAATTGAACCAGAATGGCTCTTTAGTCAGGAAGTGGAAGGAAGAGTTTTCAGTTAATGTTGCAGTGAAGAACGAAAGGAATGCAAATGAGAATCCAACTTTTCACATTGGAAAAGAAAAATTAAATCTAAACGATAATAATGGCCCTAATCTAGATTGTTCACTGGTTGTCGTAGAAGGAAATGATGATTCCTGCAAGAGAGGAATGTGTAAGTCTTTCCTCTCAAAAGGTTCTCAGCCTATGGAACCAAGTTCAGGAACAAAGAGGAAAGTGGCCTTCGTTGCAGTGGATTTGCCTTCTAAGACAACAACAGAATTAGAAAGGTCTGGTAAGAAGATAAAAGCTGTATCAAATAGTGATCTTTCAGAAAAATATCCTAGCAGTGCAAAAGAATCCTTAGATCCCTTTTTCAATCTACTTTTTGATGGAAACAAAACTGATTCTCTTTTTTGATGATGCTGAAACTATCATATTGTAAAGCATACATTGTTCTTGCAGGCCACCATTTTGTGCAGTTTGTTGGATGCAATGGGATTTCTCTTTAGTAACATTGGTCTTAGATCTGTTATAATTCTAAACAATTAGAGCCCTGCTATTTGTTGGGGGTTTTGAAGAAACTGTCCTTGGTTTAATTTTACTTCTAGTCGTGGAAAGTAATATTTATTTGAATGAATAATTGTGTTTATTTAATGTTTTCTTACTACACAGGCTAGAAGTTACTGTCAAGAAACATGACTTGAATGAATTAGGAAAATATATGGGTTTGTAAGCCTTTCAATGCTTGCTTGAGTGTTATAATAAGCATATATTCTTTCTCCGGCTTTATCTTTTAATAATGATCCCTTTTTGGTGATGGTGGTTGGCCTTTTTATTTCGAAAGCCTACTTATATTTTTCTTTTTCTTCAATTGAGAGAAACATTATGCGTTTGCACACTCACACAAAGGGGCTTTGCACTATGATTCCCTCTGGATACACTTGAAGGTGCCTTTATATGGTTTTTTCATCTTATGTTGTAATGAAGTCAACCAATTAAATGAACTTGTGGAGTACTAACAAAGTGAGAATAACTTTTGTTGATTGACGAGTTTTTAGCTTTAGGGTACAATTATATCTCATATTTTAACAAGAGCCAAGTAATGACTAGTCCTTGCAGAATGTTTGGATTCGTATTGTTTATGATTGTAGCTTAAATTGTTGAGTGTGGTTTTCAGAGCAATTATTATTTAATGGACTAAGTATTGTTTAAGTGAAGTTTTAAAACACGTGTGTTACAATAGACTGCATAAAGAATAAAATGAAAACAAAAATAGAATACTTGCATAAATGGTATTAAGAATATTAATTATACAATGAACTTGAACTAAGATGTATTCTAACATAAGCACAATAACTGGATAGGAACAAAATTTCTCTTACTATAAGGAACTAGTGTAGCAGTAATAAAATTTTATGGTCCAAATCGTCTTATCTAGAAAAGAGAAGCATGGAAAAACTTAGCACAATGGCTAGACACTGAGAAGTTTAACAACATAATACTAGGAGGAGATCTCAACATGATACTCTACCACTGGGAGAAGGCTGGGGGAAGTTAGCGAGGGATCCAAATAGAAATTTGCTCAGTCAAATTATGGTGGATGAAAACTTACAAGACATTCCACCGACCAAAGGGAAGTACACTTGGAGCAACAGAAGAGCAAAGACAAACTATATTGCATAAAGATTGGATAGATTTTTGATCAGTGAAAATATTTTAACACACTTTCCCATCACTTCTAGTCACATCATCTAGAACTCTATCTCAGACCTTAAGACAATTTTCTTGGATAGCAGTCAAAGCCTACAACCTTGAAAAATTCCTTTTAAGTACAACTTTGAATGGGTAGTAGAAGAAGATTTTAGTGAACTTGTGGAAAACACTTGGAACCAACAGGTCCAGTCCACCAACCCCTAAGAAAAATGGAAAAGCAAAATTCAAAAATTGAAGCATGTGATAAAAAAATGGTTGGCAGAAAAAGTGAGAGTCAAACCAGACAAGAAGCAGTTGATGCAACAACTAGAGCATCTAGAAACATAAATTGGGGACCATCCTCCTTAACCATGGCAAGAAGATGCATGAAATGACCTGATTCAGAAGCTCAATAAATTAAGCGTTGAATGAGAAACACATTGGAGGCTTAGATCCCAAATGGTTTGGCTAAGCAAGGGGGATAGAAACACCAAATATTTTCATTTGAAATCCATGCAACACTGCCAAAGAAACACAATCGAGGAGTAGAGAATGAAGGAACCACTTATATAGATAGGGAGAAAATTAAGGAACTTGCCAATCGACATTACTCAACTCTGCTCTCTAGAGAAAATGGAAACCCTCCTTCCCAGGGAATACTGCTACAACATATACCCACAATATTAAGTTTGTAAGACAAACAGGATCTTAGTTAGCCAATCACTATGGAAGATTTTAAGAAGATTATAGTAGCTCTGCCAAAGGACAGAGCTCTCGAACCTGATGGATTCACAAACAACTTTTACCAACAATACTTACACATCATCGAATATCTGCTACACATGATTGAGGATGTTAGGGTGAAAGGTGAGCTTCTTGGAGCCATCAACTCCACCTTTCTAGCATTGATTCCTAGAGAAAAAAATGCCATCACTTCCTCTAAATTCAAACCATTTTCTCTATGTAACTCTTCCCATAAAATTATTACCAAACTGTTGGCCAATAGAATAAGGAAGAAATTTGACAAACCAATATTAGAAGAGCAAAGGGGGTTCATGCTTGGAAAACAAATATATGATAATGGTGCATGAAGCCTTCCACACTAGTAGAAAATAAAAAAAGAAGCAAATTGATATAGAACTTGATATGGTAAACACCTTTGATCGAGGTAATATACAATTTGTAGAACAGGTCCTACAAAAGGTTGGATTCCCACATTAGGTCATAAAGTGGGTTGGAGCATGCATCAGAAACCCATGGATAACCCCCTTAATAAATGGAGAACCAACAAATATCTTTCAGGATATAAGGGGAATTAGACAAGGGTGTCCATTATCACCATACCTTTACTTCATTTTAGCTGAGACTTTTGGAATATTAATTAACCATCTTTGAAGAGAAAGGAAAATAAGAAAGATTGAGGCTACAACAGGATGTAAAGTTGTAACACATGCCCAATTTGAGGATGATACCATTCTTCTAGGCGAAGCCACCAAGCAAAATGTTAGACAATTCAAGCAACGTCTGGATTGGTCCACACAAGCTACTAGGGCTCATATAAACACTCAAAAGAGTACAACAAGAGTTAAACTCTTTTGCACTAACCTAGGATTTCGCTCTGGCATAGAAAAATACTTTAAATACCGAGGAGTGCCCATGAGCTTCCACCTTAAAGCCTCAGATTTCTAGACCCCAACATTGGACAAGATGGTTAGGAGGATACAAAGTTATAGTAATAGTTGGCTCAATCTTGCAGGAAGGGCAGTATCAATCAAATCAGTGTTAGGTTCTCTTCCAATCTACCAACTATCAATATATCATGTATCCAAGTTATTTTGCAAAAGGTAGATGGAATCATACACAACTTCCTATGGCAAGAAGGTACGCAATTAGAAAGAAAAAATTTCCACTTGGTCAATTGGGAGATGGTCACCAAAGGTAAAATTCAAGGAGGATTGGGAATTAGAAAAATAGAGATAGTTTCGAAAGCATTGGGAGCAAAACTTTTGTGGAACATGCTTAAGAAAAATTGAGCATGGCAACACATATTAGTCAGCAAATATGTAAATAAGCAATCGGGTATTCAAATGCTCAAACACGTAGACAAACTTCCTAGAGCCTCGTTGATTTGGAAACATGTAGTGGCATCACATCATAGAGGACAAAATTGTATGGCACCCGGGAGATGGTAAGTCAATTAATCTATGGGAGGACTTGATCCTAGAAAATCCACCATTAAGAGAGAGAACTCCAATTGAATTGCAGAATCACTTGGAAAGCTAAAGAGTACTCAAAATAGGTGACTTGTTTTATTGGACCTCGAAAACTTTGAATTGGATCTCCCTTCCCATTCAATCTCAGCTTCAAGGAGATTGTGATTATGTCAAGTCCCATGTGGCGAGCATTAGACCTCTTAATCCTACGATGCCAAACAAACTTATTTGGGGTAGCATCAACAACAATGGGAAATACTCAATGCATCTAGGAGTCCAATATTAGCATATTGGGCCTGCCAACAAAAAACTATCGATAGTGTAGAAAAATCGAGCATGACCTAAACTGCAAGTATTCAGCTGATTGGTCTCTTAAAACAAAATATTAATAGGTGATAATATGCAAAAGAGGAGTATAGCAAGGCCTCATGTTTGTTACATGTGCATGCAGAATAGTGAAATAGTTTTCTATCTTTTGTTTGAATGCCCCGTAGGCAATTTCAATTTGGTTAGGAATAACCAAAATTCTTGGCACTTCCTACTCTGGAAGGTTAACCATAGACACATGTTTTACCAAGTGGAACAAAGAATATAAAGCGAAACTAGCGGGTAAGCCCCTCTTGAAATACCTGTGGAGCTGTATACCATATTTTGTCATCTAACACATCTGGTTGGACAAAAACCAGAGAATTTTTAAAGGCAAAAGTAAGGACAACATAACACTAATTCAAAGGATAAAAGAAAAATTAGTCTTAAATGTCAAATCTAGTTTCTATCAACAATAGTATGAAGAAGACCTGTCACCCACAAAAAGAAGAATGATCTACCAACTTAATCTCCAAGCTTTCCTGACAAAGGGAGGTCATAGAACAAACAATACCCTGCTTGACATATGTTTTTTCGACACTCTTCTTTGATGGTGCCTCCAAGTCCAACCCTGACCAAGTTGCGACAAGGGGACTGATTCTTACAGGACCTCATGAGATCCTTGCTCAAATACATGATCAACTTGGGAACATCTAACAATCTGGCAGAGGCTATTGGATATGAAATCGGCTTAAAATTGGTAGCAAAGCAAGGAATCACTGAGGTCATAGATTATGGGGATTCTAAACTGATAATAACAACTCTTGCCAAAAACAAAGATTTAGATCTTTACAATTGAATATTATTCAAGACAAGATTAGACTAGGCAGGATAATTGGCAGAATATCCTATCAACACGTGAGGAAATTCAACAAAGAGGTCGACATACTAACAAATCAGGCTATAAATATAGCCCTTGGTTATTCCTACCAAATCATCAAGAAGCAGAAGGGCAGGGGTGGTATGCAAGGATGATGAGGACTCCAATAATGAGGTCCTTTTCTGTCTTCATGTTTTGTGTTCTAGAATGCTCTGTTCACTTTGATCTCTTTGATTAGAGAGTTATCTTTTTGTTAGGTAAATAAATATTTTCCTTTAAACAAAAAAAGATGTATTCTCATTGAGTAATATACCTAAAGCCCGTGTGTATTGTCCTTTCATGGATTTTGCTCAAAATCTAAAAATTCAGATCGAGTGTTGGTAAAGTGGTGAAAGTGTAGTTTTATGAAAAGTTATTATTAAATGGATCTAAGTATTGTATGGAGACCATGTGTTGATGGTATAATTTAAAGGGAGTTTCAAAACACATGCATGATATAATAGACTGCATAAAGATTATATGAAAACTGAAACAAAATACTTGCTTAAATGGTATTATGAATACTAATTTGAAGATCAACATAAACTAAGATGCACACTCATTAACCAATATACCCTCAAGGTTGTGTGTCATCCTTTTGATTTTAAAGAAATTTGTATGACCAAAATCTAAAAATTTAAATTAAGTTTTAGTTTTTCTCCATGGAATATCACATATTGAGATCAATATTTCTTTCAACTTCCTTGGCTTTAGAAACATGCCCTTTCACTTCATGTGGCCATTGATAAGACTTTTTCACATATCAAGTCATATTAAATATTTAGATGTGATGAGCATAAACATGTTTTATGTAGAATCCTATCTTCTCTAGCCTGGTTGCATGAATAAAAGAAACCCTAATCTAAATTATTTTGAGTTTAAGGTAATAAGACTAAATTTCAATTGAAACTCTTATGTGAGCCTTAGAGATAAGCCAACTAAGTATAAGCTTTTAAAACTTGTCATGATTGCCCAAGTTGATTCTTTATAAGCTTGAAAATAAAACATTGTTTGAGAACATCGTCATGCTAGAACATCTAGTCAACCAATTGTTGGTCAAATATCTGCCTAATCAACAAACACTGTGTTTGTACGACCTAGATGCGACCAACATTGAAAGGTCAGAGGAAATAAATGTCCCCTATGCCAATCTTCAAAGAGGGTTGGTTCCCAAACTAAATCCTACACTGGTAGAAGACTAGGGATGTAGGAAAGAAATCAAAAAATGCGGAAAGAAATGGAAAATATGGCCACAATCCAAAGTGCAGGATTCGGGGCAGACTAACAGCAGGAAAATCACCAAAATATGAAATAGCATTTAACAGAGGAAAAAGCAACATAATTTACTTATAAACTTGTAGTGACAACCTTCAGAATAACACTCCAGCATTCACTCCCTCTCTAGCAATATTTAAATCCAAATGCAAAATTTAAGTCTAACAGCAAACAAGAAACATGGATGTAAAACAAAAGTGCAGAGTACAAAAGGAAATTGCACACAAGATCACTTGCAAATTCAGAAGCCTGATGCCTTGTATTAATGCAGAGAATTTGGAGAGTATTCTCGCAAAGTGTCTAACCTCCTTTTACAATGGCAATTTGATTAGTATTTATAGAGGTTTTCACATATTTAATTAAATGCATAAGAGAATGAAATGATCGCAGATCAGAAACAAGAATGAGAAAATTCCTCCTCGAAATCATTGAAAATCTCTCCTTTAGAGACAACAATCCATCTTTCAGGGAATAATTCCCAGGAAACCAGGAACTCGGGCGTCGGTGCACAGATAATTTGGAAAACATTGAATATTTTGGAAATGTATTTATGCCTTGGAAATCATAAAAAATTTCTTGCTCCTCTCGCACAACTTCTCTCCTACTTGGGATCCATGATTTGAGTTACTTATCACCACCATTATTTAATGTTTGTAAATATGGCACCCTTGGAGGCCTTAAGCATGATCCATTTCACCCGAAACTATGTTCACCTCAAAATATGCTTTGCCCAATCTCCCTTTAAGCGCTCATGATCTTTCCTTAAAACGCAATTGCCCAAGGGAGGGACGAACAAGGTGTTCACCTCTTGACCAGGGTGAACACAACATTATTTTTTTCTCAGGGTACGTTCGCCCAAAAGAGGGGCGAACAAGACGTTCGCCCCCCAACTGGGGTGAACGGGATGTCGCGTTGTATTTGAGCGAACACAAATGCGTTCAGATTTTGGAGCATGTTCTCCCTAAGGAGGGGCGAACGGGACATTCGCCCCTCCACTGGGGCTAATGCGAATGTATTTTGTTGAACTTCTTCTTGCTTCCTTTTGAATGTTTCAAATGTTTTGTTGTTTCGTTTGCTCGATCATAGGGCGAATGGGGCGTTCGCCCCTTGCTTGGGGCGAACACGTTGACATTTCTAAAATACTGCGCTCTTTAATATTCTCCATCACATCATGCATTGTTTGTTTTTATTTCCACAGGCTTAGAGATGCCTTTTAACAAAGTGAATTTAAATTCTGAATGAAATTCTACAAAAACACTTATAGCACCAATACAAAAAGAATACATAAGGAATAGATGAAATTGTTTTGAAATAAAAGTCGCCTTAGACAGTCAAAACTGTATCATCATACTGCATCAAAATATTCTAGCAAATCCCCAATGTGGCAAAGTGTAAAATTACCAACATTTATGGCGACTCACGGGGTATCCAGCTCGCATGGATGCAAGCAATCCTAGGCCTTTATTCATTGGGCTATAGAGTCAGCCTGCCCAGTAGGTGTGGTTGATGTCGCTGCTGATGCAGATGTTGCTTGACGTGCCTCTTCCTCAACTCGCTCTCTATGTTCTGCTTCTGCTACTACTCTGAGCACTTCGGCCCGCTCCGCTTCCTCTGCTGCTTTCTTAGTTGCCTCGTGCTCTGTTGTTGCCTGCTCCTGCTCTTGGATAGTTTCAAAAATGACCTCGTAGGCACGAATTACTTCCTCCCAAACATGAGTAGTGAATAGGCAAGGGACACTAAGGGATTCATAAACGAAATGCATATTTTGAACATCCATAAAATTGAGGCACTTTGCTCGTTGGGCCAAATCTTACAAGGATAGTTCTAAGTGCGTATACTTCTACAGCAAGGGCAACACCTGCACTTCGATGAGGGGCTCCTCCCAGGCATCAATCTTAGAGGTATCTTCAACGAACTTTTCCAAAGAGCTTCAAGCTACTCTATGGAAAGAGGTTCTCCCTAATTATCCACAAATGTCGGAAATCCCAACTCATCAATGGTCTCAAAATGAGACATGGAAATAATGTGTTCACGTTCAATAATGTTGAGGATGGTCCGTCCTTCCCGTACCAGGTCCATGCGTTGGAAGTAACTGTGAAGTGTAATTTTCGTCTTAGACCAAGCGTAATCCATCTCGTTGAGGGGGCGAATGTGCAAATTGATATTAATCAAAGCATGTATCTTTACAACCATCTCCATATAGGGTGATAACATCTCAGTGGTATCAATTAGTTGCTTCCCTAACTATATATGTATTTGCCCCTCCCATAAATATTGCAACACTTTAATAGCTTGGGTGACCAACTTTTCGTAGTTTTGAGCAGAGCGAAGGCAGGTTTCGCTGACATTATCTTGTGAAAATCCTGTGGCCTATGCTGCCTTCTCCGCTAACTGCTTCTTCGCATCTTCAAGTTGTTTTTGAAGCTTGTACATTTCAATCCTGGCAGCATCGTGCTCCTTCAAGTGAACTTTGACCTGCTGGCGCAAATAGTCATTCTTTGTAGCCGTCTTCTCCTCTTGGGCTCTGCTTTTTGTCAGGGCATTTTCGAGCTCAATTACTTTGTTATGGTTTTCAAAATATTTCTCCTTAAAATGCTCACCATGCAGGTACATTGAGCTCATATCTACTTGAATGTTGCCCATATTTTCCACAGGATCTATCCGTGTAAGGTCTTCAGTTATAGTCTCGAAAATGAGATCGCCCGGCAACAACTCTCCTTGGGGCTTCTGAACCAATGATGTAATTGTCGTAATATGAGCCTCCTTTGCGATGGAATCAAAAGCAACCTTTTTAACCGATCGAGATGGAGCCAAGGCCTCTTTGTGCCATATACTCTTCAACCACTGTGAAGAGCTTAGGTGTGCCCGACTGATCTTCTCTACGTCGGGTTGCTTGCGGCCCACCTGCACATCAGGAACTATCTGCAACTCCAAAAACAGGGTGAATGGAACCAAAATATCTGAGTGACTGGGCCTAACAGAAGTGGATGACACGGCTAAAAGAGGTGGAACAAAAATGGCGGTTTTGGTGAAGGGAGTAGGTTTAGCTGCAGTTATGCTCACTCTAGGAGGACCTTGTGTACTTATAGACTCAATGGTGGTGGAGGCTGAAACGAAAAGAGATGGGCATGAAAAGGGATTCAGCCCTTACGCATATGAACTGAAATAAATAGAAGACCAAGGGGATAGAGGAGGGAGCAGCAGTGACTTCGAGGGCGGGAGAAGATGAAAACGAAACAGATGTGGAAGGCATACCGAAGGGCAGAGAAACGAATACCAAGGATGATGAAAATGGAACAGACGAAAGTGAGATAGAAATCACTGCTTGCTTCGAAGAAGAGGAAGGGGAAAGAAAAGACGTACCTTCAGGCGCAAGCGTCGTGTGTTGCAGTGATGGAGGTGACTGTGAAACTACTTCTTCTTACACTTTCGCCCTTTCTCCAATGTCCAGAATCTCTTCTTCGTTCATTACTTCGACTGCATCCCTCAAATTTCGTGGCACTCTCTCACAGGTACCACAAAGCAACTCTATCATCGACCCCAAAAACCAACTGTTAAAGTTGTACACCGACTCCCTCCTTGTCAAAACAGGAGTCCACATATAAACCGACAAAGACTCATTATTTTCACCCAACTGCGTCACTGCAATGAAGGAAAAGCGCCGCTGCAACTGGAAAAAGAAAAACCATACTAAAAATGATGTATGCAAAAATGACTTGGACTCCCCGGTTTGCATTTTTTCCAACTGAAATTTTATCCTTCGGGAGATATAGTCGATCCAATCAAAGAAAATAGGATTGCCACCTTGTTGCATGGTATAGGGAGAATAAAACTCAACTTTACAAATACACTGTCAAACAGCCGCTTGCCATTTATGCACAGTTTCATCCAAAGGCAATCCAGCGACCCAAGACAACATGGAGTATATATCTTGACTCTTGAATTCTGAGAGCGGTTTCGAAAAGTTTGGAAGCTGCCCCATTTGTGGCTTTTTAACAAGTTGTGTCTCCATATATTGGCGCATTGTCACTATGGAGACGTACTTGTCCACTTGCTCGTCAATAGCTCGTCAATATGTAACTGTTTATTAACTGTGTAGGAGGGGGGCTTCAATCCGCAAGCAAAAGCCTCCCGAATTTTATCTAGAGTAATGTTAAACATAATTTACATCCTGGCATTTTGAACAACCCTAGTAAATGGGTCATAGAACTGGGCAATAAGTTGCACCAGCTCAGGGTATGGATGAACGGGCGAACACAAATACCAGGACAGCTGTGAATGATATGACATTGTTAGCCAGCTATTTTATGACACTCCTTGACTCACAACAACTTCTACCTCTTGCCTCAACCTTTCGATTCCCTTATGCATGATAAGGCAGTCTCCAATTTTTGCCATAGTGTCCTCATATGGGTCTAAGTCCACATAATAATTTTTTCGAGTCCTTTTGGCTCTAGAGTTGCCCTCCTTCTTTGATTTCTTAGGCTCTGTAGCCTCTGTGACGTCCTTAGGCTCTTTGTTGCGTTTTCCCATTTTCCTTCTCTCTGAAAAATTCTCTGAGGAAACTCTGAAATATTTTGCAGCTACAATCGTGAATAGCAGTAAACAATTTTTACAAACCAAATATAAACTACGACTTTTACCTCATGGTTTTTATAGGGCCATCCGACATCTACCGCAGTAAATGTGGAATTGATTGTAAGCACTTTCAGGAGAGAAAGGGGTATCGAACTACTAGCCTGGCACCATTCCCGACGTCTCAACGACTTATTTGATTCTCTGTCGGATCCTTTTAAAAAAATGTGCCCCGCTCACCGCGCAGTTTCATTGTAAATTGTGCCTTGGCACCTGAAGCTTGCTGGGAAAACTAAAGTGGCCGCTTAACAACCAATCACTTAATTTTTGTTGCTCCTTGGAAATCAAAATCTGGCACAATGCACGTTTCAATTTAATGCTCTTTCACCTATACTCTCACCCTTCGATTGTTGACACATACCCAAGGGCGCTTTTCATTACACAACGTGCTTCCGAAACCGCTGCAATTACTTTCGATAAAATCACTTTGGGCGCAAAACAATTTCACCCTTCCCTAGCGACTTCAGAATTGAGATCAAAACGTCATGCTTTACTTAATTTGGGTGCCTTCGATCTACTTGAAAACCCATGGAGAATGGTCTTTTTAAAAAAAAAATAGTGTTTGCTTTCGCCTTTTCACATATACCCAGAAAATCAAATTTTCTTCTAAAAATTAAGGTTGCTTTTTCCCTTTTCTTTCTTTTCTTCCTCTTAGTTTTTCCTTTATCTAAGATTTATGATTTTTTGCCTTTTTCAAAAGCGCTTTTACAAATAAGAAAACTTCAAACACAAAAGCACGCGCTTTTAATTTTAGACTTATGCAAAAACAAACTTTGTCGCCTTTCTTGACGTGTTCGCCCATAGCAGAGGCGAACGGCCCATTCGCCCCTCTCTTAGGGCGAACGCGATGTCAATCGAATGTTCAATGTCGCCGAACTTGATGTCCACCTGGCGAATTAAGTCCGCCCCCTCCAAAAAACATATGACCAAGTTTCAGTTTACCAAGGGTGAACACATTTTGCACATAATGCATTGTTTATTATCTTTCCCCAAAACTACGTGTTGCCATAGCCAATGAGGACGTTTCTTAGGCGAAGGCGTTCCTTAGGGAAAGATTTTACTTTTTTGCCATTCTTAGTAAATTCATTCTTAGGGCGAAAAGCCCTTTCGCCTACTTTTGGGGTGAATGCCTTTTGTATTTTTATTCTATTTTTTTATTTATTTATAATATATATAACATATAAATCATCAACAAACTAAAACAACAACATACAAAAAGGATATTTACATATGTACAGAATGGTACTTCACCGAAATATCATCATGAAATATAGGCCTTCAAATGAAGGCCATTCACAGGGATGGGGGAATCATAACCCTCCATATTGCGAAGATGATAAGCATTTGCTGAATCCACCACGAAAATCTGAAAAGGGTCCTCCCAGATAGCATCGAACTTATGGTGATTCCCTGGCTTAGCCTTCTTTTCGTTCCATTTTAAAACTAGATCTCCCACCTGAAAACTGCGCTCATTTGCTTTCTTTCCAAACCATTTCCTCATCTCTTTAGTATGCTCAACAAATACCTGATAAACATGTTCCTTGTCCTCCTCTAACTACAACAATTGTTCCAACCTTGCACTCATAGGGTCATATTCTTCATCCTCATCCTAGAACAGATGTAATATTTGAAGCACTGGAAGCTCAATATGTGTAGGGAGAACATATTCTTTCCCATAAACCAAAGCATACGGGGAAGTCTTGATAGATTTCTTTACTGAGATGCGATCCGCCCAAAGCGGTTGATTCAACAATAAATGCCAACTTCTCTTGTTACTACCCATTATTCTTTTCAAGATTCATAGCAAATTCCTGTTAGTGGATTTAGCCAACCCATTCCCTTGCGGGTAATATTTGGATGATGTCTTCAAATAAATGTCGTATTTGAATAACACAAGCTTATACTGAGAGGGGGGAGTGAACAGTATAGTGCCCACTTTTTACTTTCTTTCCAAACCAATATCAATTAATGTCCTTAATTGCAATAACAAAATATAGCAGTGTGCATTAATACCTCAGATAACAATAGTAAGCAAGAGCACAAGTCACCACATACAATTGAGACACAATATTTAACGTGGTTCCCCTAATGTGGGGTACTCCACAAGATAATCTCCTTATAATATTTCACACAAAAATAAGGATCCTTATCCAATATAATGATTACTTTGATCTGCTCAAAGCTAGGCAATACACTGATCTTCTTAGGTAGGCAATCCACTGATCTGCTCAGCTAGGTAACACACTGATATGCTCATGTAGGCAATCCACTGATCTGCTCAGCTAGGAAACACACTGATCTGCTCAGGTAGGAAATCCATTGATTTGCTCAGCTAGGCAACACACTGATCTGCTCAGCTAGGCAATCCACTGATCTGCTCAACTAGGCAACACACTGATCTGCTCAGGTAGGCAATCCATTGATCTACTCAACTAGGAAACACACTGATATGCTTAGGTAGGCAATCCACTGATCTGCTCAGCTAGGCAACACATTGATCTGCTCAGGTAGGCAATCCACTTATCTGCTCAAAAATTTCACACAAAACTCATCCAAATATGCTCAACAAGATCACACAAAACTTGTCTAAATCTTCTTAACAAGCTCACACAGAACTTGTCCAAATCCGCTCAACAAGCTCACATAGAACTTGTCCAAATCTACTCAACTAGCTCACACATAACTTATCCAAATCTGCTCAACAAGTTCACACAGAACTCATCCAAATCTGCTTAACAAGCTCACACAGAACTTGTCCAAATATGTCCCAAAAGCCTTATCAAAGGCTCAATCAATCATACTCAAGTAGTACTCAAATATCATCCACAAATCTTATGAAGGTAAGACTCAAAGATGAACTCAACAATTAATGGTAATACACTCTTCAAAGGATGACAACTATGATCCACAATGATCTCAACTCAAATCAATCTCATGGAAGCATAAATATAATTATTAGAGACTCAATATGTTCTATACTCAAATCCAATATCTTTCTCAACTCAAGGCAATCTCATAGAAGCATAAAGAGAATTGTTAAATACTCAATATGTTCTATCCTCAAATCTCAATCTCAAATCAAATCCAGAATATAGAATAGTTTGTTTCATGGAACTTGAACAACCACTTCACACAATCACTTGACTAGGCTCAAACAACTCTTATCAACCAACTACCACAAGGAACAACTCTTTCATACAAACCCTAGTCCAAGCATGTATCAACCAACTCAAATGTTTCCAACAATGCTCAACCATAATTCTCACATAACAATGATACTCATGTTCTTCTCAAGTTCAAGTTCTTTGCATAACCAATGGGCTTCAACAACAATGCTAATAAAATATTCTTCACATAACAATGATACTCATGTTATTTTTAAGTTCTTTGCATAACCAATGGGCTTCAACAACTATGCTTATAAAACAAGGTTTAACCACAACTCTCAAACTAGAAAACCTTGAAGCATTCAATCAACCACTTTCGAAAAGGAAACCACAATCAATAATTTTCTCTCCAATGATATTTAAGAAATCAACCACCATAATCAATCAATAGGAGAATGTGCCCATACCTTTTATGAAGATGAAGAAACCCCTTTGGAAATCTGCCACACTCCACACTTTGAAAAAGAACAAAACAACCTTCACTTTGAACCCTTTTACAAAAACAAAAATATCTCTTTACATACACCTTATTTCTCCATCTAATCAAATTAATCAAATAGCCCTCGAAATAAGCTTTCCAACGATATATAATATGGTATACTTCTAAATGAGGAAAACACCAAAAATTTCTCTTTTTCTAAAAGTGCATTTCAACCCTTATATCTTGCCTTCCAAGTAAATAAAAATTTAATCAAACATTATTCCCTTAGCATCACCTTATTCCTCCAACATTAGGCAATAATAAAAAATATTCAATAAAACGTTTACTTGCCTCTTAGAGGGAATTGAACCCTCGTCACTGCCCACTCAACACCACAACCACGACACCAAAGACCATGTGAGCTATCTGCTCACATAGGATAGAGAGCAAAAATGCTCCCTATATTTCGCTACCCTTGCTCATGCCAAAAACGTGCACCAAATACTCTTTTTCCACACTCTACGAAAATGGAACCCGGTGGGAATCGAACGCATGCCCTGTCGCAACCAAAAACTCCACACTTCCCAAGCTCACCGTTGGACCACGCTGTCACATCGAAGGATTTCGGGGCTTCCGCTTTTTGTTCTCTTCGTTCGATGCTTAGACTTTTGAATCGAAAGCCTTTGCATATATATATGCAACCTTCCTTTAATTTCACATACGTCGGCACCTTTAATTATTAATTTCCTTTTGATGGCGCATGGTTTTTATGACATCGGCGATGACTTTAATTTTAATTTTAAATAATTAAAATTTAAACTAAATATTTAAAATTAAATATCTCAATCATCGGGACACCTTTTTTGATGAAACAAAAATCGAACTTGGGTTTTAAGAAAAACCCATTTCAAATCTGCCATCCATAGTTTTAAATAAAACCTTTTATTTTGTCTGCCTTGGTTTTCACAAAAACCCTGTATATATCCATGCTTTCCAAAATATCATAAATGCTTATTTATGAAATACTTTGGCCACCAAAACTCAATGTGATCCATGTGACATCAATGACAACATAAAATACCTCAAATTTCCAACAATCTCCCCCTTTGTCATTGATGGCAACACCTCTAATGCAAAAACCACAATTACTGCAAAAACCATCTCTAAGAATCAAAGCTACTCCCCTTGACTCAATACTCTCTATGGGGACTGCTCCCCCTAACGCAATGCTCTCTTTTGAGGTTGCTCACCCTAACTCAAATCTCTCTTTGGAGGCTGCTCCTCCTAACTCAAATCTTCCCCCCTTTGACATCAATGGCAAAAGGGAAACCTATGGGGCTAAAATGGTAAGACCCCAAGGTCTTACTATAAAATTATTAACAAATTAATGTAAATGTAATCGCAGGCCACTCAAATGGGGATCCCTTGTAATCGCTTTTCCACTATAGGGGGCTCCCTCCTTAGAATCTATGCTTATTCTTCTTCTTCGTCTTCTTGGATGATTTGATATGGATGACCAACCTAATATATATATCTACCCTAAAGCTATGTTGGTGAAGAGACATGATGGTTCACGTATGAAGAAATCTGATGGTTCATGTTATGAAGGGTTGTGATGGTTCACTTTATAAGTTAATAATATAATAATTAAATGATTAATAATACTAATTAATAATGTTAGGATTGAGGATCCTAACATGCCACCCTTCTTAAAAAGAGCTTTGTCCTCAAAGCTCAAAGTGAGAAGCTTTGTCCTTTGTTTTCCAAGAAGGATTTGTGTAAGTTCTTGGACTCTTTTAATTGCATCCTTTCGTAGGCAGGGATATCGAGAATGATGAAGCATTAGCGAGGGGTTGCCAAAAACAATAGTAGAATCTTCCTTAGGAAAATCATGATGACGATGGGACGACAACCCTTGGGGTTCCTCAAATACTTTAGAATGATGCATCAAAAGTGATGGTAATGATTTCATATCCTTTTTTGGTTCCTTGGTAGAGCCAATGGAGAAGGAGTGTGTAGTCACTCTGCGTTGGTTTCGAATAGGTTTGGTCATATGGCAAGAACACACTATTGGTGAGGAAGGTATCTGTAGGTCTTGTAGAGTGCATGTTTGGCTAGCATTGATCACTTTGGGTATGTTTACCTCATCCTTGCTTGGTACATCAATCAATTCTTGCACATCGACATCATTGTCTTCATTGTGGTGAGTAGGTGCACTGGTTGCTTCAGACACAACTACCTCATCTGCTTTCTCTATGGAGATACAAGGATCAACTTCCTTCAATAAATACAATGTTAGTGTAGCACATTTATGGTGGGGTTCAAATTGTTCATCACAATTATCACAGAGTCCTTTTGCTCATCGTTCTTTCATCTCCTCAAAGCTAAGATGTTTAATTCGTAAAGTTCGGTTAGATTTGGGGGTTGTGTAAGTGCTTTGTACCCTTCCATTATGCATAGGTTTTGGAGCGATGTAAGTGGTCGACAATTTTTCCATAAGTGGTTTCCCTAATCGTTGTTGTGCATTGATTTTATCTTCAGCTAATTTTGCCAATCCATAGGTCTGCATCATTGTATAGGGATTGAACCTTGTCACCTCCATTCTAATTTCCTCTTTTAATCCCCTAATGAAGCCACTTATGAGAATTGATTCATCCAATATTGTGTTGTGTTTGGTGATATCCTCAAACCGAGTTTGATACTCACATACAGAAGTGATTTGATGAAGATCTTTGATCAATTCCCACATGACTGGGTCCCACATGGCTCTGATACCAAATGGTAACACCCCAAGGTATTACTATAAAATTATTAACAAATTAATGTAAATGTAATCGCAGGCCACTCAAAGGGGGCTCCCTTGTAATCGCTTTGCCACTATAGGGGGCTCCCTCCTTAGAATCTATGCTTATTCTTCTTCTTCTTCTTCTTAGATGATTTGATATGGATGGCCAACCTAATATATATATCTACCCTAAAGCTATGGTTGTGAAGAGACATGATGGTTCACGTATGAAGAGATGTGATGGTTCACGTTATGAAGGGTTGTGATGGTTCACTTTATAAGTTAATAATATAATAATTAAATGATTAATAATACTAACTAATAATGTTAGGATTGAGGATCCTAACATAAAAGATATGCCTTTTAAGCTTAGCCCCCTCACCACCTTCTCTCTTGAGGTGATTAATTTTGGGGTGGGAGTACTTTTACTCCCATCTTACATTGTTTCTTTCCTCTATCAAATTCCTTCCATGTTTTATTGATATCCTTCTCTTGATGAATTACTTGATCTTCTTGTCTAGAACATGTTTGACCTTCTTGCCTTTAACTTGTTTGGAATTGAGTCTTACACCATTTTGCAATATGTTCAAAGTTATTGCAATTAAAACACTTGATATTGTAGCCTTTGGATGGTGCCCAAATCTTGAATTCTTTCTTGAAATAATTTCCATATCCATTCCTTTCTTGAACCCTATATTGTGAAGCTCTGTTTTCATGACCATTATGACCATGACTTCTGAATTTTGTAGCTCTAAAAAAAAAACCATTTTGCTCATTTTCTTTGCACTGAGAAGCTATATGATCAATTCTATTGCATAAGAAGCAATATCCCTAAAAACCATACCTTCTTCCTTTGAATTTTCTTCTATAAAAATCAAAATTCTTTGATCCATGGACCCTGCAGTGTATAACCCTCTGTCCAAATCCATTACAAGAAAAAAAATGTCCTTGAAAATCCCTTTGTTCATGCCTTGGTTCCTCATACCTCTCTTGACCATTATCCTCATGATCACTTTCAACTTGTGCATTGCATCCTTGAACCTTATTTGTAGTATCTAAATCCTCTTTCTTAGTTTCTTCCTTGCTTTCCTCTTCAAGAATTTCCTTTCCTTGTGAGTGTGATTCTTTTTGGAAGTGAGATACAGCCTTAAAATAAGTTTCCACTCCTTTTTGAACCTTTTCATATAACATGTCATGTCTTGTCGTTATTACCCTTAGTTCTTCATTCATCATTTCTTCTATTATTTTGCATTTTGAAGCTCTTATCTGAGATTACTGATTGTCTGGAGTAGTTCTCTGATTTTGACATATGTTTGAATCTTGTTTTCAAGATTTTTGTATTCTTCTTTTAGCCTTTTGACTTCTGATTTTTGTTTTCTTGGCTCATCCTCTTCCTTTTTATTACCAAAAGTGAGACTTCTTTATCTTCATTGTTACTGAGATCATTATCATCTTCTATAGCAAACAAACTCTCATGATTTCTTTGACTATGTATGTTTTCTTAATGTGTCATCTCATATTCACTGTCACTGAATCCATTATAATATCCTGATTTGCGATCTCTTTGACCACACACAAAGCACTGTTCTCTTTCACCTTCTATTACAAGGAATAGATGTTCTTCATTTTCATCACCTGACTTGTCTTTATCACTGTGATCTGAGCTATCATTTGCTTCTACAATGTAGTAAGATTTCTTTATCTTACATAAATTTCTCTTCTTCTCATACCTGTTTTGCTTGTATATGTCATCTTTATCATGCATATGCTTCCCATTTTATTTTCTTTTGTGACCTTGTTTTTCATCATCACTGTTTTATTCATGTGGACACTTGTGTGCATAGTGACCAATATCACCACACTTGTAGCATCTAAATTTCCTCATATCCCTGAAATTCCTTGATTCATTATTCCTTTTTATGAAGTTAGATTCCTCATAATTAACTGGATTTATATCTATCTTTGGAACCTTCTCTTTATCTTTCTTTGAAGCCTTGAATACAATCTCTTTTATTGGAACCCGATGCTTACTCACCCTCATCTCATAAGTTGTGAGAGTTCCTTGTAGTTCTTCCATTGTTAGCTTGTTGATATCCATTGTTTCTTCTATTGTTGAAACCTTTGCATCATACTTCATGGGAAGTGATCTCAAAACCTTTTGAGTAACTTATGATTCTTTCATCTCAAATCCTAGGCCTCTCATGGTGTTAGTAATCTCATCAACTCAAAGTAAAAACTTTGCAATATCTTTAGAATCTTCCATTTTAAATTTCTCATATCTTTTTCTATGAGTTTTTAGTTTTGACAACTTTACCTTGGAATCTCCTTCATAATTATTTCGCAACTTGGTCCACATTTCATTAGATGAATTACATACCATGACCTTTGCAAAATTCTTCTCACGTAGCCCACTCAAAATACAATTTATTGCCCTTGCATTGATCTCAACCAATTTTGTGAGTCTTATCTGCCTCAGGATCACCTTTAACCTTATAATCTTTTTCAACCATCTGCCATACCTCATATCTTTGTGATATCAAGTAGTTCTTCATTCTCATGCTCTAGAAAACATAATTGTTACCGTTAAACAGTGGTACCTTATTTGTAGATGATCCATTTAGTGAAGCCATCTGTGTTCTTGTAGAATCTGCCCTCAAGCTGCTAGCCTTTCTGAAGGAACCCACTCTGATACCAATTGAAGAACATAAGCTTATACCGAGAGGGGAGTGAACAATATAGCACCCAATTTTTACTTTCTTTCCAAACCAATATTAATTAATTTTCTTAATTGCAATAACCCAATATAGCAGTGTGCATTAATAACTCGGATAACAATGGTAAGCAAGATCACAAGTCACCACACACAATTGAGACATAATATTTAACATGGTTCCTCCAATGTGGGGTACTCCACAAGATGATATCCTTATAATATTTCATACAGAAATAAGGATCCTTATCCAATACAATGATTAATTTGATCTGCTCAAAGCTAGGCAATACGTTGATCTACTCAGATAGGTAATCTACTGATCTGCTTAGCTAGGCAATACACTGATCTGATCAGGTAGGTAATCCACTAATCTGCTTAGGTAGGAAATCTACTGATCTGCTCAACTAGGAAACACATTGATCTACTCAGGTAGGCAATCCACTGATCTGCTCAGCTAGGCAACACACTGATCTGCTCAGGTAGGCAATCCACTGATTTGCTTAGCTAGGCAACACACTGATAATATCAGGTATGCAATCCACTGATCTACTTAGCTAGGAAACACACTGATCTGCTCATGTAGAAAATCCACTGATCTGCTCAACAAGTTCACACAAAAATCATCCAAATATGATCAACAAGCTCACATAGAACTTGTCCAAATCTGCTCAACAAGCTCACATAAAACTTGTCCAAATCTGCTCAACAAGCTCACATAGAAATTTTCCAAATCTGCTCAACAAGTTCACACATAACTCGTCCATATTTGCTCAACAAGCTCACACAGAACTTGTCCAAATCTGCTCAACAAGCTCACACAGAACTTGTCCAAATCTATCCCAAAAGCCTTCTCAAAGGCTCAATCAATCATACTCAAGTAGTACTCAAATATCATCCACAAATATTATGAAGGTAAGGCTCAAATATGAACTCAACAATGAATGGTAATACACTCTTCAAAGGATGACAACTATGATCCACAATGATATCAACTCAAATCAATCTCATAGAAGCATAAAGAGAATTGTTAGAGACTCAATATGTTCTATACTCAAATCCAATATCTTTCTCAACTCAAGGCAATATCATAGAAGCATAAAGAGAATTGTTAGAGACTCAATATGTTCTATCCTCAAATCTCAATCTCAACTCAAATCCAGAATATAGAATAGTTTGTTTCATGGAACTTAAACAACCACTTCACACAATCACTTGACTAGGCGCAAACAACTCTTCTCAACCAACTACCACAAGGAACAACTCTTTCTTACAAACCCTAGTCCAAGCATGTATCAACCAACTCAAATGTTTCCAACAATGCTCAACCACAATTCTCACATAACAATGATACTCATGTTCTTCTCAAGTTCAAGTTCTTTGCATAACCAATGGGCTTCAACAACAATGCTAATAAAATATTCTTCACATAACAATGATACTCATGTTCTTTTCAAGTTCTTTGCATAACCAATGGGCTTCAACAACTATGTTTACAAAACAAGGTTTAACCACAACTCTCAAACTAGAAAACTTTGAAGCATTTAACCAACCACTTTTGAAAAGGAAACCACAATCAATCATTTTCTCTCCAATTATATTTAAGAAATCAACCACCATAATCAATCAATAGGATAATGTGCCCATACCTTTTATGAAGATGAAGAAACCCCTTTAGGAATCTGCCACACTCAACACACTTTGAAAAAGAACAAAACAGCCTTCACTTTGAACCCCTTTACAAAAACAGAAATATCTCTTTACATACACCTTATTTTCCATATAATCAAGTTAATCAAATAGCCCTCGAAATAAGTTTTCCAACGATAAATAATATGGTATACTTCTAAAAGAGGAAAACACCAAAAATTTCTCTTTTTCTAAAAGTGAATTTCAACCCTTATATCTTGCCTTCCAAGTAAATAAAAATTTAATCAAACATTAGTCCCTTAGCATCACCTTATTCCTCTAACATTAGGCAATAATAAAAAATATTCAATAAAACATTTACTTGCCTCTTGTAGGTAATCAAACCCTCATCACTGCCCACTCAACACCACAACCGCAGCGCCAAAGACCACATGAGCTATCTGCTCACATAGGACAGAGAGCAAAAATGCTCCCTATATTTCGCTGCCCTTGCTCATGCCAAAAACGTGCATCAAATGCTCTTATTCTACACTCTACAAAAATTGAATCCAGTGGGAATTGAACGCATGCCCTGTCAAAAGCAAAAACTCCACACTTCCCAAGCTCACCGTTGGACCACGCTGTCACATCGAAGGATTTCGGGGCTTCCGCTTTTTGTTCTCTTCGTTCGATGCTTAGACTTTTGAATCGAAAGCCTTTGCATATATATATGCAACCTTCCTTTAATTTCACATATGTCGGCACCTTTAATTATTAATTTCCTTTTGATGGCGCATGGTTTTTATGACGTCGGTGATGGCTTTTTTTTTAATTTTAAAATTAAAATTTAAAATAAATATTTAAAATTAAATATCTCCATCACCGGGGCACTTTTTTTGACGAAACGAAAAGCCAACCTGGGTTTTAAGAAGAACCCATTTCAAATCTGCCATCCATAGTTTTAAATAAAACCTTTTATTTTCCTACCTTGGTTTTCACAAAAACCCTGTATATATCCATACTTTCCAAAATATCATAAATGCTTATTTATGAAATACTTTGGTCATCAAAACTCAATGTGACCCATGTGACATCAATGATCCATGTGACATCAATGACAACATAAAATACCTCAAATTTCCAACAAGTATTTGTTAGTAAACTCTGTAATTTTGACCCCAATGAATAGAGTGCCATTGTCAGTTACAATAAAATATGGTATGCCAAAATGAGTAATGAGCTCCTATAGAAATGAAATAACAGTAGCTTGATCGACCTTCTTAGTGGGAATAGCCTTCGCCCATCTAGTGAAATAATCGCCATCAAGATATACTTGTGTTCTGCATAAGAATGTGGATCGATGATGCCAATGAAATCAAGACCCCACTGCTAGAAAGGTGCTTCCACTTGAACTGGACGTAGAGGCAAAGATCCTTTCCTAGTTTTGCCAACATATCATTGACAACTATCATATTTTTGGCTTATTTTATGAGTGTCGACGAACACAGTAGGCCAATAATAACCCACTCGAATAATTTTTAAAACCATGGGCCTACCTGCATAATGTCCTCCAGATAGCCCAGAATGAAATTCTTCCAATATCTTCTCCTTTTTAGACGCTTTTACACACCTGAGAAGAACTTCGTCAATGTTCTTAGATATACTCCATTAGGCAACAATACATACCTGAGCGCTTGCAGCCTGAACCTTCGACGTTGTGAAGCATCGAGGTGAGTTGGACATATTCCATAAGTAAAAAAGTCAACCAACTCTTTTGTCCAGTCACGGTCACTCACAGTATGATTTGTGCAAATTCTTTCGCCTATGTCCTCCACGTGCACCACATCCAACGTCTCAGCGACATCACTTTTAACTAACTCCTGGCATAAAGCTCGTCCATGAATTAGATTTTTCGATCAGATCTCCACATCGTATTATTGAATTTTAGAGACCCATCCTGCTCTCTTATCACCTAATTCTCCTTGCAGTATAAATTTTCGAACATCAGGATGAATAACATAAACAACAGTCTTTATATGAGAAACAAAGTGTCAAAACTTTTTCAATGATTTCATCATGACATAAACCTGCTTCTCAATGAAGTTGTATTTCTCCTGATGTGGTGCAATAACTTGGCTCAAGAAAGTGATTGGCTTTTCTTCTCCATCTTCCTATTTCTGTGTCAACACAACAACATAGCTTTCTTGCTCTCAAACTACATAGAGAATGAAGTCTTTCGAATAGTCAGGATTAATTATGACTGGAGCTTGGGTAATTCTTTCTTTGATTTCATAAAAAGCTCATCTTCTGACTTTCGTCCACTTAAACTCAACATTCTGTTTCAAAATTTCAGTCATGGGCTTCACAACTTGGGAAAAATCAATAATAAACTTGTGGATGAAGTTAATTTTATCGAAGAAATATTTTAGGTCTTTCTTATTAGCAGGTAATGGCAATTTCATGAGCGCTTCGACTCTTGCAGGATCTATCACCAATCCTTCTTGTGAGATTACGTGACCCAACAATTTCCCTTCTTTGACGGTGAAGATCGAATTCTTTGGATTGATGGAGATTTCAAACTCATGACATTTATCAAACACCTATCTTAGATGAACAACATGATCTTCTTGAAAAACACAAGCTTATACTGATAGGGGGGGTAAACAGTATAAGACCTCTTTTTACTTTCTCTATTTAACTTCAAATTCGCAAAGCAATGAACCAATAGCAATATCAAAGAAATGCATAAAGAAACACACAATGAGACACCAATTTTAACGTGGTTAACCCAACATGGGCTACATCCACAAAAAAATTCTCTAAAAAGCTTTCTCAAAGTTCTTTGGGAATCCTTCCCAATTACAATGTTTATGAGCCTCAGCCCAAAGGAGAAACCTTCCCCTACTCAAGTATTTATGAGCCTCTGCCCAAAGGAGAATCCTTTCCCTCCTCACGAATTTATGAGCCTCCTGCCCAAAGGAGAATCCTTCCCCTCAACTCTGGAAATGATACTTCAGAAGATCACCTGCCTCTTATTCCACTAGCACGTGGAACTCCTTTCCACAGAATACCTCCCGTCCTCAATGCTCGACCTCAAGAGACCTTTGTCCTTACTGATCACCTCCACAACAACTCATCAACTTGTACTAAACACAGTCAGTCGGTCTAGCACAAGTCTTCCTCACTCTGTCAGATCTATCCCAAGATCAACTCATAAAGCTTGAACAAATCAATCTCTGTTGCACACAAGCCTTCTCAAAGACTTGTCAAAACTGTCCTCAGGTTCTTCTCAAAGAACCACTTCAACTCTGTCCTCAAGTCCTCTGCTAGGACCTATCCAAATCAGCTCACAAGTCCTCACTAGAACCTGTCCAAATCAGCTCACAAGTCCTCACTAGAACCTGTCCAAATCAGCTCACAAGTCTTCACTAGAACCTGTCCAAATCAGCTCACAAGTCCATCAAGAAAAACTTGCTTAGCATGAACCCACAAAGAGAATTTTTAGAGACCCAATGTGATTCATCAACCTCATAGAAGCATAAAGAGAATTGTTAGAGACTCAATATGTTCTATACTTAACTCCCAATCTCAATCTCAAATATCATAGAAACATAAAGAGAATTGTTAGAGACTCAATATGTTCTATACTTAACTCCCAATCTCAATCTCAACTCAATCTCAATCTCAAAAGAATAAGATAGATGTAGTATGCTTTTCTCAAGAACATGAAACACAACCCAACAATTGCCAACCATGCAATATCTCATATAACAATGATACTCATGTTCTTTCCACAACCAATATCTTTTCTCAACTAATTAGGGCTTCAACAAAAATGCTCATAGACAAGGTTTAACCAACATCATTCAACTCAACATTAACCTTGAAACATTCAACCAATCACTACATGAAAAGGAAACTAGTAGACATCCTTTTCCCTCCAAAGATATTTGAAAAAAACAGCCACCAACATAAATCACCAATGCAAAGAATAACTTGCTCAAATCAATCTCAATGGAGTAAGCCCAAATCATGTATTAAGTAAAGCATTAACTTGATCAAAACAACCTCTATGGAAGCAACTCAACCATCAATCTCAAAAAATCCAACTAAGGGTTTCACCAACTCAAAGCAAGTAGCAAGACTTACTAACATAAACCCTAGTGCAAAAATGCTTCCTCTTCCTCAACCGGAATTATGCATTCACCCAAAAAACTCATCAATGATTTTAATGCATAAACAATCTTCAATATCCAGAAAATGGGATTTACACCAACAAGAATACCTAGTAGACAACATTTTCACTCCAAACTCAATTTCAAAAAATACACCATCAAATATATACATGGAAGAAGTTGCCCATACCTTTGTTTGAGGAAGAAGAGAATAGTTCTTCAACCTGTTACCAACACCACCCTCAACTTTGCCACCAAGTTAGGGTTAGATCATAAAAGTAACCACAAAAATATTTATTCCATAAAACACCTTATGACTCCAATCCTTAGAAGTCAACTACCAAAAATATAAAGCATACAAACAATATATCCTTTTACACCTTATTTCTCCAAATTAATTAAACCATGCTTAAGGAATAATAGCTTCTAAGAAAATCTCACTCAACAATCAAGCCAAAAATCTCAACCACACACTATCAACCTTATATCTCCAAAGAAGCATTTAACCTCAAAAATAATTTTAAATAAATCTGCCCAACCACTTCTTCTTTAACAAAATGCAGATTTTATTTAAAAAACCTTACCAAAAAAATGCTTCTAAAAATCGCGGGTCAACAGTGCCTCCGAAAAAATTGGAGCGCAAAAACTCTTCTCACACTCCACGACGGGAGTCGAACGCTTGACCTCCCTTCAAGCGCCTTCGCAGAACAGTCGTTGCCACTAGGCCAACGACGCTAGCTTGAAGGCTAGCAAGAGTCTCCTTCTCCTTAACCCTTTGGCGGCGGATAAACATGGTGAAAAAATGATAGTCGTAGCTTTTACTTCCCAACCTTTGCGCAATTCCAATTTATTTTTCTCCTCTGCTTTGGACTATAGGTTATGGCTTATATAGCCAAACTTCCATGCTATGCACGACGTCGGCGGGAGGATAATTTGAAATTTTTGAATTAATATTATTTTGGCGCCTTCGAAACAACTTTAGGGTTTATGAAACCCTTTTGATTATTTAAAAAATAATCAAAGGTCTTTTAGATCTTAGACCTTAGGTGGAGAACCCATTAAATTATTAAAATAATTGAATCACTTAATCAACTAAATAATTAATTAAAAAACCTTAAAAAGGTTTTATTAATTAAGTTATTTAATTAATAAATGTCTCCAACCTTTGCATTAATCTGAGAGTGGTTTTGAGAAAAACCCTTAATGCATCCACCTGGTTTTAATAAAAACCCTTAAACCTGCCATGGTTTTGATAAAAGCCTTTTCATCTGCCACATGGAATCTCTCCGAAATATTCTAGAAAATATTCTTTGGAATCTTCAACCTTTGAAGCCAATAAATCCTCTTGACATTAATGCCAGTTCCTTTTGACATCAATGACAACTCATAGACAAGAAGCTAGGATATCAAACCCAAAATTGCCAACAATCTCCCCCTTTGTCATTGATGGCAAACCATGCTTCTCAACAACACTGAAACTCAAAACTGTTGTATAGAAATTAGCTCCCCCTGACTTGAGGTTCTCCCCCTTACTCATATCTCTCCCCCTTTGTCATCAATGGCAAAGGGTCACCTTTGTGGCTTGGGACTAAGAATGAGCCTCTTAGCTTAGTCCCTCCCCAACCTCCTATTGAGGTGATTAATTCTGGGGTGGGAGTAAAAATCCCATTAGGCACTGATCTTCATCAGTGTTTATAGTTGCCTTACCATGTCTTCTCTTATTCTCCTTGTCCATAGTCCTGTTCCTGTTCATGTCACTGTTATTTTTCTTGTTATCATTCCTGTTCTTATCCATGTCTTGATTCTTATGCCTATTCATACCCATGTTCCTGTTCCTATTCCTGTACCTTGGAATTTCAGCTCTACACTGTCTAGCTATGTGACCTTCATTGTTGCACTTATAAAAACTAACAATGTTATTTATTTGAGGCATACCTGATCTTTGACTCCATCTATTCTGACCAACCCTGTTCCTGTTATTAGCCTTGCAATAAACAACCTTGTGCCCAAACTGTTTACAAAAGTAGCAATACCCTTGAAAGAAATTACCACCTCTGAATCTGTCATTTACCTTCCTCACTTGAGTCATGCAATGTGAAGCCATGTGACCAAACTTGTGACAAGAAAAACATCTGCCATTAAACTTTCCTTGATTTGACCTCTTAGGTCCTGTAAACTTTCTCCCCTTTTTCTAATTCCTATTTTTTGATTCTATGCATCTATCACTCAAGGACTCTTTTTTTGAAGTACTTTCCTCATCAGAACTCTCTTCCTTTTGAAATCTCTTACTAGATTCCCCAACCTATTCCATGTGTTTCTTACCAAAACCAAGACCTGTTTTATCTGTTGTCCTTATTTGATCTTTGATGATTGACTTTACCTTTTTGGTGCTATCTTCAAACCTGTAAAGCTTCTCCTTGTACTCTTTAGTTTCCTCTTTCAAGGAAGTCACTTTCTATTCCAACTCTCTACACTCAAGAACCTTAGACTCTAACTTATCCTTAAGTTTCTGTGTCTTAGCTATAGAGAAGTCAAGACTTTCTATAAGCTCATCTCTCTCAATACAACATTCATCCAATTTATCATTGAGTATAACATTCTTCTTTCTTTCATTTTTCAAAGCACTAAGAGAACTAACAAGTTTAGCTTCAATATCTACTTCACCATCCTCTATAAATTCCTCTATTTGTTTGCATTTTGAAACATCAATGACTTTTTCAAATTTCTTATCACTAGAGATGCTACCCTTTTCTAAAGCCATACAAATATCTTCCTCACAATTTTTTGAAGCATCCTCTTACATAGTATAACTAGAAATCAATCCATCATTTGTGCAATCATCCTCAAGATGTCCAAAATTTCCACATCTAAAACATTTCATAAGGACAAATCTATGTTTCTTTTCTTCCTCTTTTTCTGTTAGGAACAACATCTCATTTCCAACATCACTTGAAGAACTTTCACTATCACTACCAGAATACTTACTTGCCATGTCTAGGTAGAAAATTTTCTTGTGTTTGTGAGAGTACCTATTTCCTTGATTGCTTTGCTCATATTTATTCTTCCTTTGATGCCTGTGCCTTTCAGAATCCTTGCTCTTATAATCCTGTTTATCTTCATCACTTTCATCCTTGGCAGTAGTACAGTTAGTAGCATAATGACTAAAATTTACACAATTGAAACACTTGACATATTTCATACCTTTGTGCTTTCTTGAGAACTTTCCCTTCTTGTTGTAATATGCCTCTTCATCACTAGAAGACTCATCACTATCTTGAAGCTCTTTACCCTTGGATTTCTTGGTAGCCTTGAAAGCTGCCTCCTTCTTAACATCAACCTTCACTTGAGTTCTCAACTCAAATGTTGCAAGTATACTATGAAGCTCATCCTTTTTCAACTTATCCAAATCCTTAGCTTCCTAAATAGTAGAAATATTTTCACTAAATCTATTTGGAAGAGACCTCAAAATCTTATCACAAATATCATTTTCAGCAAGCTCAAGACCTAGTTCCTTCATAGAGTTAACAATCTCATCCATACGAAGCATATAGTCACTAATATTTTCTTTATCATTCATCTTGAGTTGTTCAAACATACCTTTGAAGTGTCTCAACTTGGCATTTCGGACATTTGCATCACCTATATGAACCACCTTCAACTGTTTCCACATTTCACTAGTTGTCTTGTAGTGAATCACCTTGGTAAGATCTGCCTTCTATAAACCCTTTAGGATTGCATTCATTGCCTTTGAATTGCTATGATGTAGGAGACTCTCTTCCTTAGTAGAAGGACCATGCTCAGGAATGGTATACTCATCCTCAATCACTTCCCAAAATTCATTTCCAAGAGCCATAAGATGAACCTTCATCCTAGCACTCCAAAGCCCAAAATCTGCCCCATCAAGAATAGGTGTTGCATAACCACTTGTAGATTCCATTGTGTTCTTTACAATATTTTCCTTCAAGTTGTTAAAATTTCTGAAGGAACCCGCTCTGATACCAATTGAAGAACACAAGCTTATACTGAGAGGGGGGGTGAACAGTATAAGACCTCTTTTTACTTTCTCTATTTAACTTCAACTTCGCAAAACAATGAACCAATAGCAATATCAAAGCAATGCATAAAGCAACACACAATGAGACACCAATTTTAACATGGTTCACCCAACATGGGCTACATCCACAAAACTTTTCTCTAAAAAGTTTTCTCAAAGTTCTTTGGGAATCCTTCCCAATTAAAATGGTTATGAGCCTCATCCCAAAGGAGAAACCTTCCCCTACTCAAGTATTTATGAGTCTCTGCCCAAAGGAGAATCCTTCCCCTCCTCACAAATTTATGAGCCTCCTGTCGAAAGGAGAATCCTTCCCCTCAGCTCTGGAAATGATACTTCAGAAGATCACCTGCCTCTTATTTCGCTAGCACGTGGAACTCCTTTCCACAGAAGACCTCCTGTCCTCAATGCTCAGCCTCAAGAGACCTTTGTCCTCACTGATCACCTCCATAGAAACTCATCAACCTGTACTAAACACAGTCAGTCGGTCCAGCACAAGTCTTCCTCACTCTGTCAGATCTGTCCCAAGCTCAACTCATAAAGCTTGAACAAATCAATATCTGCTGCACACAAGCCTTCTCAAAGACTTGTCAAATCTATCCTCAGGTTCTTCTCAAAGAACCACTTCAAATTTGTCCTCAAGTCCTCTACTAGGACCTGTCCAAATCAGCTCACAAGTCCTCACTAGAACTTGTCCAAATCAGCTCACAAGTCCTCACTAGAACCTGTCCAAATCAGCTCACAAGTCCTCACTAGAACTTGTTCAAATCAGCTCACAAGTCCTCACTAGAACCTGTCCAAATCAGCTCACAAGTCCTCACTAGAACCTGTCCAAATCAGCTCACAAGTCTTCACTAGAACTTGTCCAAATCAGCTCACAAGTCCATCAAGAAAAACTTGCTTAGCATGAACCCACAAAGAGAATTGTTAGAGACCCAATGTGATTCATCAACCTCATAGAAGCATAAAGAGAATTGTTAGAGACTCAATATGTTCTATACTTAACTCCCAATCTCAATCTCAAATCTCATAGAAACATAAAGAGAATTGTTAGAGACTCAATATGTTCTATACTTAACTCCCAATCTCAATCTCAACTCAATCTCAATCTCAAAAGAATAATATAGATGTAGTATGCTTTTCTCAAGAACATGAAACACAACCCAACAATTTCCAACCATGCAATATCTCATATAACAATGATACTCATGTTCTTTCCACAACCAATATCTTTTATCAACTAATTAGGGCTTCAACAAAAATGCTCATAGACAAGGTTTAACCAACATAATTCAACTCAACATTAACCTTGAAACATTCAACCAATCACTACATGAAAAGGAAACTAGTAGACATCCTTTTCCCTCCAAAGATATTTGAAAAAAACAGCCACCAACATAAATCACCAATGCAAAGAATAACTTGCTCAAATCAATCTCAATGGAGTAAGCCCAAATCATGTATTAAGTAAAGCATTAACTTGATCAAAACAACCTCTATGGAAGCAACTCAACCATCAATCTCAAAAAATCCAACTAAGGGTTTCACCAACTCAAAGCAAGTAGCAAGACTTACTAACATAAACCCTAGTGCAAAAATGCTTCCTCTTCCTCAACCAGAATTATGCATTCACCCAAAAAACTCATCAATGATTTTAATGCATAAACAATCTTCAATATCCAGAAAATGGGATTTACACCAACAAGAATACCTAGTAGACAACCTTTTCACTCCAAACTCAATTTCAAAAAATACACCATCAAAAATATACATGGAAGAAGTTGCCCATACCTTTGTTTGAGGAAGAAGAGAATAGTTCTTCAACCTGTTACCAACACCACCCTCAACTTTGCCACCAAGTTAGGGTTAGATCATAAAAGTAACCACAAAAATATTTATTCCATAAAACACCTTATGACTCCAATCCTTAGAAGTCAACTACCAAAAATATAAAGCATACAAACAATATATCCTTTTACACCTTATTTCTCCAAATTAATTAAACCATGCTTAAGGAATAATAGCTTCTAAGAAAATCTCACTCAACAATCAAGCCAAAAATCTCAACCACACACTATCAACCTTATATCTCCAAAGAAGCATTTAACCTCAAAAATAATTTTAAATAAATCAGCCCAACCACTTCTTCTTTAAAAAAATGCAGATTTTATTTAAAAAACCTTACCAAAAAAATGCTTTCGAAAATCGCGGGTCAACAGTGCCTCCGAAAAAATTGGAGCACAAAAATATTCTCACACTCCACGGCGGGAGTCGAACGCTTGACCTCCCTTCAAGCGCCTTCGCAGAACAGTCGTTGCCACTAGGCCAATGACGCTAGCTTGAAGGCTAGCAAGAGTCTCCTTCTCCTTAACCCTTTGGCGACGGATAAACGTGGCGAAAAAACGATAGCCGTAGCTTTTACTTCCCAACCTTTGCGCAATTCCAATTTCTTTTTCTCCTCTGCTTTGGACTATAGGTTATGGCTTATATAGCCAAACTTCCATGCTATGCACGACGTCGGTGGGAGGATAATTCGAAATTTTTGAATTAATATTATTTTAGCACCTTTGAAACAACTTTAGGGTTTATGAAACCATTTTGATTATTTAAAAAATAATCAAAGGTCTTTTAGATCTTAGACCTTAGGTGGAGAGCCCATTAAATTATTAAAATAATTGAATCACTAAATCAACTAAATAATTAATTAAAAAACCTTAAAAAGGTTTTATTAATTAAGTTATTTAATTAATAAGTGTCTCCAGCCTTTGCATTAAGCTGAGAGTGGTTTTGAGAAAAACCCTTAATGCATCCACCTGGTTTTAATAAAAACCCTTAAACCTACCATGGTTTTGATAAAAACCTTTTCATCTGCCACATGGAATCTCTTCGAAATATTCTAGAAAATATTCTTTGGAATCTTCAACCTTTGAATCCAATAAATCCTCTTGACATTAATTCTAGTTCCTTTTGACATCAATGACAACTCATAGACAAGAAGCTAGGATCTCAAACCCAAAATTGCCAACACTTCTCTACGATGGGAAAACACAGTCATATCATCGAGATATATCACAATAATTCTATTCAGTAACTCACCAAAGGCAACGTCCATGGCTCTTTGGAAGGTAGCGCAGACATTCGAGAGACCAAAGGGCATCCATTGGTAGGCAAATGTACCCAAATTGGTAGTGAATGTCATTTTATATTGATCCTCGTCTTTCACCCAAATTTGATTATATTCGATGAAGTCATCTAGTAGTGATAATCTCTGAGCACTGGTAACCACATGAAGAATTTGATCTATCTGGGGTAGAGGGCAATGATATTTAAGTGATGCTTGGTTCAGGTTATGAAAATCAACACACAACTATATGTATCCATTCTTCTTCCTTACTGGGACTAGGTTCTCCACCCAAGTCGAGTGCTTAATAGGGTATATAATATTTACCTCCAACATCTTCAACAATTCTACCTTCATGAGCACTTCAATCTTAGGGTTGACGGGACGCTACTTTTGTTGAAAAGCTTTTACCCCCTCCTGCAACTCTATGGTATGTTGGATCATGTTCTTATCATATCCATTCAAATATTGATAACTCCATGCCACAATGTCAGGGTACTCGCAACAGAGATTTTTAATACCTTCAAGTTCATTCGACACACAATCAATCCTGATCTTGATAACCTTTTCAGGGTCCAACTACAATTCCTTGTAATCATTGGCATCCACTTTAATCTTGTGCTTATCAGCTCTATCATTTTGATCAAATAAACTTTCCAACGAGATCAAACCTCAAGGAATATGATTATTCCTTAATTGAATCATCTCTTCTTTCTCCTCTTCATCAAGTACTCTGTCATCTGCGCTAGCAACTTTCTTGAGCATAAAATTAACTATTTGTTCATCACTATCGAATACCTGTAAATAGAGATTCTTGTTTGGAATTGAAGGTCTATAGATCACCCTGATATTCTTGAGCTTTCGGACTACTTGCTCCATGGGAGAATAGTTTGCACTCAGAGAAGATAAAATATCTGCATGTTTGTTCTGATCCCAAGGAATCGCTTGAATGTTCAAGGTTGTGAAAGCTTTGAACAAATCCCAATCACTATTGCGATAATATTTCAGGTAATGTTGCCTTGATACACACTTATTGATGGTCTGATTAACGATAAGTTCAGAGTCGCCAAAAATTTACAGCTGTTTAATGCCCAATATTTTAGCCTTTTTTAATCCAAGGCACAATGCTTCACATTTGGCTACATTTTTTGTGCAAATACAAGTCAACCTATAAGAATAAGTCTTTTGTATACCTTCGGGAGAGATCAATACGACACCATATCATGTGCCATTCTTACATCTGGCACCATCAAAATACAATTTCCATAACTGATTTGTGTCAGAACTTTGTGAATCGGGAACTTGCTTTTCAACTTGCTCCAGTTTAGTTATTGTGTAACAACCAATGTCCGTTTCGATCATTGCATTAAATTTGTAAGCAAAAACTCATCCTCCAAGCGAAGCTCGCCCAATACTTCTCCTACCAAGTCAACTTCTTCTAGTTCCTCAGTCATCATGTTCATTGCACCTGGAGATTGTTCTTCCTCTTCTAACATTTCAATGTCAAAAGGTGAAGGTTTTTCATTATGGATACAAATCCATTTTCATTTGAATGGTATCTCCAAATGGGAATAGTCCAAGGAAAGGTATCCTCCTAGCTTAGCCGTGAATTCCCTTGAGAGGCAGATGCTAAAGTATGACTCCAAGTCAACTACTACCACTTCTTGGATGACTGTAATCTATGACATAGTATGGAGGACAATAGGGATGTCTTTGATCACTCCTACTATCTTGATCAGAGTCCCATACAACTGTAACACTCCTGGGCTACTTCTTGTATATTCCATCCCCATCACTTCACATAATGCCTTTGGCATGACAATAGTTATAGCTCTAGAGTTGATCATACAGTTGTGTACAATCCACCCTTCAATTCTTAGTGACAAATAAAATGGGGAAGGCCTATTTTTTCTTGTTGTAGAAGTGGATAACGCTTGTGCTAGGACCGTTTGAGGAGAAACTTTTTTCTGATCTTTAGTAGTCTTCAAGGATTCTTGCAATAAATCAATTTGTCCTAGAAACTGCAACACGTCATACAAGATAACCTTCGTTGGAATCCGCTTCATTTCCTCTACGATGCTATAACTTGAAACAATCGAAACCTTCTCTTATGGAGCTCATTCATATTTGTCTTGGTACTGTTGAGTAGCCTCTACTCTTTATCTTTTTTTCAAGGATGGGTACTTAAGTTGCTCCTTGGCCTACTCTTTTGTTTCATTCTGTGTTTGAGAAGCCGCTATAGGTTGCAAAATTGATGCCTTATTTTGTACTTTCTCTTGAGCGTTCTTAGGCAATAAATATCTCAACTTGACAGACTCTTGCTCCTTAGTTATCATGCCAGGTGCTTTCGCTGGAAGTGACCGCTTTTCATCTTGTACCTTTGGTTCTATTGGCACCTTCAAAGATTCAAGCTCGACCGGATCTACAGTCACTAGCTTCTTTCAGGACCTCGTAAGGACCGATACTTGCTCCAAGGACAACATCATGAGATTGTGTTCGACTTCTCTAATCATATTAACTTATCTGTTAGCCAAAATTTTTGCTAGCGTTTGCACATAATTCATATGCACCATGCATTTTTCTTCTCCATAAGGATCATTACATGTCGAGAACCAATACACATTTTTTGTTGCACTAATCTCCTCATTCAACATCACTATTGGGCTCTTTTCAGGGCCTCTATTTGTAGAAGCTTGTTCTCTTGTAATAGGTGGGGTTTGAAATCTCCTAGACCGAAACTCAGCCTTCGCTTGCTTCTTCCTTACTGTGGTAAGCTTATTAGATATTGTACTTACATATACGTTATTGGACTTTACTTCTTGCAACAATGTCATGAGCAGGTCTAGATTAGAAGATGTGGTTGGCACTGGCAAGGGTAAAGGCGCTTGCGGTGCAGGTAGCGGTAACGGCACCAGGAGCGCTAGAAATGTTGGGAAAGACATAGGCACTGGCAACTAGGGAACTGATTGAGTCAGCAACTGATAAAATCTTGAGGCCAGATGTTGCGAAACAGGGATTGGAGCAACATGAGGTGGGCTAGAAATCCATGAGGGAATTGGGTACATGGAAGGCATGGATTGCGAAAATACACTTGAATACATATACTATGGAAGGTCAGGGATAATGGGTATAGTCATATTCGGGGAAAGCCTACCTACAATATTCAAATCAGATTTGGCATTTTGAGCTTGCGTATACAAGTTTGGAAATATAGTCACATTGGCCTGTCGTACAACCATACCAATTTTGATGCTAAATGCCCTAAGATAGTAGAATACAGCTTGCTCATGTGTGGGTCGTAATTAGGGACTCTTTTTTAGCTTCGCGTGAACCTGACATTGAAGTCAACTCTCTTATTGTGGATGCCTTTGAATCATCGTGAATTGGTGCAACAAAGAGTATGGATTTGCTTGTTCATAAAAAGTTTTAATCAACAACTCCACGAGCTGATCCCATGATGTAATGGTACCAAGTTGCAGCGATCAATACCAATAAAAAAATTTTCCTCTTAGCAACCATACCAACAATTTTATCATTATGTCTTCGTCTGTTATGTCATGAATGGCTTCCAAAGAGGCCACATCTTGGATATGCTCATAGGTTGACAAAGCTTTCAAACCATCTTGCGGGACCGAATTCTGTGCTTGCAGATTCAAAGCTCCTGAGCTATTCCACACTGGGAACTTCCTTGGTGGAGGGTTTTAAGCCATATAGACTGGTATATGGGGTGTAGGTTGAGGAACACTAGTGGTTGTATAGGGTGGAGATTTTGGGAAACTTCTGGCAGCACTCACTGGGCTTATAGGAGCGGAACATACACCTGCTAACCGTGAGGATGTAAAAAATGGTATGCAGGATATATGGGGTAACAAGGATGTACGCTGAAAAGTAGCTAATTGAGGATGTTCCCTCAACCTTTGAATATCAAGTTCGTAGAACTTAATTTGATGATCTTAATTTTTGACCTTCGATATTGTATTCATGAGACACAGATTTCGTTGCTCTCACATTCAGAGATTTATAAGTATAGTCGAGTCGTCAGATGTTCTAATGTTACAACACGAAAGCAAACATCAAACCTTAATATTGTTGGAAGTGGAAACTTTGAGGTCCCATCGGTCGTGCCAAAAATTGTTGGTCAAATATCTACCTAATCAACAAACATTGCGTTTGTACACCCTAGATATGGCCAACATTGAAAGGCCAGAGGAAAGAAATGTCCCCC
The DNA here is from genome assembly GCA_028583015.1 of Wollemia nobilis. Lineage (NCBI taxonomy): Eukaryota > Viridiplantae > Streptophyta > Pinopsida > Araucariales > Araucariaceae > Wollemia > Wollemia nobilis. The sequence continues at coordinate 5,663,572 of JAQPPZ010001028.1, forward strand.
ATGCTAATCTCTAGAGAGGGCTGGTTCCTGAACTAATCCTACACTGGTAGAAGACTAGGGATGCAGGAAATAAATCATAAAATGCGAAAAGAAATGGGAAATATGTCCATAGGCCAAAGTGCAGGATTCAGGGCAGACTAACAACAGGAAAATCACCAATATATGAAATAGCATTTAACAGAGAAAAAAGCACAAAAATTTACTTATAAACTTATAGTAAAAACCTTTAGAATAACACTCCAGCATTCACTCCCTCTTCAACAATATTTAAATCCAAATGCATAATTTAAATCTAACAGCAAACAAGAAACATGAATGTAAAACATAAGTGCTGAGTACAAAAGGAAATTGCACACAAGATCACTTGCAAATTCAGAAGCCTGATGCTTTGTATTAATGCAGAGAATTTGGAAAGTATTCTCGTAAATTGTCTAACCTCCTTTTACAATGGCAATTTGATTAGTATTTATAGATGTTTTTGCCTCTTTCATTAAATGCATAAGAGAACGAAATGATCGCAGATCAGAAACAAGAATGAGAAAATTCCTCCTCAAAATCATTGAAAATCTCTCCTTTAGATACAACGATCCATCTTGCAAGGAATAATTTCTACGACACCAGGAACTTGGGCATCGGTGCACAGATAATTTGGAAAACATTGAATATTCTGGAAACGTCTTTGCACCTTGGAAATCATAAAAATTCTCTTGCTCCTCTCGCACAACTTCTCTCCTACTTGGGATCCATGATTTGAGTTACTTATCGCCACCATTATTTAATGTTTGTAAATATGGCGCCCTTGGAGGCCTTGACCATGATCCATTTCACTCGAAACTATGTTCACCTCAAAATATGCTTCATACAATCTCCCTTTAAGTGCTTCACGATCTTTCCTTAAAACGCATTTGCCCAAGGGAGGGGTAAACATGATGTTCGCCTCTTGACCAGGGTGAACGCAACATTATTTCTTCTCAGGATACGTTCGCCCAAAAGAGGGGCGAACGGGATGTTCACCCACAAACTGGGGCGAACGAGATGTCGCGTTGTATTCGAGCGAACACAAATGCGTTCGGATGTTGGAGCACATTCGCCCCTCCACTGGGGCTAACGTGAATGTATTTTATTGAACTTCTTCTTACTTCCTCTTGAAAGTTTTGAATGTTTTATTGTTTTGTTCACCCCATCGTAGGGAGAATGGGGATTTTGCCCCTTGCTTGGGGCGAACGTGCTGACATTTCCAAAATACTACACTCTTTAATATTCTCCATCACATCATGCATTGTTTGTTTTTATTTCCACAGGCTCAGAGATGCCTTTTAACAAAACGAACTTAAATCTTGAATGAAATTATGCAAAATTATTTATAGCACCAATACAAAAAGAATACATAAGGAATAGATGAAATTGTTTTGAAATAGAAGCCACCATAGACATTCAAAACTGTATCATCATACTGCATCAAAATCCATCAAAATATTCTAGCAAAATTCCCAATGTGGCAAAGTGCAAAATTGCCAACACCAACCAACAATGTCGTTCCAATTTATTTACAACCCATCCTTATAGTATTTTTATGTTGGATTTAAAACTTGAAAAAGCTAAGACTATTTTATGGGATAATGTCAAATTGGTTATTTGGAAACCTAAATATTGTATTACCTATAGTACTTGTTCATTTTAGATGATAAATGTGGTCTTTGTTTTGTGGTTACAATTGTGAGTGGTTTTGAACCAACTAGAAGCCATTGATTTTACGAATGGGGATCTAGAAAAATTCTTGCCCCCCAAATTAAAACTTAAAGAAAATCATGAATGGGTAGGGATGTAAGACAATTACATACAACTCATTCTTATCCAGAGTAGTTTATCAGATAAAATTATCAATGTCTTCAACATCATGAGGTTCTACATGACATCTATGTTAATGTTCCAAAAATGAATTTCATTGCCAAAGATATTGTTTGTAAAATAGGGATTCTTGAAAGACCCATATTTCAAGTAAAGGTGCCAAATGAAATATGATAACGATGTTAAAGAGACAAATAGTTTGAGCTTGTTAATCAAATATAGGCTTATATTACCCCCTAGACTTGTAGTGCAATGAACCAAATATTTTTTACCTCATTTTGTTGATTCAAAGTTTGTTTTGGAGTTTTGTTTTTGCCTTCAATTTGTCTTATAGTTCTCAAGTAGTATACCTCTAATTTAGATATTATGTATCAATTGGTTTATAAATCTCCATATATTTCAAGATTATTTCTTATCAGGCACCACTCTAGTGCTTTATGGGTCAAATAGTTTAGATTCTACTTTGCTTAGGTTTTCATGTATAACTTTGGTTTAAATTATTTTCCAAGGTAGATATGTGTGCTAAGAATTTATTTGGCTATAGTAAGTTACATTATGATGGAAAGAAATATGAAACTAGTTACATGTCAAAGGTTTCTATAAGTACTAAGGTTCATTTGAATTACATCTTTGAGATTTTGATTTTTTAATGGATTATATGGGATTGAAATAGGACCTACCTATTATATCATGACCATATAGTGGTATTACAACAACTTGGTAATGACGTATGTATCACTTGGCAAGATTCAAAACTTGGTCTCGAAAGTCGAGGAATTTAATTGTTTCAACAAATGCCATTTCAAAATTTTTTGAGGTTATTTATTGTATTTGTAAAAAGAGCATTAAAAACTGACCTTGCAAGTGGTATAGAGTCTTGTCATCCTGTATAGGGGATAAGGGTGGAATAAATTTGTTAAAACTTAGGTAGAACAACAACTAGCCATATTGATTGGTGGTTTTGGTTCCTTCATCCAATTGTTGCCTTTTTGCTATATTTTTTGGATGTTTTTGCTTGCTAACTTTTCTAAAATCCTAAAATAATAGTCACAATTAAGGGGCATGTTGATATGTGTTCCTCAAAGCACATGTTCTAAAATAAATGGTGCTAATACCACCACTTTTAATGGGGAGCTTAGTCGTCGAATGAATTTTAGGGTTTTTAATGTATAATCACAATTCTAGCATGTTTTTACACCTAGGGTCCAAACGACGCGTTGTTTGGACCGATGGCTAACTATTCAACAATGTACCATGTTTTAGTTTTTTTTATGATTGCTTTAAGCGACGATTCCTTAGGTTGGATAACATCCTAACACTTTTCTATCATAGGTTTCAAGATCGCTGCTTTAAGTGGCAATCATAGTCTTTCAATGTTTTTGGAAGTGATAGGTTTTGCAGACTGATTTGAGATCTTAGGAATGTTTACTATGGTTTTTAATATTTCTTTGTTTGTAGAAGTTTCTTGGATGACCAAAGGAGGTTTTAGAGTTTGATCAACTATGGTAGGATCAACCATTGCCTGGATGGGTTCTTTCCTTTATCTTTCTTTTCCTTCTTTTTAAAAGGTTGCTTCTTTTTATATTGAGGTGTAACCCTAGTAATAGCAACAATGTATTGTTCCAAGGATGCAATTATTTCTCTTTGCTCCTCTAAAATGTTGAAATAATGAGCCACATTAGGTTGACTACAAACATATTCTTCATTTGGGCTATGTTGGACAAAGAATTGGTTAACTTGAGAGGCATTCTAAGAAGTGCTAGCTCCAAAATTTTGATTTTGGGGGTAACTATTATTTTGGTTTTGATTATTTTGACCACTACTTAAGTTGTCACGATAAGAATTGTATCCTTTATTTTGATAGTATTTTTGGCCACCCTGATTAAACATTGACCCTAATTTTGGTTCTCACCTTGTTGATTGAGAGCTTGTTGTTCATGGTTAGGGAATGGTGTATTATAGATACCTAAACTCTTACTACAAGGGTGATTATACCTTTTTTGGAGATCATTTCTTTTCATGAAAAAAATGATTTTGTCATTGTTGACTTGATCAATGTTAAAGTTGAGACAAAATTTTGCATGAGCTAGAAGCTACACAATTCCTCACAAGTAGAATTTTTATGGGTATAATTTCCATGCCAAAAGTAAAATGTGTTAGTATTATGCCATACAACTGCTTCAAACTTTTCATCACTATGTTAATTTTTAAGCTTTGGTGGTAGACATATTTTGAGAATATCTTCATTAGTCTATTGAGGCATCATATTCTCAAGATTTGGGCTACTCGTACATTTGGTCAACATATGCATAGGAGCTCTAGCTATCTCAAACTCTGCAGAACACAAGCTTATACTGAGAGGGGGGGTGAACAATATAAGACCTCTTTTTACTTTTTCCTTTATACTTCAAAACAGTAAAGCAATATACCCAAAGCAATATCAAAACAATGCACAATATCATCCACAAAGTGACACCAATTTTAACGTGGTTCACCCAGAATGGCTGGGCTACGTCCACAAAACTTTTCTCTAAAAGTTATCTCAAAGTTCTTTGGGAATCCTTCCCAATTACAATGTTTATGAGCCTCGGCCCAAAGGAGATACCTTCCCCCAATAAGAATTTATGAGCCTCTGCTCAAAGGAGATACCTTCCCTCAATCTGAATTTATGAGCCTCTGCTCAAAGGAGATACCTTCCCCTCTGCTTTGGAAATGATCCCTTAGAAGATCAACTATCTCTAACTCTTTCCAGCATGTGGAACTCCTTTCCACCGAAGACCTCCTGTCCTCAATGCTTAGCCTAAGAGACCTCCTGCCTTCTATGATCACGTCCACAGTAGCTCAAGAACCTGTACCAAACATAGTCGATCGGTCTAGTACAAGTCTTCCTCTGTCTGATAGATCTGTCCAACACTTGAACAAATCAATCCTCTGCACACAAGCCTTCTCAAAGACTTGCCAAATCTGTCCTCAGGTTCTTCTCAAAGAACCAATGCACCTCTGTCCTCATACAACAACACTCCATGTTTGTCTTTGCCCTTTGTGCTCTCTATGCCCTCTGCTCTCTTTGCGCAATCACAACCGCACTTGGTCGAACTTCAACCTTTGCACTCTCTGCGCAATCACAGCGGCACTTAGAACAATTCACCATGACTCTTCGCTCACTCTGCACACTTCGATCAAATTTTGCACTCTGCTCTCGACGATCGAACTTCTCAAACTACGCTCTATCTGCGAACGTCGCAACTAACAATTCATCCAACTCTTCAAAATAGCCTGCCTTTTATAATAACACTTTCAAGATCAAAACCTTAATCTTAGTCGGTTGTAACCCTGATCTTTAGTCGGCTGCACAACCCTAAACTTCATCGGCTGCAAACCCTAATCTTCGTCGGCTCACATTTAACTTTGTCGGCTTCAACTGCCTCTGTAACTCTTCTGTAGCTTTTGCCGTGAAACTACAACATGTCGCGATATCATGACACCTTTGCAACCGTACACTTTCTTTTGGCTTTTGTCACGATATCGCGACACTTCAGCCTTTTTCGACTTCAACTAAGCTCTTGTCACGATATCGCGACACTTCTGTCTTTATCAGCATCAACTTTGCTTTTGTCGTGATATCGCGACACTTCTCCCTTCGTCGACCTCCTTTTTGCTTTTGTCGTGAAATCGTGACACTTCTGCCTCTGCAGACTTCGTCTTCACTTCTATCGCGATATCGCGACACTTCTGTCTTCATAGCCTTCCTCTCTGCTTTTGTCGTGAAATCATGACACTTCTCCTATAGAAGACCTGCTTTCAGTTTCTATCACGAAATCATGACACTTTTGCTTCCGTCTGCTTTCTTTTCTGCCTGTCACGAAATCGTGACACTTTCTGCATCCGTACGCATTTTTTGCAACCCATCGTGAAATCGTGACGCTTTCAGCTTTCGTACGCTTTCCTTGTAACCCGTCGCGAAATCGCGATGCTATCAACTTTTCGTACGTTTTCTTTGCAACCTGTCACGAAATCGCGACGCTTTCAGCTTTCGTACGTTTTCTTTGCTCTTTGAGTCACGAAATTGCGACATGTCGCGATATCGCGACACTTTTCTAACTTGCTTTCTCTCTCCTGCTTAAGTCGCGAAAATGCGACATGTCGCGATATCGTGACACTTTTCCTCCTTAGCTCTTTTCTGTTCTTTGGGTCATGAAAACCCGACATGTCGCGATATCGCGACACTTTTTCTCCTTAGCGCTTTTCTTTTCTTCGGGTCATGAAAACCCGACATGTCGCGATATCGTGACACTTTTTCTCCTTAGCGCTTTTCTTTTCTTTGGGTCGTGAAAACCCGACATGTCGCGATATCGTGACACTTTTTCACTGCGAGCTCTTTCTCTCGAACCTGTCAGCTTGGGGTTTGCAAAAGACCTTTGAAACTGTCATGCCGTAACCTTCATCAAAACAAATTATTTGACATCAAATCAAATTCCTTCAAAAGCTTCTTGACATCAATGACAACTTATATACTTGAGCAAAGGCAATGTACCCAAAGTACCCAAAATTGCCAACAATCTCCCCCTTTGTCATTGATGGCAAACCTTTATTGAAAACACTTCTCAAGAGCCAAAACTGAAACCAACTGTGCTAACAACTGACCAACTTCCTTTGAAGTTTTGCTCCCCCTGACTTGAAGCTTTCCTTTTTACTTTGAAGCTCTCCCCCTTACTCATATCTCTCCCCCTTTGTCATCAATGGCAAAGGGCCACCTTTGGGGCTCGGGACTAAGAATGAGCCTCTTAGCTTAGTCCCTCCCCCACCTCCTGATGAGGTGATTAATTCTGGGGTGGGAGTAAAACTCCCATTAGGCACTGATCATCATCAGTGTCTATAACTTCCTTGTCGGGCCTTCTCTTGAACTCTTTGCCCATATTCCTGTTCTTGTCACTGTTCTTGTTCTTGTTCTCATCCCTGTTCTTGTTCATGCCTTGATCCTTGGACCTGATCATGCCACTTGTTCTTGTAATCTAGAATTTCAGCTCTACACTGTTTGATTATGTGACCTGCATTGTTGCACTTGAAACACTTGACGATGTTGTTTCTCCGAGGTAAACCTGATCTTTGAATCCACCATTTCTGACAAAAACTGTTCTGACCAAACCTGTTTTGACCAAACCTGTTCCTCTTATTTACCTTGCAATAGACTCCCTTGTGCCCAAACTGTTGACAAGAGTAGCAATACCCTTGAAAGAAACTAGCACTTCTGAAATTGTCATTTACCTTCTTCACTTGAGCCATGCAATGTGAAGCCATGTGACCAAACTTATGACAAGCAAAACATCTGCCTTGAAATTTTCCTTTATTTGACCTCTTGGGTCCCGAAAACTTCTTCTTCTCATTCTGAATTCTATTTTCTATTTTTGCGCATCTATCATTCAAGGACTCATGATCTGAAATACTTTCCTCATCAGAACTCTCTTCCTTTTGGAGTCTCTTACTAGACTCTCCAACTTGTTCCTTGTGTGGCTTAACAAAACCAAGGCCTGTTTTATCCGTTGTCTTTCTTTGACCTTTGATGAGTGACTTAACCTTTTTGGAGCTATCTTGAAACCCGTAAAGCTTATCCTTGTACTCTTTAGTTTCCTCTTTCAAAGAAGCCATTTTCTGTTCTAACTCACTATACTCAAGAACCTTAGACTCTAACTCATCCTTGAGTTCTTGTGTCTTAGCTATAGAGAAATCAAGATTTTCTATAAGATCATCTCTCTCCATACAACATTCATCTAACTTATCCTTGAGTCTAGCATTCTTCTTTCTTTCCTTTTTCAAAGCACTAAGAGCATTAATAAGTTCACTTTCAAGATCCTTTATTTGTTTGCTTTCTGAATCATCAAAGCCTTTTTCAGATTTCTTATCACTAGAGGTGCTACCTTTTTCAAAAACCATACAAGCATCTTCCTTATAGTTTTCTAAAGCATCCTCATACATACTAGAAACCAAATCATTATTTGTACAATCATCCTCAAGGTGACCAAAATTTCCACATCTAAGACATTTCATGATAATGAATCTATGTTTCGGTTCTTCCTCTTTTTTGATATGAACAACATCTCATTTTCATCATCACTTGAAGAACTTTCACTATCACTACTAGAACACTTACTTGCTTTGTCTAGGTAGAAACTCTTCTTGTGCTTGTGAGAATACCTCTTTCCTTGATTGTTGTGCTCATCTTTGTTCTTCCTGTGATGCTTGTGCTTTTCAGAATCCTTGCTCTTAGAATCCTGTTTATCTTCATCACTTTCATTCTTGGGAATAGTACAATCAGTAGCATAATGACCAAACTTTCCACAATTGAAACATCTTATATTTTTCATGCTTTTGTGCTTTCTAGAGAACTTGCCTTTCTTGCTGTAATATGCCTCTTCATCACTAGAAGACTCATCACTCTCTTGAAGTCGTTTACCCTTGGATTTCTTGGTAGCCTTGAAAGCTGCCTCTTTCTTGACATCAACCTTCACTTGAGTTCTCAACTCAAATGCTGCAAGTATACTATGGAGCTCATCCTTTTTCAACTTATCCAAATCTTTAGCTTCCTCAATAGCAAAAATATTTTCACTAAATCTATTAGGAAGAGATCTTAAAATCTTATCACAAACATCATTTTCAGCAAGCTCAAGACCTAAGTCTTTCATGGAGTTAACAACCTCATCCATACGAAGCATGTAGTCACTAATATTTTCATCATCATTCATCTTGAGTTGTTCAAACATACCTTTGAAGTGTCTCAACTTGGCCTTTCCGACATTTGTATCACCCGTATGAACCACCTTCAACTCGTTTCCACATTTCACTAGTTGTCTTGCAGTGAATCACTTTGGTGAGATCTCATTTCTGTAAGCCTTTCAGGATTGCATTCATTTCTGTGATGTAGGAGCCTTTCTTCTTTAGTATTAGGACCATGTACAGGAATAGTGTACTCATCTTCAATCACTTCCCATACCTCATTACCAAGTGCCATTAGATGAACCTTCATCCTTGCACTCCAAAGACCAAAATCTGACCCATCAAGAATAGGTGTTGCATTGCTACTTGAATGATCCATTGTGTTCTTTACTAGCTTTTCCTTCAAGTCGTTAAACTTTCCGAAGGCACCCGCTTCGATACCAATTGAAGAACACAAGCTTATACTGAGAGGGGGGGTGAACAGTATAAGACCTCTTTTTACTTTTTCCTTTATACTTCAAAATAGTAAAGCAATATACCCAAAGCAATATCAAAACAATGCACAATATCATCCACAAAGTGACACCAATTTTAACGTGGTTCACCTGAATGGTCGAGCTACGTCCACAAAACTTTTCTCTAAAAGTTATCTCAAAGTTCTTTGGGAATCCTTCCCAATTACAATGTTTATGAGCCTCGGCCCAAAGGAGATACCTTCCCCCAATCAGAATTTATGAGCCTCTGCTCAAAGGAGATACCTTCCCCCAATATAAATTTATGAGCCTCTGCTCAAAGGAGATACCTTCCCCTCTGACTCCGGAAATGATCCCTCGGAAGATCAACTGCCTCTACCTCTTGCCAGCACGTGGAACTCCTTTCCACCGAAGACCTCCTGTCCTCAATGCTTAGCCTAAGAGACCTCTGCCTTCTATGATCACGTCCACAGTAGCTTAGCAACCTCGTACCAAACACAGTCAGTCGGTCTAGTACAAGTCTTCCTCTGTCTGTCAGATCTGTCCAACACTTGAACAAATCAATCCTCTCGCACACAAGCCTTCTCAAAGACTTGCCAAATCTGTCCTCAGGTTCTTCTCAAAGAACCAGTGCACCTCTGTCCTCATACAACAACACTCCGCGTTCGTCTTTGCCCTTTGTGCTCTCTACGCCCTCTGCTCTCTTTGTGCAATCACAGCCGCACTTGGTCGAACTTCAACCTTTGCACTCTCCTGTGCAAATCACAGTGGCACTTAGAACAATTCACCATGACTCTTCGCTCACTCTGCACACTTTGATCGAATTTTGCACTCTGCTCTCGACGATCGAACTTCTCAAACTGCGCTCTATCTGCGAACGTCGCAACTAACAATTCATCCAACTCTTCAAAATAGCCTGCCTTTTATAATAACACTTTCAAGATCAAAACCTTAATCTTAGTCGGCTGTAACCCTGATCTTTAGTTGGCTGCACAACCCTAAACTTCGTCGGCTGCAAACCCTCATCTTCGTCGGCTCACATTTAACTTTGTCGGCTTCAACCGCCTCCTGTAACTCTTCTGTAGCTTTTGTCGTGAAACTACAACATGTCGCGATATCGCGACACCTTTGCAACCGTACACTTTCTTTTGGCTTTTGTCATGATATCGTGACACTTCAGCCTTTGTCGACTTCAACTAAGCTCTTGTCACGATATCGTGACACTTCTGTCTTTATCAGCATCAACTTTGCTTTTGTCACGATATCGTGACACTTCTCCCTTCGTCGACCTCCTTTCTGCTTTTGTCATGAAATCGTGACACTTCTGCCTCTGCAGACTTCGTCTTCACTTCTGTCGTGATATCGTGACACTTCTGTCTTCATAGCCTTCCTCTCTGCTTTTGTCGTGAAATCGTGACACTTCTCCTATAGAAGACCTCTGCTTTATTTTCTACTTGTCGTGAAATCGTGACACTTTTTGCATCCGTACGCATTCTTTGCAACCCGTCACGAAATCGTGACGCTTTTAGCTTTCGTACGCTTTCCTTGTAACCCGTCGCGAAATCGTGATGCTATCAACTTTTCGTACGTTTTCTTTGCAACCTGTCACGAAATCACGACGCTTTCAGCTTTCGTACGTTTTCTTTGCTCTTTGAGTCATGAAATTGCGACATGTCGCGATATCGCGACACTTTTCTAACTTGCTTTCTCTCTCCTGCTTAAGTCGCAAAAATGCGACATGTCGCGATATCGTGACACTTTTCCTCCTTAGCTCTTTTTTGTTCTTTGGGTCGCAAAAACCCGACATGTCGCGATATCGCGACACTTTTTCTCCTTAGCGCTTTTCTTTTCTTCGGGTCACGAAAACCCGACATGTCGCGATATCGTGACACTTTTTCTCCTTAGCGCTTTTCTTTTCTTCGGGTCGTGAAAACCCGACATGTCGCGATATCGCGACACTTTTTCACTGCGAGCTCTTTCTCTCGAACCTGTCGGCTTGGGGTTTGCAAAAGACCTTTGAAACTGTCATGCCGTAACCTTCATCAAAACAAATTATTTGACATCAAATCAAATTCCTTCAAAAGCTTCTTGACATCAATGACAACTTATATACTTGAGCAAAGGCAATGTACCCAAAGTACCCAAAATTGCCAACAAACTCATGAGAAGTATCTTATATTGCTACATTACAAACATCATCCCCTACAATATTTTTGTTAAGATTTTTAGGTTTCAAGGATTTTTGGCCTTCTTTCTTTTCCCAATGCTCAAGGATTTTAACACAAAATTAGATTTCAAGGCAACTCTAAGAGAAATAGGAAAACTATGACAAGATTATTTAACTTTCAACTAACAATAGCCACAAAAAAAAACCTATGACAACAAACCTACTAAATCTTAGGGGATGAAAATGGAAACAAAAGCATCAGAAGGTAGATTTCACATTGAGTTCACCAAAATGTTTGTGGGAAAAGGGGGATAAATCATACAATTATATAAATTAGTACACGATAAATAAAAAATTCTTAAACTAAGATAGTAAAGTAATATTCTAACAATCAGAACTGAAACTATCCTAATTTAAGCAAAAATTAAAGTAATGCATTCAAGAGTATACTACACTAATATTATCCACAAAGTGCAAAATCTAGGGTTAATCCTAATGCAGTGAAATAAATTACTTGACACCTAGGCATCAAGAACCAAAACATCTCATAATAAATATAATAAAACACTCACTCATATTTAACCTTGCTTGCAATGTCACCATAGTAAGAAAGAAGAGATCACACTTGGACTATATATAAAGGGTATGTCGTGCCTTGGAAATAGGTCCTTAAGTGATAATTATTGATCTTTGGCTACAAATCCTAGTACAACATCCCATCCTCCATGGAAGGTAACAAACTAGCGATAGTGGCTTTGGTTGTACTATAAGAACACAGGGAAGGCAACAAACTAGCGATAGTGACTTTGGTTGTACCTATAAGAACGAGAGAGAGAGAGAGAGAGAGAGAGAGAGAGAGAGAGAGAGAGAGAGAGAGAGAGAGAGAGAGAGAGAGAGAAGGTTATGTGTCATAGTAGCAACAAAGGTGAAAAGTTGAGAGCAATCTTAGCAAGAGCATACAAATGGTAGAAAAATATTTTGTAGTTGTTTAGTAATTTTTTGGTGAGAAAATGAGGTGAAATGGGTATTTATAGTGGAAGCAATGAAAAACTTTCCTTTTGGAGTTGATTGTGTTTCACTCTTTTTAGAGCCATAAAATTGCATTCCTTAGTCCAAATGGTATGTCGTTTGAACACTAGGTGTAAAAACATGCTAGAAACATGACCATACATAAAAAGCCCTAAAATGTATTTGACGATCAAGCTCCCACACTTAAAGCAAAAATCTTGACATCATTGATTTTAGGACACGTTCTTTGGGGAACACATTTCCATACATCCCTTAATTGTGACTTATTATTTTAGGGTTTTAGGAAAGCTAGCAAGCAAAAACGCGAGAGAAAGGTACTAGAAAAGCAACAATTTGATGAATAAAAGGAACCAAAACAACTAGTCAATATGGCTCATCGTCATCCTGCCCAAGGATTAACAAAGTTTAAACATGTATCTTGTATATAGGAGGATGTGGATCTCCACCACCCGCAAAGTTAACTAGTAGTGCTCTTTTTATAAATACATTTATTTATTTATTTTAAAATGGAGTGCATCAACAAGACATGGAGTTACATTTAAAATTAATTACAAATCTATAAGACAAGTTGGCAACCATACACTTTAGTACCAACATACTTTTTGCTTAGTGCTAATTTTTATTCACTTAAAACATTACAATATTTATGAAGCCATCAAGTTTTAAGTTGTAACGTTAGCTTTTAATTGCATACTCTATTAACAAGTTATTTTATTGTTGGAAATAGTGATAAGAAATCATGAGAAACAACATTTTCCCCTTAGGGTAAGATAGTCACCTTAACAATTGTGCTAAAATACATGCTATATAATGTTTTTTCTTTAAAATGGTGTTTTACTCACTCCTCACTTAAAAGGAGTGGAAGAACAAAGATGTTATTAATAACTATTAAAATATAAAAATGTATGATTAGAGAAGGGTCCTAAAAAAATTGAAATATAAAATACCGATGGATTAATTTAGAGAATATTAAGAACTTGAAATGGTGTATGTTATTATATTTCAATTGAAATGGTTTGGGCTTTGGCTCTTCTTCGAAAGTTCCAAGGTTCAAAGCTGCGGCGTGAGCGAGTGTGTGAGGGGGTGGGTGTGTTGTGGCTATGTGTTAAATTCCTTATTGATAAGCATAGCTCTCGGATTTATGAGGGGTCATGGTTGGGAGGAGATTGCTCAGCCTTGTGCGTTGGTCGTAGGGGTTTCTCACACTAACCAAATTATATATATATATATATATATATATATATATATATATATATATATATATATATATATATATATATATATATATATTTCAATTGAAATTGCACACGTGACATTTATTTCTTATAATAAGATGTAAGTATTTTTAAAAGTGTGCAAGCATCACACTCATAGCTTGAAAATTGTACATTATTCAGTGAAACTTTTACAATTTTTTATTGCACTAGCCATCATAGCTTGAATATTGTACATTATTCAGTGAAAATTTTCACAAATTTTTATTGCACTATCCATCAATTATGCATTTGTATTCACTGTTTATTTTTATTGATAAGCATATTTACCCATGTCGTACACAAACACTTGTTATCACTCTTGTAAAAAATTCAATTGCTTTTCAAAGTAAAACTATGTTCTTATATAGACACATTTAATAAAACAGAAATAAAAGATGCTTTACATACTAAATGGATTTGATAAAATAATGATAAATATCACATACATGTATTGTGCAAAATAATTCAAACAAAATGCCTCTCTACAATGTAGGGAAGTTCTAGTGAAGTACTTCTACCTATCCATGAATAACGATGTTTGCTTGAATGGATCCAATGAAGTACTTGATATCAAATTTCAAGCACTTCATACCATGCTTCATAAAATTATCCATATATTCACATAAAGACAATAATAAATATACCACTGGGTATTTATTGTTTGATCATGGAGGCCCATTGTCTTGCCCCCTAATTCACTCCATCTCATGTTAGTATGTCTAAAATAATTTGGCAAGAATCACACTTGTGATTTGTTTGAAAGAACAGGATGATAAAAATAAATCTTATATGAACAAATTTGGAGACTATTTTATAAAGGAATAATTCCTCCTCCCTCAGCTTGTGTTTCCCTTGCACCACCACCTTGAATATTCCTTACCCGCATCTTATCATAATTGAAGGAATAAAAGCCAAACAAAGCATTTTACAAGAATTTTTATACATAAACATAGTTCACACAATAACAAATAAAAACTTCGACACATTCCATATTATTCATTTCACAACTCTTAGTTTAAATAATCATCCATGAAGCACAAGAACACCCCTTACAAATTGAAACACCTCTAAATTCTCACCATCATGGTCTTAAAGATCATTTCATATGTTCAAGCAACAAGTTAAAAATTTTGCTAGGATGCTTTATAAGGCTTAGCTCCTTTTCATGTCAAGCTATAAGTGTTCCATGATGCCAATATAAATTAGGAGGTTGGATGTTTTACACTATCATCTCATATAAGGTACATATCATAGACATGTTTGTTGGCAATGCACATTTCTAATTAGTTGTTTCATGATAAAATGGTGGATTTTTTTTTTATGTGGATGATTTATAATGAAATTTCATATAAGGTTCACGTTAGAGACATGCCTATTGGGAATGCACATCACCAATGTGATTGCTTTATGATAAAATGATGGATGATTTTTTTCAATGTGGCTTCCTACCCTGCCATATTCCTTATATGAGGTTTGAAATATTCTCATTTAAAATTATGAGACATGTATTTTTAAATGGTATTGCACATAAAAAACACTTAAAAGTATGAAAGAGTTTGTTGAAAATTCATTAGTAGTGCAAAGATTATCAAGATAGAACAAAAGATAGTAAAAAAGTAATTCGACAAATGAAACACTCCCTTACATTAGCATTTAAAATCGCATATGAATGTGAATTGGATGACAATGGCATAATATATCTTGCATGAGTAATTAAATAAATAAAAATATACAAAATTTAAATTTAGAAAAAATAAAAGTTCTATCACATTGGCCTAAATAAGAGAGATATTGGTGAATCAAAAGCGAGATGGTTGAAAAATTGAAACCTATTGGTTGGTATAATCCAAAAGACTAATAACCAAATTCATTGACAACTTCCCTATTTTATTTGATTTGTTTTATTTTATGAACATATATTAAGGTAAAAAAAAAAAATGTAGAGTAGATTATGTTTTATTACTTAAAAAAAATGAATGCATTTTTGTAAAGGATTAATTTCTTTTTCAATATTATAATATATCCAATAAAAGAAATTGTGATACATTTGCACCAAGATTCATGAATAATAGCTATTAGCCTACACATTGATAATAAATGTATTTAAGTACATCTCAATCCTAATCAAAATACATTAAACTTGAAAAAAATACTAAACATCTAATAAAATAGTGGTAAAATGCTTCATGGGTAGTTTTTGTTCAACCTTATTATGGGGGATAATAAACTGCTTATTTATTTAAGAAAATAACAAACAAGATGGCTATATAAACTAGGATCACGGCACACTAGCACCATGTTAAAAGTAAAGCCAAGTGAGATTTAAAGCACCCCGACCTTTTATAGGTTGGATCAATGAGTATTACTAAATATATTATAATAAACATAATGTGTTCTAAATTAGACATTGAATTGCAAGAAAATAAAATAAAACTAACTTATCATAACCAATTGTGAGGAACTAACAGTCAAATTCCAATGTTGACATAAACTATTATTTTTCCTAAGAAAAAAGTTTGGGAATATGAAGAATATCCTTCATAAGTTTAAGGATAATTTCAAGTTGTCTCTTTACTTCTATCATGGTTAAACCCTACATTGTTTACTATTGAAATAAAGCAAAAACGTCTATAAATATTAGAAGGGCAATGTAGGAAAAGACCATCAACAAACAACCCTACTATCTCTTCAATATATAATCAAAGAAATAGTAGTAGAGAAATGAGAAAATATAAGATATCTATTAGCAATCTAAAAGAAACGTTGAACATTCCCTAATGCCAAAATATTTTACCTTGATCCTCTATGCATGGTGAAATCCTTCATTGAAAAGCTTAATTATAGAAGGATCAAGAATATTATCCATTTTACTATAGAGAGTTTTCCTCTTACTCATGACAATCACCACTATATTCCATTTTTAAGTCCTTCAACCTTATCTCTACCCCCTTTGCTTTAAACATGACGCTTCACATTTTGACCAAGTTGGGTCTATGTCTAATGGTTTTATAGTTCAACCATTTGAGAACTTTCACATTTATCATGTTATCATTTATAAAAAATAACTTTATTATATCCATCGTAGAACCCTCATCACATTTACCAAAAGTCCCTTTACCCAAGCCTTTTTTAACAAGGTCCTAGATGTTATCCATTTGTAGTATTATTATATTTTTGCCACATAGTTCAACCAAAATAGCTTGCAAATTGTTTAAAAATTTGTTATAGACCCTATATATCCCATTTAAATTTAGTTTATCTACAAATTCATAAAGGCAATTGATAAAAAAATGTAATGTTGGATGCTCTATTTATATTTTTGAACTTTACTTTATAATAATTTATAATTTGATAATTGGTTTGGTGCTATTTAAATCAAAATTCTATTTATTAAGGACACAAACACTACCATAATGTTTTGTGAAGAATAAAGGAATTATAATTTTAAGCTTAAATTTGATATCAAGACTATCACAACATTTCAATTGAATTATAGAATTGTGCTTAGCATATAACATATAAATTACAGATTAGAATGTCATAGATTTATCAAGAACATGTAACGGAATTCAGGATAGCTCTAAATATAACTAGCTAAAATAGTAGCTAGACAAGGTCTCTAATTAGATATCTTATTAAATGAAATGTATGAAACATAAACTCACCCAAAATTTAAACTTATCAACCAAAAGAAATCACTAGCTCAACATATAGAAGTACCAAATCAACAATTAACCCTTTATCATAGTCATCATCGAACAAGAAAGATAATATATATATACATCATTAAAATAAATACATACATCATAAAAAATACAATTCCATGCTATCACAAAAATTGTACGATATAAATGGATACAACTCAAGTACACCATGTGACAAAACCAATGTACCAAAACAATCATCATCTATCGTTACTGTTGACAATTTTGTCACATTTCTCAAGGGGTAGAAAAGAAACAAGTTTGTATAGTGTTGTGTAAAGTTTTTCTTTGTTATTTTTATTTTGAAAAGTTGCAGCAATTTTGGCTTTCAAAGCCACCCCTTTGTATAAGAAGTAGAAAGAGAAAAGAGCTTCGCTACCAAACAAGCTATAGAAAAGAGCTTCGCCAAAGAAAATGAAACTGCTTCGCACCCGAAGTATTTCTAGCGCTACTTCGGGTGAAAATTTTGCGAAGTAGTTTTGCCGAAGAAAGAGCTTCACACCCGAAGCGCTTCCAGCATTGCTTCGGGCAGGATTTGTTGCGAAGTAGTTTTGTCGAAGAAAAATGCAAGAGGACCGATGAAAAGGGCTTCGGGCCCGAAGCATTTCAAAACACTGCTTCGGGCGGAAATCATCCGAAGCGGCATTCAAAAGAGCAACTTCGCCGAAGGAGAAAAGTCTAGACCAAGGTAAAACTACTTCGGGCCCGAAGCATTTTCAGTAAACACTTCGGCTAAGGCACCAGCGAAGCAGAATCCAAAGGAACATCGAAGATTACTTCGCCAGAAAGTTTCCGAAGCATCTACTTCGGGCCTCCTCACTCCCGAACCATTTCTACTTCGGCGAAAAACCTAGCGAAGCATTCACTTCGGCTAGTTTTCACCCGAAGCATTTTCGACCGAAGTTCTGGCAGCCAAGAGAAGTGAAGCATTTTGAAGGCAGGAATGTGTTTCGGCCGAAATCTCTCCGAACCACAATTTTGAGGAGGATCGCAGCGAAGTATTTCTCCAAAGCATCAGCGAAGCAATTTTGTCAACAAAGTGGCAAGGATGAAGAGGCCCATTTTGCGAAGGAGATATGCTTCGGCACAAATCATCCCCAAAGCAGTTTTGCGAAGCTCAGTTTTGTGAAGTATAATCCAAGGAGGAGTTTTGCTTTGGCCCAGAACCATTGCGAAGCGAAGTGGTGAATGAAAACCTAGCGAAGCGCTTCACGGGCACACGTCCCAAGCCGGGTATCTTCCCGAGGCGATCAAGTGCCTCATAAATGCAATTTTTCGTGCCCAGCAAGCCCGCTGCTCATTTTTGGCAATCAGAAGCGAAGTATCAAGCCATGATGGAGAACCCGGCGAGCATGGCGGCCACTCGAGCACTTGCACCCGAAGACCAAGGACGTCCAGACGGCTCATCAATGCACCTTTCCATGGTTGACCCGGTCCACAATTGCCAGTTTTGGTAACATATTTGAAAGCTCAGTCGCAAGAGCCGAGGAAGGCCAAATTCTTAGAGCTCGAGGGCGTACTCTTCTTTGCTATGTAATTATGATTCAGAGGCCGGGTCCTCTATAAAAACCCAGGCATTGTAATAGAAAAAGGGGGGGAACTATCTGCTAGAAAGCTGTTGTAACTTGATGTCCTACGATTAATACTAAGAGACTTTGAGCTCAATTCTTCTCTTTTATGCTGCCTTATGTGCTTGATTCTTCTATCTCTCCTCGTTTGTATGTTGGATGCTGAACTCTGCGTCCGGTGTGCGATCGGGGACAGTGTCCTAAAACTCGTTCTGAAGGATACATAGGAGTAGAAAAGTGTTGTATTGGCTTTCTTTTATGTTGCCTGCCTTGCTTGATTCTTCTATCTCTCCTCGTTTGTATGTTGGATGCTGAACTCTGCGTCCGGTGTGCGATTGGGGACAGTGTCCTGAAACTCATTCGGAAGGATACATAGGAAGGTTGATACTACGTTTCTTTCATTTTACTCTTGGTGTTCCTTGCTGCTATTCAAGTTATCTGTTAGCGATCGTGCTTCCTGTTCTCTCCCACCTTAAATCACCAATCTCTCTTCCCTTAACCCTTTTTTATTTTATTTCTCTAACCCTTATCCCTTTTATCTCTTTCCTGCACTCTTGTCTTCAAAACACCCAAGTAGTTTAGCATAGGAGCCGGCCTTTCTCCGGAGATTGGCACGAGGGGCATCTCTTCCCTTCGGCCTTTCAATGTTGGTCCAGGTCTAGGGCGCGTACACTTACACAAAATCCTTACCTAGGCGGATTTGATGACCAACAGTTTTTGGCACGCCCGGTGGGACCAACTGTGTTTGTCTTAGAAAGATCCATAACCAGTCAAGGTCCCATATTTTAATGCAAAACCCATCTTCATCGGGGCCAATAGTTCTAATCAGTTCCTGGTGTGACCCGATCAGTCTCACCTGATTAGTGGTAGTGAGGACCGATGCCCTCATTACTGAAAGACTCTTAGCATCTGGCGACTCTGTTTACCCAAGAATATTTAAGTCGTAAAGACCAGTACCAAAAGTCTGTGCCTTCATGCAAACAAGATGGAGAGTTAAGAATAGAGGAGAGGAAACCGAGTTCTTTGAGCTAGATATTGACGCCTTCGGGGAACAATCAAGGTTGGTCACCCCCGAGTCACTATTACAAGGAACATCCTCTGTTGGCAGACAAGGTTCAACTTCTGATAGTACAACATCCAGTTTTCCTCCCAATCCTCCCAACTCTCCGAAGCGTCCTAGTCCCTCCATTCCTATTAGTTGTCCTATTAGCAGTCAAGGGGGAGCTTCGAGAATTCCTATTTCTCAAAATCCAGGAGCAAGTATGGCACAACAACAACAACAACAACAACAACAAATGCAGCAGCCACAGCCACCCAGGTTGTGCCCAGCATGGGATTCCTTGTCACCACTGAATCTAGCAGGGCAAGGACAAGTGTCGCTTGCTGCCATAAAGAAGATCCCAACGTTCGATGGAACTAGGAAAACCGCTCTGGAGCATATCCAGGACATAATATCTCTGGCGGCGATCCATGACATTACAGAAGAACAAATTATGGTAAAGCTGCTGGTTCTTTCCCTTAGAGGAAAACTCCTCTATTGGTACAGATCTCTACCACCCGGTAGCATTACGGGATGGGACCAATTAGCTGGGCAAATGATGGGAAACTTCAACGAGTCTTCCGATCCTACTTCTCTTCTGCATCAGTTCACTTCGATCAAGAGACATCCGCAAGAAGAGATCACAGATTTCAATGTTAGGTTCGCTCGAACCTGGCAGAGAGTGCCAATTGGCCTTCGGCCAACCGACGAAGCTGCAACACTCTATTTCCTTCGGGCTTTCAATCCCGATATCAGTCTCATGGTAAGATATTCTAACGTTAATACCTTTCCCAAGTTGTATGAGTTAGCCAAGAGAGCAGAAATGGATTTGATAACTGTGGGCAAGCTTCCCCAAAGGATGTCGACGCCCATACTTCTCGAATTCTTACAATTCCAGTATGCAAGCGTAGCTGCTTCGCAAATCTCCACAACCCCTGCACTCCCAATTTCATCTTGGAATTCGAATCCTGTCGTGTCTCAAATCACCACCCCACAAATTCATTTCCCTACATTTTCAACTCCATAGCCCATGGTCACTTCGGCTTTTCCTGTGCTGCCAGCACCACCTCAACACCCCGCTCTTCCTCCAATACCGACGATGGCTCCATCGTCGCTCGTTTCGAAAGTCGATGATATACAGACTAAAATTCTGTAGGAGATGCAGTCTCTGAACTCTACGGTTCAGATGTTGTCAAATGACATGACCATTGTAAAGAAGAAGCAAGCGCAGCAGGAATTCCTACCGAGAAGACCTTATCCTGCGCCTGCACTTACCAAGGACCAAGCAGTCCAACAAGGGAAGGCTTCGACGAGAAATGCTACAATTGATGAAGCTCCGAGCACTTTCGATTATGTATATTGGTGCTCTACGTGCAATGATCCGCATGAAGAGAATACCTGCACCCTGCACCAACATTATGTACAGACACTGGCGAACAGTAGTCACAGCGGTCAAGTGAACGTCATTAGGCAGATGAGTCAGAACCTGGAAATTGGCGAGGAGGAGCCCGTTGCGGTACTTACCAGAGGAGGAAGGAAGGCAATAGGAGCGGATGCCACTCAGATGGCTCCTACAAAAGAGCAAGTTCGGCCCGAGAAAGGACAATCGTCTACTTCGGCCCCGAGCGAAGCTTCTTCGCCTGCACCAGTCAAAGAAAAGGCTCAAAAGGCCTCTGTCGAACCACCTCAGGCAAAAACTAAGGAGCAGGCTAAGGAAAAGCTCAAGTTTCCTTCCCTCACCAAGCGGCAAAGAGTTGAAGCTACAGAGCAATATCGTACCCGGTACGAACCCAGAAAGGAACCCGAAGTGCTCAAATCTCCGGCATACAACATCGTAGAGGAATTGAAAAAGATCCCAGCCAAGATCAGCTTGTACGATGCACTACAACTACCTGGACAGGTGGACTTGCTGCAAGAATCATTGAAGACAATTAAATCAAAAAAGGCAGCACCGCTTGCTCTTGTGTAGACCCTATCCACATCTATCACGGGGAAGAACAGACCACCTCCGTTCTACCTAACCCTACAAATGGAAGGGTATATTGTACATAACTGCATGATCGACTCTGGGGCCGCTACAACAGTCATGCCAAGGGCAGTCTATGAAGAAATAGGAATGGAGTATACGCGAAGTAGCCAGGGTGTACTCCAATTGGATGGTACTCCAGTGAAGACCGTGGGAGTGATCAAGGACATTCCTATCCGGCTACATAAGATGCCTCAGATTATAGTCATACAAGAGGTAGTTGTAGTCGACTTGGAGCCATATTTTAGTATGTGCTTGTCAAGGGAATTCACGGCTAAACTAGGCGGGTATCTATCTATGGATTACTCTCACCTAGAGGTTCCATTCAAAGGAAAGAAGGTAAAAATCTACAATGAAAAGCCTTCTTCCTTTCTTGTGCAGAAGATGTCCGAAGAAGAAAGTAGCGAACCAGTGAATGCACTAGTGGAGGAGATAGAGCGAGTGGACTTGATCGAAGAGTCTCTTGCGCAATTGAGCTATGAAGATGAGTTCTCATTGGCAGACTTCAATGCCATGGTGGAGACCGAGATAGGGTGTTATGCGATCGCCAGGCCTAATAATCACTCCCAACCAGGGAATAGAACAAGTGCCCAGGAAGAGCTATGGAAGCTGTTCTTCGATGGCGCCCGATGTAAAAATGGCGTTGGGGCAGGGATTCTTCTAGTTTCACCCTTCGAAGAGCAAAAGGAGTATTGCTACCGGTTGACATGGAGCTGCACTAACAATGCAGCGAAATACGAAGCATTATGCCTAGGACTTAAGAAAGCTGACAAGTTAGGCATAAAGCATCTCCAAATCTTTGGAGATTCCGAACTAGTTTGCAACTAGGTCACAAATAAGTGTACTTCAAAGAAGCATTATCTAAAATCATATCGCAACAGGGTATGGGACCTGTTCGATCAGTTTGAATCTCTCAATCTACGGTCAATCCCACGAGAGATGAACCGACATGCCGATGTTCTGGCATCCATCGCAGCCAGGTACTCTCCAACAGAAGACATGGTGCACAAGCCTAGAGCTGTGAGAATGATCTACAGGCCCTCTGTCCCAGACAAAGAGCTGCATTGGCAAGTGTTTGATAACGACGAGCAGATTATAAATTTCATGATCCAAGAAGCCGCCACAGTCGAAGACCGAAGCTCTGATGAAGGAGAATATGAAGGGTTGATCCAATTGAAGAATAATCATGTCCCCAAGGGACTAATCACCCTTGAGAGCCTCTTTGATCAAAATGACCGAGCTCTCTCTCACATGATCAAAGTCCATGAGAAATAGTATCAGGATTTGGAGCTCGAACCTGGGAAAGCAATAAAGGTGGGAACCGACTGCACTTCGAAGGAGATAGAACAGATACAGAATCTGTGCAGAAAGTTTTTCGACATAATTGCTTGGTCTTATCAAGATCTCAGGGGATACAATCGACAGCTGGTTCAACACACAATCGAGTTGCAGGAAGGGGTCAAACCCTTCCGACAAAAGCAGAGGCCGGTCAATCCTAAGATCGAGGTCCTGATGAAAGCCGAACTCCTGAAGATGCTCGAGGCAAAGATCATATACCCCATCAAGCACTCTTCATGGGTAGCAAACCTGGTCCCAGTTAGAAAGAAGAATGGAGATATCAGGTTGTGCATGGACTTCCGCAATCTAAACCAGGCGTCCCTCAAGGACCACTATCCTCTCCCACAAATCGATCAAATTTTGCACTCGGTGGCTGGAGCTCAACGCTTCTCTCTGCTCGATGGTTTTTTTGGATACAATCAGATTTGGGTCAGGGATGAAGACCAACACAAGACGGAATTCACCACCAAGTGGGGGACATTCGCTTACCAGCGAATGTCGTTTGGCCTTTCAAATGTCGGGGCCACTTTCCAGAGAGCAATGGATCTTGCTTTTGGCGAGCTTCTAAATAAGGTTATCATCATCTATCTGGATGACATGACTATTTTCTCCCGAAGAAGGGAAGACCACCCCACACATATACAACAAGTTTTCAAAAAATGCCGAGAGTTCGGCATCTCAATTAATCCAAAGAAGTCCATATTCGCAGTCAGCGAAGGAAAGTTGCTGGGACACGCGATATCAAAAAGAGGCCTCGCCGTAGATCCTGACAGAGCCGAGGCTCTAATGAAGCTTCCACGTCCCGCAGACAAGAAAGGACTTCAATATTTCTTCGGCCAGATTAACTTCGTGAGGAAGTTCGTCCCCGACTTCGCCCAAGTCATCAAGCCAATGTCTCAACTCCTGAAGAAGGGCGTCGAATTTAGCTGGACCGAAGAAAGAAAAGAAGCTTTTGAAGAGATTAAAAATTGAATTGCTCAGGCGCCGGTCTTGATCAATCCAGACTACAATCGAGATTTCATCATGTATGTCATAGGAGAGCCCGAGAGCTACGCTGTTGTCCTGACGCAAAAGGGAGAAGATGGCGAGGAGCGTCCCATCGCGTTTCTAAGTCAGGTGATCAATTCCCATGAAGAAAGATATAATTTCATAGAGCGTCAGGTGCATGCAGTAATGAAATCACTAAGGAAGTTCAAACAGTTCATCTCTCAGAGCCGAGTCACTGTTTATGTCATTCACCCCGATGTGCGCAACTTCATTATCCAAGGAGAATTGGGAAGTAAAAGAGCTGGTTGGGTGAACAAAATATAGGAGTTTGACATTGAGATCAAGCCCACAAAATTGGTTCGTGGTCGTGCATTGTGTCAAGAATTGGCAAAGAGCGCAGCGGCCGAAGTGACAGAATCTCGGAGGGATGACTTACCAGCCGAAGAATGCTTCGCTAACTACGAAGAAGACGAGAAGGATTGGGTCGATGAGATAATCTGCTATTTCAACACCGACAAGTGTCCTTCGCATCTAAATGCATCACAACGAAGACATTTCAGGATGCGGTCCTCCAGATACACTCTGCGCCCCGAAGGCCTATTTTTTAGGAACATTGATGGTGTCCTTCTTAAGTGCATCAAGGACGATGATAAAAGGAGAGTCCTGGGAGAGTTCCATTCAGGACTATCGGGAGGTCACTTTGCAGGGAGAACCACAACGTTAAAGATCATTAGGGCGGGTTATTATTGGCCCACACTCTTTGCCGATGCCTTCGCAGTTTGTCGTAAATGCGAGCAGTGTCAGAGGTTCATCGGTCGAAACAAAAATGCTGCAATGCCCCTTCGTCCGATACAAGTAGAGGCACCCTTTCAACAATGGGGGTTGGATTTTATAGGAGTCGTATCACCAAATTCCTCCACGGGACATAGGTTCATCCTGACAGCAATAGACTACTTCACCAGGTGGGCCAAAGCGATTCCTACCAAACATGCAGATCAAGAGACTGTAGTCACCTTCTTGGAAGGATTGATCACCAGGTTCGGCATCCCCGAAGCAATCATCACAGACAATGGCCCTGGCTTCACAGGCGCTAAAATCAATGATTTCCTCTACAGGTATGGGATATATCATAAAGTATCCTCCAATTATTATCCACAAGGCAACGGCTTGGCAGAATCCACCAACAAGACTCTGTTAAGAATGCTAAGGAAGCTCATAGAGATGAACAAAAGGACTTGGCATCTCCTTCTAGATCGGGCCTTGTGGGCCGATCGGATTTCTATCAAAAGGTCAATCAAAACTTTGCCTTATGCTCTGGTCTATGGCAAGGAGGCCATCTTACCCATCCATGTTGAGATCCCTGCACTGTGGCTATTGGAAGCAGAAGATGGAGTTAGTCCAATGGAGAACAGGTTAGCTCAGCTGCTGCGACTGGAGGAGGATCGCGAAGAAGCATACCAGGACTTCGCTAAGCATACTCAGGTCATCCGAGACTGGTTCAAGAAAAAATCATCCGATCGCACATTCAATGTGGGAGACCTGGTATTGAAGTGGGATTCTTGGAAGGCCAAGCCTAGAAATCATGACAAGATGGACACCTTTTGGGATGGGCCATTTGAAATTATGAAGGTAAACTCGGCCAATTCATTCATCCTCAAAGATGCAGATGGACAAGTTACTATCGATCTCTGTCAATGGTCTTCATCTGAAGACTTTTCATCGCTAAAGATAATTCTCTTTAAAAAAAAAAAATATATATATATATATATATATATATATACTTCTGTATATAATTTGCATTTGTATATACATTCTCTTCCAAGAGACACAAGAGCCGACCACTCAAGAAGTTACCACAGCCGCTTTGCCAGGAGGACTTGCAGGTACGCACTCTCTTCCCTTTGCTTTGGTCTTTGACACATCCACGACAGCCCCGAGTGGAAGCCCTCATCAGCCTCTCCTTTCCCCACAGAGTCAATCCCCCACTCAGAAACTGCCCATCGCCAGCCCAATCCTGCCTAGCCTCACTCCTCCCGAGTCGTCTGACCAAGATAAACCCGTTGAAATCACTTCGTAGTCACCAACCCCCGTAGCCCACTCTCCCATAGCTCAAAGCATAGTCCCGCTCGCCAAAGCCCCTGCTACACCCATCCTCGAGTCGTCAAACGAACCTGTCCCTGCTAGTTCTTTATATTTGTTTACACCTTTGGCTGGAGATTCAGCTTTCTCCGAAACAGACCTATCTTCAATAAAGGAGCGCCCTCTGGCTGAAAAGCTACTCTTAGCTCGACCGAATACAGATGAAGGAGCAGAAGAGGAAGAAGAAGCAGAAGAAGAGGGAGAGCAAGAACCAGCTATAGAGGCACTCCCGGAGGAAGAAGGAGGAGAAGGATCGGGAAAAGACTCCAGCCCAATGGATCAAGATTAAGGGTCCTCCCACCGAGACGAGCTCGTTGCCCCGTGAGCCGCCAAGAATGTTGACAATTTTGTCACATTTCTCAAGGGGTAGAAAAAGAAATCGAATTTTGTACAGATTTTGTAAAGTTTTTGCTTTGTTATTTTTATTTTGAAAAGTTGCAGCAATTTTGGCTTTCAAAGCCACCCCTTTGTATAAGAAGTAGAAAGAGAAAGAGCTTCGCTACCGAACAAGCTATAGAAAAGAGCTTCGCCAAAGAAAATGAAATTGCTTCGCACCCGAAGTATTTCCAGCGCTACTTCGGGTGAAAATTTTGCGAAGTAGTTTTGCCGAAGAAAGAGCTTCGCACCCGAAGCGCTTCCGACATTGCTTCGGGTAGGATTTGTTGCGAAGTAGTTTTGTCGAAGAAAAATGCAAGAGGACCGATGAAAAGGGCTTCGGGCCCGAAGCATTTCGCAATGCTGCTTCGGGCGGAAATCATCTGGAGCGGCATTCAAAAGAGCAACTTCGCCGAATGAGAAAGGTCTAGACCAGGGTAAAAGGACTTCGGGCCCGAAGCATTTTCAGTAAACACTTCGGCTAAGGCACCAGTGAAGCAGAACCCAAAGGAACATCGAAGATTACTTCGCCAGAAAGTTGCCGAAGCATCTACTTCGGGCCTCCTCACACCCGAACCATTTCTACTTCGACGGAAAACCTAGCGAAGCATTCACTTCGGCTAGTTTTCGCCCGAAGCATTTTCGACCGAAGTTCTGGCAGCCAAGAGAAGTGAAGCATTTTGAAGGCAGGAATGTGTTTCGGCCGAAATCTCTCCGAACCACAATTTTGAGGAGGATCGCGGTGAAGTATTTCTCCAAGGCATCAGCGAAGCAATTTTGTCAACGAAGTGGCAAGGATGAAGAAGCCCATTTTGCGAAGTAGATATGCTTCGGCACAAATCATCCTCGAAGCAGTTTTGCGAAGCTCAGTTTTGCGAAGTATAATCCAAGGAGGAGTTTTGCTTTGGCCCAGAACCATTGCGAAGTGAAGTGGTGAATGAAAACTTAGCGAAGCGCTTCACGGGCACACGTTCCAAGCCGGGTATCTTCCCGAGGCGATCAAGTGCCTCATAAATGCAATTTTTCGTGCCCGACAAGCCCGTTGCTCATTTTTGGCAATCAGAAGCGAAGTATCAAGCCATGATGGAGAACCCGGTGAGCATGGCGGCCACTCGAGCACTGCACCCGGAGACCAAGGACGTCCAGATGGCTCATCAATGCACCTTTCCATGGTTGACCCGGTCACAGTTGCCAGTTTTGGTAACAGATTTGAAAGCTCAGTCGCAAGAGCCGAGGAAGGCCAAATTCTTAGAGCTCGAGGGCGTACTCTTCTTTGCTATGTAATTATGATTCAGAGGCCCGGGTCCTCTATAAAAACCCAGGCATTGTAATAGAAAAAGGGGGGGAACTATCTGCTAGAAAGTTGTTGTAACTTGATGTCCTGTGATTAATACTAAGAGACTTTGAGCTCAATTCTTCTCTTTTATGCTGCCTTCTGTGCTTGATTCTTCTATCTCTCCTCATTTGTATGTTGGATGTTGAACTCTGCGTCCGATGTGCGATCGGGGACAGTGTCCTGAAACTCGCTCTGAAGGATACATAGGAGTAGAAAAGTGTTGTATTGGCTTTCTTTTATGCTACCTGCCTTGCTTGATTCTTCTATCTCTCCTCGTTTGTATGTTGGATGCTGAACTCTGCGTCCGGTGTGCGATTGGGGACAGTGTCCTGAAACTCGTTCGAAAGGATACATAGGAAGGTTGATACTACGTTTCTTTCATTTTACTCTTGGTGTTCCTTGCTGCTATTCAAGTTATCTATTAGCGATCGTGCTTCCTGTTCTCTCCCACCTTAAATCACCAATCTCTCTTCCCTTAACCCTTTTTTATTTTATTTCTCTAACCCTTATCCCTTTTATCTCTTTCCTGCACTCTTGTCTTCAAAACACCCAAGTAGTTTAGCATAGGAGCCGGCCTTTCTCCGGAGATTGGCACGAGGGGCATCTCTTCCCTTCGGCCTTTCAATGTTGGTCCAGGTCTAGGGCGCGTACACTTACACAAAACCCTTACCTAGGCGGATTTGATGACCAATAGTTACCATAAAAAACTTAGTACCTAGACCCAAAATCAACAATGGATTCCCAAAACTAGCAACACATCCCCTAAATTGAAATAGACCTCATCTATAGGCATCCTAAAACTAGCACCCTCAACTATATGACTATGTGTCTCCAAATGGTGGTGACAGTGGCAACATGTCAACTAAACATTGTGATGCCTATATCATTGACCTCGATTGAGTGTGAGTCCTTGATATCACCAGAAAATGCACCCTATGTTCTATAGGAACTACTCCATAGTATTTCATCCAATGGTAGATGAAGCGCTTGATCTTCATCAACTCTTGTTGTGTATCTTGAAGCTCCCCTATAGTTGGGCTAGCTAACTCTACATCCATATTATTTGCTTGCTAGACCATGTCCTATTGTCAATGCCCATGCCATAATCGTATATTGCTTTATCCTCTTGTCTACTACCTCTTTGTACCTCTACCACCATAGGATGACCATATCCCACTCATGTTGCCTATGTAGCTTTACAATCACAACCTTGTGGTCCTTTTGCTCTACTTATCCAATTATATCTCATTGGCCTTACTTAAGGCATCCTATAGCATCAACATCCACCTCATCATATATGTCCTCTCTACATTTGTTGCCTCATTGGTGATCTTGCTAGTACTAGTTGATGCCTCATATACTACCATGCTCATGCCTACCTCTCCTATCACCCTTGTCTTCGTTGATACTGCCAAAATTTGTACCACATATAGTGGCACAATTTTTGATGACCTTGGTGCCCCTATTGCTTATCTCTCCTGATAGTGATATTATGCCTCTCGTAGATTTCTACGCAAAACAAACATCATGTTGAAAATATGTTGACTATTTTTCATTTTATTTTAGCAGGGTTAACTCCAAAATGTATTGGACACTCTCTATGTATCCTCGTTGGGGTTTGGTTTAGGGTTAAATATTTGAACCCATGGTTATTCACCCATGGTATTGTAAAATTCGTTCTTGTGTTGTTATTTAATTGCACTTGCATCAGGGTTTGAAGTGAGATGAGATATGAACATTATTGTATTGGAGACGACTAAGTTTATACAATAAGGAGATATTACTATGTTGGGTTTTTTTCCTGTAAGGGTTTTCCAGGTGAAATATTGTGTTATGTGTGTATATGTTATCTTCTTTTTTCTTTGATTTTGTATTTAGTATTTTTTATATTTAGTTTTTCGGGACCTTTTCCTCTTCGTTTGGTATCAAAACTATGTTTTAGCTTTGTTCAAATAGTAAGGTTTTCAAACCTATGATAAATTAATTCTTTAGTGGGAGTCATGCTCAAAATAATCTGGGCGAAGGAAAATTATGAGAAGCACACGGGTGAGATTGAAAAATTTAATGGATAGAATTTTGAGTTATGGAAACTCAAGATGAAGGATTTGTTGGTTGATAGAGATTAGTGGATTACAGTCTTGAGAATAAAACCAACATCAATGATAGATGAGGATTAGTTGAATATCAATAGGAAGGAAAATAGTTCTATCGGATTGTGCTTATATAATTTGGTATTGTTGAATGTATCTACAAATAACACAACAAATTCATTATGAGATAAGTTGGGAATTTTGTATCAGACAAATTCATTGGTAAATAAACTCTTTCTCCAAAAGAAGTTGTATTTACTTCAGATGAATGATGATGACTCTGTGGCTAAACATATGAATGCTATTAACACTGTGGTAAGTCAATTAAATTTTGTTGAAGTAAAAATGGATGAAGAGAAAAGTGTATTACTTTAATTTGTTCATTACCTGATTTGTGGGATAACCTAGTTATGACTATCACCAATACTACTACATTAAAAGTAAAGGATATAGTAGAAACATTTCTATCTAAGGAAATGAGACAAATATTTTGAGGATTATCATCATAAGGATACCTTGGTTGTGATAGGTTGTTCTCAAGAAAGAAGCAAAAAGAAATTATGAGAAAGGAAATCAATATCTAGGGGTAAATATATTGCTCCAAAAAAGAGGAAATGCTATAAGTGTGGTAAAATAGGGCATTATAAAAGAGATTGCAGGTCTAAAAAGGATGATCATAGCTAATCATCTGATGAAGGAACTTCTGTAGAAACAAAGACCATAAATGAAGATTTAGGGGACTTATTCTTAGTTGTAGCATGCTCAAGTGAATGTCATGACTCATGGATGATTGACTCAGGTGTTTCATTTCATATGACTCCTTATATGGAGGGGTTCTAACATGAAAATATAAATGGAGGTGAAGTTTTCTTGGGAGACAATTCAACATATAAAATGATAGGTCAAGGAAGAGTCAAGTTGAGGTTAAAAGTGAAAGAATTAAAACCCTTCTTGGTGTGTTGCATATTCTAGGTTTGGAAAGAAATTTTATATTTGTGAGTAAGATGAATGATGCAGGTGTGATAGTGATATTCACTAAGGATAGTTGCAATATGGTTCATGGAGTCATGGTGTTGGCAAGGGGAGTTTGTATAGGGATTTTGTTTAGACTTGAGGCTAGCACTGTAAATATTAATTGCAATAACTCTTTATTTGTAGAGGAGAATACTACAATATAAGTGGCTCCAAGCATTCCTATAGCAAAGACAATGTTGTGACATCAATGCATGGGGCATATTGGTGAGAAATGCCTTCAAACATTAAAAATGAAACTGTAGCACCCTAAAATTGGTGCAGTCAAAATTATAATATTTACATTCACCTTAGTAAATAATTTAAAAATCAAATTTAACCTCCCAAACCGCCCGTTAACCATCGGGAAATCCGTTTCCCCCTTTTCCACACCATTTTTAGAGGTTGTTTTGACCGTTTGATGATATCATCGCCGATCAGACGATATCGCCCAGATTTGACGATTTCGTCTGGACTAGGTCATCCAGACGATCTTGTTGCAAAACTAAATTTGCATAGTTGGAATCCGTTCCAACAGGTCTCCAATCCGAGCAGAAGCGTGTCTGCATCGTTGGGACCCTCCCCCGTTGGAGATCTCCCAAATTGGTAAGATCTCCAACCTCCCAACAACTCCCTCTAAGCCTATTTAACCTCTAATATTTTCCCTCCCCAACCCCTAGCTGAATTTATCTGCAAATTGAACCCTTCTACGCTAAAATATCATAATATTATTTTTGCATTAGTCCCATAGCAATTTTGATGCAGGTATGTCATTGATTTTCAACCGGAGCCAGCACCCATCGTCACCGACGAACCTGTCCAGATCGAAGGCGATCCTGTCGAATTCGAGACGATTTCATACTGATGCGAGACGATCTCGACTGCAGCCCACATCGAGGCAATCAATGCCTGGAGTTTGCTTTTCTCAACTTTGTCTCTGTTATTTTGTTTTGCAAATTAGATAATATATTCAGTTTTTATCCTATTTTGCATCTGGAGTTCACCCATTTAGCTTAGATTGCATGCTAAGTTTATGATCTGCCATTTAAGCACAATAATTTGCATTAATTTCTGTTCTTGAATAGTGTTCAACATTCATATTATCATTTGGTGTAATTTGCCTCTGTTAGCATAGTGTTATTTCTTGCATTTTGCATCTATTCTATGTTTTGCAGGTTTCTGACAAATTCGTCTAACGAATTCGTCAGATCTCAGACTATCTCGTCTGATTGCAGACAATTCTGTCGAATCTCAGACGATCGAAACTGCTTCAAAATCAGAATCTTCTTCAGACATCTGGATCAGGTATTCTCCATTTTCCTCCTGTAAATTCTCTGTTCTCTGCTTTCAAATCTGTCTGTTGTATTCATGAAAAATTGCATTTTCATATAGTTTAATTTAGTTTCATTCGGCCAAACCTAGGATGAATGTTTAAGGTTAAAACGAACTCATTAAACACATTCCAAAACCTAGGCATGGAAACTGCCATTAAATGTTTCCTGGTGAACCCACCATCCATCGAAAAATCACCAAAATACACCTCCCTTGAGATGCGGGACCTTCGCAAAGTCCTCTCGTCCGAGGTACCGCATCATCCTTTTCCCATCCTCCTTTCGAGCGCAGATCCTATAGCCTGAAGGTAGGGATGCGAAAAATTTGGAGCGATACATTTTGGTGAACCCGACGTGAATCAAACACGCAACCTTGGAGCGATACAGTTGAAGGAATTTTTGATTGTCCATTAAGTTTTGATTTTTATGAGCACTATGTTTTTAGAAATCAAACACGAGTTAATTTTCCTAATAGTGCTACAAGATCTGAAGGAATTTTGCATCTAGTTCATAGTAATGTTTTTGGACCTGCAAAAGTACCATCGTTAGTTAAATCTATCTATTTTGTTACATTTATAGATGAATTTTAAAGAAAGACCTGGGTATATTTTTTATGGAATAAATATGATGTTTTAAATAAATTTAAAGAGTTTAAAGCTCTTGTAGAAAATTGAATAGAGAAAAAGATAAAGGTTTTGAGAAGTGATAATGGTGGTGAGTATTGCTCTAAAAAATTTGAGCAATTTTGCAAGGACTATGGAATAGAAAGACAAAAAAAACTTCGTATACTCCACAACATAATGGAGTTGCAAAATGGATGAACAAGAGATTGATGGATAAGGCCAAAATCATGCTAAGTGGTGTAGGGTTAGAAAATAAAATTTGACCATAAGCCGTGTTAACTACTTGTTACCTCACCAATAGATCTCCTACCTCAGCTTTGGTGGACAAGACTCCATAGGAAGTGTGGACTAGTAAGAAACCCTCTCTTAGTCATATAAAAGTTTTGGGTTGTGATGCTTATATGTATGTCCCAAAATATAAAAGGACTAAGGTAGACTATAAATCTAAAAAATACATATTTATGAGTTATAGTATTGGTGTTAAGTTGTGGAACCTAGAAATACATAAGATTATTTATAATTGTAATGTGATCTTTAGAGAAACGAAAGGGGTTCTAAAATAGGAAATGCAACCAAGAAAAGAACCTAAAATAGTTCAAGTAATTGGAATAGGAAGAAGAACCTATGGTAGAACCTGGTGCTATAGAAGAATATGGACTACAGAGAGAGTCTAAAGAGAAAAATTTAGAGGAAGAAGGTGAGGAGGAAGCTAAAGATGCAAAACCTAGAATTCCAAGTTTGAGGAGATAATATCGAGTGAGAAGACTCCTAGAAAGGTATAGCCCTTTAAATATTTGTTTTGCATTTAATATATTAGATACTAATAAAGAACCCAATACTGTAAAGGATACACTTTAGTCAAGTGAGAATAAGTCTTGGAAATAGACTATGGAGGAAGAAATGGAGTTTGTGGATAAAAATAAGACATGGGACTTGGCGAATTTACCCCTTGGAAGAAAACCTATTGGTTGTAAGTGGGTATTCAATAATAAGTACAATGTAGAAGGAAATTTGGAAAAGTACAAGGCTCACCTGGTAGCAAAAGTATTTTCTCAAGTTGAGGGAATTGACTTTGATGATATTTTTTCTCCTATGGCTAAACTAACTTCAATTATATTTATGTTGGCTATTTCTATTGCTTTTGATCTTGAAATAGAACATATGGATGTAAAGACAACATTTCTACATGGTGAACTTGATGAACACACACACACACACACACACACACACATATATATATATATATATATATATATATATATATATATATATATATATATCACAACTAGAATGCTTTAGGATAAAATATAAGGAGGACTTGGTATGCAAGTTGAAAAAGTCTCTTTATGGCTTGAAGCAATATCCAAAAATACGGGAGAAAAAAATTGATAGGTTTGTTTTGATACTTGGAATTGGAAAAAGTAAAGTAGATCCATGTGTGTATTTTAAACAAGAAGGTGAAAATTTTGTTATCATTGTTTTGTATGTGGATGACATGTTAATTGGTAACAATAAGGAGATAATAAAGTTACTAAAATCTCAATTATATTCTAAATCTAACATGAAGGATTTGGGTGCTGCAAAATTTATTTTGGGTATGGAAATAATAAGGGATTTTGAAAACATAAAGTTGTGGTTAAATCAAATAAAATATATTGATTTGATACTACAGAGGTTTAGGATTCATGATTGTAAACTAGTTTGCACTCCATATCTTGTTGGTCAAAATTTATCTGTTGAAGAGTGTCCTAAAATAAATGAGGAAATTGAAGAAATGCATCATGTTCCTTATGCTAGCATTGTTGGTACCCTAATGTATGCAATGGTATTTTCTATACCTGGTATTGCACATGCAGTGGGAATAGTTAGCAGATATATATCTAATATAGGAAAGGAACATTGAAATACTATGAAGAGGATCTTTAGACACTTGTGTGGAACTTCAGACTATGTTATATGTTACCAAGGAAAATATTGAGATGTTAATATTGTAAATGTACAAGGTTTTGTGGATGCTAATTGGGTTGGCTATCTAGACAAGGGAATATCCATGAGTGCTTATGTGTTTAGACTATTTGGAGGGGTAGTAAGTTGGATGAGTACAAAGAAATTAGTGGTTGCTTTTTCCACAACAGAGACAGAGTACATTGCAACAATTCATGTCTATAAAGAAGCAATGTGGATACGAAGGTTATGTTCAAAATTTGGTCCTAAGAAGAAGGTTGTGAGAATTGATAGTGATAGTTAGAGTACAAAATTTTTGGCCAACAATCATGGTTTTCATGACCGATAAAAACATATTGATATCAAGTACCATTTTGTGAGAGAGATGGTTGAAGGGAATCGGGTGATGTTAGAGAAAATTGATACAAAGAATAATGTTGGTGATTCATTAACAAAGGTTGTACTTGCTCAAAAATTTTCTTGGTGTAGATCTATGGGTATGGTTGCACTTGAAAGTTGACAATGATAGTTTTCAATCCCTATGGAAATTATTCAACAAGTGGAAGAATGTAGAAAATATGTTGAATATTTTCCATGTTATTTTGACAAGGTTAACTCTAAAAGGTACTAGACACTCTCCATGTATCCTCGTCAAAGTTCAATGTTAGTGTAGACCTCTAGCAAGGGTTCAAGGGTGGAATCCCTTAAAAAGTGGGGGTCTGGGGGTGACAACCCTCAATTGAAGTTTTAGGGTTTATTAAGTTATTTTTAGACCCATATGGGTTGTTTAGGGTTAAATATTTGAACCCGTGATTTTTTGCCCATGGTATTGTAAAATCAGTTCTTGTGTTGTTATTTAATTGCACTTGAATTATGGTTTGATGTGAGATGAGATATGAAAATTATTGTATTGGAGACGATTAAGTTTATATAATAAGGAGATATTACTATGCTAGGTTTTTTTCCGTAAGGGTTTACCAGGTGAAATACTATGTTATGTGTGTATCTTTTATCTTCTTATTTTTTTCTTTGATTCTATATTTACTATTTTTCTATATTTAGTTTATCAGGGTCTTTTGCTCTTCATGTCACTCACCTCTATGCCCCACTCACTATTATGATGCACTAGGAACAAAACTAACAATACCACTACTGGTATTGAAGACCTATCCCAACATCATTGCATCTTAGATCAACCTTGATGATGTCATATGTATCTGAATCCTAGAATATCTTTAGATTCTATGGGCCTCCAAACCCCCTCTCCCTAGTGAAGTCTCTAAACCATTGAGGATCTAATGTAGGTACATCTTGGTATACCCAAAACTATCTCAAAATATTATCAACATGATGCAACTATCTCCCCTTATGAGCCAACCAGCCAACGTACTCTCCTCACTCGATCCAACTAGAAGGTATCCTTCAACCACTTTGTATGTCCATGACATGGCCTCCACACTACTTGGCTTAGCCTCAAATCATAAATAGCCCTATAGACCTCCACCAAGGTGGATATGAATGACCTCTATCACTCTACATCAAAATGGTGGGACCATATAAACACAGTTGATCATGTTGCATCCTCAACTCACCCAAGCAACCCCTTTAGATGATAGATCATGAGGTGCTCCCAACACCATACTTGTAGGAGCATACAACACATTAGGCTCCATAAAACTCTATACATGTCCCTATGAATGGTGTGGTACAACCTTACCAATATGAGGGGGGCCCATGTGAACTACACACTATCATCCCACATTTAGGCCACAATCTCTACCCATTCCTAGTGCATGCATTGATGACCAATATCCCCTACCAACAACCTTGAGGTGACTGTATAGAGTGTTGTTATCACTTTATCCAATAGGTTGCACCTATACATGATATTGATATCAATACCATATCATAAAAATGGGAACCGTACATCTCCCATCAACTGCTACAATGCTCACTCCTAAGATTGACTCATTTGGACATAGGCATCCTAGATAAGTACTCTAAGTATTTGCCACACGTTCTCTAGGTTGACCGACATCTCATTGGTTGATAAGTGAAAGGTATCTGTTTGAGAGTACCACCTCTTTTCCAATATCATTAGTAGAGCTTTATTGAACTCTACTTTAGGCATAGGGGCTATATGGTATAGCCCTACAACCTCAAATAGATCATGATCTCTAACATCCAAATGTTAGCTTTTGAGAATGTATATTGAAGGAAATGTGACCAAAATATGTGAAATAAGTAAGCTATGATAACTATATGATAATGGCACTATAATATGCAAGAAAATAATGAGATAAAATTTTGCAATAACTCAATAATATTCCATTAATGAAAGCTCATGAACTTAGTACAATGCAATATAATGGAGGACTTGAACACTCCAAAAATTTTAGTGGAGAACTACATTGTACCTACTCATTACTATAATCTCACTCTCTATAGTAACATTGTCTATTTTGGTCACTCTATACCTTAAAGGCCTATATATAGGAAGATATGTGCCTTGGCCTTTACTCTACCCATGAATCTTCATCTACCTATCCTATGACTCATGTACATGTGGACTACATGCACATTTACATCATTGCATATTCTAACACTTGTGCATTTATTACTTGCTTGAAGTAACTACTCAAAACTTACTCTAAAGTAAACTCCTACTCTAGTTATGTACTCAAGGTGGTACATTGGCATGTACCAAATAATGTAATATACTCTAACACCAAAAGCTCTAGTATCATTTCTACGGTGTGCTACCTTTGCTCCCAACACTCAAAAACATCATGCCATACCTGTAAATCAATCCAAAATTTAATCTATCCCATCCAACTCCGTCTACAACATTCATATTATTTCCTAATGAGGCAAAACCATCACCAGGAAGCAAAATTGTTGTCAAGGCAAATTTTCATTGGTTAGCAAAACTGCCATTGGCTAGAAAATTTGTTGATGGTAAATTCACCATCGGTAAGTAAAACTATTATCATCAATTCATTGTTAGTAAGAAAAACCATTGCTTCAAATTTGATAGCAATGTGCAAATCTGCTACTGAAGTTTAAATTCAATTTTTGAGGTAAATTAAAGTTTTCAAATTTTCTTAGCATACTTGGAATCAAAGGCCTATTGGTCCCCATGATGCTTGAACTACCTCTACACGATATCTTGATTTCATTGGGTGTGTCATGGAAGTCTCAAACTCTCAAAATACCCAAAAGCTCCTTTCTACAAAATGAACTATGAAAATGAATTCATTTTTACCCCTTACCCTTTTAACCTCCTAGGCCTTCCCAATCGCTTTTTTTTCCTTCAATTTTTTTCCTCACTACTCCAATACATTCTCGGGCTAATCGAGTTTCCTTTAAAATTTTTATTTTCCCTCCAAAACTCAAGGTGGCACGCTAGGGCATATGTGCATTAATGATGTCCAAAAGTACAATTTCTAACAACATTTTTTTTTGCATATGTTATCTTAAGCTAATGACCCTAAGCAACAAAAATTTGTCCTATTATAAAATTAGGATATCTACATTGTTTTTTGATGCATTTATTATATGATAAATGCACTAAAAAAGGGAAAAATATAGACATCTAATTTTGCACATTAGAAAAATTATCAAACTATTATAACCCCTAACAAATATTCCTTTAACTAGTTAAAGTAGTCTCATGCCTTGAACTTATGCATTCATGACTCATGAGAAAAAATTCTAGTAGTAAGGTGGATCCATCGATGGCATATTCACTATCTTAGCAACAGATTCACTAAATCTGGTCCTTCTCACCTAAAATTTGAATGTTCTTGCTAAGTTTAAATTTTAATGTTTAATTGGTAAAACCATTGGCTCAAATCCACCAACGATATATTTGCTTGGTAGTGATTTTGAACTAAAATGAGCAAAATCTCATAAGCATGCCTACTCTGTCATGCACATATCCTTTGCCACTACTAGGTATGATTGCAAATGTCATTTTATGTCCCATGAGCCTCCACACCAAAACCTTCTACAACCTTCCAAGGCATATTTGACCCTTCCATTTCCCTCCAAAAAACCTTGCTAAAATCTTATAAATATAGACCTTGGGGAGGGTATTTCATCAAGAAAATTTTAGTACTCTCATTTTTCTAAAATAGCCTTAGCATTCTAGTTAACATTCATATCTTGCATTATGAGCATTTTAAATCCATTATCAAGCATTCCAGTGAGGTCTTGAATCTCTCAAAACCATCCTCACTATTGCAACAAGCAAACAAGGGGCTTTCTACAAGCTATCAAGAGGAGAGCAACATTGATCTTAGGTTGTAGAATTCTCTCCTTTTGTTGCTTTCTTTTGGTGTCTTTATCATAGTTTCTCCTTCCATTTTAACATCACTAGCTAGTTTTGAGGTTGATTCCATTGAATAACTCATTCTAGTTCTCCTTTTTTAGTTGATTCACATGTTTCTTACTATTATATTTTAGCATGTTACATGATACATTAGGCATTTGATTGAGTTTTTAGTCTATTTTTTATGGTTTTTTTATCATTTAAATAGGAATCTAGTTTTCTGGGAATATTTCATGTTTAGGTTGTCATAATCCTACAATTTTGATTCTTTGTTCTTCTATTTTGTTGACATAAGAAAACTGCTAGTGAGAATCAAATATACCAACGATGGATTTGCAATACAAGCGATGGATTTGACATGTGCTTTTGTTATAAACTTATATCAATTTTACACTTTGTCTCTCAAAAGTAGGGGTCTACCCATATCACTAAGGAGATACATTGTCTTTCACAAGTAAGGCATACCCCCTACACTAATCCTATTTTTTCTATCTCTGCTTCATAGGTTTTACAAAACCGTTGGTAGCAAATGAATTTGTTGATAGCAAATTTGCATCACATGCAGTATTTTCACTAGGAAAGGATTCATGTCAAAGCAACAAATTCACCGTTAGAGTTATATCAGGTGCTCTAATTCTTGGATCTATGGTTTATGTTCTTGTAGAGTAATTTGTTTATTGTCTATCATAATTTTACAGTCTATTTTTCTTTCAATATAACAAGGGGAAATCAAAATTTTTAGTAAAGTTTAAACACAAGGAAAAATATAATTTATATTTTTGTTTTAGGAAAGAAATGAAAAGTGCATATAATTTTATTTTAGGATAGTCTTTTGCTTGCATTAATACTTTGTTTGCATTGAAAAGCAAAATGACTCTTACTATTAATTGTATCATTTGAATTTAAAGGGGCATATAGCTTAGGATTTTTTTCTTGCATATTTGTCTTCTTGCATTCCTTTAATTTTAGTTTTATATCTTTAAGGCTTAGACATAAAACCTTAGAGATAAATGATGCTTTAGAACCCTTAGATTTTTATATAACTTACACATCAAACATAGCATAGGTTATAACATACTTCCCCTATACACATATTAAAGTAACATAGAGTGCTCAAACTTCTCACATCAGTCGAGGAGATTTTGGACCCTTGGTATTACAATACTCTATATGATTAAGATTAAACTAGGTCCATTCCTTTCTCTTTATTGATGAAAATAAAATCTAATCTAGACATCTAGCAAGCAGAATCTAGGTTTAGAATACTAAAAATAACAGATATGAAAGCAAGATGATTTATTTATGAAATAGAGGTAGAAGAACTACCTACTCACACAAGCTTCATTGGCACTATTTCCTGCTATTGGCACCATTGTTAAAACCTATAAAATAGACAAGAAAAATAATCGTCAATGCAGAGGGGCCTATCTAAGTTAGTAGAGGATATTAGAGGGGCCTAAAATGATAAAACCCCTATTCAGATGAGATAAAGCTAACAAAGTGATAGAAATAAATATTTATATGGTAGAAGCACCACCAATCAATAATATTGTTAGTGCTATCAATGCGTGCACTTCTGCTCTATGTGAAATAGAGATCACTAGCTTCATTGACCTATAGTTTGGTGGTGCTACCACTTTTGTAGATAGGACAAAGAGATAAGATATAAGCTAAAATATGATAATGACAATAATGATAAAAGGTTTTGATCTAGAAGAATAGATACTCTATTACATAAATGAGAGATAAATATTGAACTACTTAAAATAATATTAAATACTTACAAATGAAAGACTATGCTAGATGCAAGTATGAGATGCAAAATGAGCTAAAATTATAAGATTAAATCTAAATGATGAAATTAGAGAGGAGACCAAAAGTAAGTAAAGGAAAAAGAGCATGACCCAAGATAGTGATTTGCTTCCCCTTTTTTGGAATCTTGTCTAAAGCTTGTTGGATTTCATGTTGACGGTCCTTCTGAATGCTTGAGCTTAATGATTGTTGCTTTATTGAATGCTTGGAGACTTCCTTGATGATTTCTTGGTTCTTGATTTAACACGATGCTTAATTGGATGAAAGCTTGAATAACTAAGAGCCTAAGAAAATTTGATAAAATTTTATGGCTTGAAAGTTGTTGATGAAATGGTCACCCCAAGGGCTAGATTTATAGGCATCCATGGCTCCTTGGAGGGAAAATATGCACTAAATGGTGATAGAAGCGAAGAAGGTGAGAACTTGAAAAGGTATCAAAAGTAAGATCCTAAAAGTGGGCAGCTAAAAGTGAGGCTATGAATAATATTTGGGAAGATTCGAAAAACAACTTGAAGGAGGCAGAAGGCCAAAAATCTTAGTTTTGGTGCATAACAACCAAAATCACTAGGATGCAGTAGCATTTTTGGTGCTATCACCTCATGATAGTTAGAGGTGAAAAATAGGCAAAAAAGGGACAATGGTCAAATTTTAGCAGAAGCACTGCTAGGATCACTGTAGCACGATTGGCACTATTGCTCATACCCTAGCACTATTGATTTGAAGTAGTATTTGCTCTAAAATTGGGCACAAGGATAGTTTAGTTAAATTATATAATTATAAGGCTAAGTGATGAAGAGATTGGAAAACTTGAAGATTTTCCATCTGTGCAAAACTGGGTGTTTACATTTGACCTCTTTTGATGTGTTTACTGCATAATAAATGTGTCAAAAGCTAGCTTAGATGTCCCAATTTTGAGATAAAAATATGTGTTGTTGTTTAAGGTTGATGATGCAAGATGAGTGATGAAAAGTGTTGGCAATTTTGGGTACCTTGGGTACATTGCCTTTGCTCTAAGTGTAGATGTTGTCATTGATGTCAAGAAGGTCTTGAAGCAATTTGGTTTGATGTCAAAGAATGTGTCTTGATGAAGGTTTCAACATGGACAGTGAGTTTCCAAGAAGATCAGGGTAGCCCAGTTGCAAAATATCAAGAAAAAGACAAGTAAGAAAAAGTATGCAGGCGGTTGGAAAAACTGTCACGATTTCACGACATGTTTCAGGAGAGAGAAAGCACTGGAAAAACTATCGTAATTTCGCGACATGTTTGAGGAGAGAGAAATTTTGGGCAAAAGTGTCACAATTTCGCGACATGCTAGAAGACAGAGACGAAGCTGGAAAAACTGTCACGATTTCGCGACATGTTGGCAGAGAAAGAGAGAAAGTTG
Organism: Wollemia nobilis; assembly: GCA_028583015.1. Lineage (NCBI taxonomy): Eukaryota > Viridiplantae > Streptophyta > Pinopsida > Araucariales > Araucariaceae > Wollemia > Wollemia nobilis. Next base: position 5,706,096 of record JAQPPZ010001028.1, read on the forward strand.
GAAAGTGTCACGATTTCGCGACTCGAAAAGTGCAGGAAGGCAGAGAAGGAAAAGTGTCATGATTTCGTGACACATTGCCAGGAAAGTTGTACGGATGAAAAGGTGTCACGATTTTGTGACATAATGCAGAAAAGAGAGTCCGCAGTGTGAATGGTCGTGATTTCACGACATGATGCAAAGTTCCAAGTGAGGACTGTCGCATTTTCGTGACATGTTGCAGAGGTCAAGTTGAGGACTGTCACAATTTCATGACATGTTGAAAAGCTCGAAGTGAGAACTGTCATGATTTCATGACATGCAGCAAAAGGGAAGAGTCTGAAAGGAGAAGCATCACGATTTTGCGACAGGTTGCAAGGAAAGCTTTCGGAAGCTGAAAGCGTCGCGATTTCGCGACAGGCTACAAAGAAGTTGTACGGATGCAGAAAGTGTCACAATTTTGTGATAGGTTGAGATGGTAGCTTGTAGTTGGAGAAAGTGTCATGATTTCATGATAGAAACAGTTAGCAAGTCTTAAACAGAAGAAACATCACGATTTTGCGACGAATTGAAGAAGGAAGAGCTCGAAGGCGAAAGCGTTGCGATTTCGTGACATGTTCCAGTTTTGTGGACATATGGCAAAAAAGAGCTTAAGGCAGCGAAAGCATCACGATTTCATGACAGAGTTGTAGATGACATCAGAAAAAGCAGATGTGTCACAATTTCATGACAAAAGCAGAGAAGGCATTGTAGACTAAAGCGTCACGATTTTGCGACAGAGTGAAGATGACGTCAACAAAAATCATAAGTGTCATGATTTCACGAAAAAAGCTAAGAGGAAGGACATGAAGACTAAAGTGTCACGATTTCATGACAGAAGTGAGATGACATCAGCAAGAGGCAAAGGTGTCGCGATTTCACGATAGAAGCACAAAGGAAATCGACAAAGGTGAAGGTGTCGCGATTTCGCGACAGCAGGCTATAGAAGGTGTACGGCTGTAAAAGTGTCGTGATATCATGACATGTTGTAGTTTCACGAGAAAAGCTATAGAATAGTAGATGCGGTTGAAGCCAACAGAGTTAACCTTGAGCCGACGAAGTGTAGGGTTGTGCAACCGACGTTGTTTTAGGGATATACAGCCGACTAAGATCAAGAATCTAATCTTGAGATTGTCAGTATAAAAGGAGGGATGTTCGGAGAGTTTGATCATCGAGTGAGTGTGTCAAATTTGTGCAAGTGAATTCTGTTGTGCGTAAGAGAGCAAGTTTAGTCGAATCGATGTTCAAAGTGTAATTTGCGTAGATAGATGGCGAGGAGAAGTTCGATCACAAATGTGCATAAGTGGAAGTCTGATCAACTGCTATGTTTGCACAGAGTGTGAAGACTGTGTTGCTGTGTTTGTGCAGATAGTGAAAAGTTGGTTTTGACCAAGTGCGAGCATAATGAGAAAGAACAGAGGAAGAGGACAGATTTGTGCTAGACCGAAGGACTGTGTTTGGTGTGAATTTGAGGAACGGCTTTGTAGTGACAGAGTTTAGGACAGATATCTCCAGCAAGAGCAGGGAATACAGGTGTCTTCTATGGATAGAGTTCCACTTGCTAAGGGCAGAGGAGGTAGATGTCTTCTAGAGGATCACCACTAAGAGCAGAGCTAGGGGAAGGTGTCTCCTTTGGGTTGGTGCCCATAAACTTTGTAATTGGGAAGGTTTCCCAAAGAACTGTGATATAACTTTTAAAGAAAAGTTTTATCCGTGGAGTAGCCCACATTGGGTGAACCACGCAAATTGTTGTGTCACTTTGTGGATGGTGTGTTGTGCTTTTCTTTGATTACTGATGTTATTACTGCTATCTATTCACTGCATTATACTGTTTTGAAAGTTGATTTTAAAGCAAATTAAAAAGTGGTCTTATATTGTTCACCCCCCCTCTCAGTATAAGCTTGTGTTCTTCAAAAATATTGCTTGGTTAGAAGTTATGTTAAAAATTATATTTTGGGATACTATTGTGACCTAGTGTGCCCCCTTAAATTTTTAAGGGAAAAATCAAAATGGATTGAGGAAACTCGACTTGATTATGATCCACATCAATGTAGTGATGAAATATTGAGATATATGTTGGTGAAAGGGATTAAGAATGACATTTTTTTGGAGGGTTGAAAAATACATTTGGAGATTGAGTAAGGATGGTTGGATTTGAGTTGCATAGATTAATATTACATGTGTTATTAAGTCTTGATTAAGAATATATTAATAATGAAATATAGTTAATATGATATGGGAAAAAGAGATGATAAGAGACTATACCAAGGTGATATGGGGTGTAAAATAACTTTTTTTAGAAAGTATATATAATATGTAGAACTATATATAGAAAGATTTGCCTTTAAGCAAATGCTTGGTTGTCTGACTTTTAGGAAAATGCTTAAAGAATTTTTATTTTGCTTCATCCATTAGCCATAGGAATTTTTTATTTTCTTTTCTTAGAGGACTTCTATTAACTTTGAGATATTCCCAAGGGGACTTTGTTAGTTTGTTGATAATTTCCCAAGGGGACTCTAGTTATCTTGCTAAGATTTTTCCAAGGGGACTTTATTTAGCTTGCTATGATAAAAGGCATATACAACTATATACATATATGTACAAGATTATTTTTTAGACAAAGCCTCGTGCCTAAATATTTTTTGATATAATATTCACCTTTAGTCAAAGCCTCATACCTAATTTTTTTTTTTATATAATATTTTCCTTTCAATAAAGCCTCATGACCATTTTTTTTTATATAAGATTCACCTTTAGACAAAGCCTCATGCCTAAAGTTTTTTTTAATATAAGATTTACCTTTAGGCAAAGCCTCATGCCTAAATATTTTTTTGATATAAGATTCACCTTTAGATAAAGCCTCATGCCTAAAGATATATATAGCCTTGCCTATTAGCCTTAGGGCATTTGATTTAGCTTTGCTTGTTAGCCTTAGGGAATCTTGATTTTCTTTACCTATTAGCCTTAGGGTGTTTGAAATGTGCCTCTAAGAAAATGCTTATGCTTGAAGTACTTTTAATGTGATTGATTTGCCTTGTAGAGAAGTGTCATAGAGGACTTAATATGGATTGGTGTGGCAAAAAATGGATCATCTAATTAGGAAGACAAGCTCATTGTTAACCAATTACCCTATGAAATGTGTTATGTGAAAAACAACAAATAATGAGATTCATAAGGCTATTAGCGCATGTGAAACCTCACAGTGTTCATCATGTACCCATTTATGAGACAAAAAAGTTTATCTCATTGATTTTACCATCAACACCTATGAACTTTCTATTATTCATCATGCAAAAAGGAAGTTGTAGTTTGGAAAACTTGATACATATGGTTTGAGATAAATTAGATTGAGCTAGAGATTTGATGATAGCAATGGATGATTGTGTGAAACCTGATTTGGTTCACAAATATGAGACTAGTAGGATCTGCTCACATCAATCACCTAGTGCAATGAAAGAATGAACTATCCTAACTAGGATTATTATTTGCATGTCATTGCAGATCCCTAACTTGAGATGTAATAAGTAGTCTAGACACATACAAGCACATGCATACAAACATATATTAATTTAAGCATAATACAAATAAGTAGTGAGAGGCAACTAAAGGAATAGGTAGTCAATGTCAAATAAAATGTAATATCTTTTAAGATGCATTATATTTATTGGTATTAAGTTATTTTTTTGTCAAACATGGTAAGATAGTAAGCTCCTAAATCAACCTTGGAATTTATCATGGATGGACCTATCCAATTAGGCTAAAACTTACCTTTAAGCTTGGATTTGGAATTGGTGTTCTTTTTATTCTCTTTGAGAATGATATCACCAACCACAAAGGAGTGAAATTGTATATTTTTGCTATAGGCATTATTAAGCGTTTTTTGGTAGACCCACAAGTTCTCTAAGGCATGGATCCACTTTTTATCAAGTAGTTTCAATTAACAAATATAGGTGAAATGATAATTGTATTTGATAGAGGAGTTCTACAATAAAATGTATAATTATGGTACCTCATATGCAAAATAGAATGATTGGTTATGATATATTGGCTATGATATAGTGAAATTAACAATTTGGGAGAAATATCTTCCAAAATAAAAGTCATTTTGGGATAGATAGTTTGAGGGACCATCTTGGGGAGGATCGTGTAGAATATATTCCATATCATAGCAATCTATGTTAGAAATAAACTTAAGATAGGATACGGTTAAAATATTTACACTAGCAAAGTGTGTAAGCCAAGAGAATCTAGGATCTATGACGAGCAATGGCCCATTGTCATCCTCCTTATCCCAATATAATTCGTTTAAGGAAATAGTGTTGTCATGGGAATGCCTAAAGAGAATTTTGGCTTTGTATTCATTATTAGATAAATATGAAGAGGAAAGAGGTAAAATATAGCTAGGGATAAAATTGATCCCATAGTGTCCCAGCTAGGCTTTGGTCTGCAAGGGCTCTTTGATTCCTTGCTCATGCAAGTCTAGTCCTTTTACTTTATATCCCATGTTGAAAAATATTTGTTATGGGATGGGATATGAGTTTGAAAAGTAGAATAAAGCATACTATTGTTTAGTCAAGAAATATTTAATGCCTTGTATATATTCATCATTAGAAATACCAATGCAAATAAAGAAGAAAATTCTAATTTACACCATTTTACCCTTCCTACTAGAAGGCAAGTTGAAGGTTCATAGAGATAGAGAGATCTTGGCTAGGCCTATAAAAGGTTGGTTATTATATTGATTATATTTTGGTTGGATTAAAAGTTTGAGTTTTAAATTTATTATTAAGTTAAGGTTAGAGACCTTAATACATCATTGATTGAAAGTTGAGAAGAATAATAATATGATGGGTTAAGAGAAGGTAAAAAACAAGCCTTCAAATTATTGACCTTTATCGTCTTACAATAGGTGAAATACTCAGGGTTAGTAGGGATATATTATGTCTTGCCTTGATATTCATATTTTAGGCACTAATAAAGAGTTGAAGGGATGGATTGCATTGTGTGGATTCACAACTTTCCAAGAAAAATGTTGTAAGTTAGGACACAAGGCATGACATTAAAGAGGGTGTTTTGAATGTAGGGTCTAACTTATAGGGGTAATACTATAGTGACATTAGACTCATGCTATCCATTTTTTGAATACCTTGATAAGAAGATAAGATTTCTCTAAATATTGTTTGGTTAGCCCAAAATTACTAATGAATTTTAAGTTGTAAATGTTGAGGCAAAACTATTATTAACTAGGATTTTTTGATGAAGGTATCATCAATATGACTTATAATATACAAAGGGAGATCTACCTTAAAGGATGGTGGAATATAATCCTCATAGAATTATACGGTTGCATGATTGACCCTAATGGATCTCACCATAGAGTTAAGCTCATTAGGGTTAAGATCTTGAGGAACAACTTGTTCACTCAAAATTTTGACCAATATGTCCTTTGTTATGGTCTTGGTGTATTAAGAATTTACTAATACCTCAATATTTTGGTGTAATGGTTCATTACATTTGGTTTTAGAGAAACCACCCAGGTTTAATTCATGGAGCAAGCGATAACCTCAATATTGTAGTGTTAGCCTGGGGCTCGTATGAAGAGTGGTGGATCCCTCCATACAAGTGCACAACCACCAAGGGTCTAGGCTACGAAGCATGGTGTATTGTTATGATCCTAGTGTATTTGTATTTCACTAATACCTTGAGGTTTTGGTGTAATGGTTCATTACATACTTATGCATCAAAGAGGTCCTAAGAAGCTCAAGAAGAGATATTTTAGCTAGGGTGCTTTCAAGCTATTGACACAAATCTAAAGCACCCTTAGGATTGGATTTAATGGTTAATGGTTATCCTTTGGGGGGGTTATTTTTACATGAAGGACCAAAGGAGGTCTAGAAGTTTAGTTTGATGAAGGATTTTTGTGTTGTTTTCTTGTTACAACACAAATAGAAAAAAAATGATATGAATAATGGAGTGTTTCCACCATACTTTGGTTCAAAGGTGGGATGCTTCTATAGTGAACGTTGTTTGTTGTCTTTTGAATTTGATTATAATTTGGCAATAAATATTTGGAAAATTCTAAGGTTTTTATTGGAATAAGGTTGAGAGTTAGAGCTACTAAAATCTATTTGACCTCTATTTATTAGGTCTTGGATAAGGTTACTAAGGCTCTTGCATTTGATGGTCGTATGACTATCAATATGATGGAATGCACAATACTCATTGGGGTGGAACCAATGAGTTTTTTTCCTTTCAGGGTCTAAAGACCTGATAAGTAGAAGATCCACCATTTTGGCTTTAAGTATTTGGTCTAGGATGGTTGAAGCAGGTTAGTCTAGTTGGGAGAACTTCCTCCTAGGATTTGATTGTTGAGGCTTATTTAAGATAATATTTTGAAGGGTTGTTGTAGTACTCATGTTATTGGTTTGGAATGAGTCTATTACTTCATCACTTACAATGTGCTTCTTCTTGTATTGCCCCTTTGGGTTAGAGAAAGACTTGTCTTCCTCCTTATGGGATTTGGATTTTAAATTTCCTCTTCTGAGGAGGGTGATCTCTAATCTCTTGGTCATGTCAACTACACAATAAAAATAAGGTACATTGGTTATCTCCAAATAGAATGCCAATTGCTCATTTAGGTTTTCTATGAAGATATCTAGGAGATCTCTTGGTGGATGGACATATTGGAGTTCATTAGGACTCATAATTTTGCCAAGAAGTCAACAAAACTCTCATATTTAGATTTCTTGAGCTTATAAATGTCACTAATCATGATATTTTATTTGATATAGATAGATAATTGCTTGAAAAACATCTCAATAAAACCCCTAAGGATTTTTAAGGAAATGTCTTTGTATCTAGTTTCACAATTCCAAGGTGGGCCCACTAAGGATTTTAGCAAATATTTTAAGTAGCAATGTTTTGTCATACAAAATATTGCTACATGTAGTTATAAATAGTCTAAGGTGGTTAATGGAACATCCTTCCCTTTGTACATTTTAAATTTGGGAGTTTCAAATTTAGGAGGAAAAGGGTGACTAGGTATGAAAGAATCTAAGGATTGGTTGCACAAGTTCTCATAAGAGTACTTGTCACTAAAATAAAACCCTTGAATTGAGGTCATTTATTGCTTCAAAAACTCTAATTGGGAGGTTAGAGATTGAAGCTCAAAATAAACCATATTTTTTTACATAAGAGGCATGTGTTGAGAGACAAAAGGACCTTGATAATTGATATAAGAATAATATTGGGGTTTTGGGGCATACAATGTTAAGGCTATCATCATATGGCTCACCCTTGCGTTAGTTAAAATATAAGGATTATAATATGAATGATGAGAGACTATGAATTAGGGTTTTGAGTGATATCCATGCTCATGCTTGTGGGAGTAGAAAGAATATTATTGACAAGAGAAATAGAAATTGAGAAACTTGAGGATACATCCAGGTTAGGAATGTAACTTGTGCTCACTTGTTGAGATATAGGGAAACTTACATTGACCTATAATATTTATTCAAGAGGGTGTAAAGATGAATTATTTCCTGATGAGTATGGGACATTTTCCATCCTAGCATGCATATAAGTGTTGATGATAGGAGGATTAGACTCAACAAGATTATAAGTTGATGCATTAAGGTTTACAATTAGAGATCCAATAAATGGATTCATTTGATTAAAAGGAAAAGGATTTGAGTTTGGTTATTTGGTATGGTCCAAGAGTGAACCTTCCCTTATGAAAGCATCTAGGTTATCATTACCTTCCATAAATATAGTTTCTATGAATTTCCTATGTCTTTGCAATAAGGAAGTCATGTAATCAAAGGTGTTGAAAACCACTCTCCCCTAATAATCTTGGATGGGGGTTAGAGAACCTGAGGGGGAAGCACCCTCATATTCTTCTTTGAAGGTAGGGTTATCAAAGGTGGTTTGATCCTCAAGAATATCCAACAAAGGGTCAGATTCAATGATAAATTGAGCAACACTATGAGTGAAGTAGCATCTCTTAGCCATGGTTTGGAAGGAAAGCAAGTTCAATTAATTAAGTTTTAAAGTTTATAGAGTTAATTAGAGAAGAAAGAGAAAATGTTTTTGCAACCTTATATCTTCTTTCCTCAATATACTTGATTTCAACTATATATATCAAGAGCCTCGCTATATAGATGGAGGTCCCTATATAACTTACCACTCTCTATATACCATCTATATGTAAGATCAACTGATACATGTGACAACAATGGCATGTGGAAGTGACCTTTTGGGTACATGGATCAATGTGTTTTTTCTTGCTTTAGAGGGAATTTTCAAATTTCCCGTTGGGCGGGATTTTCAATTTTCATGTTGGGTAGGGTTTTAAAAACATTTCTTGCTTTGGGCACGTTTTTCACGTGCTTTTCTTCGGGCCATACTTTGGACTTTCATCTGGCCCATCCTTTGGATTTTATTTCGGCCTATCTTGTGGCCTTGTATTTGGTATGGTGACCTATTGTAAAAAGGTTTTGGGGCCCTTTCAAAACCATTTTTAATGATATCTTAACTTAACAAAAAAAATATAGTATGTAAGGGGTAATAATGTACCTCCTTATAACTTCCACTATCCCACTATGATATACTCCTTACTAGGCATAAGTACTCATGAGATCCTATATGGGGTACTGGTGGCTTGGGCTCACTGTATACTCAATATAACCTAATGATTTTTAATATAATTGCTCAAAATATTGTAAAAACATGTAGTAGGACTATAATTTGGTTATGTTCTTGTTATCTAGATTAATATGATATAATCTAAACAAATAAGATTAAGTGGTCTTGATTAAGTTTGATAAATTTTAGTCTTAATTCAGGTTTGGCTCAGACAAAGAGGAATCTTGGGAACCATGGTCGTTTTCATGTCAAGTTCACCAAAATATGAGGGAAAAAGGATCGTGAAGTGCCTCTAAGGGGATCCAATGTGTATTTTACCTTACTCACTTCAAGACTAGGGGATGTTATGGGTGTAAAGACTATTTTTATGGATTAATTAAAGAACATGTATATTTCACAAGAAACTAAGTTTCTCCTAAAAATCCTCTTTTGTCAAGCCTAACCTTAATCTAGTCTAGTATGCACATACAAGAATGTAATATACAAGACTAATAACTAAATTGCTTTTCAATTTCAATGATAAAGGAAATTAAAAAAATTCTTTTCTTTTTCTCAAAGGTATAAGAGATATGCAACAAATAATATCTAGCCTAAAATGCAACTACATGTATGTTTGATTTAATACCTAAAGCTAAAAATATTAATAAATAACATAGACTTATACTGAGAGGGAGGGTGAACAATATAAGATGCAACCATTTAAAAAATTTACTTTAGATAGCAATGGCATCACCATAACATTAACCATCACAGAAAGCAACACACAAAGAAGAGTCATTTTAACGTGGTTCACCCAAGATGGGCTACATCCACAAAAATATTTTCACTAAAAGCTTTCTCAATCAAGTTCTTTGGGAAATCCTTTCCCTATTACAATGTTTATGGACTTCCTATCCAAAGGAGAATCCTTCCCCTCAACAAGTATTTATGAGCCTCCTACCCAAAGGAGAATCCTTCCCCTCAACAAGTATTTATGAGCCTCCTGCCCAAAGGAGATGTCCTATCCCTTAAAGCTCTGGAAATGATACTTCAGAAGATCACTGCCTCTTCTACCGCTAGTAGGTGGAACTCCTTTCCATAGAAGACATCCTGTCCTCCTTGCTCTGGCTCTAGAGACTTATGTCCTCACTGATCACCTCCACAGTTGCTCATCAAAACCTGTACTAAACACAATCAATCGGTCCAACACAAGTCCTCTCAAACTCTATCACAAATCTGCACCAAACTCAGTCCTCTGGTCCAACACAAATCTGCTCTCAAATCTCTGTCAGATCTGTCCCAAGCTTAAGCCAAAAGCTTGAAAAAATCAATCACAACTGCTCACAAGTCTTCACCAAGACTTCATCAAATCTATCCACAAGTTCTTCAACAAGAACCTATCCAAATCAGTCCACAAGTTCTCCACAAGAACCTATCCAAATCAGTCCACAAGTTCTCCACAAGAACCTGTCCAAATCTGTCCTAGCAAGCTCACCAAGAACTTGCCCAAATCAGCTCAAGCAAGTTTACCAAGAAACTTGCCCAATGTGAACACACAAAGAGAATTGTTAGAGACCCAATGTGTTTCATCCAATCATATCAAATCAATCTCATAGAAGCATAAAGAGAATTTTTAGAGACTCAATATGTTCTATCCTTCAACTTTCAATCTCAACTCAAATCAATCTCATAGAAGCATAAAGAGAATTTTTAGAGACTCAATATGTTCTATCCTTCAACTTTCAATCTCAACTCAAACAAATATCATATAAGCATAAAGAGAATTGTTAGAGACTCAATATGTTCTATCCTTCAACTCTCAACAACAAAACAACTCAATTAGGGTTTCAAAAACTTATAGAAATGGCATAAGCTTCTCACTCAAAAACCCTAAAGCAAACTTCAAATGCTTCCACTCTCATAAACCAAAATTATGCAATAACTCATAAACTCATCATGATCTCATAATGCATAATCAATACTTCCACTTTCAGAAAATAAGATCCACTCCAAATAAGGAAACTTAATTTAATCCTTTTCACTCCAAACTTATTTTTAGAAAACCATCAATCAATAATAACCATGGAATAATGTGCCCATACCTTTACTTTGATGAAGAAGGAGAACTCAAAATTTGTCACAACACTAACTCTCAATTTGCCACAAATTAGAGTTAGCAACAATGGAATAATGCACAATGATAAGAGTCCTAATAACACCTTATCACTCCAACTCATCAATAATCAAAACTCACAAATATACATATCAACAATATTCCTTTACACCTTATAACTCCTACTTAATATATCACAAATTAACTTCAACCTCAAAAATAATTACAAGAGAATATCCACTCAATAACTCCAAAGGCTTTCTAACCCCAATATGACATTAAGCACAATTATTCCTTAAACCCTTATAACTCCTAAAATACATTTACTTCTAAATGCATTTACCACATAAACATTAAGCATCAATAATAACAATGTCAAAGCAATATTTCTATTTAACCTTATACCTCCATCCAATTACCAACAATAATTTGCCAAGTCAAATCAAATATTCCACATTATCAACAAAAGATCTACCTTGGCCAAAAATCAATTCTCCAACCTTAGGAGAAGTGTGGAGACACCAACATAAGCGCCAAAGTGCTTCCTCCTCCAAACTCGTGGCCCAAAGCAACTGTTGTACCATGTGCACAATAATCCATGACCAAAAATGAAACATGCCCAACGCGAATCGATCTCGACACCTCTGCCTAGCGAGTGCCTTCGCTCCATTGCCTCCATCGTTGGAGCACAAGTGCCCAACAAAACTCTCAAGCGCCACTCATCGTTTTACCTTCCCTTTGCTCACAGAGATTAAAGACAAACAGATTTGTCTTCCTCATAGGCGTACAAAATCAGAACTTAAACACAGAGCAATATGAAACTCAAAAATCATAGAGCAATCCAAAATCAAAGGTCACAGAGCAATACAAATTCAAAGGTAATCGCACAAATCGAAGGTGCTTAAAACCTTAGGAAATAATGCCCTTTAATAGTCTTTCATCCCATGCAAATTGACGTTAGTGCTCCTTTCAAACATTGTGTTTTTCATCCCATGCAAGTTGACGTCGACGAGGTAAGTCTTTTACATGAGCGCCGCTAAGGGTTTAGAAACCCTTTCAATAATAATTATTAAATTAATAATTATTATTTTATTAATAATAAACTTAACTTAAAACCTTTTCAAAGGTTTGAGTTAATTTATTTATTAATAATCAAAATGGACTTTTAAGGTTTTTTCAAGGAGCAAAACCTTTTCATTAAGCCAAGATGGTTTTAATAAAAACCCTTAAACAAACATCATGGAACTTTCAAGATATTTTTGGCACCAAAATCTTTTTGACATCAACACAAATTCCTTTTGACATCAACACAAACTCCTTTTGACATCAATGACAACTCACAAACATGAATCTAGGAAACATACCCAAAATTGCCAACAATCTCCCCCTTTGTCATTGATGGCAAACCACTACTGAAACCATTGTTGAAAAAAAACTTTCAAGCAACTACCAACTATCAAAACTGAAACCAACTAAAAACCATCCTCTGAAGCTTTGCTCCCCCTGACTCAAGGCTCTCCCCCTTACTCAAATCTCTCCCCCTTTGTCATCAATGGCAAAGGGTCACCTTTGGGGCTCGGGGCTAAGAATGAGCCTCTTATATTAGCCCCTCCCCCCACCTCCTGTTGAGGTGATTAATTCTGGGGTGGGAGTAAAACTACTCCCAAATTCTTCCTTAAATACTCAAAAGTCTCTCTTGGAAGAGGTTTGGTGAAAATGTCAGCAATTTGTTCCTTAGTAGGCACATATTCCAGCTTAACCTGCTTGTCCCGAACCTCGCTCTCTCAGAAAGTGATATTTGATGGGAATATGCTTTGTTCTTGAGTGCATTACTAGATTCTTGGAGATACTTATGGCACTTGTATTATCACACAATATGGAAATGGGTTGATCATGCTTTATTTTGAAATCCTCCAAGGTAGTCTTCATCCATAAAACTTGTGTACAACAAGCTACTACTGCTATGTATTCTACCTCTGCTGTAGACAAGGAAACTGAAGGTTGTTTCTTGCTTAACCAAGCAACTAAACAATTCCCCAAAAAGAAAGCTCCACCACTGGTGCTTTTTTTGTCATCAATATTGTCGGCCCAATCTGCATCTGTAAAAGTTGTGAGAGTGAACTTATCACTCTTGGGATACCAAAGCCCAAGATCCATAGTGCCTTTCAGATATCTGAGAATCCTTTTTACTGCCATAACATGAGTTTCTTTTGGTGTAGCCTGAAACCTTGCAACTAGTCCCATTGCTTGCATGATGTCTGGTCTGGTAGCTGTAACATAAAGCAAACTACCAATCATGGATCTGTACAACCTTTGATCTACCTCTAGAGATTCATCATCCTTTCTCAACTTACACCCTGTAATCATTGGAGTACTAACAGGTTTGCTATCCTCCATACCAAACTTTTTTAGCATCTCTCTTATGTACTTGCCTTGTGAGAGAAATATTCCTTCTTCTGATTGGGAAATCTGAAGTCCTAAGAAGAAGGACAATTCCCCAATCATGGACATCTCAAATTCACTCTGCATATTGTTAGCAAAATATTTACACATTTTGGTGTTATTACCTCCAAAAATGATATCATCAACATAAACAACCACAATTAAGATATTATTTCCATCATTTTTTATATACAAATTGCTATCTGCCATACCTTTTTTGAAACCTTGTTTCTGAAGATACCTATCAAGCCTCGAATACCAAGCCCTAGGAGCTTGTTTCAAACCATACAATGCATTTTTCAATCTACACACAAAATCTGAATTTTTTGAAAGTAATAACCCTTCTGGTTGTTCAATGTAGACTTCTTCTAACACACCATTTAGAAAAGCTGATTTGACATCCATCTGATAGACCTTGAAGTTTTTAAAACTTGAAAAAGCCAAAAACATTCTGATAGCCTCAAGATGAGCAACTGGAGCAAAATTTTCTTCAAAATCAATTCCTTCTACTTGAGCATAACCTTTGCAAACTAACCTTGCTTTATTTTTGACTACCTGACCATCTTCATTTAGCTTGTTTTTGAAGACCCACTTAGTGCCAATGATATTTTTATCTTTAGGTCTTGGAACAAGTTCCCAAGTCTCACTCTTCTCTATCTATTCCAATTCTTCATTCATAGCATTTATCCAAAACTTATCTGCATAGGCTTCACTGAGATCTTTTGGCTCAATATGAGATAACAATGAAACATTTGTATGGGAATTTGAAGATATGATTCTTCTCCTTGTCTGTATGAATTCTGGATTACCAATGATTTGATCCTTTGGATGGTGTTTCTGAACATATCTGGATGGAGTTTTAGGAAGGAGTTGTTGTCTTTCCTCTTCTTCTTTATCTGAATCCTCCCTGAATTCTTCTTGGCAATCTTCATCATCAATTTCCTGAATTGGTTCTCTTATCCCTGTTTTCTCATCCACTATAACATTTATGCTTTCCACAATAGTACAAGTTCTTTTTTTGTAGCATCTATAGGCTTTGCTCTTGCTGGAGTACCCAAGAAAAATGCCCTCATCACATCTAGGATCAAACTTCCCTAAATTTTGATCTTCCCTTTTGATGTAACATTTACTACCAAAAACTCTAAAATGTTTTATTATGGCTGGTCTTCCTTTCCATAGCTCATAGGGAGTTTTGTGATGATTGACTCTTAACTGAGCTCTGGTGATAATATACATTGTTGTACTAACTACCTCTTTCCAAAAACCATCAGGAAGCTTTGACTCATTCAACATAGCTCTAGCCATATTTTCAATAGTTCTATTTTTTCTTTCAACTACTCCATTTTGTTGAGGAGTTCTTGCTGCTGAAAATTCCCTCTTAATCCCTTGTTGCTCACAATAATCCACAAATTCATTTGAAGTGAATTCTCCTCCTCTATCTGATCTTAAGCATTTTATTCTTTTTTCTGTTTCATTCTCTATCATTTCTTTGAAGGCTTTAAACTTGTCAAGGGCTTCAGATTTTTCTTTCAGAAAGGTAACCCAAGTCATTCTAGAGAAATCATCTATGAAAAGCATGAAGTAACTCTCTCCCTGTATACTCGAGTTCTGGTGGGACCACACAAATCAATATGAATAAGATCTAAAGGTTTGGATGACATGTACCCTTTAGCCTTAAAGTTGGTTCTAGTTTGCTTTCCATGTTGACAAGGACCACAAATAGTATTTTGGGGTCTTTTCAATTTAGGTAAGTCTCTGATTGCTTTCTTATGGCTAATGTTGATAAGATCATCAAAGCTCAAATGTCCCATTCTTTTATGCCATAGCCAACTTTCATCCTCTTGAGACAAAAAACACTTTTCCCTTTTTATCTCACTTAGCATGTAGAGGTTGTTAGGAGTTCGTCTTGCATTAGCAATGATTTTTCCATTCTCTACTTTCCTTATCTCACATCTATCAGAATAGAAAGTCACCATATGACCCTGATCACAAAGTTGGCTAACACTCAAAATATTATGTCTCAATCCTTCTACATAAAGCACATTTTCAATTCTGGTTTTTCCATCTAAACTTAGAGAACCCTTTCCACAAATTTTAGCTGATCTGTTATCTCCAAAGCTAACTGACCCTCTACTAGTTTCTTTGAGAACTATAAAATTTTATTTTTCTCCAGTCATGTGCCTAGAACATCCACTATCAAGGTACCATTTTTCTTCCTTATCTTGAGCATGAAGAGCAGTTTGAACTATCATAGATCTAGTTTTATTTCCATTTGTTTTCCTAACATTCACTTCACTAGATATTTCCAATTTACACATTCTAGCTATATGCCCAAAATTATTGCATTTGTAACACATAATACTATCATCCATGAGTGGTGCAAAAGAATTAACATTTTTCTTAACATTGTCATTCACAATCCTAGTACAATGGATAGCTCTATGACCATATTTATTGCAAGAAAAACAATAGCCATGGAAAGTATTATGTAACCTGTTTGGAAGCCTTTGATGAGTGTTCCTTCTTTTGTGATAAACTCTTGTCCATTGCTCTCCTTTGTTTTCTTCTTTTCTGGTATCCTTTGGTTTTTGAAAGTTGACTTTATTTTTTCTGGATGTTCCTGCTTCTTGGATATGGAGATCTTCTTCCCTTTGCTTTCCAAGAAAAATATTTTGTTTAAGACTCATCTGTTCAAGTCTAACTCTTAGAGAAACCACCTCTTCTTCAAGTCTCTCACATTCAGCTTCCTTCCCTTTCAAAACCTCTATCAAAACCTGCTCAACTTTCTTTCCTTCTTCAGCTAGGATCTTGAAGTCCATGAGATTTTGAGATAGTTCTATTTTGGCCATCTCTTCTTCTTGATTTTGTTGTTTTAAAACAAAATTCTCTTCCCTGACTTTTTCCAGATTTCTTAGGGCCAAAAAGAATTCCCCTTTCAAATCAAATTCAATCTCTTCATCACTTTTCGTGCTCATATGATCTTTCGAGGGATCCTTCTCCAAGTTGTTAGGCTCTTCCTGGAGAGACCCGCTCTGATACCAATTGAAGAACATAGACTTATACTGAGAGGGGGAGGGTGAACAGTATAAGATGCAACCATTTAAAAAACTTTACTTTAGATAGCAGTGGCATCACCATAACATTAACCATCACAGAAAGCAACACACAAAGAAGAGCCATTTTAACATGGTTCACCCAAGATGGGCTACATCCACAGAAATATTTTCACTAAAAGCTTTCTCAATCAAGTTCTTTGGGAAATCCTTTCCCTATTAAAATGTTTATGGACTTCCTGTCCAAAGGAGAATCCTTCCCCTAAACAAGTATTTATGAGCCTCCTGCCCAAAGGAGATGTCCTATCCCCTAAAGAAGTATTTATGAGCCTCCTACCCAAAGGAGATGTCCTATCCCCCAAAGCTCTAGAAATGATACTTTAGAAGATCATTGCCTCTTCTGCCACTAGAAGGTGGAACTCCTTTCCACAGAAGACATCTTGTCCTCCTTGCTCTGGCTCTAGAGACTTTTGTCCTCACTGATCACCTCCATAGCTGCTCATCAAAACCTGTACTAAACACAGTCAGTCGATCCAGCACAAGTCCTCTCAAACTCTATCACAAATCTGCACCAAACTCAGTCCTCTGGTCCAACACAAATTTGCTCTCAAATCTCTGTCAGATCTGTCCCAAGATTAAGCCAAAAGCTTGAACAAATCAATCACAATTGCTCACAAGTCTTCACCAAGACTTCATCAAATATGTCCACAAGTTCTTCAACAAGAACCTATCCAAATCAGTCCACAAGTTCTCCACAAGAACCTATCCAAATCAGTCCACAAGTTCTCCACAAGAACCTGTCCAAATCAGTCCTAGCAAGCTCACCAAGAACTTGCCCAAATCAGCTCAAGCAATTTTACCAAGAAACTTGCCCAATGTGAACACACAAAGAGAATTGTTAGAGACCCAATGTGTTTCATCCAATCATATCAAATCAATCTCATAGAAGCATAAAGAGAATTGTTAGAGACTCAATATGTTCTATCCTTCAACTTTCAATCTCAACTCAAATCAATCTCATAGAAGCATAAAGAGAATTTTTAGAGACTCAATATGTTCTATCCTTCAACTTTCAATCTCAACTCAAATCAATCTCATAGAAGCATAAAGAGAATTGTTAGAGACTCAATATGTTCTATCCTTCAACTCTCAACAACCAAACAACTCAATTAGGGTTTCAAAAACTTATAGCAATGGCATAAGCTTCTCACTCAAAAACCCTAAAGCAAACTTCAAATGCTTCCACTCTCATAAACCAAAATTATGCAATAACTCATAAACTCATCATGATCTCATAATGCATAATCAATACTTCCACTTTCAAAAAATAAGATCCACTCCAAATAAGGAAACTTAATTTAATCCTTTTCACTCCAAACTTATTTTTAGAAAACCATCAATCAATAATAACCATGGAAGAATGTGCCCATACCTTTACTTTGATGAAGAAGGAGAACTCAAAATCTGTCACAACACTAACTCTCAATTTGCCACAAATTAGAGTTAGCAACAATGGAATAATGCACAATGATAAGAGTCCTAATAACACCTTATCACTCCAACTCATCAATAATCAAAACTCACAAATATACATATCAACAATATTCCTTTACACCTTATAACTCCTACTTAATATATCACAAAATAACTTCAACCTCAAAAATAATTACAAGAGAATATCCACTCAATAACTCCAAAGGCTTTCTAACCCCAATATGACATTAAGCACAATTATTCCTTAAACCCTTATAACTCCTAAAATACATTTACTTCTAAATGCATTTACCACATAAACATTAAGCATCAATAATAACAATGTCAAAGCAATATTTCTATTTAACCTTATACCTCCATCCAATTACCAACAATAATTGCCAAGTCAAATCAAATATTCCACATTATCAACAAAAGATCTACCTTGGCCAAAAATCAATTCTCCAACCTTAGGAGAAGTGTGGAGACACCAACATAAGCGCCAAAGTGCTTCCTCCTCCAAACTCGTGGCCCAAAGCAACTGTTGTACCACGTGCACAATAATCCATGACCAAAAATGAAACATGCCCGATGTGAATCGATCTCGACACCTCTGCCTAGCGAGCGCCTTCGCTCCATTGCCTTCGCCGTTGGAGCACAAGTGCCCAACGAAACTCTCAAGTGCCACTCATCGTTTTACCTTCCCTTTGCTCGCAGAGATTAAAGACAAACATATTTGTCTTCCTCACAGGCATACGAAATCAGAACTTAAACATAGAGCAATACAAAACTCAAAAATCATAGAGCAATCCAAAATTGAAGGTCACAGAGCAATACAAATTCGAAGGTAATCGCGCAAATCGAAGGTGCTTAAAACCTTAGGAAATAATGCCCTTTAATAGTCTTTCATCCCATGCAAATTGACGTCGACGCTCCTTTCAAACATTGCGTTTTTCATCCCATGCAAGTTGACGTCGACGAGGTAAGTCTTTTACATGAGCGCCACTAAGGGTTTAGAAACCCTTTCAATAATAATTATTAAATTAATAATTATTATTTTATTAATAATAAACTTAACTTAAAACCTTTTCAAAGGTTTGAGTTAATTTATTTATTAATAATCAAAATGGACTTTTAAGGTTTTTTCAAGGAGCAAAACCTTTTCATTAAGCCAATATGGTTTTAATAAAAACCCTTAATGAGTCCAGATGGTTTTAAGAAAAACCTTTAACCTTGTCACCATGGTTTTAATAAAAACCCTTAAACAAACATCATGGAACTTTCAAGATCTTTTTGGCACCAAACTCTTTTTGACATCAGCACAAATTCCTTTTGACATCAACACAAACTCCTTTTGACATCAATGACAACTCACAAACATGAAGCTAGGCAACATACCCAAAATTGCCAAAAATTAATATGTATCCCATATACAATTAATATTAAGCTAGGTCAATTCCTTCCTCTTTTTCAATAGAAACAAAACTTATTATAGACACACACCAAACATAATATAAGTCCAAAATGTTAAAAATGATAGAGATGGGAGCATGATGTCTTGTTTTTTTCATAGAGGTAAGTGTTGCCTGCTCGTAAAAGTGCCACCAATGCTATCACCTGATACTGGAACTATCATTAAAACTATCACTAAAACATACAAAACAAATAGAAAAATATGATCATCAGTGGAGAGGGGCTTCTCTAAGCTAGCATAGGAAAGTTAACTTCCTTGCTTCATTGATTAGACTCCTATTTAGATGAGATAAATTTGACAAAGTAATAGAAAATAAAACGTAATGGAGATAAATATTGATATGGTAGAAGTGCCACTAGGAAAATAATGTCAGTGGTGGGTTGCCTATGCTTCTAATTTATGTGAAACAAAGAGCACTAGTGCCATTAACCTATATTTTGGTGGTAATACTACTTTTTTGGATAGGATAGAGAGATAAGATGCAAGCTAAAGTATGATAATTAAAATCATGATATAAGGTTATGATCTAGAAGAATAGAGACCCTGATAAACAATTAAGATATAGATATTGAACTACTTAAAATAATATTAAATGCTTATAAATGAAAGACTATATAAGTATGAGATGCAAAATGAGTTAAAACGATAAGATTAAAGCTAAAATATGAAAGTAGAGGGGAAACCAAAATCAAGTAAAGGGGAAAGATCACAACCCAAGATAGTAGGTTGTTTCCCATTTGTTGTAAGCTTATCTAAATCTTATTGTATTGCTTATTGATGGTCCTCCTAAATTATTGAACTTGATAATTTTTGCTTGATCGAATTATTGGAGACTTGCTTAATGATTGCTTCAAGTTTGATTGAAGACTTGGATTATTAATTGAATGAAATCTTGAATGATTAAGAGCCTAGAGTAAATTTGATATATTTTTGGCTTTTGTGAGTTGATGAAATGGTCACTCCAAGGGTTGGATTCATAGGCATCCATGGTTCCTTTGAGGGAAAAGATGCACTATATGGTGATAAAAGTGAAGGAGGTGATAACTTGAAAAGGTGTCAAAATAAAGATCCTAAAAGTGATCTACTAGACTTGGGTTTCACCATAGAGGCTATGAATAAGTTTTAGGGACATTTAGAAAACATCTTAAAGAACATAAAAGGCCAAAAATCTTGGTTTTGGTTCATAACAACCAAAATCACTAGGAGGGAATAGTGTTGCCAATGATACCATGTTGGAGCTATTTCCTTATGATAGTTGGAGATCAAAAATGGGTGGGAAAAGGCTAAAGGTAAAATTTTAATAGAATTACTACTAGGGTCATGGTAGTGCCACTAGTTCTATTGCCCATGCCTTGAAATTATCACTTTGGAGCAATAAATACTCTAAAATTGGGCACAAGAATGGTTGAATTAATTTGGCTAAGTAGAAGGCTCAAAAAATGCTTAGTGCACCACAAAATGCCAAAAAAATTTCTTTCTAAAATATTGTCCTCATGATCTATTGATTTTCACTTTGGAACTTGTTTGAGTGATTTGCTTGTATTTATGAGTGACTCACTTATATTTGTGAGTGATTCACTCATATATGGTAAGTAAATTAACACCCTTTACTGAGTGAATCATTAACTTTTGCTAAGAAAATAGGCACATTTTACTGAGTAGACTAGCACCATTTGTTGAACGAATCAACACCCTTTGTTGAGTGAATCAACAACTTTTACTGAGTGAATGGAAGCCATTTTTTGAGTGAATCAACACTTTTTATTGAGTGAATCAACAATATTTGATGAGCGAATTAATGTCATTTGCTAAGTAAACTTGCACTGTTTGCTGATAAAATTGGAACCTTTTGCCAAGTGAATCAACACCTTTTACTAAGCAAATCAACACCATTTTCTAAGCAAATTGACACTCTTTGCTAAGTGAGTATGCACCATTTGATGAGTGAATTGACAACCTTTGTTGATAGAATTGGCACCTTTTGGAGACTTATCCAAATTTTATCATTTTGCAATGTTGTTCTTAGGTTTGCAAAATCTATTTTCTATGGCTAATTCCTTGAATTTAGAAGGTTGTAGCTAAGATGATATATATCTTGTAATTTTATAAGTTTCAAATTCTATTGGTGAGAGATCAATAAATTGCCTTAATACTTTGTCATATTTGATTAGCTTTGGGGTAAGAGGTTCAAAATTTCCTACAAATTTGTATATGAGGGTGCACCTTACTCATCTACATTGGGGTATTTGACACCAACTCCTTATATTGATCCTACAAGGGGATCTTACCTTGATCCTCTTCAATTTTTTTAATTCCATAATTGGATTTCTGGTTCATGATCTCCTTTGAAGCACTATGTGGTACTATATATGAACACCTCTACTTTGGTCTTTTCCACAATATCTTATTTATTATTTATTACATCTCCTTTTTCAATTTTACTATTATTCCAAGAGCATCATAGGTAACTTGCATTGTTTGGTTCATCTTTGCATGTAGGACATGGATTTCAACTATGTGATTAATATCTTCTTACTTGACCTCCCCATCCATTTCATCTATTTTATTGGATGTGAATTTCTTTAGTGTATTTTTCCTTGAATTAGCTCCTCTTCCATTTGCCTTATTATATTTAAAGAGTAAGATATTTCTCTTATTAGTGTGGGGTGTGCCTTAGCATGAAAGGAATTGATCTAATAAATTTCAAATGCACATTAACACACATGGTACCAAAGGGACTTGACTTGCACAACCACTAAGAACTTGAATTTTATATTCTACATCAAAATTATTGTAGTGAATTCTCGCTAGACTTGGGCAGAGTAAGACCATTTGTCTATTTTTTGAAGGTTGGTTTTTATGGAAGATAAAGCTACCCAAGGTCTAGATAAATGCACAAGAGAAACTAGATGAACTAGACCCTCAATGAGAATTATGGTGAAGGCTAACATAAAATTTGTAGGATCCCAAGACACCATGGTGTGCTAAGAGATAGAATCAAGAGAAAATTCTAGTTTGAGGACACCTGACCCAAGCCAATGTCTGAAAAATTCAAAGTGAGTGGTGGAAATCAAGATGAAAGGGGATGGTAAGATATAAAGGTCACTATAAAGGGTTTTTATCAGATCAAAAACCACATAAAGAGGTGATTTCTAGATTCTAATTAGACCACCTCTAATTATGCTCTAAAATATATGAGGTCAAATTTTGCTATAGAGGATCTTGCCTTTGAAACCCCACATAGAGAGTCATTGGACCCCATCCCCCTTAGCCAAGGCCAAAACCTCAGAATCCACATATTATGTAGAGGTGTACAATTTTTTGAATGTGTGGTCCTCTCCCTACATAAAGGTATGAGACCTCCAGAGGAGTGGCTATGGATATGAGGTCATTAAGGGCAAGAAATTTCTATGAAAAATCTCTAAGCATGGGTGAAAAGACCTAATATCAAGTTTTCCTAGGCCTAGAGACCTCGATATTATGCACCATTAATACAAAAGCCATGAGAAAGAATTTTGAAAAAGGGAGGAATTTGAATTTAAAGGATAAAAGCCCAAATACTATCTATAAATATGTACACTTCTTATCATTGTAACTATCAAAAACCATCCATTCTTATAAGGAGGTTTTCCTTCATTACCTCTTGTGTTGCATCTTGGCTCAAGCCTTATGTTGCTATACAATTAGTTCTTAAATCTCTTTCTTCTACATGTATGCAACTTAGAGTTCATGCTAATGAGAATTTGTGACTACTTATAAAATCCTTATCCTAGTTCATGTGTGGATGTTCTGATCTTATGCATATTTGAAAGACTTATGTTCTTTGTAAACTATTTATTTCTATGCATGTGTTCATTTCAACCCATCATGGCACAAAGTCTCTTAGATACTTTACACATAACCACCCGTAGGTAGTCTAGATAGGCTACTTAGGTTATATTTCTTTCTTTTATTTTTCTTTTCCTTTGGCAAAGACACTCGATAGATTAGGCTAGTGTAGGAAGGAAGGATGAGCATTAAATATTGCATTAGAGTAAGGAATTAGCCTTGGTAAAAATCTTAGAGGTTTTTCAAATAAGTCATATCCCATGCTCCATAGACTTCCTAGGAATGGAACCCTACACAAGGTACATGGCACCAAATATACCCACTCATAGGATACAAAGATCATCCACAACCATGGGGGTCATGGTTCCCAAGCTGTAAGGGTTTTTCAGGCCCTCAACAAGTGCCTTGATGACTAATAGCTCCTCTCTTGCTTTCATAAAACAAAATTGGTGGATAATGGGTGTAGTATATACCAAATAACCTTTCATTAGTGTTGTCTTCATAAACCTAGTTCCTTGGCCTTTACATGGTGCTTGTCACTTACTCTTGATATTTTCTCTTAAAGGATTAATTTTCACTAAATGAGGAAATGAATGGTGGGTGTTAGTGTTGAGATGTTTTTTCATACTATGAATTACCTTGAAAATAGATAAATAGTTTCATTATACCTATGGGAACCAATGTACTAATTAATACAAGGATACTAGTTTGACTAAATGACATGGATTATGGTGTGGAATGAGTGGTGATGAATGATGAGGGGGATTAGACTAATGATACATGAGGTGACATAATGACACTTGTGATGTGGGGAACCAAAGTATGGGTGTAGGATAGATGGAATAACAAGTGATAATATGAAATATGATAGGGTAAACTAGAGTGGAGAAGATGTATGCAACAACCCTGCATTTTGAATAGGGAAACTTATTGGTGACCCTAAGACTAGGGCTATGCTTACTTGAGGTGGGATGGGAATTGTAAAAGAAAGTAGAGGTATTTCAAGAAGTGAGAGTAGAATAAATAAGAGGGAAAGATAAAATAGAGAGGATATTAGAAGAAACAAGGTTAAAGTGAGGTGAATATAGTTGTAGGAAAGATGGTAGAAATAAATTGTAATTCTAGATTAGCGGATTCCAATGTTGCCACTCTTTTCCTTATTTATTTATAATTCTTCTTTTTTAGGGTCCTTCTATTTAGGGTTATCTATCATTTTATCCTTCATTTCCTTGAGTCATCAAATGTCTCATTTACTAAGCTATTTTTACTAGTCATCATGTCGATAATCATTCCTAAGACTATACTATCATTAAGGTTTGCTTAGATTATGCCCTATCCATTTGATTACAAGATCAACAAGAAGAAAACACCCACTTAACCTAAAATATTCTAGGTCTTAGACTTCACATTGCAATTTATTTCTAGTTTGACATCTCATCTTACCATATTTATGTAGACAACAGTTCTAAGCAAGATAAACCATGAAGAACTCGTTAAAAATAATGTCCATCAATTTTGATTGTATATAATATTTTTGGTATGTTAATTGGTCTTATGATTTTGTAAAATCAGCCAATGAATGCAAAAGGTTGATTACGTACAATGAGCACTAGAGGACAAAAGTAGTCGTCATTGTGTTAGTCGGCTAACTAGATAGTTTAGACGTCTAGTTTGTTTAGACGTCTGGTTTTGTTTAGACGTTTGGGTTAGCAATAATGATTTCTAACGAATGGTTAAGGAGTTTTGGTGGGGGAGAAAAGTAGTTGCAGTAACTACTTCTCCCTCCTATATATACCCCCTTCAAATTTGTAAACATATCATCATTCTTCTCATAATGACAATGCTCTTGTGTGAATTGGTTGTTCTACATGTTTGATGATATTTTGGATGTTCTAATAATTGTAGGTTGTAATGCAGATATTACTTAGTTGTACGATTGCAGTGTTGCTTTGACGTGTACTTTTAGGTTTGATTGCAGTGGTAGGGACGAGAATCTAGAGTGTTGCAAGTACAAAATACTGGAGTGCATACGACGGATTGTGATGTTTGAGTTCATCGTCAGACAAATAGGCATCTAGTACAAACATTAGATGTCTAATCCTCAATTCTCCCCTTGTATCTAGATGTCTAAACTCTCTCAGTGTATAATTCTACCTTGCAAACATGTAGTCCAGTATTTAAATGTCTAGACCTATAGACGTCTAGCCCTAACCTCTAGACGTCTAGACATGTAGACATCTAGCCCTGATCTCTAGATGTCTATACCTACATACGTCTAACCCAGATTTGTAGATGTCTAACCTTGACCTGTAGACATCTAGTCCTAGCCTGTAGATGTCTAGTCCATAGACATCTACTTTGAAGTACTCAAATGTCTATTCTCTGATGTCTACTCTATATGTGATGTCTAAAGACAAGTGCATTCAGACATCTAGATCTTTGATGTCTAGACTTAACCATTAAAGATACATAGCACCCAAGTCTATAATTGTTAATCCTGACTGTCATCATCCCTTACCCCAAGAATGTACTCACCCATGTCTACATTTGGTATCCTTACCTAAGGGAACCCAAAGTCTAGAGATGCAAGTGATAGATGTAAGAGGTGAATGTCTGGTTCTATGTTGCAAAGCAAAAATCAAATACCGATACGAAGAAGTGCATGACTGGTGAACTTAAGAACACAAGAGGTAACATAATTCTTTTACCCAAAAGTGGAGAGAGTCTAGAACCTAGAAGATGAGGATAATCCAAGCATTAAAACATTTTTGGTGACTGTAGAAAATGAGAAAGAACCCATCATTGAGAACTAAACGGTAACACCATAACCAACGAGGAAGAGTTGACCAAAGGATACTAAAGGAGGTAACATTGTATCAGGACAACAACACGGAGGTTCGTGTGTAGGAAGACTGAAGCCATGTTTGGTGTATTCTTGGAGGAGGTCATGAAGTAGAGACAAATTGGAGTCAGGTAGAAGGCTATTTGAGTAAAATTTTGCACCACAAACAGTAGATAGACAACCAAATTGAACTCCACAACCACGAACACCAAGAAGTCCAAAAAATAGAACAAATACTATGGTGGTGAATCCCACCAATAGAAAAATATAATAGAAATGCCCACATTTTTTAGGTGAAGGAAAAGATGACCCATATCAGCATGTGGAAACTTGCATTACCATTTGGGGAGCAAATGGGATCACACAAGACACAATGATTGCAACTATTCCCAGCCATATAAAATGGTACTTTAAAAGATAAAGTACGTAAGATTTTACACAATGGAAGGATTTGAAGACTGCATTCATAGAAGAACTCTGACCACTAAGATATGACACTAACATCATCACAAAAATATGTATCACTAAGAAAAAACCATATGAGGATGTCAAAAGCTACAATAGAAGATTGAAATAATTGATAGATAAAATGGATATGACACCTACCGATGGTATGATAAAACATTAGTTTTTGGATGGAGTACTACCAAAATTCAAAAATAATATGAAGGCAGTACCATCCTCAACATACGCAGAAGCACTAGATAAGGTAAAAAACTTTGAAAGTGAAGGCAAACAAACAACCGCAGGTATCGAAGGTTACTTAAATCATAATTAAGATTCGAACAGTGAAGCGAAAGATAAAGTTCAAAGCACAATTCACACATTTTAAAGGAAATTTGACAAAATTCTAAAGGAAGAAAAATGAGAAGGCTGCAAGGATAAAAAATATATTTGGTGCTCAGAATGCAATATGAAAGGACATTCAAATGTCAATTGTCTAAAGAACGCATAATTTAACATCTGTGAGATAGTGGGACATCCTGTAGCCGACTGTCCATTCAACCTGAAAAGCAAGAGGTATCAAAAATTGGCTATACAATAGGAGGAGCATCCAAATACACCAAGGAATGGACAAGGAGCCACTAGTGGAGGATATAGGAATAGTCATTGAGGATGAAGACAAGGAGGCCAAAGTTGACTACAATACAACTTTGATGGTCGACCATTATTCAATGTTGGAATTTCTAAGAATGGGACCACTTTGCAAAGAATTGTTTCAAACCCCAGAATGTAGGCAAAAACAATGGTAAAAATAACACCCAGAGATGTAAATAGTGTGGTCTGGGAAACCATAAGAAAGCTAATTTTCCGAAGAAGGCAAGTACGAGTGGAATTCAGAATATCAACCTCATTGGCATTGGAGAGGTGATAGAGGTAATGAAGTCTTAGCTGTAACAAGAGCATAGAACAAGAAGACGAAACAATACCCAAATCCTACCAAGGATAAATAATGATGGTATGAAGCCCAATAACTAATCAAAATAAAAATAGCAAAGTAGAAGCAAGGTCAACTAGTTCTAGAAAAAGTATTGAAGAGATCGAAGATCACCAAGAAGGTATTAGTAGAAAGCTTGGTAACAGAGGTACTAAAAACAAATGTGGAAATTAAGGTTGCCAACCTATTTAGTATAGTACCTGAGTTGTATACTATGATTGGGGAAGCCATCAAGAAGAAGGATGAAACTCGACAGGTAGCAACCATCAAGCAAGGACAATTCATTGATCCGAAAATCTTGATGATTGAAGCTGAGAGGATGCTAGCTATAGTCCAGATGGAATTTTTGTACCATAGATTGAATTAGGTGATTTTAGATGGAGTATCTAGTGTGAAAATGATGCTAGAGAAGACATGGCAGATTTTGGGGCAATCTGCCTTACGATATTCAAATTTAAAACTATATGGTGCTAATCAATATGGTATTGAAACAATAGGTATCTTGATGAATCAAAAGGTACGCATAGCAAAGTAGGACTTCACCTTGTATTTTATTTTCATTGCTATGAAAAACCCACATATGATGCATTGCTAGGATGAGGATGGTTGAGAACAACAAAATTCAACCATAATTGGGAGAAGGAATAGTTATCCTTTAAGCAGGGGCAACACAAGTATATAATCAATCTGAAGAATTAAACTATGAGTCAAGACATAACCACTTCATATGATTCGGTATCCTCTTCATTAGATAGTGATAAATGGTATGAACCATATAAGGAAGGAGTGTTGCACCTTGAAGACTGCACGAAAGATGAGTATGACCAGGACAAAGGCTTACTACATTGGCAGTTGGAAGACTACTAGATATTTTCTCCCCAATGTTTTTGCATAGATGCGGGAAAGAAGATTCAAAAGGATGATATACAAGAACCTAAAAAGGTAACTAGAAATAGAAGACAGACAACAGTAGAGAAGGACAAATAAAGGGAGGAGTGGACATTTCCTAAATTTTTTGCAGAATTCATGATGGGGGAGACAGTCATTGAAGATAAACCAACCCACCTTATCGTTGCACTAAAGGCAAAAAATGATCCTAAATCCATCAAATATGAAGGTCTTAGTATGATTATGGTAAACTTGGAAGAACATGGCAAGGAAAATATGATCAAATGTGGATATGATTGGGATCCAGTCCTAAAAGTAGCAGCATTTAAGATTTTTCTGAACTATAAGGATGTTTTTGCTTGGACATATAAGGACTTGAAGGGAGTTCCATCAGAACTCTACATACACAAGATTCCTCTGATTGAAGGTGCACAACCTATAAGAAGGTAATATTACATAATGAATCCCAAATACGCAACAAGGGTGAATACTGAAATTGAGAAAATGTTGGATGCATGCATTATCTTCAAAGTTACGACAAGTGAATGGGTTTCACCGATTGTGATTACTCTAAAAAGAGAAGTAGATAAAATCCGAATCTATGTGGATTTTAAAAGTTTGAATTTCATAACCATAAAGGATCCCTTATCGATCCCTTTCACAGACTCCATACTTGAAGAAGTAGTCGACCATGAGATATATTCATTTTTGGATGGATTCTTAGGCTACAACCATATTAGCATAGCGGAGGAAGACAAGATGAAGACATTTTTTATGTAAAATAGAATATATGCATATAACTGCATACCATTTAGACTATGCAACACACCAGCTACTTTTCATAGGATCATATTGTACATTTTTATAATGTCCACAGGGAATTTCAAAGCTTTCCTAGATGATTGGTCACTGTATGATAAGATACAAGAACACTTAAAACCCTTAGAAGAATGTATAGGATTAAGCAGGAAAGCACGAATATTATTGAATTCAAATAAATGTGTCTTATTGGTGCCATACGGAAAGCTACTGGGGCATATAGTATATCAGGAAGGTTTGAAACCCAACCTAGATAAGATACAGGTAATTTTGCTGATAGAGGAGCCACACGACATGAGCTCGATCAAGACCTTTTTAGGGACAGTCATATATTACAAGAGGTTTATCTGAAGTTATGCACTGACATCTCATCCACTAGACACACTTACGTGTAAAGTTATTCCATTCAAATGGATAGAGGAGCACTAGGGAGCATTTGAGGGATTAAAAGGGCACTTGGTGAAAGCACCTATCCTAGTTTACCAAAACTGGGAGAAGAAATTCCACGTGCATGTGGATGCCTCAAACTTTACCATTGGACGTGCATTGGCACAAGAAGACCAATTCAGGCTAGATCAATCCATATACTTTGCAAGTCGGCTATTATCCAAATTTGAGAAGAATTACAACACAAAAAAGTGAGAAGCACTAGGAATGGTGTATGCAGTGAATAAGTATAGACACTATTTACTAGAAAACCCCTTTGCTTTCTATGTGGATCATCAGGCCTTGTTGTACTTGATCAATAAACCAACAATCTACGGATGAGTGATTCAATGGCTCGTCACCCTATAGGAATTTGTGTTTAGAGTGGTAGTAAGACCAAGGAAGAAACACGTAATAGCAAACCAATTGTCAAGGATTCACTTTGGAGAACCTGTAGAGGGAGGAATACCAAATGACTTTATTGATGCTCAATTGTTTATGATTAGCGCAATACCAGGATGGTACAAGCACATAGGGGAATACTTGTCGACAGGAGAGCTACCATAAGAGCTAACAACAGTCAAACAAAGAAATATGATTATGAAATCAGCATCCTTCACCTTGATTATAGGATTGCTCTACAAGATGGGGGAGGACCACATATTGCAAAGATGCATAATGGAGGATGAAGTACAGTAAATCCTGAAAGAGACACATGAGGGATTGGCAGGAGGACACATGGGACCATATGTGACATCCAAGAAAGTATTGGTGGCAGGTCTATGGTGGCCCACCCTCTTTCACGATGAAAAGAATTTTGTGACAGCATGTGATACGTATCACAGAACAGGGAAACCATTGAAAAGAGACTTCATGCCATTACATTCATCCCAGTCTCAGGAACTCTTTGAGAGATGGGGACTGGATTTTGTAGGTCCTTTAAAAAAAATTTGAAGGGTGAAATTTCAATATATCGTAGTTGCTATGAGGTACCTTACAAAATGGGTAGAAGCAAGAGCTTTACCGTACAACTCGACAAAAAATATGGCTCACTTTTTGTATGAACAAGTGATTACAAGGTTCAGGATACCTCTATAATTGACAAGCGACATAGGAGACCATTTTGTAAATGCAATTATTCATAATTTAATGGAAGAATTCATAATTTTTCACTCCTTGTCAAGTCCGTATTATCCCAGAGCAAATTGGCAGGCAGAAGCGACAAATAAAATTTTGGTTTCAATCATGTACAAGATATGCAGAGTAGAAGAAGCTGACTAGGACGAACGATTATCAGTAATGTTATGGGTATACAAAACCACTTTCAATCCCACTATGAATCACATACCTTTTCAACTGATGTACAGATAGGATGCAATAGTACCAGTTGAATTCCTTATACCGCATTTAAGGGTAGCAGTAAAAAATTGTCTGAATGACGAGGAAAGCATGCAAGAATGACTGATAGCATTGGTCCAGTTGGGTGAAAAGAGGGTAATGACATAATGGGCAATGAAGATCACACAGAAAAGAAGGAAATTTTGGCATGATAAGAATCTCTGAAAAATAGATCTTAAAGTTGGTGAACTAGTTATCAAATACAATGGTAAGAGAGAACTCAATCCAGGAAAATTGAAAATCTTGTGGCTTGGACCCTTCTAGGTGGAGGAAGTATTCAAGAATCGGGCAGTGAAACTAAGAAAACTATATGAAATACTATGCCCTGAGGTAATTAATGGTTCTAAGTTGAAGGTATATAAGCCACATGCTCAGGTAAATATGACCAACTTGGAGCAATAAGGAACTTCCGAAATAAAGACAGGAGAAGTATATCCAAGAACACAATCCTCTGAAAATGATGAGCAGAGTAATGTTGTTTGAGAGGAGGAAAATCATAACCTGGATTGGTTATTTGGGACTGAAGGAAGACCAACAATTGAACATAGGAAATGAGAGCAGGGAAGGTTGCAGTTACATTTTCAATTTCCAAATGACAATGAGGAAGACCGACTCCAAGTTCTGACGGAGGTTTCTCTACAAGAAGTTTTGGAAGAAGAATAAGAAGAATAAGATGAAGAAGAAGGAGCTAGACTTGTGTAACAAATGTTATTGTAGATACAAAGGTTGCAAGAAGAATATGAAACACTAAGACAATACAATAATCAGTTGTGGGAACAAGTGATGCAGGATTTGGACACAACCATGCAACAGGTGAATGAAATACATGAAGCACGTCAAGCAAAATGGAAAACACTAGAACAAGGAAAGCGAAGAGGAAATGAACAGGTAACTATTCAGAGAGTAGTTTATTTTCCTTATCAGAAGAAGAGCAGGAAGATACGATAAGACCAGTTGAAAATAGAAGAGGAAAAGCAATAGCAATAGATGAACGCCCTAGGATTTCTTCTTCTTCACCTGCATTAAAAATCATGCTTAATTCATAAGAGTCCTCAAGCCCAAAGTCAGTGAACCATAAAGAGATGAGATAATCTCCAAAAATACCTAGGATATGGGAAGTAGGACAAAGCTCAATTACCAAACATCATATAAGCAGGGAGGAAATGGAATCCATCATATGGAAGGATATCGAGACGTTATTAGAAAAACCAAAGACAAAAAATTGGTGGGAGGATTCAAGTAGTGATGAAACCCTACCAAAGATTCCTGATATACCATATGCCAGTCCTAACCTAGATCATAGGAGAAAAAGAGATGAAGATCACAATCAACGAGCAGGTGTTATATTCATAGAAACTACACACATAATCAAAGATGATGCATCACTAATC
Organism: Wollemia nobilis; assembly: GCA_028583015.1. Classification (NCBI taxonomy): domain Eukaryota; kingdom Viridiplantae; phylum Streptophyta; class Pinopsida; order Araucariales; family Araucariaceae; genus Wollemia; species Wollemia nobilis. The sequence continues at coordinate 5,738,318 of JAQPPZ010001028.1, forward strand.
CCACAAGATGAGTACGATGGAGGATTGAATTAGGGCACGATGCCATAAGCACCACCACCTCATGCATGGAGAACACCATATGTTGGAGCTATGAGACGTCCAACTGAATAGGAAGAGATAGCCAGGTATCATATGGTTGCACTTGACTTATGATAACATAGAAGGGAAGTAAGAAGATTGCAGTAACATGTTAAAGAAACCTTAGAATGGCCAATGAATATGGTAGGATAAGGAAATGACTCCAACACTAATTCAATATTTTTAGAAGAGTATCAGGAAAACTTAACTCATTGTGCCATGCAATGGTACTTTGATGAAAGTACATGGAGACAAAGGTTTTACAAATTATGGCAAAGTAGGTGGAATAATCCATTCGTAGTTCAAAAGAGCAATGCATTCATCCATATCTCATGTTACATTCCACATTGCATATACATTTCATATCAGTTGCATCTACATTGCAGATACAATCATTGAAAAGGTGTCAAATCCTCTTAGGGTTATTCCATAACATATATTAAAAGGATCCTAAAGTTGGGAACTGATGCCCAAACTATATTGAACCAAGCACGTTCTACACATGTTAAAGAGGATCTTGAGCAAAATGGTCAAAACCATACTTGGAAGAAAAGGTGAGGCGAAAGGAGTGTTTCGTGTCTGTCCTATCATGCAACATAATCCTTAAAAAAGTGGTTTTTACCACTCCCATAGTGCTTAAAGCCTAAAATTAGAGTAGTAAGGATAGGGTTAAATCCCCATCGAACTTAGGTTGAGGATCCAACTCCCCAAAGCTCTGATTTGACCTTCATGTAGTAGTAAGGATAGGGTATAATTCTCGTCTCACTTAGGTTGAGAATCTGATTCGCAAAAGCTTCTATTTTGCCCATTCAAGAACTAGAAATTCCAAAGCAAATATTTTTCATTTCTTTATTAATATTGGATTGGAAGGATTGTACTACATGTCCCTTGCAAGGATGGGTAGTCATCCCCAAGGTCCAAGAAATCAAAAGTAAAGCCAAATCATGGATTATGGGGTTAATCTCCATCGGGGCTATAGACGCCTAACTAGCAGTGGAGTACGCTCATGCTGGCAACATGACTTGTCTAAAAGCAAGACCACTGACTGCTCAAACGAACAAGGCTAGCCTGACAGTTTCATCCATAACGAGGTTAAATCATTTTGTTCGGGATGAGGTAATGAACTCCAAATCGAGTAGTAAGGATAGGGTTAAATTCCCATCTCACTTAGGTTGGGAATCCTATTCCCCAAAGCTCTGATTTCACTTACACTTGCACATGGGTTCAAGATGGTAATGACACATAACCAACTTTGGGATCTAGTAAATTAATTCAATATACACATATTTGGTCCTAAGAGGGTTTGACAGTTTTAATATGTTGTTCATGGTACTAGAAAGTTTGAGCCTTTTGCAAAGCATGGTTGTTATATCTCTAGCATATTTTTCATGCATTAAATCCTGCACAAATCATTCATAACCTTGCATATGCATTTAGGTAAAACTGACAATGGAAAGTTGAACGAGTTTCAAATGATAGGGAATGAAGCACCCTGCACACACCGAGCTGACGCTGAATAATTCTAATGCTTCATGTATTTCTCGGCTAGTTTCATTCTTTGGATATTTGCTGACACTCGTATTTGAGTTTGTGTTTTTTTTTCAGGTTGGGTTCTCACCGAAATGCTCAGGAGCATTTCCCAGCAGAGTCGCCATTTTTTGTGCCTATTCCACAACGTACCCCAAAATTGGGGACCCACATTTTTATTTTTGGTATTTGGGTGTTTGCATGTTGGTTTCGAGTGTCTAATGCTCAAATTTTTTTTGAATTTACATTTATCATTAGTTTTTGTCAATAATATTTTCTAGTCGACGATATTTTATTGTCGACGACCTTTTCTCGTCGACGATATTTTATTGTCGACGATTTTTTCTTGTCGATGATTTTTTATCGTCAAATTGTTGTTGACGATTTTTAATGTCATTTTGTTGTCGACGATTTTTATCGTCAATGTTGTGTTAGCAATGTTATTGCTAATATTTTGTTGTTAACATTGTGATGGTTAAATTTCTTTTTTTATCATTCATGTGCAATGTGCTTGTGTCATATCAATTCAAGAGAAAGTTATAATAAAATATATGTCTATATGCATATCTCATATACATGTATAGATATATGAAAATAAAAATAAAAAATAAAAAAATAATATATATTATTATCTAAATATATTTGATATATTTATAATAATATATATTAATAAATAAGTAAATATATTCTTATATAGTTATATTACATATTATATATAAGAATATGATAAAAAAGAATAAAATAAATAAAAATATAAGTTGTGGAGAGTAAAGGCGATGGGAGAGCTCTAGTTACCAAATAATGGGTGTTGGAATTAAAGTCTTAGAGCAACTAATGTGTAATGTTATTGATCTAAAAGCTAATTCCATGGAATTTTATGTGCATGCAGGTATTCGGTGAGGGCGTCCGTAGATGTGGTTTCGAGCACCTTTCGGGGAGAAGGACAGCGTGGCACGGCTATGAAGGTCTTCCCATAAGATGGTAGAGCCCACCTCATTGATGTGGACAAAGCAGACACAGGATGGTAGCTAGACAAACTATGACACGACGTCGAATCAGATGGACAAACCTGATGATGTGGGCCAATATGGTGAACAAATGATGCAGGGAAATATGTTGCCAATGGACCGAGCTCATTTGAATGAGATGGACCACAAACTTGTGTGGATAAATGACTAGTGGACTACTTGGACGTCGACCATGCATCAAAAATCGAGACCGATTTTAGTGAGGACGTGGACCAAAATTTGGGAGTAGCCGGAGGAGTACGAAGAGGCCTAGGTATCGAATGTGGCAACATATCATGGCATAGAATAATCTTAATAGAAGTAATGCATGGACAAATGATAGTGAAGATGAGGTATATCACAGATACTCGTCATCATCGCTGCCCAAATGAATATGTGCAGTGTTGTGCTAATACAGATGAATAAGAAATTAAGTCTACCAAAATGGAGGCTTGATTTCATTTTAATTAAAACCTGCCACATGTTCAACAAAAGGACTAGCTTCCCAAAAATAGCCGCAAACGTGAAGACATTATGGAATGAACGGGTCTCGATAATGACAAATCCGAGCAAAGTAAATGACCTGTAGAGGTTGATGAAGTAAAAGGATGCCCATCAACATTCGTAGCAAGGAAGCCAAATCATCAAAGCGGTGACATTGGCATTGAAGTGGATACCCAAGGATTCCAGTGGTGATGTGGACAACACACGACCTGACGATGTTATTGGGGATTTGGACACCTTGAAATCGCATGTTAGAGAGAGCCAAGAGACTATTGAATCGAGAGGCAGTGGGGTTCACACAGGAAGATGTCGATAGGTGTCTCATCGAACATATAGTGGATATGGGATGAGCAAATTTTGATGCCTAGAAGATATGAGAAGATGAACGAAGATGACATCGCAATGGTGGTGGACTGGGCGTTTGTGGAAAATTGCAGAGGACCTCGACCAACGCAGCATCGATGATGAGTTATGAGTGTCGAGCAGCTAAGGATGCTTGGTATTGTGGCCCATGTAGATTTTAACATCAAGAAAAGAAAATACAGTAGTTCAACCCCAAGGTGCATCGAATGTGGATGCAGGTGAGGTAGTTTAGCATGGATTATCCTCGTAATAAGTGAAAATGAGATTACTATAATGGTTTTCACCACCATGTTAGGATGGGAGGAGAGATGATGATAGTATCCAGAGTAAACTCAGGGAGGACATCAAGGAATTTGCCATGCGACTATCCATTGAAAAGCTCGATAGATGGCAGTACGACAAATCAAATGACATGGGTGTAGTGGTTATTAAGAAAAACTAGGACCTCTAGCACACAACCAAATGCACAATATGTGGACTCACACGTGTGCGTCGAATGCATTGGATAAAGGAGGTCTGACAAGCAATAAAGGATGAATGGTAAGGTTTAATTTTGAATCATTGTTATGATAAAGGGATAGAAGTGATGTGTATTCGAAGGAAAGGATGGGTGCTTCCCCATGCAAAAGGCACGTGTCGTGAAGCCTTAGGGATGGTAGTGCGTTATCGAAGGAGCATTCTAAATAAAGATAGTGAAATCCAACGGTTATAGCCATTGTGCATGAGATCCGTAATCAAAGTGTCTCATCTTGGTAGGTATTACCAAATGTTGCCGAGGTTCACTAGGAGACAGTTATGAACAAAAAGCCTACGCAGGAAACAAACCCAGGGATTCGAAATCAAACAAAAATAAAATGAGATAAAAAAAAGAAAAAAAATCATTGGAAATGGCAGTGAAGTAAAATGAAAACAGACGAAGACCAAGAGTTGGAAAGAAAAACGTTTCGAGGCCCAAACAAAGAGCCAAAAAAATGAAGAGGCATGGGAAAGCGGAATGAAAGGCTTTGGGAAATGAAACGAAGGGCCACAAAATGGAGAGTCAAACCAGAAATTTTAAAAGGGGAAGCAAAGGCATGCACAAGAATTGGAAACTGCTGCAAGAAAAGTTGCAGATTTGAAGGCAAGAGGGCTATTCTGGACTTGTTTGGGGTTGTTTTTCTTCCATGGACTAGTTTGGGAAAATCAGAAATTCTGCTATTGTAAAATGACACTTTTTTTAATGCAGGAGTTTTCAGAAATTTGCATCTTGTGGGCAAGAAAGAAGAAGATTCTCTTTGCATACTATGGATTTAATGTCTATTTTTCTTTCCTTTTTCAGATTTCGAGTTTGTAGATGGAGTTAATGCAAGTTTGCTTGGTTGCTTCATGTGAATACTTGAACCTGAAATTTATTTTAAACCCTAGGAACCAGCACTTAGTCTATGGGGATTGTGCTTGTTTTGCAAGTCCAATAGGTTAGGTTGCATGCATGGAAATATCACATCTTCGGTTTTGTCGAAATAGGATAGCATCATACTGAATGCATTTTTTTTCATTTTTCTGCATTTTCTTTCAACTTTTCTGCATTTTATTTTCCAAAAATTTTAACTTTTTTTTATTTTCAGACATTAAAATAAACATTTAAAATTTTTCAAAATCCAAAAATAATTTCACCATTGCGTAGGTTATACTTCAGACTTCCAATACGCACTTTGAAATTTCATTTTCAGAGTTGTTTAGTATTTTTAAAAATTCATCGAAGTTGCTATTTTACTGCAGATTTTAAAAAATCCAAAAATAGAAAATTTCCATTTTAAGGTCAAATTTCATTTTTTCAGTTTTGTTTTGCACTCATGAGCCTATGATGACATTCCCTTCATGAAAATTCCAATTTCATTTAAGGAGTTATGTTTTATGGCACTTCACAAATTTCCGTATTTTGAGCCTAAAATTGCCCTCTCTTCATAAAAATTCTAATTTTAAGAAAGTGGGGTAATTTGAGTATTACATTGAAGGTCATTTCTTCAAAGCACTTAATTGTTCATCTTAATGAAAATTTGATTTCATCTAAGAGGGATAAGTTAAAGTGACATTTAAAGGGCCATAAATTATTGCCTCTTTGCGAAAACCTATTTCACCAAAGAGGGATAGTTTATCGATCACATTGAAAGCTGTCTTCATCTTCATGATAAGAAGCCATATTTGGACTTAACAAAGAAGATAAAATCTACCTTAAAACTCTCAATATAAAAGGAATTAAGGCACTACATCGTGGTCATATGAGGGTCAACTCACATTTGCTTTATTTTGGTTCAATGAACAATCACTAAAATTTCATGGTAAAATAAACCAACATTGCCCCTTGTTTATAGTTACTTGCAATCACTAAGGTGTTCCAAGCATTTAAATTGAATATATTTATTTGATATTACTAATATACATATGCAAATGCTAAATATAGCGGAGACCTTGGAGAAGTTGTTTATTTAACTTCTTTGCAAGAGGGGATTTGGAACCCAAATCCTAAGGGAGAGTGTATTTTCATAATTGGGTGAAAATTCCACTCAACGGATTGGCGCTAGAAGGAGGGCATGAATCGTTATGCATGGTTCTAACGCTTTTGATTGTTCATACAAGAATAATGTGTTTTGATTTGATTTTGAAATTTTTTTGTCTTGACTAACGAGGTTGTCTCCATGCAATTACTTTCATTTGATTTTAATGGATACATCTCTTGGTTGATGCTAACATGATTATTAATACGTTACATGTTTGATATTTGCTAATCATTTCATGCTTATTTGTAAGGAATTATTTTTTGTCTAAAAATGTATTTGTTGTCGGTATTATGCTCTTCACTTGTGTGTAATGCGATCTTGTGAATCAGAAAGCCTACAACACTAGGAGTATGCTCTTCACTTGTGCATATGCGATCTGGTGAATCAGAAACTTACATTTTTAGAATACTGCTTTGTCATGGTTCCTTCTTTCATTCATGACTAACAAATTGATCTTGAAGTTATTCTTTGAATCTCATTAATGGCTATAACTACAGGATTTTCCTTGTGTCACGGGTTTTCTTTGAGGTATTGAGTGTTTTGTTAGGTTTTGTAGGGTAGTTTCATTTACAAGCTGGACCCACCGCATCGCATTGCAACTAGGTCCAAAACAACCGAGGAAACCATATTCCAAAGCCTCTCACCCACTCATAGGAATCAAAGGAATAAAACCAAACAAATTGTGATCCCACCAGATACCTTTGTTACAGAAGATCCTTCTGTTTTAGGTGCATCTAGCGGACTTGCATCGATGGTGTCAATTGCCACTAGTGTACCAATTATTAGTACCATTTCCATGATTCTTGTAGGGTTATCCTCATTGATTTTGAATCAAATGGCCCAACCTCCACCAGCTCCTTGGTATAGAGCCCATAACATTCCTTTGAATATTACAGGGGATATTCATGATATCCCTAAGAATATAGAGAGATTTTTGCCCAAATACAAACCAGATGACCCAAGGACCGTAGAAGAACATGTTCAGGCCTATAGGGATGTTTTGATAAGATTGCAAGTTCAACATGAAGATGTGGCTTGTAGACTCTTCCCCATGAGCCTAGACAAAGTGGCCTACGAATGGCATATTTGCTTACCTACTGGTTCCATTACGTCATGGACGCAAATGGAGAATGATTTTGTCAACCAATTCATGTCACCATTAGATCCCACAAATATCTATAATCAGTTAATTACATGCAAGATAGGCCAGGGTGAGCCAATTCAAACTTTTAATCAGATATTTTTTTTTTGAAAAAATTGAAAAGACTTGTATTAAAACAAAGAACAGTTACAAGTGGGAGAGAGAACATCCCAGCCGAAAGCAAAGAAGCAAGACTACAACAGGGCACGAAAACGCGACATGTCATGAAATCGTGACATGTCGCGAATCGCGACATGTCACGAAATCGCGACACCAAGCCAGCAGAGACCGCGCCACAACAACCAGTCGCGAAATCGCGACATGTCGCAAAATCGTGACCTGTCGCAAAATCGCGACAGAAAGTCACCGTGGCCGCTAAGAATAAAAAATGTCACGAAATCGCGACGGCACAACGCCAAAGCGCCCAGTCACCAGAAGTGTCACGAAATCGCGACAAGAAAACCGAAAAGCGCCTGTTCTCCAGAAGTGTCGCGATATCGCGACCAGTTCTCCCCTTGGCACCAAGTCTGCAAAAGTGTCGCGATATCGCGACAAGTTTTCCCTTGGGCATCCTTGCAACAAAAGTGTCGCGAAATCGCGACAAGATTTCCTCATGGCACCCATTTCTCGAAAGGGTCGCGATATCGCGACAATTTTCACCCATGATACTACTTCTCCAAAACTATCACGAAATCGCGACGAGTTTGTCCCTTAGCATTCTTTCTTCAAATGTGTCGCGATATCGCGACGAGTTATCTCCATGGTGCCCGGTTTGCAAAAGTGTCACGAAATCGTGATGACTTTTCTCCTTGGTGCCAGATCTGCAGAAATGTCGCGATATCGCGACGATTTTCCCCCTGGGTGCCCAATCTTCAAAAACATCGCGATATCGCGACGGCTTTTCCCTTTGACCTCTGTTCACCAAAAATGTCGCGATATCGCGACGTTTTTCCCCCTTGATGCTTGTTTTCCAAAACTGTCACGAAATCGCGACGAGTTTTCCCCTTAGCGTGCTTTCTTCAAACGTGTCGCGATATCGCGACGAGTTATCTCCTTGATGCCCAGTCTGCAAAAGAGTCACGAAATCGCGACGACTTTTCTCCTTGGTGCCAGTTCTGCAAAAATGTCACGATATCGCGAAGATTTCCCCCCTGGAAGCCCATTCTTCAAAAATGTTGCGAAATCGCGACAGCTTTTTCCTTTGACCTCTATTCACCAAAAATGTCGCGATATCGCGACGATTTTCCCCCTTATCGCACATTTTCCAGAAACGTCGCGAAATCGCGACAGCTTCCAACCCAAGGCTGCGACTGTGAAACAAGTCACGAAATCGCGACACCTTCCCACCAAAGGCCGTGACGGCGCAACAGGTCATGAAATCATGACAGTTTCCCTCCAGAGGCCGCGGTGGTAGAACAGGTAGCGAAATCGCGACAGCTTCTCCCCAAAGGCCGCGACGACGCATCATGTCACGAAATCGCGACAGCTTTCCAACAAAGGCCGTGACGGCGCAACATGTAGCGAAATCGCTACACCTTCTCTCCAGAGGCCGCGATGGCGCAACAGGTAGCGAAATCGTGACAACTTCTCCCCAAAATCCGCGATAGCGCAACATGTCACGAAATCGCGACAGCTTTCCAGCATAAGCCACGACGGCGCAACAGGTCACGAAATCACGACAAAAACCATCCTTAGCATTTTTCTTGCTCATTGTTGCAGGGTTCATTCCAGACCTTGTCTAATCACTTCATCAACCAGAGGCATGTCACTATGCAGCTGCACCCCTACCTCTTTCTCGGCACCCATCTTTGCAAGGAAATATACCACCTTATTAAGATCTCGACTCGCATAGACTGGGATCACGTCATCTAATTCCTTCCATAGTTCCTTGATTTGAGAGATCAGAATCTGCAACTTCCAGGCTTTCGGAGAAAAGTTCCGCATGCAATCAAGAGCGCCAACCAGGACTTGAGAATCGGATTCAATAATTATCCTCCGATGACCCTGCTTGACAGCCCAGATGGAGGCAGATTTGATAGCAATGGCTTCAGCTTCATTGTTTGTGGCTCTACCCAAGCCTTGCAGTTCCCAATAGAGCACTGTCCCTGCATGATCCCGACAAACAACACCGATACCCGCACTACCCGGATTGCCTTTTGTAGCACCATCAGTATTGATTTTGATCCAACCTTCTGGAGGAGGTTTCCAGCTAGCTCTGTCTTGGCTCTCTTCCCCCTCAACTCCCTCTTCCAGAGGCCCAAGACCAACCTGATTTTCCGCTTCAGTATAGATGGCAATAGTTTTTGTGACTTTGCTCCAGATGACCTGCCAAACTCCATCAATTGAGGAGAAAGTTTCCCTAAAAATCTGAGCATTTCTCTCCAGCCATACTTGCCACCAGATGAAAAGAACACCAAGTTCCCAACCAATGCGGAGAGCTACAGATTTAAATCTGCCTCTTTTCCATTTTTCCCAAATATTGGCACGATTCAGATCACCATTGGCCTGGAGTTTATAGTGAGAGAACCAGCGCTTCCAGATCTGACGCGTAAAAGGGCACTCGAACATCAGGTGATCAGCAGTTTCTTCATGCTTGTGGCATAGAGCACACTGAGAGGGACCGATGATTCCTCTACTTCTGAGATTGTCAAAGGTGAGAATTCCTTTGTGCATAAACTGCCAGGCAAAGAAGTTGACTTTCGGCCAGCCCTTGGAATGCCAAATCTTTCTCCAATCCTGAACCAAAAATGAGTGTGGGGGAGGCTCTGGGAGGATCTTCTCATAGCCGTCCTTTACAGTATAAACCCCAAGGTTCCCATAGCCCCAAGCTATTTCATCCTCCTCATCCCTCCCTGTGAGGAACCTTTCTGTCAAGATTTTATTCAAGATGGGTGCCAGCTCCGGTGGGATAGTAATTGGCCACTCCTCCCACCTTTTAAACTTTTTAAACTTATACCCCCCCAATTGGCTGGTGTTAAAATAGCTTTCAATTTGAATCCAACCCTTGGCTTCTATAGCGGATTTGACTGGAAGTAATTCAAGAAAAGTAGCAATGATGGGAGGATACTGATCCCATGAATCAGTCCAGAAACGTGCCTTGTCCCCTCTCCCCACTTTCCAGAATAATTGGTCTTTGATGACCTGAGATCCAAGCTTGAGAGCCTGCCACACTAAGGATCCAGTGCCATCCAGGGGGAAATGGCCCACCTCATTGTGGTGGACATGACCTAAATATTTACTGGTGAGGATTCTGTTGAATAAGGAGGTTGGCTGGGTAATCCACCTCCAATACATTTTTCCAGCCAATGCTCTGTTATTAAGCTTGGAGCTTCTCAGTCCCAGCCCTCCTTTATCCTTAGGCTGGGTAACTTTATCCCACCCAACCAAGGCCCATTTTCTCTCCCCTTTTGCACCTTCCCACAAAAATCTTCTTGCCATTTTGTCCAGCTCTTTCCATATAGTATGAGGGGCAGCCAGGATAGAGAATTTATAGATAGGCATGGCCTGAATAACTGACTGCAAGAAAGTTAATCTACCCCCATAGCTTAACCATTTGTGAGACCAATGATTCATTCTATCTTTGATACCTTCCAATAGTTCCTTCCAGATATCTGTTTTTAATTTTTTGAAATGCAAGGGAACTCCCAAGTAAACAATTGGAAGAGAAGTCCTTGTGAATCCCAGGATCTCAATAACTCTATTCTGCAGTCTTTGGTCAAGATTGAAAAAGACCACTTTGGACTTCTTGTCATTTAGGGCCTGGTTTGAAGCCCTAAGGTAAACATTAAGAGTATCCCTGATTCCTCTGGCTTCCCTGAAACTGGCCACACCAACCAATCCAGTATCGTCCACAAACTGCAAGTGAGTCAAAGTTTCCTCCCCTACCTTAATACCTGTTAACAGGCCTTGTTGCCTTCTCCTCAAGAAAAGTCTACCTAGTCCTTCAGCCAAAATGAGGAAAAGATAGGGAGAGCAAGGGTCTCCTTGACGAAGGCCACGAGTGGCTCCAAAAGGGTGCGAGGGAAGACCCTTGATAAGAACCGAATAAGAGGGCGTAGAGACACAACTCATGACCCAATCAATCCATTCCTGGGAGAAGCCAAAGGCTGCCATCAATCTAGACAAAAAGCTCCACTCCACTCGGTCATAAGCCTTGGACATATCCAGTTTAATGAACATTCCTTTATTACCAGATTTTTGCATAGAATGGATAGCCTCCTGAGCAAGAACCACCCCATCCAAGATTTGTCTTCCCTCAACGAAGCCCCCTTGTTCTGAGGAGATGATGTTGTGAAGGAGAGGTTTGAGTCGCTCAGCCATTATCTTAGTGATTATTTTATAAATCACATTACATAAGGCAATAGGTCTGAAATCAGAGATATGAATCCCCTCCTCCCCTTTTGGAATTAAAGTGATAAAGGTGTGATTTATTGCCCTAAGCATTCTTTTATTAGTTCTGGATTCCTCTGTGACAGCCAAAACATCCTCCTCCAAAGTATCCCAAAAGGCCTAAAAAAATTCAATAGGAAAGCCGTCTGGACCTGGAGATTTGCCAGTACTCATACTAAAGACCACATTTTTCAATTCATCTCTATCAATGGGTCTAAGTAGGGCCTGATTGTCTTCTTCAGAGATAATAGAAGGTATGACATTAATAACTTCGTTCTGAGCCTCAACATCTTGCTCCATACTTTCTTTAAAGAGATTAGAGAAGTACTCGATTGAATGATAGTGCATACCAGGAAGAGTATCAAAGGAGTGACCATTCTCATCTTTTAGGGCTTCCATGTTATTCAGCTGTCTTCTAGCGCAAGCTGACCGATGAAAGAATTTGGTATTTCTGTCCCCTTCTGATAACCAAGTATTTCTTGCTCTCTGTTTCCAGTAAATCTCCTCTTGGTTATCAATGGCCTCAACCGCATTGCGCAAGGCATCATCCTCAGATTTGAGTTGTTCAGTAATAATTCCTTCCCTAAAGAGTTTCTGAACCTCCTCCCATCTAGCCACCAAGGGGGCCTTTTGAAGCTGGAAATCTGACTTATTTTCTTTCCTCCATTGTTTCAGCTGAAGTTTGACAAAATGAAGCTGCTTATGAAATCTAAACATTGCTGTCCCAAAAGGTGGACGGCCTTCTTCCCACCATTTTGGAATTTTCTCTCGAAGGTCCTCCTTTTGTAACCAAAAGTTCTCAAATTTAAAAGGCCTGTGATGCTGCCTTGTCATAGTCCCTCCCTCCAACAAAATGGGAAAGTGATCTGAAACTGGGCCCTCCAAAATCTGGAATTTAGTGTTCCACTTTACAAAAGCCTCCTCCGAGACCAGAAAGCGGTCTAGCTTGACCTTCCTACTGTGTGGCTCCTTCCTCTTGTTAGTCCAAGTAAAGTAGGTTCCAGGACCTTTAACATCCACTAATTGAAAGGCCTGGACTTGGGCAATCAAAAGCCGATCCCCTGGATCCAAAAATGGAGTACCACCTTCCTGATATCGAGCAGATAATTTTGCATTAAAGTCTCCTGCAATAATCCAGTCGAAGTGCTCCCTAGAGGACCTCATATTATGTACAACATTCCATTGAAGCCTCTGACCCTCAAGGTCTTGGGCCCCATAAAAATTAGTGATTAAGACATGTTCAGCTGTGACATTATTCCTAAAATGAGATGTGAGAACACCCCTCCAAGCTATATGTTCTAGAGCAGTCCAGTCCAAGGGATTCCAAAGAGTTACAATCCCCCCGGAAGCACCTTGGGCAGCCACATCCATATAACCAGCGCCCCTCCAGATTCTATTAACTGTTTTATACATAAGATCTAGAGACATTTTCGTCTCTTGAAGAAGCAAAAAGTCTGTTCTACATTTTCCTAAAAGTCCTTGAACAGCATATTGATGGGTTCTACTGTTTAAACCCCTAACATTCCAAGATTGAATAATCATTGAAAACCTTGAGAGCAGTAAGAATCAATTGTCCTCACCGATCCTCCATTGATCAGCTTGTCTCCTTGAGCTGCAATCAGGTCCTTATTTGACTTTTTGCCCGCTCCTTGAGTGTTGCTATTTTTGGATCTCTTTTCCACCTGAGATATCCCCAGGGCTGGCCTTTCTCTATTTTTTTTTACAATTCCCATGCTGACATCCTTAATTACTGGTGGCGCTTGGGAGTGCACTATCAGTGCCCCTGCATTTTCTGGCTGTAATGACTCAGTGGGCTCAATCACCTGTTCTAAGACAGGAGGAGAAGAAGGAGAAACATGAGTGTGGGCATGGACCTCAGTATTCCCATCCACGCCAACCATGTCGTGGTCCTCCTGATCCACTAATGTCTTAAAAATTTCATATCTGTTGGCTGGCTTGGAATGTAATTGCTCCTTACCATTTTTCTTTTGCTTTCTCCTTCTTTTTGCCTGTTCAAAGCCATCTTTCTGACCCTCATTTTCCTGAGGAGTATTGGGTGTTTCTTTGGCGGGAGTAGACCTACCCTCTCTGGGGCGATTTGGCATACCGTGCGGGGCTTCCATTTTGGTGCTCAAAATATTCGGGCAAAACCTGGCCAAATGCCCATGTTTGTGGTAGACTCTGCATCTGAAGGGCAGAGCCTCATAGTCTAACTGTTGGATCCAAGATATTCCTGCCAGTTCCAGTTCCACCTCTGTCGGTAAAGGCTGGCTGATATCCATTTCCACGCAGATTCTAGCATAGACTCCAGAGTTACCTTCAATGGTGTCCCTGGAAATGCCCAGGTGTCTACCCAGAGAGTTACCAATCATTTCCAGGACCTGCTCCCCCCAAAACTCCATTGGAAGAGCGTACAGCCGGATCCAAACCGGGACAGCCATGGGTTCGATGCGAGGATCAAAGCCCACTCTCCAGGGTTGAACAAATAACCCTGCAGGGCCGTGGTTTCTCTTCTCCGACTCAAACGCCCTGTTTCTATCAGCTAAAGAAGAAAAGCTAACAATGAAATAACCGTTGCTAATAAACCACAGGGAGTACTCACCAAGGGGCTCCCAGTTCTGTCGGACCCAAGTGTTCAAGAAATTCAGGGTAGGTCGGATACCCATGAATTTACAAATCAAATCATGTTTGGCTTTGTATAGGATTGTATCTTCGACCAGCTTTGGTTCGATTACAATCTTTGGTCTTGAGGCAGATTGGGGAAGACAACCGTTGACTCGATGCGGTGCTGAACTCTTGCCAGCATTCTTGAAGATCGTATTCAGAGTATTTCGCTGAGCTTCTCCGTTAGAAGACGAAGGATTGTCTTTTAGCAGTTCTGCGTAAGAGCTCTTCCTCCCAGAGAGAGGGTCTGGAGGAGACCCCATTGGGCCCTCCTGAAGCAGCAAGTGAACGTTCAGATCCACAATATCAAAGCACTATGGGAAACCACCTGATGTCCTGGATTATCCTTCGCTCCACAAACCCTAGAACATCGCCTGTCGCCTGCATATAAAAATTCCCGCCAAATCGCTAGAGCTCGTTTTTCACTAGTTCATCCAAATCTCAACTTTTAATCAGATATTTTAGAAGTGCTATAATAGAGCAATTCGGCATTTTGCCATTGATCCCGCAGTAGCTTTGCAAATATATTTTGGGGCATTGAATCCTATGACGAAAATGTTTGCAAGGCAAAATCCTCAAGTTACCACACTTGCTCTAGCCTACAACGAAGCTATGACCATTGAACAAAAAATGACACCACAGGGTTATGGATTTCCCCAGATGCCTATGGTAGGACAATATGGTCCATATGGTCAAGCTCCTATGATGAATCGAATCATGGCACCACAAATGCCAGGCATGAATGATTTGCCTTATCAACAACCATATTCATAAACACCCGCTTACACACCCATTCCAATTCAACCAATCACATCCATTCCCCCCATTTCTTCATTTTTGCAAAATAGTCAATAGACTATGCAAGGAGCTAGTCCGGTTAATTCTTAGGCTCTAGTTCCTTTCCCCAATCCAGTTCTGATTCATAGTGTGAATCCCTATGCAAATCAAGTGCCTCAAAATTCAACTCAAATGTTAAGTCAAGATCTCACTACTTACGCAAATCCTACTGGAACTAGCAATAACATAGCTCAACCAAAAGAGATTTATTCATAGGTTGAAGAGCTCAAAAAGATAGTTCACAAATTGAGTAATGATTTGGTTCAAAACCAGAAGTATGAATCCCATGCCCCTCACCCAAATCAAAACTTCAACAATAGAGGGAGACAGTGGAATACGAAGCCAAACAATGGGGGTGTGCCTTCCCCTATTGCTAATCAGATAGATACTTCTGTAGGACCAAGTCACTCTAGTTCCATTCTTAATATTTTTGATTTTGCATGGGAAAAGGGGTGTAGATTGCATAATACAAAGGAGCATAATGAAAGGAATTGTATCGAAATCGCTAGGTATGCCCATTGTCTCCAAGCTCAAGTGGATGATTTGGAATTTGTGCCAAATGAGGGTCCACCCCAACATCAACAAGGAGATGACAACATTTTGGTGGTGTAAAATCTATATCATAAAGAAAGTGAGAATGAGGAAGAAGAGGATGAAATCTTGGAACAGGAAGTACAAGATTTTAGAGAATTTAGAAAGGGGAACCATGGATACCATTTGAGGAGTAGGTTCAAAACCCCTAAAACATCCTCAACTCCACCAAACAACTCTATCCTTCCTCCTGATACTAAGGCGGATAATAATCCCCCTCCTCCATATGGAAGAGAAACGTCTAAGGACATGCAAAAAACATTGAAGCCTGAGAAGTCAACTTATGACATAGTGGAGGATTTAAGGAAGTCCAAGTCTAGCCTTTCATTTTTAGAGGCAGCTAGATTGCCTGGCCAAAAGCAAGCATTGATAAAGGCTTTGGACTCACCTAGTCAAATACAAGAAGGAAAATAAGTTGAATCTCACATGATTTTACGAAAGGAAAGACGAGATGTCCCTCCTCCTTTTTTATTGACTATGAGAATTGCTGGCAAGAATTTGCACAATTTTTTGGAAGACACGGGTGCCACAAGTAACCTCATGCCTTCAAAAATTTGTCAAATGTTAGGCCTTGAGCCTGTTTCTTCTAAATGCAAGGTGTTGCAATTGGATTGATCTGAGGTAAATGTGGTAGGGACCCTCTACGATGTTAAGATCCAACTCAATTTTGAACCTAGGGTCCAATAGGTGGTTGATATTTTGGTTGTCAATATCCCAAGTCGATATGGAATGCTACTTGCTAGGGATTGGATGAAAATTTTGAATGGTTATTTCTCCACTGATTCCTCACACATGTGGATACCTTGGAAGGGAATTTCTAATCAAATTAGAGTGGAAAATGAGCCAAGACTAAAGGAAATCATCACAGAATTCAACAAGCCAAATGAAGTTCAATTTTCTAAACTAGAGTTAGGAGTCTATGCTTTTGATGTTGAAAGAGCTACCGAAGAACCTCAAAAAGAAACATTTTCTTGTAGATCTTTTGAAGAAGATAATATCGTGTGGTTACTCAAGTTTGATGGATCTAATTCAAAACAAGGGGCAGGAGCTGGAGTTGAACTCACTTGTCCAGGAAGTAAACCATTGTTTGCTGCCTATAGATTGCAATTTCCTTGCACTAACAATGTGGCAGACTATGAAGCCCTTATCTTTGGATTACAATTGGATTTGAGCAAGAAGGTTAAGTGTTTGAAAGTATTGGGAGATTCGGAGTTGGTGGTCAAACAAGTTAAAGGACAATATACCTGTCGTGACAAGAGATTGAGCCTTTATAGAACTAGGGTGAGGGACCTCATTGAGGAATTTGATGCTTTTAATATATCCCTTATTTCTAGGAAAGGAAATCGTATAGATGATTCTATTGTAGTCATTGCAGGCATGCTAAATCCAGTTGACATTAAAAAATGCAAGAATTTTTCCATTGAGTTAGTCCCTTGCCCATCAATACCTAATAATGTCAAAAAATTCTAAGTTTTTGAGAATGATAGACACATCTTCAAATTTGTCACCAATTCAGGTATTTTTGAGAACCAAGTGATTGATGAAGATCAAAGGTGGCAAGAAGAAACAGAAGGAGAAAGCGAAGCTACATTTCAATCCAACAAGATACCTAAGAACATTGTTTCGTTGGAGAAGATTTTTGATATGTGCTATAAAGATAGAAAAGAAAAAAGGGTTCCACTTCCTAAAGATGCTTGTGACCTGATCAATATAGGGAGTGTGGATAATCTGCGTGAAGTATACATTGCAAAGGCATGTATAGCTGATGAGAGGGAAAATATAATACATGCACTAAAGTATTACATGGACTGCATTTCTTGGAATTACAATGAGTTGAAAACGTATGATCAAAATGTTATTATGCACACCATCCCTCTAAAATCGGATTTCAAACCCTTCAGACAAAGACAACGACCTGTTAACCCATTACTTGAGCCCTTGATAAAGAAAGAGGTCAAGCGATTGTTGGACGCAAAGAGAATATTTCCCTTTAGGCACTCAACTTGGGTCGCTAATCTTGTTTCGGTGAGAAAGAAGAATGGAGAGATAAGGCTATGCATAGATTTTAGAAATCTCAACAAAGCCTCACAAAAGGATAATTACCCACTGCCATCAATTGATGAAATATTGCAAACGGTGAATGGGTCTGAAATGATGTATTTTCTCGATGGGTATTCTGGATACAATCAGATTCTTATTCATCCCAATGACAGGATGAAGACGGCCTTCACAACCAAATGGGGAACATTTGCCTATAGAATAATGCCTTTTGGATTATTAAATGCAGGCACAACATTTCAACGTGCCATGGATTATGCGTTTAAAGGGCTCATAGGTAAATGTATCATTGTGTATGTGGATGACATTCCTATGTTTTCAAAGGAAAGAGAAGACCATGTGAAATATTTGAGGAAAGTTCTCCAAAGGTGTAGAGAGCAATAAATTTCGTTAAATCCCAAAAAATGCATCTTTGGAGTGACAGAAGGAAGATTGCTTGGCCATATCATTTCAAAAGAAGGTATTTCCATTGATCCGGAGAGGATAGAAGCTATCCAAAACTTGCCTCTCCCGGGTAGCAAAAAGGAATTGAGATCTTTCTTTGGGAAAATCAATTTTGTGAGGAAGTTTATTTCTAGGCTTCACTGAGATAGCTAAACCACTGAATGAGATGCTTAAAAAGGATGTGAATGTTAGATGGAATGAAGAAAGTAGGGTTGCCTTTCAAAGCATCAAGGATGCTATTTCTATAGCCCCTGTCCTTATAAGTCCATATTATTCAAAGCCTTTCTTTATTTATGCTTTTGCATCTGAACACTCTTTTGCGAGTGTCTTAACTCAGAAAGGTGAAGATAACACAAAAAATCCCATAGCTTTTCTAAGTGCTCCTTTGAAGGATGCTCAATTGAGGTATTCCATTCTTGATAAGCAAATGTATGCACTTTTCAAAATAGTAAAAAAATTTAGACATTACATTGTGCATAGTAGGGTCTTTGCCATCGTGCCTGACCCGGTTGTCAAAACCATGTTTGTGCAAAACGAGCTAGGTGAGAGAAGAGGTAAATGGATTTGTACCATTCAAGAATTTGATCTTGAAATTCAACCCATGAAATTAGTTCATGGACAAGGACTTGTGAAAACAATTGTTGAGAACAATCCCCAAGTCACATGCCAGTATTCAAATGTAGAGCACATTTCTAAAGATGATTGGTATGTTGATATTGTGTATTTTCTACTAAATGGTAAGTGTCCATCATATCTTAATTCTACTCAAAGAAGAGCCTTGAGACTTAAATATTCCAATTATCTTATTAATTCTGGTGCTCTTTATAGGAAAAATCACGAGGGAATTTACCTATGATGCTTAAATCAAGAAGAAGCTACCAATGTCTTGCAAGAGTTTCATGGTAAATACGGAACTTGCCATGGTTCAAAAAATTCAACAGCACATCAAATCCTAAGAGTGGGATATTATTGGCCCCACATTTTTAAATATGCACATGCACACATGCGATATTGCCATATTTGTCAAGTGGCTGCCAATAGAGAAAGGAATGTAGCTATGCCATTGCAACCTGTAGTTGAGATGAGACCATTTGCACAATGGGGATTAGACTTCATTGGGGTTATTAACCCAAATTCTTCAGATTCCTATAAATTCATACTCACAGCTACAGATTATTGCACTAGGTGGGCAGAAGCAATTCCTACGAAACATTCCACTACGGATGTGGTAATAAAGTTCCTCAAAGATCACATCGTAAAAAGGTTTGGAATGCCCGATTCTATTGTAAGTGATAATGGTAAGGCTTTTGCTTCCACTCAATTTTCAAATTGGGCATATGATAATAAGGTGAGTTTAAAGTTTTCATCTAACTATTACCCTCAAGGCAATGGTTTGGCAGAATCTTCAAATAAAAATTTGTTAACCATCATTAAGAAGTTATTGGAAAAGAATTCTCGGGATTGGCACAACCAATTAAAATTTTCTCTTTGGGTAGATAGGACTAGAGAAAAAGAATCAATAGGGAATACACCTTATCATCTAGTTTATAGGAAAAATCCAATTTTTCCTGCAAATTTGAAGCTTCAAACCCTTCGTTTCACACAAGAATACCTTGGAACTGATAATCACATTGAGGCTAGATCAATTCATCTAATGCACCTTGATGAAAAAAGAGAAGAAGCCATGCTCCACATGAGCAAACATCAAGATGTGATCAAAATATGGTTTGATAAAAGAGCCAAAATTAAGTCTTTTAGGATCTCGGACTTGGTTTTATTGTGGGATAAAAAACATGAGGAGAAAGGGGATCACAAAAAGTTTCATTGTCTTTGGTTAGGCCCTTATAAAATTTATGAAATCCTAAGGGAGAGTAATTTTAGACTAAGAAATTTGAATGGGAAATATTTGATGTTATCGGTTAATGGGCAAGTTCTAAAGCATTATTTTAGCCCTTAAGTCATGTGAGATTTGTATCATATTGTAAATTTGTATATAATTTTTGGTTTTGATGTTGGTTTTGCATTTCAGTTTTGGTTTCAAGTTGTGTGTTGGTCCTTTGGATACTTTTGGTTTGTCTAAAAAAAAAAAAAGGAAAATAAAAGCAAGATGTCAACTTATATTCTTATGAATGTTGACTAAGACTAAGAGAATATGAAACATCGGAATTGTATTGCAGAAAGCTCCACGAGTATCGCAAACACAATAAAGAATATCGTTTGGAACTTGTGATGCATGAAGTTGTCAGTTTTACAAATTATGGAAAAGCAGGTGGAATACTCCATCTGCAGTTCAAAAGAGCAATGCAATCATCCATATCTCATGTTACATTCCACATTGCATATACATTTCATCTCAGTTGCATCTACATTGCAGATATAGTCATTGAAAAGGTGTCAAATCCTCTTAGGTTTATTCCATAACATATATTAAAAGGATCCTAAAGTTGGTAACTGATGCCCAAACTATCTTGAACCAAGCACGTTCTACACATGTTAAAGAGGATCTTGAGAAAAATGGTCAAAACCATACTTGGAAGAAAAGGTGAGGCAAAAGGAGTGTTTCGTGTCTGTCCTATCATGCAAAATAATCCTTAAAATGGTGGTTTTTACCACTCCCATAGTGCTTAAAGCCTAAAATCATAGTAGTAAGGATAGGGTTAAATCCCCATCGAACTTAGGTTGAGGATCCAACTCCCCAAAGCTCTGATTTGACCTTCATGTAGTAGTAAGGATAGGGTATAATTCTCGTCTCACTTAGGTTGAGAATCTGATTCGCAAAAGCTTCTATTTTGCCCATTCAAGAACTAGAAATTCCAAAGCAAATATTTTTCATTTCTTTATTAATATTGGATTGGAAGGATTGTACTACATGTCCCTTGCAAGGATGGGTAGTCATCCCCAAGTTCCAAGAAATCAAAAGTAAAGCCAAATCATGGATTATGGGGTTAATCTCCATCGGGGCTATAGACGCCTAACTAGCAGTGGAGTACGCTCATGCTGGCAACATGACTTGTCTAAAAGCAAGACCACTGATCGCTCAAACGAACAGGCTAGCCTCGACAGTTTCATCCATAACAGGTTAAATCATTTTGTTCAGGATGAGGTAATGAACTCCAAATTAGAGTAGTAAGGATAGGGTTAAATTCCCATCTCACTTAGGTTGGGAATCCTATTCCCCAAAGCTCTGATTTCACTTACACTTGCACATGGGTTCAAGATGGTAATGACACATAACCAACTTTGGGATCTAGTAAATTAATTCAATATACACATATTTGGTCCTAAGAGGGTTTGACAGTTTTAATATGTTGTTCATGGTACTAGAAAGTTTGAGCCTTTTGCAAAGCATGGTTGTTATATCTCTAGCATATTTTTCATGCATTAAATCCTGCACAAATCATTCATAACCTTGCATATGCATTTAGGTAAAACTGACAATGGAAAGTTGAACGAGTTTCAAATGATAGGGAATGAAGCACCCTACACACACCGAGCTGACGCTAAATAATTCTAATGCTTCATGTATTTCTCGTCTAGTTTCATTCTTTGGATATTTGCTGACACTCGTATTTGAGTTTGTGTTTTTTTTTCAGGTTGGGTTCTCACCGAAATGCTCAGGAGCATTTCCCAGCAGAGTCGCCATTTTTTGTGGCTATTCCACAACGTACCCCAAAATTGGGGACCCACCTTTTTATTTTTGGTATTTGGGTGTTTGCATGTTGGTTTTGAGTGTCTAATGCTCGGTTTGTTTTTGAATTTGCATTTATCATTAGTTTTTTTCAATAATATTTTCTAGTCGACGATATTTTATTGTCGACGACCTTTTCTCGTCGATGATATTTTATTGTCGACGACTTTTTCTTGTTGACGATTTTTTATCATCAAATTGTTGTCAATTTCTTGTCGACAATTTTTTATCGTCAAATTGTTGTTGATGATTTTTAATGTCATTTTGTTGTCGACGATTTTTATCGTCAATGTTGTGTTAGCAATGTTATTGCTAATATTTTGTTGTTAACATTGTGATGGTTAAATTTCTTGTTTTTATCATTCATGTGCAATGTGCTTGTGTCATATCAATTCAAGAGAAAGTTATAATAAAATATATGTCTATATGCATATCTCATATACATGTATAGATATATGAAAATAAAAATAAAGAATAAAAAATAATAATATATATTATTATCTAAATATATTTGATATATTTATAATAATATATATTAATAAATAAGTAAATATATTCTTATATAGTTATATTACATATTATATATAAGAATATGATAAAAAAGAAATATAAAAATAAAAATATAAGTTGTGGAGAGTAAAGGCGACGGGAGAGCTCTAGTTACCAAATAATGGGTGTTGGAATTAAAGTCTTAGAGCAACTAATGTGTAATGTTATTGATCTAAAAGCTAATTCCATGGAATTTTATGTGCATGCAGGTATTCGATGAGGGCATCCGTAGATGTGGGGTTTCGAGCACCTTCCGGGGAGAAGGACAGTGTGGCACGGCTACGAAGGTCTTCCCATAAGATGGCAGAGCCCACCTCATTGATGTGGACAAAGCAGACACAGGATGGTAGCTAGAAAAACTGTGACACGATGTCGAATCAGATGGACAAACCTGATGACATGGGCCAATATGGTGAACAAATGATGTATAAAAAGATGTTGCCAATGGATGGAGCTTAGTCGAATGAGATGGACCACGGACTTATGTGGAGAAATGACCAATGGACTACTTGGACGTCGACCATGCATCAACAACCGAGACCGGTTTCAGTGAGGATGTGGACTAGAATTTGAGAGTAGCCAGTGGAGTACGAAGAGGCCTAGGTATCGAATGTGGCAGCATATCGTGGCATAGAACAATCTTAACAGCAGTAATGCATGGACGAATGACTGTGAAGATGAGGTATATCGCAGAGACTCGTCATCATCGCTGCCCAAATGAATATGTGTAGTGTTGCGCTAATACAGATGAATAAAAAATTAAGTCTACCGAAATGGAGGCTCGATTTCATTTTAATTAAAACCTGCCACATGTTCAACAAAAGGACTAGCTTCCCGAAAATAGCTGCAAATGTGAAGACATTATGGAATGAATGGGTCTCGATAATGACAAATTCGAGCAAAGTAAATGACCTGTAGAGGTTGATGAAGTAAAAGGATGCCCATAAACATTTGTAGCAAGGAAGCCAAATCATCAAAGCGATGACATTGGCATTGAAGTGGAAACCCAAGGATTCTAGTGGTGATGTGGACAACACACGACCTGGCGACTCTATTGGGGATTTGGACACCTTGAAATCGCATGTTAGAGAGAGCCAAGAGACTGTTGAATCGAGAGGCAGTGGGGTTCACACAGGCAGATGCCGCTAGGTGTCTCATCGAACATACAGTGGATATGGGACGAGCAAATTTTGATGCCTAGAAGAGATGAGAAGACGAACAAAGATGACATCGCAATGGTGGTGGACTAGGCATTTGTGGAAAATTGCAGAGGACCTCGACCAACGCAGCACCGATGATGAGTTATGAGTGTCGAGCAGCTAAGGATGCTTGGTATTGTGGCCCGTGTAGATTTTAACATCGAGAAAAGAATAGACAGTAGGTCAACCCCAGGGTGCACCGAATGTGGATGCAGGTGAGGTAGTTTAGCATGGATTCTCCTCGTAATCAGTGAAGATGAGATTACTGTAATGGTTTATGCCACCATGTTTGGATGGGAGGAGAGATGATGATAGTATCCAGAGTAAACTCAGGGAGGACATCAAGGAATTTGCCATGCGACTATCCATTGAAAATCTCGGTAGATGGCAATACGACAAATCGAATGACATGGGTGTAGTGGTGATTAAGAAAAACTAGGACCTCTAGCACACAACCAAATGCACAATATGTGGACTCACACGTGTGCGTCAAATGCATTGGATAAAGGAGGTCTAACAAGCAATAAAGGATGAATGGTAAGGTTTAATTTTGAATCATTGTTATGATAAAGGGATAGAAGTGATGTGTATTCAAAGGAAAGGATGGGTGCTTCCCCATGCAAAAGGCACGTGTCATGAAGCCTTAGGGATGGTAGTGCGTTATCGAAGGAGCATTCTAAATAAAGATAGTGAAATCCAACAGTTATAGCCATTGTGCATGAGATCCGTAATCAAAGTGTCTCATCTTGGTAGGTATTACCAAATGTTGCCGAGGTTCACTAGGAGACAGTTATGAACAAAAAGCCTACGCAGGAAACAAACCTAGGGATTCGAAATCAAACAGAAATAAAATGAGATGAAATAAAAAAAAAAAAAAAAAATCATTGGAAATGGCAGTGAAGTAAAATGAAAACAGACGAAGACCAAGAGTTGAAAAGAAAAACATTTCGAGGCCCAAACAAAGAGCCAAAACAACGAAGAGGCATGGGAAAGCGGAACGAAAGGCTTTGGGAAATGAAACGAAGGGCCACAAAACGGAGAGTCAAACCAGAAATTTTAAAAGGGGAAGCAAAGGCATGCACAAGGGTTGGAAACTGCTGCAAGCAAAGTTGCAGATTTGAAGGCAAGAGGGCTATTCTGGACTTGTTTGGGGCTGTTTTTCTTCCATGGACTGGTTTGGGAAAACCAAAAATTTTGCTATTGTAAAATGACACATTTTTAATGCAGGAGTTTTCAGAAATTTGCATCTTGTGGGCAAGAAAGAAGGAGATTCTCTTTGCATGCTATGGATTTAATGTCTATTTTTTTTTCCTTTTTCAGATTTCGAGTTTGTAGATGGAGTTAATGCAAGTTTGCTTGGTTGCTTCATGTGAATACTTGAACCTGAAATTTATTTTAAACCCTAGGAACCAACACTTAGTCTATGGGGATTGTGCTTGTTTTTCAAGTCCAATAGGTTAGGTTGCATGCATGGAAACCTCACATCTTCGATTTTGTCAAAATAGGATAGCATCATACTGAATGCATTTTATTTTCAGTTTTCTATGTTTTCTTTCAACTTTTCTGCATTTTATTTTCCAGAAATTTTAACTTTTTTTTTATTTTCAGGCATTAAAATAAACATTTAAAAATTTTCAAAATCCAAAAATAATTTCACCATTGCGTAGGTTATACTTCAGAATTCCAATACGCACTTTGAAATTTCATTTTTGGAGTTTTTTAGTATTTTTAAAAATTCATCGAAGTTGTTGTTTTACTGCAGATTTTAAAAATCCGAAAATAGAAAATTTCCATTTTAAGGTCAAATTTCATTTTTTTAGTTTTGTTTTGCACTCATGAGCCTATGATGACATTCCCTTCATGAAAATTCCAATTTCATTGAAGGAGTTATGTTTTATGGCACTTCACAAATTTCCGTATTTTGAGCCTAAAATTGCCCTCTCTTCATAAAAATTCTAATTTTAAGAAAGTGGGGTAATTTGAGTATTACATTGAAGGTCATTTCTTCAAAGCACTTAATTTTTCATCTTAATGAAAATTTGATTTCATCTAAGAGGGATAAGTTAAAGTGACATTTAAAGCCCTTAATTTAAGGCCATAAATTATTGCCTCTTTGCGAAAACCTATTTCACCAAAGAGGGATAGTTTATCGATCACATTGAAAGCTATCTTCATCTTCATGATAAGAAGCCATATTTGGACTTAATAAAGAAGATAAAATCTACCTTAAAACTCTCAAGATAAAAGGAATTAAGGCACTACATCGTGGTCATATGAGAGCCAACTCACATTTGCTTTATTTTGGTTCAATGAACAATCACTAAAGTTTCATGGTAAAATAAACCAACATTGCCCCTTGTTTACAGTTACTTGCAATCACTAAGGTGTTCCAAGCATTTAAATTGAATATCTTTATTTGAGATTACTAATATACATATGCAAATGCTAAATATAGTGAAGACCTTGGAGTTGTTTATTTAACTTCTTTGCAAGAGGGGATTTGGAACCCAAATCCTAAGGGAGAGTGTATTTTCATAATTGGGTGAAAATACCACTCAACAAGTCATCATCAAGAAAAAGATACATCTGACGCATGGGAGCTATGTATTGGCTTGGCAATACGTTTCACCCTCCAACATTGACGATAAGACGTCAGGCACGAATTTTTTTTTAAAAATAATAAAGAAATAAATTAAAAAGGAGAAAAAGTCAAAAAGAAAAAGAAAAAGTCAAAATAAAAGAAAAAGACAAAAATAAATAAGACAAAAAGTGAGTAAGAATAAATGAAAACCCTAGAGGTATAGACGGCATGATGTGGCGTGCATGCATGAAGATGGTTGCAATATGGCAGTTGCACAACAATTTGAGATATGGTCATGCAACTATAAAAGGAGGAGAGGCAATGCATTTGGCACACCATTTTTATTTTGTAGGAGAAAGAAAGAAGAGGCGCAAAATAGCAGTGAAGGAGAATGACAGAGTACACCAGATTCTATGCAAGCTAGGGCATCGAGAAGACATCTAGAGAGATTGCACAGGCATCTAGGAGGAGTGCATAGACATCTAGGAAGATTGCACAAACGTCTAGGAAGAGTGCGTACACATCTAGGAAGAGTGCGTAGATATCTAGGAGGAGTGCATAGATGTCAAGAAAAGGAGACAAGACGCCTAGGAAGTGTAGATGGTAAGATCAGAGAATAGAATATGGTAGGCATAAGTGAAGCCATCTAGGGCAGAAGTGAATCTGTCTAGAGTAGATACATCTAGGATGACAGACGTCAAAAAATGATGAGACATCTAGGGTGGCAAGAAGACGTCTTAGATAGAATATAGACGTCCAACGCCAAGTAGATGTCTAATTGGTAGTAGACATCTAACCGGTAGTAGACTTCTAATAAATAGTAGATGTCTAGCAAATGTTTTGGTGTCTGACGATAGTAAGACATATATAAAAGAAGAGAAGACATCTGGAGAAAGGAGTGATGGTTAGCTAGTGAAATTTATGATTATATCAATCTAACGTCTAGCTAGACACAGCGGATGAGATCGATGCCTGATAAAGAAGAGAACTGGATTAGCAAATGACACAAAAAATCTAGAAAAACTCCAATTCGATCAGAACCAGAACCTGAATTAGTGGTTGTAAAAATACTGAGGCACCAACAAGAGCATGGGATTCATGGTCAACTTGAAATCCCAGATGGAGGACAGGTTTGAAGTAAGAGAGAGGCAGTAGATATTGCTACTCGTAAAAATAAGGAAATACACCACAATAGCAAAGAGTCGATTCATATGGATGATATTACCTAGATATGTCCAACAGGTGATTTTTACCGATAATGGTGGGTGGAAGCACCAAAAGATGATCCGAAATGAGCAAATATCAAACAAGCAGGGGTGCATTTCATTCTACAAGCTCCAAATTTTGATAAGGAGTTTTTCAAAGAGTACCTGCTTCAGATGCTGGAAACATATGATGAGGAGAAGAACATCAACCAAGTTCAGGTGGGAAATCACATAGTGGTAGTCAATTTCTCTCCTGCAACATTCCAGCGCACATTTGGGCTACAACATAAGGGTGTTTTAGTGGTGAACAAAAGAGTGGAATCCAAGAAAATGCTAAAGTTGATTATGAGTATCACAACCCTGAAGGAGAAGATAGATGCTATTTTGGGCACTCACGGTGGAAGAGGAGTCAAAAAATGCAATTGAGGAATAAAGGATTGGAGGTCATAATGAATTTCATCATGGCTATATTGTCAGGGGAACAGCGTAGTTTAGATCTCCCCATTTGGATGATTCCTTACTTGCAGGGAATGGAGCAGGGATAGCCTATGATTGGATGAAACATCTGTCACTTCGTATTCAGGCATTCCTGATGTGAACAACAACGAATTTCTCTATGGCATTTCATGCCATCAAATTGCTTCTAGATGTAAATTCTATATTTGGAGTACAGATCTCAGACTTGGGCTATTTGAAAAAACTACTTGACTTAGCACCATCTATCTAT
This sequence comes from Wollemia nobilis, assembly GCA_028583015.1. Lineage (NCBI taxonomy): Eukaryota > Viridiplantae > Streptophyta > Pinopsida > Araucariales > Araucariaceae > Wollemia > Wollemia nobilis. Next base: position 5,766,407 of record JAQPPZ010001028.1, read on the forward strand.
CGATGGATGGATACTCAAGTAGCAAAGAAGACAACACCAGTGAAAAATGCCTGTGTAAAGCAGATATCACATAAATCATGATAAGATAAACTAGTGGCCACTCTATAAGGGGAGGATACAATGGTTGCACAAGTCAGGGAGGAGAAGTCACAAAAACAAAATATTGTTCACTCACTGAAGGAGCCCAAGAAAAATAAAAAGGGGTGATTCGATGTGCCACCTCCAATTTTATCCCAGGAAGCACTACAGAAGATAGCTGAGAATTTAGAGGTAACTCATACTCGGGAGCAACAACAGTCAATATAGGAGGAAGTGGATTTTGCCATACCTATAGTTTTTCATGAGTAGACAATCGAAACCAGCTCGGCTACACGGATTGGACCCCGGAGTACTTTGCAGAGGTAGATTTTTGGGGCAGCACGGGTTCACCTAGACTAGTGGTGGAATCATTGGCAAGACCAATGTTACTAGCAGATAAATTGATCACATTTTCACTGGAGGATATGTTTGCAGCAACAACACAAGAATTAGTCGATATAAATAATTCAAGAATAAACAATAATCTTGGGGTAGAGGAGGGCCTACCACCAGCTACAAAATAAGTGGCACCCAAGGTAGAAGAACCCATAGTAATAGAAGAAGTAGAGGTGTCAAAGTAAATGTAAATCCCCATATAAGAAGGGTAACAACCTCCATAAGTACCAGATATTCAATAATTGTAGCAACAGGAGGGCCAAAACAGCCAGATTCCAGTTCAGTCTAGAATAGTCACAGAGGAGATAGATAGGTCAACTGTTGCTCAAATGGATAAAGGGAAAGTAGTAATGTAGGAGGGGAAACAAAAGGATGCTAATGCTAAGAAATTTCTTGTACAAATATCTAACCCTATGGATCCATAAGACTCCATGGATCAACAAGCGATAAACTATTTTATGAAATTGGGAGGCATTATGGATAGTTTATGCTTGCAATTTGATATGGCATGTGTAGGTCAATGGAATAAGTGGCAGATCTTGATAGAGGATGAGTTGGACTGATTGGTGAAGTGGGCAACACAAGGACCTTGGTGCAAGAACATTTCCAGCATATACGGGTCCCACCCTTGGTCACTGCCTATTGACAATTTGAAGACTATGGAGGGTGTAGAACAATTGCCTAAAAAGACACCAAGTCTATATCTGGAGATAAAACAAGTATATATTTATGGCCATAATGTTCATCCCCCTCATCATCCTGTGGAGCAAGGCTCACAAGTAGAGGTAGTACCTGAATTACTGCCAATTTATACACAGTTGAATTTCCTTGCATATCTGCTGAGTTGGCTGGGAGAAGGGATCAAATATGTGCACTCAGCAAAGCAGGTGGTTGAAAAAGAAGCCAAGGAAGCTTTGGAAGGAAAGGATCGCCTCTTAGAGCAAGGAATGACATGGATGGATGCAGTCAAATAGGAACTTCAAGAATTAGGACAGACGTTGGAGGATTTGAAAGCCCAACTGGAGGAAAAGGACCAATAGCTATCTAAATCAGAAGCGGAAGTCTCGTGACTTAAAATTGCAAAAGAATTACTAATCAAGAAAATAGAGACCTTTGCAGCCAATAGGGGTGCACAAGAGCGTGCTTGGAAGTAGGAAAGGGATAGTTGGAAAATAGAAAAGGTAGCTTTACAAGAGGAACTGTGACTGGTAAAACAACAAAAACCTACCCCTTCAGTGTCAGAACAACGTATGAAAGAAATTTTCTTGTGAAGGAAGACATAATTTTTAACTATTCTTAGACAAACAGAAGATCATACCAATGCCTTGGGATTTAAATGGGCGAAATATTATAAGTATTCCTAGAGGCTCAAGAAATATCAAGAAGCCATGAAGGAACAGCTTGAGGAGTACCAGAAATTGTTTTAGGCCACTATACAATAGGACCCAACACCCATAGAAGCTGAAACTCCTCCAACTGAACAGAGAAAGTTGTTGAGGACATCGAATTCTTCAAAGGGGATGATGGATGTAGACAATATTTCTAAGAAAGATAAACCATGAAGAACTAGCTAAAAATAATATCCATCAATTTTGATTGTATATAACATTTTTGGTATGTTAATTGGTCTTATGATTTTGTAAAATCAGCTAATGAATGTAAAAGGTTTATTATGTACAATGAGCACTAGAGGACAAAAGTAGCCATCATTGTATTATTTGACTAACTAGATAGTTTAGATGTTTGGTTTTTTTTTTACGTATAGGTTAGCAATAATGATGTCTAACGAATGGTTAAGGTGGTTAGGAGTGAAGTAGTTGCAGTAACTACTTCACCCTCCTATATATACCCCCTTCAAATTTTTAAACATATCATCATTATGCTCATAATGCCAATGCTCTTGTGCGAACTGGTTGTTCTGCATGTTTGGTGATCTTGTGCGTGTTCTAGTAATTGCAGGTTGTAATGCAAATAGTACTTAGTGGTATGGTTGCAGTGTTGCTTTGACGTGTACTTGCAGGTTCTGTTGCAGTGGTAGGGACAAGAATCTAGAGTGTTGTATGTATGAAAGATTGGAGTACATAGGGTGGATTGTGACTTCTAAGTTCATCACCAGATAGATAGTCGTCTATTCCAAACATTAGACGTCTAACCCTCAGGTGTCTCCTCTTGTGTCTAGACGTCTAAACTCCCTTGGTGTCTAAGTCTACCTTTCAAACGTCTAGTCCAGTCTTCAGACGTCTAGCCCTGACCTCTACATGTCTAGACCTATAGACGTCTAGCCTTGACCTCTAGACGTCTAGAACTACATAAATCTAGCCCAGATCTGTAGATGTCTAATCCTAACCTGTAGACGTCTAGTCCTAGCCTATATACATCTAGTCCATAGATGTTTACTTTAAAGTACTCAGACGTCTAGTCTGTGATGTCTACTCCAGACTTCTAGTTGTGACGTCTAAAGACAAGTGCATTCAGACTTCTAAACCTTTGATGTCTAGACTTAACCATTAAAGATACATAACACCCAAGTCTATAACTGGTAATCTTGACTATCATCATCCTTTACCCTGGGAATGTACTCACCCTTGTCTACAATTTATGGAAGAAACCACTAATATTAGAAATATCTTCAACTAATATTGGAGGAAAGGGATGTAAATAAATGAGGATCGTAGTGTCTCTTATGAGATTTTTACCAAGGTGAGATAGGGTTATCTCTTTATTTTTCTTTTTGTTGTGGGAAGATAAAATTTATAGAAACAAATAAGTATCACTTTGAGTGAAAGATAATCCCATTCACTAGCTCAAGAAATTAACTACCCACCCTTCTATTTTCGATGTTTCAACTTAATATTTTCCAACACTTATGTAAGTACAGTAATTTGTATAACATCAATGGTGCATATGAAGGGTATTTTCCCAAGGGGATTCCATAATTTAGAGCCTCACAGAGATATTATGGGGGTAGTATGTTTCTTCACCAAAATAATCAAAACCTTGAGTGGGTGTCATGATCTGGGAAGTTAGAAAAACCTTTTCTCTTGTCATTCCTTCCTAATATATCTTTTGATGTCAACTATCTTGGAATTTTTACCTTCATTTAATTTATAAGTGGTGGGAATCATGTATGAGTATTGGTATCTCTACAATTTTTATAGCCTCTCTACCTTTAACCTCATTCTATATTCAAATTTGATGGTGATATTTGGTTTGGATAACCAACTTTATGCAACCAGGTAATACATCACTAAAAAATAATGGTTTCTTTTATTGTTGTCTACATACCAATTCAATATTATCCTTCAAAGCATCAAACTATTGGAGTAAAATTTGTATCATAGTTATGCTTCCTAGGGTTGTAGGAAAACACTCCATTTTTAGAATCATATATTCTCCATTACTCAATGTAGCCCACTTATCTAGAATCATTTGAGCATTCTCAAGAGTCATAAGTGAATCCTTTTGTTTTTCATAGGATATGCTTCTAGGATTTTATCCTCAGCCTCCAATAACAATGCTTGCTTTGGTAAAAGTGTCTCATCTTCTAGTTGAGCCAATATTCCACCTTCCTTTAATAATTTTAAAGGACTGCTCATAATAACTTCTTGGAAAGGAAGATGATATTTGTAACCTTGGGTGCTTCAAGCATCTTAGTAATTTTGATCTCACAAGTAATCCTAGGAATTTGATCTTTATTTTTTGAAATTATCTCTTTTAAGATTTGAGACACCACCTTTATGTAACTAGGTGACATAGCATCATGTAACCATGATGTCTCCTTTTATTTTTCTTCCATGACCATCCCAAAATCATCTTTCAAAGCATTAGATTATTGGGATACACACTTTAATCTAGTTTTATTCCCCAAAATTATAATAAAATGTCCTATTTCTAGGATTATGTCTTCTCTATCACTCAACATAGCTCTATTATCTAAAATTATAGGAGTTGCAAGTGAATTCTTCTTCATTTTTTGAATAGAGTCTATTTCTAGATTTTATCTCTAAAGAGGGATACTTCTTTACAAAAGGGTCCTCAACTTTTCTCTAGATATTGCAAGCTTAGATTTCTCCAAGATTAAATCGGATGCTTTATATTTTGGATTAGCTTCTTTTATTCCATCATCCTCTAGTATTAATTCTTGCTCAAATAAATATATCTCGTCTTCTGGTTGTAGGATATCTTCTCCACTTACTACATGATTCTCTCCCCTAAAAGAGATCAAAAGTATCATATTTTGGGAGAACAAATAATTCACCACTCTTTGGTGATTTATGAGGATAGTATGGGGCGACACTTGGATATGAAGATGAATTTTAGGAACCTTAGTGTCTCAATTATCTCAACAAATTAAATATCATATAGGATCCCAAGAACTTGATAGTCTTCTTGTAAAATTTTATCATCAAGAGAATAAAATACTTTCATGATAGGTGATTCACATGTTAATATTTTGGACATTGTATTGTCTCCTTTTTCTTCATATTCTATTTCAATTCCTCTTTCTATCACTATTATATACTCAAATTTATCATTTAAAGAAGGCACCAATGCTTTATGATTCATTTGTATTTTTTCCCTTGTTATCTTCATTGGTAGGACATCCTTAAAAAGAGAATTCATCATTTATATAATCTTATGGGTATGCTCATGTAATTCTATGGGCCTCTTTCAATATTTAACCCTTAGTGGGAATGGTTAATCTAGATTTATGGATAACCTTGCTTAAAGGGTAATATATTATTATTTTACTATAAAGTTAACCTCAAGGATAGGTGAATGTCAGCTTGAGGTTAACCTCTTATTGGGGTTGTGATATCACTATAAATACCCCTTAAAAATGATCTATCTATATCATAAGTGTGAATTAAAAACAATATATTGGGGTGCCTAAGAGTACCTACCTTCTAGTTTCTCTTATTTGTTCCCTTCATCTCTTTACTTTGTTTGCTATTATTATATTTTAATCACTTCTACCTCTTTTTGCATATGATTATGGTGAAATCATGTTTTATAATGTTTCTAGAAAGAACTATGAATTCGAACACACATATGCTCTCAAGGCCTTTGAGATCCAGCGATAAACATAAGATTTTTCAAAGTCTATATTTGGGTCTTTTTCTTCATTAGATTTAGAATCTCCAATTTGGTATTCATGATCATAATTAAGCTCTAGAGGATGAACAATATAATTTCCTTGAGTAATGGATTGAGTGATAGCCTCTTCTATTTTTTAAAATTCTAAAATTCACTGCTTCTTAGACCTAGTAGTCATTTTGAATCCATTGGAAGAAGTAGGGGGAGCCATAAGGGCAAGCACAAATTTACTCAAGTACAAATAGGGTTTTACTAAAGTTTCTATCCCTAATCTAGCCAACTATAAAAAACCCTTATAGAAAAACAACATCAAATTTTCAAGGCATCCATAAGAAAAAGAGGAAAGCTACAATGGTATTATTAAACATTAGACTAACAACAAACCTTTAGTAGTAAACCTACCAAAACCTAGGAGCTAAAAAATGAAAATTAAATAACCTCAAAAGGAGGACTTTATATTGTATTCACCAAAATATTTGTGAAGAAAAAGGATATCTCATACAATAACACAAGTTAATACATGATATACCAAAGTACTCAAACCAAGATAGTAAAGTTATTGGTAGATTGTACAAAGAGAGTCAAAGACAATGGGAAAGAATTATTCTAAGCAAGTACATTGATACCATTGACCCAAGCTTAATATTTATTACATTCTCACTACCAAATGGTTTTGCACAATGGAATAGTTTAAAAAATCAATCAATCTAGTGATTAGAGGTCTAAGATGGGTGGTTGGAACTGGATGAAAAATTTCTACTTGGATGGATACTTGGTGTGATAAAAAACCACTCATACTAGATCCAATTTTGAAATCGTGGATGAGATTACTTCAAGATAAACATAGTGATAGGGTTTTAAACATTATGTACAAATATCAGGAAGGAAGATACAAGTGGAGAGAAGATTGTTTTACAACTATAACAGACATTGTTGCTTGGAGATAGTTGAGTAGAAAATAACAACACTAATTATTTTATGGGGAGTCAAGGATAAGTTAATTTGGGAGTTGAATAGGTCAATAGAATACACAACAAGAAGTGGATATAATTTAAGGAACCAAAAAAATATGAATCCTACAAGAATATGGATAGATATTTGGGATATCCCAAACATTCAAAAAGCTAAAATGTTTGTATGGCTAGTAGGTCATAGGAAAATTTTATCCTGGGATAACCTTATGGAAATAGGTTTTCATGGCCCCTCACAATGTGTTCTATGTAAAAAGGAGTAGGAGAGTATAAACCATCTCTTGGGACATTGTTCAATAGTATGGGAATTATGGGAATGGATTCTTAATATGTTTAGTAAATTCATGATGATGAAAGGAAAAAATGAAGAATGGTTAAAGCAATAGCAAAATACTTGTAAAAGTAACGTGTTATAGGCAATCTAGGATATATTGAAAAATACCATAGTTTGGACTATATGGATGGAAAGGAACAAAAAATTATTTAAAGGAAAGGAAACTAATTAAGAGGTAATGAAAATAATTTTTTTTATCCATAGAGGAGTCTAAACAAACCCCATAAACTCACCCAATCCCTACTATTGAAGCAAAGAGCCTTGATAGATGGGTTCAGGTCATCAAAAGGAATTATGATGTTGGATATAAGAGAAAAAAAAGGAAGGATCTAAATGAAATCTAGGACTTGCAGGAGGATGAGGAGGAATAATTAGAAATAATAGGGATGACATTTTGTCACATTATAATTTTAATTGTGGACTTAAGATAAATAATGAAGTTGAAGCTTGGGAAAATTTGAAGGGTTAAAAATATGTAGATAAATGAAATGGAATAGAGGATGGATAGAAGGCAATTTACTAATAGTAATAAATATAATTTTAAGGAAAGCAAAGGCTCCATGGAACATAGAAGAGATCATTATGTAAATACAAGACCTTGCTACAGACATTACAGAAATTAGGTTTACACATACGTTAAGGGAAACAAACAAATGTGCAAATAGACTAGCCAATAGAGGGCTTTTAATAGAGGATCATGAAGTTACATTCTATTTTCCATGGTTAGAGGAAGTAGTATGTTTAGTTGAAGCTAGCAATAAAATCTTGATTATCTAAATAAAATAATGATTGAGATTTATTTTAATGTTTTCCATTTGTAAAATTTGTTGTATTTATAACATTATTATATTTCTATATAGACTATTTATTAAAATTTAGTGGTTGCACTTATGCTTTAGGAAGGAAACTAGAAGTCTAGATCTAGTAAAGTAGACTATGATAGTGCAAATTTTTGGAAATATTACTTTACTAAGATACAATGCATAGATAGTGGAATTGAAGTTTTGGTATTGTGAAGGTTACTGCAAGAAAACATCAGGAAAAGGATATTGAATTTTAGAATATTTCTCTTAGTAAAGTAATATTTCCAAAAATTTGCACTATCATCGTCTGTTTTATATTTCTCTTAGTAAAGTAATATTTCTCTTAGTGAAGGTTGGATACAAAGAAATTTGAAGATTTAGAAAATGAAAATCAAGAATTCAATTTTTTTATGAAAAAAATGTAGGTATCTAGCTCTAGCAACTCAATTGAGACGAGAATTGAATTTATTTGTAAACTCTCAAGCTCTAAAGGAGAGAGTTGTTATTTGTCAAGGGTGGGGAACTTGAGTACAACACTATTTTTTCTCCAACAAAAAAAAAAAACTAGATAATAAAGCAATAAGTAATTAGAGTTGAAACTATTCTAATCTAAACAAAAACTAAAAGATAGAGTATTCATGAAAATACTACACTAATATCATCCATTAAAAGTGAAATATAGGGCTAATCCTAATGCAATAAAATGAACTACTTGACACCTAGGGTATCAAGGACCAAAACATCTAATATTAAGCATAACAAATTACTCTCTTCCATTCTATCTTACTTGCTATATCATCATAATAAGAAATGAGACATCACATGGATTGTATGTAGAGGATACGATATGCCTTGGAAATTGGTCCTTAAGCAATTGTTCTTGATCTTTGACTATGAATCCTAGTAGTGTCCTATCCTCCAGTGAACTAGCAATCATAGCTTTAGTTGTACCTACAAGGTAAAGAGAGAGAGAGAGAGAGAGAGAGCAAGAGTCATATGTCATAGTAGCAATAGAGGTAGAGAGCTGAAAGAAATATTAGCAAGAGCATATAAATAGTAGCAAAATATTTTCTATATGTTTGATAAGAAAATGAGAATATGAAATGAGTATTTATAGTAGATAAAATAATAACTTTCCTTTTTTGAAGTCAATAGCCGAATTACACCCTTTTTGGAGCTATAAAATTATAATTTATAGATAAATGAAATGGAATAGAGGATGGATAGAAGGCAATTTACTACTAGTAATAAATATAATTTTAAGGAAAGCAAAGGCTCCATGGAACATAGAAGATATCATTATGTAAATACAATACCTTGCTACAGATATTAAAGAAATTAGGTTTACACATACGTTAAGGGAAAAAAACAAATGTGCAAATAGACTAGCCAATAGAGGGCTTTTAATAGAGGATCATGAAGTTACAGTCTATTTTCCATGGTTAGAGGAAGTAGTATGTTTAGTTGAAGCTAGCAAGAAAATCTTGATTATCTAAATAAAATAATGATTGAGATTTACTTTAATGTTTTCCATTTGTAAAATTTGTTGTATTTATAACATTATTATTGTAGCACCCTAAAATTGGCGCAGTTAAACCCTTAGTAAAAAGATAAAAATTTGAATTTTAACCTCGAAACCGCCCGTTAACCGCTCACCCCATTTTTTGTGCCATTTTTAGGAGTTTTTTTGACCATTGGACGATATCGTCGCCAATCAGATGAAATCATCCCAGATCAGACGAATTCATCTGGAATAGAACGTCCAGATGATTTTGTTCCAAAATCAAATTTTCATAATTAGCTTCTGTTTTAACAACCTCTCCAACTTGGGCAGAAGTGTGTCTGCGCAGTTGGAGATTCCTCCACTGAGGATCTCCCAGATTGGGATGATCCCCAACCTCCTAACCTTCCCCTAATCCTATATAAACTGGGATTTTCTTAGTTTATCCCCCTAGTTGACTAATCCCATGATCCCCTGGCTGATTTTCCCTGCAACTTTAGTTTCTCGTGCATTAGAAAACCTTCGCACCATTGTTTACATTGTGTATTTCAAGCTTTTCTTATAGGAATTTTACTATTTTTTAGCTAGAGAAAGCTTGGATAGCCGCTGGCGATTCCAGATGATTTCGGACGATCCTATCATAGATCGACGACGATCTCGTACGATTAGAGGCGATCTCAACTACAGTCCAGATTGGGGGAAATCAGAGCCTGAAGTTTGCATTTTTTTATCTTCTCTCTTCATTTCCTTATGCATTAACTTAGTTTATTCTATTTCGCATTCTGGAGTTCACCTCATTTAGCATAGATGCATGATAAAGTTAAAATAAATTATTAAATTAATGCATTTTCTTTAATTTTTATCTAGATTTATCATTTAGGCATGTTTACTATTATTTCTATCATTTCCCCTTGCTTTTGTAGTTGTATTTTTGGTATTTGGTATCTGTTTCTGTGATTGCAAGTTTCTGACAAATTCGTCTGACGAATTCGTCAGGTCGACGATGATCTCGTCTGATCTCAGATGACCAAATGTTATCTGAGATGATTCTGTGCAATTTCAGATGATCATGTAATATTTGAGACGATCTGGATTTCTACAAACCTCATAATATTCATCAAACATCCGAAATTAGGTACATTCTATCTCATTTAGGACACTTTCTGTGTTTAGCATTTATTCATGCTTTCTGTATCCATATAAATTAGCATTGGCATATAGAATATCTTAGATTCATCTTGGCCAACCTAGGATTATGAATGATCGAATATAAAAATGAACACACCAAAACCATTCTCAACCTAGGCATGGAAACTATCACTCAAAGTTTCCTGGTGAACCCACCATCTGTCGAAAATTCACCCTTATACCCCTCCTCTGAGAGGCGCAACCTTCAAATGGCCTCTCAGTTTGAGGTATTTTCCCATCCTTCTCGCATCCCCCTTTCGGGCGTGGATCCTATAGCCTGAAGGTAAGGATGCAAAAAAATTGGAGCGATACATTTTGGTGAACCCGACATGAAAACTAAAAACCTTTTGAAAACAAAAAAAAAAGGGGGGAGAAGATTGTTAAGATTGCATATCATATTTAGATGGTAGATTATAATAAAATATGAGTTGTCACCATAAATGTTGAAAATAAATTAGCAGTCATAGAGATTACTTCTTTTCTTAGAGTATCTCAAACATATAAAGTCTCGCATTTATGGGACGAACTTAATAGGAGATTGGGTATTATTTCATCTAGGTCAACAAAACTTAGGCAAATTAAGAGGTTTGTCCTAGATAGAATCTTGGATCCTGATCAGGTGACTTTGTACCATGAGCTTTAGAGAGCTTGCCATAGGTGGTTAGCTGATAAAAGAGCACTTGTGTCTTTCGAGTTGTACACCTTTGAGGAATACCTCGACAATGCAGTTGTAGTACATAAATTTCTATCTCGTATAGAAGATCAAGAGGTCATTCTTACGGATAGAAAGAGATGGAATAGATTTCCTAGAGCTATGTTATATCGAGAGTATTACCATGAACTTTATTTCTACAGGTCAGAGTCTGAAACAGATAATATCACCATAGCACACTTTGTCAAATTCTTGAAAAACCATTTCCAATTTGAAGAGGAGCATTTCATGACTCTCGATGAACTTGATCCTATTAATGATATCCATAAACTATTTATAGAAAACTAAGACATTCTTTTATTATTATTATTTCTTGCATTTAGTATGTTATTTTTTGTCTTTATAATATTATCATAAAAACAAAAAAAAACAAAAAACAAAACAAAAATCAAAACATTTTCTTTTAAGTATTATAGTAGGTATCGCATATATATATATATATATATATATATATATATATATATATATATATTTGCTAAAATGTAAGTTTAAGCATAATGACTAGACTTAGGAACGGAAAATAGACTAAAGTAGAAGAAGATTGGTTAGGAAAACCATTAAATAACCCAGATGTCCTTCCTGAAGACCCAATTCAGGAATAAGGAACCCTAGACCAACAAGAAGAAGATTTTGTTGTAGGAAATGAACAAAAAGAAACTGTTAGAGAGGAAGGATCCTCATCCCCTAAAATGTCTCCGGGAGGAGTCATTACTTTTGAGAACATGGAACATTTCTGAAAGTTCCTCAATACTAATATTGGCACTCTTAATAGAGCAGTCCATATGGACAAGGATCAAATTAGTGACACTCAAGCAAACCTAGAAGAAATATATCACACACGCACTAATCCCTTGTCCTTCGTTGATCAATAAATTGATCAAGCTAGACCATCCAATTTGAATATGGCCGCTATAATCTAGAACATGCAATAACAACAGGTTACTCAACCACCTAGAGTGTATGTTACCAAGCCTAGAGTTATTCCCACACAAAATAAACCTTCATTCACTGCTCTATTTCGCCAAGCTATTGATCAACATACCTCAAATCAACAAAAGCCCAAAACAAAACCAAACACCAATTTCCAAAAATATGGGATACAACATAATGCTACTACAAATCTTCTTCATAATACTCTCCCTACCAACCATTTGCATAATAGCAATATAGCATCTAATCCTTACGTCATGCCATCATACGCTCACAAATCCCATACTCATGTACCACCGAACCAATATGGTGGACAAACTAGTAATCTGGAAGCCATGGTGAAACAGTTAGTCTCCCGCATGGACCAGATAGATCCCTACCGTCCCTCGTACAATTATCGAGAGATGTGTAGTCAACCTTTAGATACTATAGTCGTAGCACAACCCTATCCTAAACACTTTCCTATGCCTGTCTTACCTATATACAAAGGAACCGAAGATCCCATAGAGCATCTTCGTATGTTTAGGATAGCATGTCATGATATATCACATGATGACTTGTTATTACTAAAAATGTTCTCAAAAATTTTAGGAGGAATGGCATTAGAGTGGTATTATCAATTACCCACTCATTATTTGAGGAATTTTGAAGAAAAAACCGAGTCTTTTGTTCATCAATTTAGTGCCTAAATCAAAATGCATGTAACCATTAAAGATTTGTACAACTTAAAACAAGACAAAGATGAATGTTTTGTTGATTTCCTAGCTCGATGGAGATAGTTGATAGGAAAATTGCACTTTGTGTTACCTTATTAGGAAATGTTGGATATCTTTATCAATAATTTACAAGAACAACTATCCTATGAGTTATCAACTGCTACCTTGACCACCTTCGATCAAGCTATAGACTTAGCTCGAAGAGTGGAAGATGTCCTCATTAGGAGAGGTCATCTTAAAAAGAAAGACGATGAGAAAACATCCATAAATCAATATAAAAATAAACAAGTTGTAGGTGATGGAGTCACTGATAGCAGAAACATTGCTAATTTTAATGTTGCAAAAACAATGAAGAAGTTTATACTGAAACCTCTTGATAAACCACCTTGAGAATTTACTAGATTAAATCAACCTCTATCAACCATTCTGCCACAATTATTAGAACTAGGTTTGATCCAATTACCAAATATCCGGGAACCTGATCCAACTATACCCGGATACAAAGCTAATTTACACTGTGATTTCCATAGAGGACCTAGACACGCTACCAACTCTTGTAAAATATTAAAATATAAAATACAAGACTTAATTGATAACAATGAGATGGAGGTGCAAGCCTTTCAACCTAAACAAAATCCTCCTAATAATGCTCAAAAGAACATCCCCCAAAATCAGAATCAGAATGCCAATCAATCATTGGACATATTTCAATATCCTTTACCAAAGCATGGTAAGGAGGTGGCTAATCAAATTGAGCATCATAATGTTCCCCCTCCTACCCGATATGTAGGGAATATTAGTGGACATTTACCTGCTCATGATATGTAAATATTTGACACAACTTTATCCATGGTTACGACCAGACCTCTATATAATATTCGGACACCTGATCTTAGTGATACATAATACGAGACTGAAAGTGACATGGAAATCACATCAAATCAATCGAATAGTTTTGAAGATGAATCGGATGCTATTCAACCTATCACAAATTCTATGGTTTTGGAAGAACCATTTCCAAGAAGAGTCACTACTAGACCATCTTCTCACCAATCACTTTCTAATGAACAAGCCATAAATTCTAGACCAAGACCCATTCATCATCCGCAAAGTAATATTGTAGGTACCATCGGAGCTGTTACTAGACAACAGGCTCAAAATTCTCAACAAGATCAAACTCAGAACGATGGATCATCTCCATTTTTTTTGAAAATTCCTAATAAAGGGAATCGTGCGCCTAATGTTCAACCTAAACCTCCTTATAATATTAATGAACAATTATCAAATACTACAGCTAGAATTTCCCTTTGGACCTTTTAATATCTTCTCCTACACATAGGGATGAATTAATGCTCACATTAAGCCAAATGATGGTACCACAAAATATTCAACTTGAAGCCATGGCCAATACTATCATAACTCGAGAAATCGATTGTATTGACTTCTGGGATAGAGATATACCGCAACATAGTTTACATAAGGATAACCCCTTATATATTACTGCCCTAATTGGAGATGTAGTAGTTAAACGAGTCTTGATTGATAATGGTTCATCTTTAAACATTTGCACTTTTAACTTCTACCAAAGATTTGGGTTTAGAAGTGACGAAATTAAAAGAACTGATATGATCATAAAAGCCTTCAATGACGAAACACAAGAAACGTGTGGAGTTATTACTATCCCATTGCAAGTTGGTCCAAGAACCTTAGACATGACCGTGTTTATTATACATTGCCCTGCATCATACAATATACTCTTGGGTTGCCCTTGGATCAACGCGATGTGAGCTGTTCCCTCAAATTTACATCAGTGTGTTAAATTTGAATTTAAAAATCAGTTGGTTACCATTCATGGTGATCCCAGACCCTTTGATATGTGTGCTTTGGCAGAACCTATTGGAGTTCAATTTTGCCCTGCTCTGTCATCCACACATCCTAATTCTCATTATCCGTCTAAACGTGTGGAACACACACCCATAACATTATCTACTTTTTCTCCATCAACTCCACATCTACATATAGTTCTACCATCTTCCGAACAAACCACATTAGGACCTCAAAAAGATCCTAAACCCACAACAAATGCTTTTTGTTTTACTCCTATAACTTCCATACCTATAGACCTGTCCATCGACATCTCTACAACATCTAAACCTACCAGAGGCATATTTTTTGCATCCGAAGATGTAGGAAATGTTCCTTCTACCTCTTACGCTCTTACTGATGAGCTCTTACCCGATTTATCTAAGATTCTTATATCTAAGATTTATCTAATGTTCCTTCCCTTATTTTAAGTAATTTGCCACTATCTCCTCGTACCTTGGGCCTCCCACAGCCTATGGGAAGTATTTACCAGGTCGAGATTTGTGCTTTTATCTATAAGGGATATGACTGGGGTAGAATACCCAAAAACATCAAGACTCATTATGATGGATATGCTCGATGTTATTTTACTAATGAATACATTAAAGCCAAATCTATAATGATTAAATTGGGATATAAAGGGAAAGGTTTAGGACCTTTCCAAAATGGTATGAAAGAACCTTTTGAGGTAGAACCATGGCCCGTCCGATGTGGTGTGGGCCTATTTCCTAGTAAGGGTTAGCCCTTCCCATTTTAGGATGATGACCACCTCATGTGTTACCAAGATTATTTGGATGAACATCATGCTTTGTGTTTAATGAATAAGACATTTACATGTAATATGCTATCTATAGCCTACCCTGAGATGATCGTTGAATCCGACAATGAGTTGGAGGGAGATATCTTCCATGATGTCTCCGTTGAGGAATTATTACATAACAGATTTTATTTTGATGGCTCTATACCTAGTATAGCCCAGATTGAGGCCACGACTCCTCAAGATGAATTATCCAAGCTAACCTTGAAATAATTACAAGAATTGGGCGTTTCACCCACCCCACCTAATTTTGAGAGAGATCTACACATGGAAGTAGAAAACGTCATAAAAATTAACATTGGAACCGAAGATAATCCTCACATAATCAACATTGGATCAGAATTGAGTCAAGACAAACAAGATAAACACATTGCATTTCTTAAGGAATATGAAGATGTCTTCACTTGGACATATGAAGATATGCCAGGATTAGACCCTTCTGTAGCTATGCATCACCTAGTAGTCCATCCGGATGCTAAACCTTTAAACAGAAACTTAGAAAAATGCATCTTAAAGTGGCCTTACTAGTCAAAGGGGAATTAGAAAAACTCCTGAAGGTTATTTTTATACAAGCCATTGATTATGGTGAATGGATATCGAATGTAGTTCCAGTAACTAAGAAAAAATCTACCAAAGTTAGGGTTTGCACAGACTTTAGAGATATTAATGTTGCATGCCCTAAAGATGATTTTCCTCTTCCCAACATGGATCGGATCATTGATTTTACTGCTGGGAGTGGAATGATATCCTTAATGGATGGATTTTCTGGTTATAATCAAATCAGGATAGCTCTTGAATATCAGGCTAAAATAGCCTTTATTACCCCTTGGGGGACCTTTTGTTGGAAAGTGATGCCATTCGGTTTGAAGAATGCAGGTGCAACATATCAACGAGCCATGACTTATATCTTTCATGATATGATGCATGATATTCTACATGATTATGTAGACGATATTATAGCTTGTTCCATCAAATAAGATGATCATTTAGATGACTTGAGAAAAGTATTTAATTGGTTAAGGGAATATCTTATCCGACTGAATCCAGCCAAATGTATATTCGGAGTTAAGTCCGGTAAATTATTGGGGGTTATAGTTTCTTTACGTGGCATTGAAATTGACCCTCTCAAGATCGCGGCTATCACTGATATGCCCGCACCCACAAATATATCTGAATTACGAAGTTTACAAGGTAAGCTTCAAGCTATTCTTCGCTTCATCGATAAGTTGGTGGACAAAACATGACCCTTTCTTAAGCTTCTTAAGAAAGATATCTCTTTTCATTGGGACGATGAATGTCAGGAAGCATTTGAACTCCTCAAAAAATATCTCCTTAACCCACTTGTGCTTTCACCACCTAGACCTGATTGCCCATTTATCTTGTATATTTTTGCTTCAGATTTTGCCTTAGGAGCTATGTTAGCTCAACTTGATGATGAGAAAAGAGAGTGTGCTAATTATTATATTAGCCGAACCTTAATCAGTTATGAAACACGCTACATAGCATTAGAGAAACTATGTCTAGCAGTCGCATTCTCTACATAGAAATTACGCCATTATATGCTCAGTCAGAAAATGTATGTTATTGCTAAATCTGATCCCTTGCGATATCTCATGAGTCGACCGTACTTATCTGGTCACACATCAAAGTGGGTTCTTGCACTAAGCGAGTTTGAACTCATGTTTATAGGATAGAAGTCTATTAAGGGTCAAATCATAGTAGATCAATTAGTTGTTGCACCCTTAGAGTCTACCCATCCCCTCATCATTGAGTTTCCTGATGAATGCCTTAAATTAGAGGTAGACCATCCAGAGCAATGGTCCCTATACTTTGATAGAGCCCGATGCATGAGTGGGGATGGTGCAGGTATTATTTTAATATCTTTATAGAAACATCTTATACCTTTGTCCTTTAAATTAATGTTTGCTTGTACTAATAACACTATTGAATATGAGGCTCTAATCCTTGGATTACAAGCTGCCTTGGCATTGAAAATTAAAAATCTATTGGTTTTTGATGATTCTCAACTTGTCATAAATCAAATCAATGATGTTTATTAGACCAGAGATGATAAATTACGTCCATATAAAGCATATGTCTTACAGTTAATATCTTTATTTGATCAAGTTACCTTGGAAGCTATTCCTCGAACTAGCAATCGTGCGACTGATGCTATGGCTGCAGTTGCATCTCTTTTACCCTTGGAGTTAGAAGACGAATATGCTACCATCATTATTCATCGACTCCAGGAACCCACTTCAAATAAATCATGCTTAGAACCTTTGGATGTGTTTCTAATCAACGAAACTACTCCTGAACCTTGGTACATTGATATATTTAATTTTCTTCAACATGGGTCATTCCTTGAAGGTTGTAATAGCAACCAGCACTGGTTATTACGTAGACGAGCAAGTCGCTTCATAATAATTGGCAATACATTATATAGGAAATCTTTTGAAGGTATCCTATTGAGATGTTTGAATCTAGAAGAATCTAGATCAGCTTTGAGTGAAGCCCATGATGGATCTTGTGGGGGACATTTTAGTGGTAGCGTCATTGCTAAGAAACTCCTTAGGATAGGATATTTTTGGCCTACCATGGAAAATGATGCACATGATTATGTGTGCCATTGCGACAAGTGCCAAAAACATGCTGACCTTGTCCATGTGCCTGCACAAGAGCTACAAGCTATTTCATCTCCTTGGACCTTTTCAAAATGGGGCTTAGACATCATTGGAAAAATCAACCCTGTGTCATCTAATGGACACAAATTCATCATAACTACCATCGAGTATTTCACGAAGTAGGTTGAAGCTATGCCCTTAGCTTCTTGCACTGAAACCCAAGTTTCCAAATTTATTTTTAATCAAATTATTTGTAGGTTCAAAATTCCTACAAATATCATCTCAGATAATGGAACTTGTTTCAAAAACAAAGATGTCAAAAAATTATGTCAAAAATACAAAATTCAACATCGTTGGTCCACTCCCTATTATCCTCAGGGTAATGGCCAAGTAGAAGCATCTAATAAAATACTAATCAAAATCCTTAAAATACTGGTCAACAAATCTGGCCGAGATTGGCACATCCAATTATATCCTGCTTTGTGGGCTTATCGAACTAGTGTTCGCACTCCCACGGGCACTTCACCTTTTGTTTTGGTTTATGGCACTGAAGCTATTTTTCCCTTTGAATTAGAAGTTCCTTCTTTGGCTCTACTACTTCAAGATACTTAAGTAGGAGATGAATATCGTGTTGGCAGACTTAGTCAACTGGAACTCCTATATGAGAAGCGCATCAATGCTTTGGAACATCTTCGTGCCTACCAAAACAAGCTCAAGCGAGCATACCTCAAGAAAGTTCATCATCGATCCTTTGAGATCGGCGACCTTGTCTTGAAAGAAAATCAAAAAAATACTAATGCAACTAGAGATCTTAAAGGTAAATTCGAGCCCAACTGGCTTGGACCGTATATCATCACTGCTAAATTTGGATCGGGAGCATACCGATTAGCTACCTTAGATGGTAAAGATCTTAAATAACCTATGAATATTATGCATCTTAAACACTATTATGCATAAAATCTGGTCATTTCATCATTGTATATATTGTTATTTTGCATGTTGTTTCATTTTAGTCATTCATATAAAAATTTCAAAAACAATCACATTGTGTATCTTCTCAATTCATCAATCAAAATCAAAATATAAAAACATCAAAATCTTCAAAAACATCTTTTATTTTCACACCTGTTAGTTCTTGAAGTATTGCAGTTATATTTTTAGTTATTTTGGATAAATTAACATTTATTTAGAATCCCGCACTTTCAAACTCACATGAATAAATCTCTTGATTTTATTTGGTATGATTATTAATCTCTCTTATATCAAAGTCCACGGTTGAATTAAATAAAGTTTTGAGCATAGAGAACTAATCTTGTTATTTACTTGAACCAAGCATATCTTTTCACATTAAAATGATTTCATTGCAAATTCGATATGATGCTACATAGTAGAAATGGTTTCTTGAGTGAAAAGTTTCCCCTGCTATCCTATCATGCACATGGTCTAGAATCTTTGAGAATTGACAAAAGGACAAGCTCAACCCTACCCAGAATAAAATTCCCTTGCTCTACAGCCAATCCGAGCAAGTATCCCTAGTATAGGAAGAAAAAGAAAATCAAGAAAAAACATGAGAAAAAGAAAAATATCATTTTGTACCATCTCAGCAATATTTCAGCATTATCTCAATATCAAGCAAAAAAAAAAAAGAAGAGAAAGAGAAAAGAAAAAGCAAACAACAATAAAATCCATTTTCCCTACCCTTTGAAAAGAAAAGAAGGGTGAATGAGCTTGAATCCCTGGAATTTTCAATTATTCGAAAACTGTGAGGTAAGCCCCATAACAGGCGATTTGTGCCCAACCCGCTTGGCCTTGGGTAATTCCTAGCGTGGTGATGTATGTTACATTAGCGACCTTCTTTTGTACAGACCTATGTCGGCTTATGGATTAGCTAGCTCTTGATGACCCGACTTACATAGTAGTCTGGTACGGTTACATGCATATAAATCATGGTCAACGAACACTTATTTGGTTAATTCAAATTACTTGTATCTAATTATCTTGCTCAAAATTGGTGAATGAACAATACAATTGCACACACATTTGTATTTGAGAGATTTTTGTATCATTATGATAGATCAAGATCGGCAATGAACTCACATCTGCACGTTGGGTTCCTTATAAATCTAAATTTTGTCTTTGGGATAATTTAAAATATTGTTTGCAACTCTTTTTGTAATAATTTCATCTTCTTATTTAAGAACATTTGTTTCGTATACAAACAATTACATACATTTTTTTCAAAAATCCAAAAATTCTTTCAACAACATATTCACAAATCCAGCAATAAAGTCACGTTTATACATTTTGTTTTGTTT
The DNA here is from genome assembly GCA_028583015.1 of Wollemia nobilis. Taxonomy (NCBI): domain Eukaryota; kingdom Viridiplantae; phylum Streptophyta; class Pinopsida; order Araucariales; family Araucariaceae; genus Wollemia; species Wollemia nobilis. The sequence goes on from JAQPPZ010001028.1 coordinate 5,786,752, forward strand.
ATCTCAAAATTAAAAATCAATCATGCAATAAAACTATTATATCAATTTCCTTTTTGGATTTCGTGATGATGGTATAAGTCTATACCTATAATTCTATGCCTAGCGCAAACCATTGTTCTAATTTTATTTTCCATTCATTATAATTTATAAAAACATATGGCTTACATCATTATGTCACACAATTGTGCTTTAACAAGAACGAACACATTTTTCTATTTCATTTCATTATGTCAACATTCCATTTTGCAACCATGGTCTGATTCCTAAGGAATTGTTCAAACACTTTATCACACTTAGGAATTTATGCCTAGCAAAAATCATATTTTTAATATCTCATGCATAATATTTTTATGAAAATCTGAAAACAAATCATCACCATCATCATTTTCATCATCACAACACCAAGTCTTAAGACAGTCTCTTAAGCACTATTTTACTTTTAACAATATTTTTATACTAGGATTAGCTTGATGACCTAGCCAGCGGCGACTCCATGAAATGGTCTATAACAGCGACAATGTCCTTTGAAATTATTGTTAGAAGCCCCTTTTATTTTTCATCAAATCACACCACAAAACAACCAATTTGTTTACATTAGATTATTTCATTTAAAATTTATAGCATGACATAAAATTATAATATTTCCAAATGACATAATTACATGAATAATCAATCAACAATTCTAAAAATTGAAGCATCATAAAACATATGGACAAGTCATATCACAAAAAGATCATATATATATATATATATATATATATATATATATATATATATATATATATATATATATATATCAAAATATTTGTACATCATATCATAACTAGATTGGTATGCCACAATCTATACCCTGGCATACTCAATCCTCTCAAAAATATATCCAATCCAATCTATAGAAGCTACTCTTGAGAAGCCCTCGAGCTCTCAGCCTCATCTCCTCTCCCACCCTGGCATGGAGGAGGTGGTCCCATAGAGGTCCGTGTTGTGTCTCGGGTCCTTGTCGTCGATCATGAGGATGTCCTCGATGATCCCATCCTGATCGGCTCTACAATGTCGGTTGGCAACTGTAACCTCTGGCCCTCTGGAATCAGCTAGAAGTATGCTCCTTGATAGAATGTGGTCTGAGCAATAGACTGTGCCAACTCCTGCATGCTTGCCCCTCCGCTTCGAGCCCTGAGCCGTGTAGCCTCATCCTACAGAGTCTGCACTTGAGCTCGTAGGCGAGCATTCTCAGCCCAGAGAGTCGCCATCTCGCTGCTCTCCCCCACCTTGACACCCTTGCCCTTATCGGGTGATGGTGGCCTCTCCCCCTGCTAAGAAGAGAATCCCTCCTCCCTCCTCCCTATCTACTACGGTCTCTACGGAGCCTGTGGCATCCTCTGGCATCTCTCTTGTAGAGATCATCACTGCTCTCTCCCTCTGTGACCCCGTGCTGCCTCAATGGCATCCTGGCGTCACCTCCCCATCTGTCGCACAACCACATGCATCGAACCCTGTGCCCTTGTCATCTAAGGAGGGTGGATGCCTGCGTACCAAGAATTATATCTATCAACAACCCCAGCGTCGTCCCCATCTTCTGGCTGGATGGGGGCATCATCCGCGTCCTTGCTCCATATTCGCTGCATATCCGAAGCCCCACTCAGTGTGGTATTATCCTAGATAGTCTAGGAGTACTCATAGTCCCTGAGATATGGGATCCCCTACTATAGACCGAACTATCACAAAACTTGGTCGTAGCAATGGAGCTCTACCTCCCCCCGCTCCATCCTCAGCCAGCAGACTCGCCTGATGTGAGCCAACTCCTGTCTATCCTCTCCCCACCTTGGATGCTCTCTCCATGGCCTCTAGGTGATCTGGTCAGGGATGAGGTCGTCTAGTAACCTCTAGGACATCGACAGATCTATCCACAATTATGACCCTCTCTGGAGCCACCAATAGAAAACTCGAGGTCTCTCTCGGTCAACCCCTATCAGTGGGAGTCCTACCGACATCCGTATCGCAATGTGATCCTAGCACCAAACCTGTAGTAGCGATGTCAAAACTAGACATCGGCCTCCCTTGTATACGACCTTGTGCAGGATCCTATACAAGCGACACAGTACAAAGCTACCCCATGCAAATCTGTACCCGTGGTCTCTCATGTCACAGACCACATCTGAAAGGAGCCATGGTAATCTACACCTGCTCTAGTGGCATAGCAGTAGGCCACCCACTACTCCTGCTAAAACCTGAGTCAACCTAGATGCCCCAAGCATCTGCCTCAGAGACTCGATGTTCACTTCACCCTTCTCCAGGGCAAAGCTCGGGTCTCTGCACAGCCTCATCATATACTGGCCTTGATTGGTCGCAGGAGTCATCAGCCATCCTTGTATGGGGATCCTCAAGATCCTCCATACATCCTCCAAAGTGGGAGCCATCTCCCTTGTCAATAATCGAAAGCACGATGACCCCAAATACCATCTCTTTGTTAGGGCTGTCAGTAGCCCCATGTCTATTGGTATTTTTGGCATCTTTGCCACATGCTATAGTCTGACCTATGCCAGTCGATCTCGCTCTTCCTAATTGAGCACGGCCACGTCATCCCTCAGCCCCTCATATTTCCATTCTTGACTTTTTAGTAATCCCCTCTACAAAATAAATAATCAAACAATAAAAATAATCAATAGATAATCATTAAAATCAGTTAAATTAATTTGATCTTCTAAAAACAATGATGATATTGTCCACCATTGGATGATATCGTCCTAAATTGGGTCAAATCGTCCTTGGTAGGACGAAATCATCTCCAATTTTGCAACTTGGGGATCGCCCCTTGTTGGACGGTATCGCCCCTATTTTGATGATTTTGCCCTGACGAAATCGACGATCTAGGGATGATTTCAACGAAATCGGGACGATTTCATCCCGACGTCGTCGACGGCCTAAAAACGGTTGTGATGCCCTAAAATAGTCAAAATTTAAATAAAAAATTACACAAATCCAATTAAAAACATAATTCACTAAGTTTCGATCCTTACCCATAGCCTACGTCGGACCTCTGTCGATCTGTGCGTGGTTTCGACCATTTTGTCTGCAAAGCTCTAAAAATAGTGAAAATGAACAGTAAAAATGAATTAGGGTTTTACTCTATTTTTCTTAATTTTATTTTAAAACAACATTTTTTTTTTTTTCATTTTTCTTTTCCGCGCTTTTACCTCAAACGTTCGATTTGGGTAAAAACACGGAGGGGGCACCATAGTAAGCAGTTGTACGATTCGACCTAGAATCGTCGTCTAAAAAATTGAGTGAATTTTTGCTTTCTCGTAAAACGGGAAGAACTTGTATTTAACGCATTTTCTTCGAAAAATTCGCTAAAGAGAGGGAAAAATGTAGCACCCTAAAATTGGCGCATTTAAACCCTTAGTAAAAAGATAAAAATTTGAAATTTAACCTCGAAACCGCCCGTTAACCGCTCACCCCATTTTTCATGCCATTTTTAGAAGTTTTTTTTACCGTTGGACGATATCGTCGTCGATCAGGCGAAATCGTCCCAGATCGGATGAATTCGTCTGGAACAGAACGTCCAAATGATTTCATCCCAAAACTAAATTTTCATAATTAGCTTCTATTTTAATAGCCTCTCTAACTTGGGCAGAAGCGTGTCTGCACAATTAGAGATTCCTCCACTGAGGATCTCCCAGATTGGGATGATCCCCAACCTCCTAACCTTCCCCTAATCCTATATAAACTAGGATTTTCTTAGTTTATCCCCTTGGTTGGCTGATCCCATGATCCCCTGGCTGATTTTCCCTGCAACTTTAGTTTCTCGTGCATTAGAACACCTTTGCACCATTGTTTGCATTGTGTATTTCAAGCTTTTCTTACAAGAATTTTACTATTTTTCAACTGGAGAAAGCTTGGATCATCGTTGGAGATTACAGACGATTTTGGATGATCCTGTCGCAGATCGACGACGATCTCGTACGATTGGAGGTGATCTCGACTACAGTCCATATTAGGGGCAATCAGAGCCCGAAGTTTGCATTTTTTTATCTTCTCTCTTCATTTCCTTATGCATTAACTTAGTTTATTCTATTTTTGCATTCTAGAGTTCACCTCATTTAGCATAGATGCATGATAAAGTTAAAATAAATTATTAAATTAATGCATTTCCTTTAATTGTTATTTGGATTTATCATTTAGGTAGGTTTACTGTTATTTCTATCATTTCCCCTTGCTTTTGCAGTTGCATTTTTTATCTTTGGTAACTATTTTTGTGATTGCAGGTTTTTGATGAATTCGTCAGGTCGACGACGATCTTGTCTGATCTCAGACGATCGACTGTGATCTAAGACGATTATGTGCAATTGTAGACAATCATGTAAGATTTGAGACGATCTGGATTTCTACAAACCTCAAAATCTTCATCAGACATCCAAAATCAGGTACATTCTGTCTTATTTAGCACACTTTATGTGTTTAGCACTTATTCATGCTTTTTGTATCCATATAAATCAACATTGGCATATAGAATAGCTTAGATTCATCTTGGCCAACCTAGGATTATGAATGATCGAATATAAAAATGAACACACCAAAACCATTCTCAACCTAGGCGTGGAAACTACCACTCAAAGTTTCCTGGTGAACCCACCATCCGTCGAAAATTCACCCTTATACCCCTCCCCCAAGAGGCATGACCTTCAAAGGGCCTCTCAGTCCGAGGTATTGTCCCATCCTTCTCGCATCCCCCTTTTGGGTGCGGATCCTATAGCCTAAAGGTAAGGATGCAAAAAATTTGGAGCGATACAATTATATTTCTATATAGACTATTTATTAAAATTTTGTGGTTGCACTTATGCTTTAAGAAGGAAACTAGAAGTCTAGATCTAGTAAAGCAAACGATGATAGTGCAAAGTTTTGGAAATATTACTTTACTAAGATACAATGCATAGATAGTGGAATTGAAGTTTTGGTATTGTGAAAGTTGCTGCAAGAAAACATTAGGAAAAGGATATTGAATTTTAGAATATTTCTCTTTACAAAGAAATTTGAAGATTTAGAAAATGAAAATCAAGAATTCAATTTTTTTATGAAAAAAATGTAGGTGTCTAGCTCTAGCAACTCAATTGAGATGAGAATTGAATTTATTTGTAAACTCTCAAGCTCTAAAGAAGAGAGTTGTGATTTGTCAAGGGTGGGGAACTTGAGTACAACACTATTTTTTCTCCAACAAAAAAAAACTATATAATAAAGCAATAAGTAATTAGAGTTGAAACTATTCTAATCTAAACAAAAACTAAAAGATAGAGTATTCATGAACATACTACACTAAGATCATCCATTAAAAGTGAATTATAGTGCTAATCCTAATGCAATAAAATGAACTACTTGACACCTAGGGTATCAAGGACCAAAACATCTAATATTAAGCATAACAAATTACTCTCTTTCATTCTATCTTACTTTCTATGTCATCATAATAAGAAATAAGACATCACATGGATTGTATGTAGAGGATACGATATGCCTTGGAAATTGGTCCTTAAGCAATTGTTCTTGATCTTTGACTATGAATCCTAGTAGTGTCCTATCCTCCAGTGAACTAGCAATCATAGCTTTAGTTGTACCTACAAGGGAAAGAGAGAGAGAGAGAGAGCAAGAGTCATATGTCATAGTAGCAATAGAGGTAGAGAGTTGAAAGCAATATTAGCAAGAGCATATAAATAGTAGCAAAATATTTTCTAGATGTTTGATAAGAAAATGAGAATATGAAATGAGTATTTATAGTAGATAAAATAATAACTTTCCTTTTTTGAAGTCAATAGTCGAATTACACCCTTTTTGGAGCTATAAAATTATAATTTATAGTCCAAAAGACATGCCTTCTTAACCCTAGGTGTAAAAACATAATAGAATTATAATCATACATCTAAGATCCTAAAATCCAATAAATGATCATGATCCCCACTTAAAGTGGCCATCTTGGCATCATCATTTTTTAGGATGCATGCTTTTGGAAACACGTGAAACACATCCCTTAATCACATCGCTATCCTTATTTTAGGATTTTAGAAAGGCTAACAAGTATAAATTACTAGAAAACGTGGTAGAAAAGTGACAACTAGGTGAACAAATAGAACTAAAACCATCATCCAAGATGGCTCGTTGTCATCCTACCTGGGCACTAATAAAATTAGTCCATCCCTATCCCTTGTATAGGAGGATGGGACTCTCCACCACCTACAAAGTCAGATGTTTATACTATTTGTGAAAATACAAAGGAGTATCCTAATATGTAAAAACACACAAATATTAGTAAAGATTTTTATATTTTCAAAATTTTCTATCAAGCTTAATGAAAAACATGAACTAATTTATTGATTTTCTATAAATTTAATTTAAACCATAGGGTTTTGAATTTATCTTGTAAATATAAAGCAATAATTTAGGTAATATTAAAAATTATTTCTCTATATTTTTCAAAACCAACTTAAAATTTCTACAAAATCAACTCAAATCCATGCAATTTGAGTATATTTTATAGATACCCTATACAACAGTGCATGTAAAACTTAAAAGTATTTTTTTTTTTTTTTTTGTAAACTTAATTTAAGACCTAAACTTTGAAGTTAATCTTACAAAACTACTAAGATTTATAGGTTAAAACATAAGATCATTTAAGAAAAAAATCATATTAGATTGAGATAATATGAGAAAATCTACTTCTCTTAATAATATATTTCTATCTCCTCTATTGATTCCTTATAATTGTTTTTCTTAGGTATTCTCTCCATGGTTTATTGGTTTCTATTTAATAGTTTGCAGATACTTTTTTGATATTTGATATCTAATGTTAGTGGATACTTTCATTTTAGTCTTTGTAATGCTAGTGAATACCCTCTATTAAGTGCCTCTAATGTTAGCAAATACATTATCTTCTAAAATAAAGGATCATTGGTCCTATTTTCAATATTATTTTGAGTTTCAAGTTTTAGAATAGTGTTGGGTTTATTCTACATAACACCACTATAATGCAATTATAGCATAGGACTACCATCAATATGATGTTATACCAGTGTTAATTTAAAAAAAATAGGGAATGGTAAATGTTAAGGATAATGGGTCTAAGATATAAGTTTATAATAACTTAAACACTATAATTTAAAATGTAGTCATATCTTATCTATTTATAGTATGTTACAAGAAAGGGTTATAACAACAAATATACAAACAACTAAATATATGACTTAGATCTTTATAAAATTTTATATGTTAAAAAGTAGGAGGCATATGTTAGAAAGGAGTGATGTATTAAATTTGGGTATATTAGGTTCTAATTTATAAATTATGGTAGGTTAGGGTATTTTTTTTTAAGTGGTAGGTCCAAATATACAAATATCTAATGAACAAATATTTTGAGTCAAGGTGAATCTCTTTTATACTGTGCTTGTACATCTAGTGTAATTTACATACCTCATGTGGGGAGAAATATATTAAAGCAAATGATATGAAGGAGGTTAAGCTTAACCTAGGTAAATCGCCTGTATTCTCCTCAATTAGCATAAAATCTTCTCCTTACAATAAAAATGAAAGTAGTACAAATTGCATTCCTTGCACTTTAGAGTTTCAAGGGAAGTACAATAAAGTAAATCTTATGAAGGATATCCAAATTAATTTAGGGTTTCTAGGCCAACATAAGAAATTAATGACTATGGAGGATCAATCTATGCAATTTAGAGTTTTGAGGGCAAATAAAGAAAAAAATGCTAATGAGGCTATTCCTTGCAGTTTTGACTCTTTAGGACAACATAAATCTTTAGAAGATAAGTCTCATTATAAAAATTTTAAAAAATAAAAGAGATAGATGAAGATGAGAGTGTTGGCAGGAATGGAAGAAGGAGAGGAAGGCCATAAAAGTAGGAACAAAGAGAAAAAGAAACTCAAAAGGATATTGATCTAAGAAGCCAAATAAAATATCACAAGTGTTAAGAAGTAGGGCTAAGCCCACTAATAAAAATAAATAGTCTTGATGATGAAAATAATATCATGGAATATTATGGGTATGAATAAAACCCCTAAAAAAGAGTTATTATGGAATTAATAGGTTGTTATAGTTTTGAGTTTATTTTAATATAAGAAACAAAACTATGCAATGAGGAATGCAAGGATACTTTTAAGAAGATTTGGAAGATGGGTGATTGTTTTACAGTTTCTTCTACAAAAGCTTTATGTGGTATTGCAATAATATGGGACAAATGCAAATGGGATGGGTAATTATTAGAAGTAAAAAGTAATTGGGTTGTTGGATTATTTTACAGGAAAGAGAAAATCATCAAAGTTGGTATTATAAATGTATATGGTCCAACTACAACTACTCCTTGTGAAAGATGTTGGAAGGACTTTAGCATATTTTTATCAAAGATAATGATGATTCATTGTGATCTATGGAATCTTGGGGGTGATTTTAATACTATTCTATATCCTTTGGAAAAGAAGGGTGGTATTCTAGGATATTCTAAATCAATGCAATTGTTTTCTTCATTTTTCAATTCAAATGACCTTTAGGATGTTAGTCCTTCAAGCTTTCAATATATAAAGGATAATAAACTCGTTGGGCAAAATCATATAGCAAAAAGACTAGATAGATTCTTGTTATCCAATAAATAGTTGTAAATAAAGTATACAATCTCTTCATATATTTTATTATGATTAGGATCATATCACAAACCCATTCTTTTGACTTGTGAGTTACCTAATAATGGTCATCCAAAGCCATTTTGCTTCCAGTCTATGTGGCTCCAAGACCTTGATATTTTCAAATGGTTATTTTATGGTGGGATGAATCAAAATTTGAAGTATCATGTATGTACAAGTTTGTTCAAAAGTTGAAATATTTAAAGGAGCAAATGAAGATTTGGAATGCCAAATATTTTGGTAATATTTTTAAAGAAAAGAAATAAATTGAATCCAAGCTCAAAAATTTACAAGAGATAGTAGAAATTAATGGAATTGATAAGGATTCTTATGTGAAAGAAAAATAATTACTTTTTGATTATCATAATGCATTGAAAAGGAAGATTCATATTGGTTCCAAAAATCTAGAGAAAAATGTCTCAAGGAAGGAGATAGAGATACAAAAAAAATTCATCCTACAACAAAAACATTTTTTTTTGTTCTTCATATAAAAGATATTTTAACTTCAAAAGGAAGATATGTTGAGGAAAAATAAATAAGGAAGGAAGCAATTAATTATTTCAAAAATATTATGTTAGAGTCCAGGCAAGATAAGGAGGTACAAGAAATTTTTTTGCAAAATATTCCATCAATTATCACTTAGGGATAAAATGAAAGCTTTATGAAGAATATATCTATGGAGGATCTCCATGAAGTAGTTTTCTCTTTATATCCTAATAAGGCACCTAGCCTCGATGGAATTCCTGCAATTTTCTTTAAAAAATGGGATTTATTAAAGAGTGATATGTTATTTGCAATTGAAGAGGCCCAAAAAAGGAAGGCTATAATAAGTGAGATCAATGTCACCTTTATCACCTTGGTTCCCAAGAAAGGTGACACAAAATATTTTGATAATTTTCTTCCAATAAGCCTTTGTAATATGATTTATAATATCATTTAAATAATTATGGCAAATAGGTTGAAGGGCATTCTAGGGTCTCTTATCTTAAAGGAACAAGGTGGATTTGCTCATGGTAAATTTTAATTAATGGTATAATTATTGCACAAGAGGCCATACATTATCTTCATTCCATGGAAAAACTAGATATGATTTTGAAATTAGATATGAACAAAGCATATGATAGGGTTTCTTGGAATTTTCTACATGTTATTCTTAGAAAGTTTGGATTTGATTATAGTTGGTGTGAGTGGATTAAATGTTGTTATAGCATTGGAAAATTTTATATTTTGATCAATGGTTCTCCTGTTGATTACTTCAAGTCATCTTGTGGAATTCGTCAAGGTGATCCACTTTATCCTTATCTATTCATTATTTCGGTAAAAGCATTAGGAAAAGCCTTTTCAAAGTTAAAAAAGGAAGGAAAAATCAAGGGTATTCAAGTTGCAAAAAATGGTCCATTTGAATCTCATCTATAATTTATTGATGATATTTTTCTCTTGGGCTATCCCTCAATCAATGAGGCCATGGAATTTAAATCAATATTATCATGTTATGAGAAGGCTACTAGATAGTTGGTAAATACTACAAAATCTAGGATTTTTTCATTAATATTGCCTTAGATTTACAACAAATTATTGTGAATATTTTAGGGTTTAAAATTGAAAAATTTCCATCAACCTACTTGGGTATTCCTTTGTCTGATAAAGGAAATGAAATAAATTTTTGATCTCTTTTTTGGATAGAATGAAATCTTGCTTGACAGGTTGGAAATTCAAGTTATTAACCATGGTAGGAAGGCTACAACTCATATAGACTACATTGCAATCCATCCCTATTTATATAATGTCACTTTCAAGATTGCCAATAGGTATAACATTAGAAATTGATAAAATTCAAAGAGACTTTCTATGAGAAGGTTGTGAGGAAAAATTTAGGTTTTCTCTTTGTAAGTGGGATAGGGTTTGCAAAGGAAAAAATATTGAAGGAGGAGGCTTGCAAAATTGCAAACTTATGAATTTGGCATTAGGAACAAGGCTTGGGTGGAGATTATTTAGAGATCAAAGAAATAATTTGGCAAAAATACTACTTCAAAATTATATAGGATCTCTTGATGCAATGAGATTATTTAGGAAAAGAACTCTACCCAAAGGATCATCAATATGGAACTTCATATTAGAGAGTTTGCAATTGATAAAGAAACATATTAGATGGTCAATCAATGAGGTGAGTTAGGCAAATTTTTGGTCAGATGCTTGGTTGAAGTCTTATCCTCTAACTCAAATGATAACCACTGGATCAAGAATGCCTAGCATGTAAATATACAAAGGTCAAAGACTATATTATTATGAGCAGCAACTCTAGATCATGGGTTTATTTTAGTAATCTGGTTGAAGGAGAGAAAAAAAATTGTAGATGAACTTTAAAAGATGCATCAAGAGTTTTATTTGCCAAATTTTACACAAAAGGATGAGTTGGTTTGGAATTTAAATAAAATATGGTGGATACTTGATCATGTTGGGATATGAGGATTTAGAAAAACCAAATTTTTCTTCTCTCAAATATTTTCCTTGGAAGAATGTTTGGTCATTATAGGCTCTCCCTAAGGCTTCAACATTCCTTTGGTTAGCAATTCAAAGTAAGATTCTTATAAGAGAGAGTCTACAAAGAAGAGGAAACTATGAACCCTATAGATGTGCCTTGTGTGAGAAATATTTAGGAACATTAGATTATTCAATTCTTCATTGTTTGTTTTCTCACACCATTTGGGGTTATTTTTTAAAAATTATGAAATTATATTGGGTAGCTCCATTAACATTGAAAGAGGATGAAATGTTGGATTCATTATTTTAAAGCTAAAGCATCATGTATTCTTTGGAGGAATGTCCCTGTAATTATTTTTTAGAATTTATGGCTTGAAAGGAATAATAAATTTTATTTAAATAAATCTCAAAATTTTGCCCAAGTTTGGAACCGTATTATTGCCTCTCTTGCAAAATATCTACAAATATGGTGCTCATCATGGGAGGTCTCAATTTAAAAAAAAATAGGTGCTAATAACTTGTCTATAGGATTTGAATATACATGGGAGAGTCATTTGTGGTGATAGAATTAAAACAAAGTATCTACTTCATTCTAGGGTAAAATGAAAATATCCAAAAAGTGGGTTTATCAAAATTAATTTTGATGATGCTTCTAAAATAAATCCAGGAAAATTTGGTGGAGGTGGTGTCTTTAGAAATAGTGAAGGCAAAAGTCTCTTCACTTATTCAAAATCATATGGAACTTCAACTAACAACTATGCAAAAGTGAGGGCACTTCTTACAAGGATTAATATTGAAATAGAAAGGGGTTGGAAATATATTTCAATTGAGGGGAATTACAAATTATCATCAATGCTATTAACAAAAATGGATATGGAGATTGGATAAAAAATAATATTATTGTTGATGTTCATCATTTATTACTAGAGGCAATCTCTTGAAAGTGTGAGCATATTTATAGAGAAAAATTAGGTAGCAAATAAGTTTGCAAATTACGGTGTTGATCTTCATCTTGGTCAAGTTCAAATTTTAGAAGACAAATGGACAAGTGAGATTTTATCTTTTAATCAAAATTATGTCAAGGAGCTAATTGTAGAAACATAGCAATTTGAGGAAGTTGAAGAATATATTTAAGAGAAAAAATGAAAAATTTGTGATTAAAAGGTATGCAACAACAATTGAAATATTTTTGGTATTTTGATGGGAGTGGCCCCCAATAGAAACCACAAATAACTTATTAAAAAATTTGACATAACTCATAATGTATGAAAATGGACAGGCACACAATTTCAAAGCGGTGTGTAGGATAGGTTCACATAATTACAAGTGGTAACAATTATTAAGACTAACAATATTCTTCATAAATATAAGCAAGATCATAGTCTTGGTGAATTGGAGTGAATCTTCCATCATCTTGCAGTTGTACAAATTGCATCACTTTAGTCAATATGAATTTTGTTTATGTGACCTTTGGTACTTTCAATGCCCCTTGACAAGAATTTTCAAGCAATTGAGATATATTCATAACCTTATTTTATTATTTGGTGTTCTTGCATGGGTCATATGCTGAAATTGATAAAAGTTATAAAATTATTCTCAAGGACCATTTTGAATTGATCTATACAAAACATCCTAGCTAATTTAGTGAATTTTAAAAAAATATATACAAGATTCTTAGTAAAATTAGAATACAACATAGATGAAACAATTTGAAAACTATAGAATATCTACCTGCAAATCATCATTGACTTTCTCTTCCAAAAGACTCCTCTTATCTATTTTGATCTCCTAGGCTTCTTCAATTTTTATCTTCTTAATTTGAATCTATATACTTAAGTGAAGTGTAAAAGGTTATGTTACTACAAAAAATATTCTAACATAGATAATGTCTAAAATATAATACTTGAGTTATTACCTATATTTTATTTAAAATATAACATCTAAGTTATATAATTCTAAAAAGGTTTATAGGCTAAATGGGGTTATGCTAAAGAGGGGTCACAAGGTTAGACAAGGGAGTGTATTGATTAATTAGAAAGAGTTGATAGAGGTCATAAAAGGAAAGGGGTGCTTTAGAAGGAATATTCAGTGTTAGAATTTAAGAAGATGTATATTAGGCTATAAATAATAAAATAGAAGAGGGTATGTTAGGTTTGAAATTTAAGGTTCTAATGATTATTGTTTATATTTTGATTTTAGGGGTTACTGTATGGGGATTTACAAGTGAGTAGGTACAAAAATGCAAATATTTAATAGTGGACATAAAATTTTGATGACTTAGAGTTAATCCTTCTTACATCATCCTAATACATAATACATAATTGACATGTTACATGACATATAGATATAGATAGATACTATTTTAAAATGGTGAAAGGGAATAATTTCAAGGAATTAAGATGATAACAATTATCATGTTAAAAAATATTTCTAAAATATGAGAAAGAGTCCAAATCTATATGAGTGAATTTTGCACCACTCTATACTTGCAAAACTTATGTTGCTTTAGGAACACTCATTCCATTTACAAGACCTAATTAGAAAGGGTTTATAGTGGTTTTAAAAGGAAAGGAATATTTTGGAAGGAAGAACCAAAGAGTTAAAAGTTAAGAAGAGGTATATTATGTTGTATATTATAAAATGGAAGAGAATGTGTTAGGATTGAAATTTAAGGTTTTACGGATTATTATTTATAGATTGGGTTTAGAGGTTAGGTTATAGGTATTTTCATGTGAATGGGTGTAAACATACAAATATTCGATAATTGATATCAAAAATTGATGACTTAAAGTGAATTCTTCTAACATCATCCTAATACATAGTACACAATCCACATGTTGCATGGCATATAGAGATATATAGATAATATTTGAAAATGGTGGAAAGAATTAATTTCAAGGAATTAAGATTATACAATTAGTATGATAAAATTTTATTTTTAATATAAATGAGCAAGAGTGCAACTCTTGATGAATTTGAGTGAATTTTGCACCACTTTGTACTTGTAAACCTTATGCCACTTTAGTAAGCACTTGTTCCATTTACAAGATCTAATTATAAAGGATTAATAATGGTTATAAAAGGAAAGGGATATTTAGAAGGGAAAGTCAATGGGTTAAAAGTTAAGAAGAGGTATATTAGGTTGTTAATTATAAAATGGAAGAGGGTGTATTAGGTTTGAAGTTTAAGGTTTTGAGGACTATTGTTTATAGGTTGGGTTTAGGGGTTAGAATATAGGGATTTGCAAGTGAATGGGTGCAAACATGCATATACTCGATAGTGGACATCTTAGAGTGAATCCTTCTTACATCATACTAATACATAGTATATGATTAACATGTTGCATGACATATAGAGACAAATAGACACTATTTGAAAATGGTGGAAAGAAATAATTTCAAGGAATTAAGATGATAACAATTATCATGATTAATCAAATGGAACTAGCTCAACCAATTAGATTCCTCAATATTCGGGGAGGAGACCCATGTTCAAATCTTGCTAAACAATAGATGGATAATATCCAAGTTATTGTAATACCACTACATGGTGATGATATAATACAGGTGGAGCCCATTACCAGTTGAAAATAATAATTATTATTATCAATGATTAAAAATATTTTTAATAAATATGAGCAAGAGTGCAACTCTTGATGAATTTGAGTGAACTTCACACCACTCTATACTTGTAAAACTTATGTTACTTTAGTGAACATTTGTTCCATTTACAAGACCTCTACTACTTTGAATGATCCTTGTTGGGAATTCTAGTGTACGTGAGCTATATTCTTGAGTAATTTTATTGCTTTTTGTCGGTACATGCCATAAATTTATTCTAGACTAAGGACCATCTCAAGTTGGTCTATAGTAATGTACTAGCTACTTTGAAGAATTTATGAGCAAACAAAAACAAATGTTTTAGTAAAATATTTATATATAAATTTCCAATCACTTTTACTTTCAAAATACTCTTGACTACACTAATCTTATGGACTTATCTCATTCTTAGCTTATTAGAATAGAGATAAAGAATTAAAAATTATAATGAGGTATATTATTGGAGTACGTTGTTAACAAATATATTCTCTAATATATATTACCTAAATATTATTTAAATTTTGTTTAAAATATAACATTTAAGTCATAGGTTATATATTTTTAAAAATACTAATAAGCTAAAGGGGCTATGCTAAAAAGGGGTCATAGGGTTAGAAAAGAGAGTGCATATCTTAGTGAGAAAGGGTTGATAGTCATTACCAAAGAAGGGTATTTTAGAAGGAAAAGTCAATGGATTAAAATTTAAGAAGAGGTATACTATGTTGTAAATTATAAATGGAAGAGGGTATGCTAGGTTTTAAATATTATTGTTTACAGTTTGGTTTAGTGTTTAGGGTATAGGGGTTTATAAGTGAGTGGATGCAAACATGCAAATATTCAATTGTGGACATCATTTTTTGATGACTTAGAGTGAATCCTTCTTACATCATCCTACTAAATATTACACAATAACATGTTACATGAAATATAGAGATACATAGAGACTTTCAAAATGATGGAAGTGAATAATTTCAAAGAATTAAGGTGATAACAATGATTTTGATTAAAAATATTTTTAATAAATATGAGCAAGAGTGAAAATTTTAATGAATTTGAGTGAGTTTTGCACCACTCTATACTTGTAAAATTTAAGCCACTTTAGTGAACACCCATTCCATTTACAACACCTCTACTACTTTGAATGCTCATTGAAGGGAATTCTAGTGTAATGAGCTATATTCTTGAGTATTTTTTGTTGCTTGGCTTCCTTGCATGTTTATCATTCTTTTGTTGGTAGAGGCAATAAATATATTCTAGAGTAAGGACCATATCAATTTTTTTATACTAAACATATTTTTCGATTAAAGAATTTATGAGAAATAAGTACAAAGTTTTTTAGGAAAATTAGAATTTAAAATTAATGAAATAGTTTGACAATTAGAAACTATTTATCAATAAATTCCCAATCACTTTCACTTCTAGATGACTCTTGTCTGTACTGATCTCATGGGCTTGTTTAGTTTTTACCTTATTAGAATAGAGTTAGAAATTTAAGAAATTATAATGATGCATATTATTTGAAAATGGGTTCTACCTTAAATAGCATTTAAAATATAATATCTAAGTTGTTACTTATATGTTTAAAGTCTAACATCTAAGTTATATCTGAGATGCTTTTAAAAAGGTTAATTTAAGTTCACGGGTATATTAAAAGGTATGAGTATGTTAATTAAATATGGATGATAGGAGTTAAAAAAAGGGATGAGTATGTTAAAAGGGTGATATAAGATATGAGGTAGAAAGGGATATGCTAGTTATGAGTTTAAGGTTTTAGGGGTCAATGTTTGGGATTTGCATTTTAGGGTTTAGGGCATGAAGGATTCCATAGAATATGACACATCTAACATAATATGACAATATATAAGACATTATTTTTTGTAACATAGTGTGAGGATATCATTGAATTGTATGTTGACACAATTCCAATACTTTTTGAAGATCTTCATGATGATGTTGTTCTTAAAGTAAGATTGCTTTAATAATTTATTGACTACATTATATAATGATTAGTATGATTTTACAAAAAAAATAGGATTTGTATTATCTCTTATTTTATCTTGTCTAATGGTTGTGAAGTTATCTATGAATAGAATATTGACAAGCAAGATAAGGGATAGTATTAGATATTTGTTCATATGCATCTAATTAAAGATTTAAGAGGTCAAACAAACATGTAAATGTCCACTTGTAAACCCCTAACCTAACTCCTATACCTAGACCTTAAATACTAACCCCTAAAATGTTAAATACTAAGGTTATTTATACACCTCTTTCTAGCTGTTAGGACCTCACATCCTAACCCTTTTTATTTTATTGTAATAGTTTAGTTAGTAATGAGTGGGCACCCCCTTTTGAATATAAGGGTGACCCTCAATCATTAGGATTAGGGTTAGATAACTCAAATAGTTATTTTGGGTTTAATCTATTTTTGTATTGTAAGCTATCTTGGGTAAAGTTATATTTATATATTGCATTGTAAGAAATGTTAAATCATCCTAAATAAATTATATTTTAAAGGAGTGTTGCTCATACAGGAGGTTGACCCCTCCAAGTGTCTTGAGATAAAGGAGGTTGCCTCATTGCAATGACATACAATACTTTGTGTGATTAATAAAAAAATTGATATTTTATGTTCAAGTTATAACATTGTGTTTTGTGTGAATTTATTTCGAGTTCTAGTTAATTCATGCAAGTAGAATCCTTACATTGGGTATCAGATATTGATATAGGGATAGTTATATTGTAGAAACAAGGATTCTACTCCAAGTTTTTCATGGCCATAGTACATCCATCTAATTAATTTTTTTTTTGTATTTTTCTTCAATCCTTAATATTTTTATTTTTCTAATTTGTTTTGTAATCATCCAAATCACTTCAAAAAAAATTATGTCCTAGATTCATTAAGTTACAAACCATATATCAAGGGTTTTAAAATGTTATGGAGGAATTATCATTATTGATAAACCTAGATTACCTATAAAGAATCTAGTGAAGTAATGATTGACTCCAATACCTATGCCTTAGATATAATTCATATATAGCTACAAGTTACCACATACCCTTGTGTATATAGGAAGATGCCCATAGGAATAGAAGCTTTCACCCATAGGAAGATATAGATCATTTGATTTTTATGGTGCATTGATAAGTGGTTAGCCCTAGAAAGGCACTTGCACTGTACCTAGGAGACAAGCGATGCAACTAAAGGAATGATGGAATCCTTTGTAATTAGTTCCTTAAAATATTAAGTCAGACACTCTCTAGAAGTGAAATAAGTATAACTACAATCCCACATCAAACAACCCCAACCTAGATCACCTTGGGAAAAAATTTTGATAAGGACTTTTTGGGCATATTAAGAGAGCAATTCAAAAATACCAAAATCTTGATCTAAATAAAAATGTGCTTTCAAAGAATATTCAAGGGTTTGTAGAACTAAAAAATCCCATTAGGGCTCTTTGGGTATGTTGAGAGCAGAACTCAAAAAATACTAAAATCCTTACCTAAGTAGATTTTTTTTTCATAGAATATTTAGGAGTCAACAAAACTAAAAGAAAAAACCTACAGGATTATAGGGATTTTTACAAGCAGAGATTACAAGTAGAGATTAAATGGGTTTTTATAGGTAGGGATTATAGGGATTTCTATAGGTAGGTATTGTAAGGATTTTCAATAGGGTACTAAGCTGTAAGTGAAAAATTCTAGATGCAATATCTAACAATCCATAAAAACAAGACAAAAGTACTAGACTACCAGGCATAAAAAAAAATAAAAGAAAGAGTATTAACTACAAAATTGTCATTAAAGGGTGTCATAACTGAGGGTTTGTTAGAAACCTACTATTAAAATAAATCTCACCCACAAAAAATACTAAAAAATAACTCAAATACATCAAATAATAGAATAAAACTATGCATAAAATAATTGCATAATTGAAACAATCTCACAATAACTCAGAATCGCAGGCCTTTTTAAGGGGGAAACCTCCTTCAATATTTAATTAACTTACAAAAATATACATTCGTACATGTCTCCATGTATTTTAAAGAGAAACTCCATGCAACCCTACCCTAAGTCTCAAGAGTTGGCTTACATACAAAATGCCACTTGGGCTAGAATCTTCTACCAAACATTGGTTACAATCTTGATAACGGTTACATGAAATGGCCCCACTTGGTTAGGTTTCTTACTTGCCACATACATTACAAAATATTACAAAATAATATTATAGATGGAATACCCCATCCTGAAAGTGGGTTATTACATAAGCAAATGAGAATTACAAAATAACCTTAGGATTGATAACTTAGGCAATAGGCAATATACAATTGCATTGATAATTATAAAATATATACAATGCCTAGGCTAAATATAGCCAAAGATTAGATAGAATAAAATCCCCCTGATATTGCTAACAACTAATTAATATCACTAACAAGAATATATACCGACAAAAGAAATATCGGTAAAGTAAACTACTAATCTAGGATAGAAACAAACTAACCTAGGTAGAAAGTAAATGTAAATAAACTAATCTACTCAGGAGAAATTACATATTACCAAATAATGTAATAGTATTCTAACATTCCCCCTTATTACATTATTTGGGTAATAATATAATTGTCCCAATACAGTGAAGAAGAAGAGAAATGAAAGATGTCTCAGGCTTAGGCTTTGGCTCTTGCTCTAAGGTTACCACTGGATGAGTACCTCTAGATATATCTCTGGATCTGCTCGTGAATATTCCTCTGGATCATTGCCTCTGGATCTACCTGTAGATCTACCTCTAGAACTTTATCTCTGGGTATGTCTTTAGGTCTATATCTCTGCTTCATTGCCTTTGGGATTGCCACTCGGTCTGTCACTAGATCTACCTCTGGGTCTACCATAGGTTTTATCTTTTCTGTAGAAGCCATACAACATTGCTTTTATTTTGGTCCATTGTGTGTGATTTATCCATCCACAATCTATATGAACCTTGTTGGCCATTTTCATTTTGTACCAACAACTTGAAGAAGAGTGATTTGTACATCCACATGAGTCACAAGGATGTAATTTCCAACACCTAGCTACAACATGTCCTATTTTTCCATAATGATTGCAACAATGCTTTTTAGGAGTTGGAGGAGATTTAGGGTTTACAAACATGGTTTTACTGGTACTTGCATGTCCATAATAGCCAAGGCCTTCATTCTTTGCCCTGACATTTAGCATTATTGGAGTTTTAATGCCTTGTTCCTGTTTACCTAATCTCTCACCATTGAATCCCATTTTCTTCATCAGTTTGGATCCAAATCCTTTGGTGTGTTTTTCAAAACACCCAATTTCATCATCTTCATCAATGCTTTTAACAATATGGTATTTGTCACTATTGATGAGATTATGGAGCTCTTTTTGAGGAGTTTTAGTTTTTAAGTCACTAGTGTCGCAAGCAAAGTTTGCTTTTGAAATGAGATCACTTGTGCTACAACTGATATCTACCATTGAAGGTATGAGGTCGCCTGTATCACAACAAGCATTTGCTACAATGGGCTGAAGGTCACTCGTGTCACAACAAGCATTTGCCACAATGGGTTGAAGATCACTTGTGTCACAATAAGTGTTGACCATTAAGACCTCTTTTTCCTCACTTATGTCCAATTTCACTTTACGTTGGGCAAGATCAAGTGCAACCAATGACATGTATATGCCCCTTATAACGCCAATAGTGAATTGAGCACCATTTGTCTGAAGGTCTTTACAAGACTCAGAATCTTCGAGTAGGGCTACTAAACCATTTTTTAGTGTGAGAAATGTGCCCTCCTCATAAAAATCTGGTCCATCCATCTCTGGTGGAAAGTAAGGATTTTTAACTGATTTTTCAACATCATCAGTTTGTTTTGGGGCTTGCTTTTTCTTTGATCTGCCCATTTTTAAGGTGTCGGTCGCTACCGAAAATGCACCTTTTACAATGAAATTTTACAAAATAATTTGACTAAGGTGTCGGTCACTGCCAAAAATGCACCCTTATAAGTATTCCCCCCTTTTGTTTACAAAATTATAATGTATCCACCCTGTGTGCAAAATAGGATAAAAAAACTCGTTTCTAATTCTCAAAGGTTTTTTTTTTCTAATTTTGTTTTGAAAGCAATAATATTTTTTTAATGAAAAAATTTATAGTAATCAAATATAAAAAAATTCTTAAAATAAATAAAAAATTATATTTAATTAATATAAAACTTTATTCATTAAATAAAAAACTTAATCAAAACAAAAATAAAAAATAAAATAAAAATTGATACCTTAGGCGGAGGGTTGGAACCCCCGACCTTTCATTTGGCGGCCCCTTAGCGGCTTGAGGTCGACCGACCTGGCTACTGACACCGATGAACCAAAGGATCAACGTCCTTTATGTTATCCCCTCTAGGAGAGCAGATCCTGCGTCGGCTAGCCACCTCCACCGGTGGCGCTCCTATCGTAGGTGGCTCCTTCACGCTGAGTAGCGACACTGGGTGCTCGCCTGAGCTTTGTTTTAAACAGCAAAAAACTTTGTTAACAATGCATTACTCTGATCTGCTATGAGACGACATCTGCGGCCAGTGGTAAATCATCTTCATCCAGATAAAAGCTCGAGCAACGTATCTACACCAGATCGAGCTCTGGCTACGTCTCTACACCAGGTTCGTGTTGGCTGGAAGTCAGACTTCCTACGAACAACAAAAAAAATGGCGTGCGTTGTTCAAAAAATAGCAGTGATGTTTACCTACAATAGAACAGTCACTAACATATGTTGGTCATTGGAGTTAAGACGGATGCACAACACATCCGAGGATCACCGATTTGTTGTTGTAAGTAAATTTGGTAATACAATCACATTCTCTAATTGTTGGGATATCCAAAGAATATCAACACAGCCGCACAGACTATACACCGTTTCAAAGGGACGCTACAAATTTTTTATCGCTGGGATGCTATAAATTGCTATGAGGCTCCATCGAACCTATAAATGGCAAATTTTTTTTGCGATTTGTCTCCACTGAAGGTCCCTGCTATCTATAAATTGCTATGAGCTCCATCAAAACAAAAATAATAATAAAAAAAAATGGATACCTTTAATGGGCGGAGGGTTGGAACCCCCGACCTTTCCATCAACGGCCCCTTAGCGGCTTGAGGTCGACCAACCCAGCTACCGACACCGATGAACCAAAGGGTCAATGCCCTTTATCTTATCCCCTATGCGAGAGCAAATCCTACGTCGACAAGCCACATCCACCAGTGGTGCTCCTATCGTAGGTGGCTCCTTCACGCTGAGTGGCGACAGATCAATCTACGAGTGCTGCATCAGATTTCACCGTAGATATTTGGTCGCCATTAATTGGAAATCACGGTCATCGTCTGTAAATTCAAATCTCATCTACTATTATGTCACGCTTAAAACCATCAGATCTACAACTCCTTCATTTGCCATCTACGATTGCTTTGATGACTCTGCCTTAGTAGCAGCAGGAAGTATCGTCTAGTTTTATCGTGCAGCGATTCTCAAACAAAAATAATATCCCACATTTGGGATGCTCCAGGTAAATGGGGTTTTAAAAAACAAAATCTCCCCATTTATTATTGTCTTCCTTCGGGAAGAGTCTGCCTTTCAAAATGCCAGATTATGCCACGTGTCGTTTATGTATTGCAATCAAATTTTAATCGTCGCATCACCATGGCTTTGTCCTCCGTCCTCCAGGCTGCCATCCACCCCTTTGTTCACTTACATGCATGTCTGGTTGTCTGCATGGCCACTGTGTGGCCAAATACTGCACCCAACTTAGGTCTCGTCTAGGTAGATGTCCATACTGCACCCAACTTAGGTCTCGTCTAGGTAGATGTCCATTTGGGTCTGGTCTTAATGTCAAGCGTTAGGTTTAGTTGCATCTAGAGTCTCGTTGGTAGGCATATAGGGTCCATCTGGCTTGACTGAATCAGTCGTAGATCTGTTCCATGTCCATCCACGTCGTGGGTTGCGACCATGACACCGTGTCCACCACTGTCAAAAGTTAGTGAGCGTAAGCCTATTTCCAAGGCTAACAAAATAAATACCAAATGCCAAAAACTGTTTCGCTTGACCAGTACTCCCTGATCTGCGTATCTGGATTTGATCCACCAGTTAGGCTTGCGGGTCCTCCTAGCCGCCACACTTGCAGTCTGTGTCCGTCGGGGGATCTACACCTTAGGTGACCGCTGACAGATGCATCCACGTCTGGATCACGTCCAATTCTAGATCTCGACAAGTGTCCACCACACAGGTAGATCTCATTAGCGGGTGGTGTTTGGCTTGACCTTCGAGGCTGGTGGTGGGTACCACCCAGGTTTAACCCCTCCTGGATCAAAAAGTTAGGTGCTGCCCAAGAAGTAGCTCATGTCCACACAGCCAAATGGCATTAAACCCATACAGGTCGAGAACCGAGTCGGATTTGATACCTTGATAACTTAGGTAATAGGCAATATACAATTGCATTGATAATTATAAAATATATACAATGCATAGGCTAAAGATAGCCAAAGATTAGATAGAATAAAATCCCCTAATATTGCTAACAACGAATTAATATCACTAACAAGAATATTTGTCGATATAAGATATTTCGACCTAAGATATTTCGGTAAAGTAAACTACTAACCTATGATAGAAATAAACTAACCTAGGTAGAAAGTAAATGTAAATAAATTAATTTACTTAGGAGAAATTACATATTACCAAATAAGGTAATAGTATTCTAACAGGGATCCTAACATGTCCTTCCCTTTTGAAAAGCTTTGTCCTCAAAGTTAAAGATAAGGAAGCTAGTGCTAGAGTTTTTGGAGAGACTCCCATGTAGCATCTTTTGGTTGGATTCCACACCACTAAACAAGGACCTCAGTAATGGTGTGGTTGTGTAGAGTGCGAGTTAGACAATCCAACAACTTGTTGAGAAATGTAGCTCAAGAAGGAACTTCTTGCATAAGCTTCAGTATGAATGTGTTAAAAGTGGTTCAAGATATTTCGAATTCTATTTTGTAATTCACTTAAGTGATTCTATTTTGAAATTTACTTAAGTGATTCTATTTTGAAATTCACTTAAGTGATTTTCTATTTTGAAATCACTTAAGTGATTTTATTTTGTAATTCACTTAAGTGATTTTCTATTTTGAAATTTACTTAAGTGATTCTATTTTGTAATTCACTTAAGTGATTTTCTATTTTTAACCATATATCTCAATACGAGATAAGATCTAATCATAGGGTTAGAGAGATTAGGGTTACCTTTTTCAAGGATAAAAAGAGAAGGTCAAGAGGGTTTTACACATAGAAAGAAAATAAGGTGAACATATTACAAAAGGAGAATCGCAAGGCTATTGTGCAAAGGTGAAGAGTGATTTGCTAACCAGAAAAATAGCAAGAGGGTAGGTTATCCTGCTATAATTGTAACCTCCTCCATTATATAAAATATGTAGGTTATGTAGTATATTTTCCACTATTCATTCTATTTATTTTTCTAGCCATCTGTGTGACTATTGTATGTTTAAAATAAATTTATCTCAGATATGATTTTATTTAGAAATATAGGGCAATATTTATCTAGGGTTAGGAAAATTTACATGGTATCAGAGCTAGGTTCTGTGATTGAGATCCTCAAGGGTTTACAACATTAGATCACTACTAGATATTAAAAACTAGTAGTTGGAGGGTTTCATATTTTTTGCTTGAAGGATTAAGCTTATTTGCAATATAGTTTTTTTGATTCATTCATATTCGATCTAAAATTTTGTGCAATAGATCTAAGAGATGACAATATCTAGCCTTATATTTGAGGATATATTAGAATATGCCTCCAGTTTCTTGCCTTGGAAAGTTAGGGTAATGTTCTTATTGGAAGAGAATGATCTTTGAGATATTGTCAAGGATGTTGTGACTCTACCTATAGATCCACAATAATTGGCAGCTCACAAAAATAAGGAAGTGAAGGCCAAGCAGATGATCTTGGATGCAGTGAAGGATCATTTGATTCCTCACATATCCGAGAAGACTACAACAAAGGATATGTTTGATGTCCTAGTTAGCCTCTACCAAAGCGAGAACATAAATAGAATTATGATATTACATAACAAACTCAGATGTATGGAGATGACCAGATCTGACACTGTTACTAGTTACTTGATGAATATCATGTAGATTCATGATCAACTAGTAGTAGTTGGGGAGAAGGTTGCAGATATAGAGTTGGTTAACGTGGAATTTAATGGTTTCTTAGCTTCATGGGAACCATTTGTCAAAGGTATTTGTGCTCGTGAGCACCTTCCCACCTTTGAGAAACTATGGTATGATTTCATCCAGGAGGAGACTTGGATGGATTCAAAGACCAGCAAGAAGGGTGGTGATGATAACCTAACCCTCTTTGGGTGAACCGAGAAGGGAAAAGGTAAAGGACCTAGAAAGGGTAAGGTAAAGAGTGAGGAGTCAATCTCATAGTTAGAGAAGAAGGACTTGATTAAGATCAAGTGATTCATTTATCATAAGTACGACCATTATACATCATAGTGTCTAGACAAGAAGAGCAAAGGGAATCAACAACATACACAGGTAGCAGCCTCTATAGAAACTCAGGTGAACGAGTTTGTAGCCAAATTTGAGAAGGATTTATTATTGGCCTATTACCTTTCCACCATTATGGTTCTACGGGATGCTTGGTATGTGTACAGTGGGGCATCTCAGCACATGATATCAACCCGACAATGTTTTACTAGTCTAAAAGAGTAGGACTCAGGGGTTCAAGTTGAGCATGGTGATGATTCCAAGTATCCATTTGAAGGAATTGGTACCATTCTTTTTTTACCGTAGTTAGGGAAATATTTAGACTTTGATGATGTTTTGTTTGTTCCAGGTCTTAGGAAGAAATTGCTTTCAGTTTTGGTTATGGAGGATAAGGGTTATGTAGTGGAGTTCAAGAACTAACATGTCCTTATTAGACTAAAAGAATCTATCCTAGAAACAACATAAGTGATAGGGGTTAGGGAAGGCAGTCTATATAGGTTGTAGGGTGAACCTATTCGAGCCCTAGTTCATAGCAGTAACAACTTGTGTGAGTTGTGGCACAAGAGGATGGGGTACCTGCATCATAGAGCATTACCTATTATGAGGGAGATAGTCACAGGTCTTCTAGAATTTAGCATTGAGCAGAAAGGAGTATGCAGAGGGTGCACGCTTGGTAAGCATGCCAAGGTTGGTTTTCCAAACAACAAGTATAAGTCTAAGGAGATACTAGATCTAGTACATTTGGATATTTGTGGACCAATTTCACTAGAATCAATTTCAGGTAGCATGTACTATGTTTTCTTTATTGATTATTTATCTCACAAGACATGGATCTACTTCTTAAAGACCAAGGATGAAGTATTTAGCAGGTTTCAAGAGTTCAAAGCTCTAGTTGAGAACCAAATAGAGAAGAAGATAAAGTTCTTGAGATCATATAATGGGGGTGAATATACCTCCAAGGAGTTTGATGGTTTCTACAAGCAGGTAGGAATCAAGAGGGAGTTAATTGTTCCATACAACCCATATCATAATGGGATTGTAGAGTGAAATAATTGATCCATCATAGGGGCTTCTAGGGACATGATTCAT
This sequence comes from Wollemia nobilis, assembly GCA_028583015.1. Classification (NCBI taxonomy): domain Eukaryota; kingdom Viridiplantae; phylum Streptophyta; class Pinopsida; order Araucariales; family Araucariaceae; genus Wollemia; species Wollemia nobilis. Next base: position 5,813,137 of record JAQPPZ010001028.1, read on the forward strand.
GACCAAGGCTTTTCGATGTTTCTTTGGGCAAAAGTATGCAACACAACAGTCTACATCCAGAATAAGTGTCCTTAAAGGATCTTGAAGGACAAGATACTAGAGGAGGCATTCACTGGTGTGAAATTAGAGGTGAGTCATTTTTGCATATTTGGATGTCTAGTTTATATCCATGTTCTAGTAGAGAAGAGGACCAAGTTGTATCCCTCCATTAGGATGGTTTTATTTGTAGGTTACATTGAGACTTCAAAATCCTACAGGGTTTATATTTTATAGAAGAGGAAGACATTATGGGCAGGGATGTAAAGTTTGAGGAGGACATTGCATCCAAGAAGTCCCATGAGCCTATTCTAGTGATAGAGAATGAGGAGTAGGAAGCTCCGAAGGTTGATACAGGGTCACCAAATACACCTATGGTTTCCATTTTAGGATAACAACCTTTAGGTAAGGAGGAAGAGGAGACATTAGCCCCTTCCAGTTCTATCAGGAGATCTCGATGGCTTACATAGACATTGAGGGATGATCATGAGTATGTTGAGGCTCCTAGCAACATTATTAGGGAGAGTAGACCTTCAAGAAAGTTTTCAAACTACGTGGCATTGATGAGTAAGATCATAAATAAAGAGAGTTCCAATTTTTATAAGGCAGTAGACCAGCAGGTTTGGCAAGATGCCATGGTGGAGGAGTACACCTCCAACATGAAGAATGATGTTTAGGACATAGTGCCAATATTGGAGGGGAAGTTATTTGTGAGTTACAGGTTGCTCTATAAAATTAAGCATGTTGCAGATGGTAGCACCAAGAAGCTCAAGGTAAGTTTTGGGTGAGAGGATTCTCCCAGAAAGAGGAAGTGGAGTATGAGGCAAATTTTGCTCCAGTCAGTAGATAAACTTCCATTAGAGTAGTTATATCTTTAGCTTCATCTATGGGATGGTGAATTCATCAAATGGATGTGAATATAGCTTTCCTTAATGGGATCATTGAAGTGTACATAGAGAAACCTCAGGGCTTTGAGGTAAATGGGAAGGAGTCCCATGTTTGGAGGCTTAATAAATCCTTATATGGATTCAAATAGGCACAGAGAGCATGGTATTCTAGGATATATGGATACTTGCAGAGTGTGGGGCTCATCAAAAGTGATGCAGATCCTAATCTATATTACATATTTGTTGGAACTGATCTACTCATTTTGGTTCTATATGTAGATGACTTATTTCTTACAAGTGCATAGAAGCTCATTGTAGGGTGCAAAGTAGATATGGCTGCTGAGTTTGAGATGAAGGACATCGACATGATGCATTACTTCTTGGGTTTTGAGGTTTGGTAGAGACCAGTGGGAGATATTCCTTGGGTAGGGTGAGTATGCAATTGATATCCTAAAGAGGTTTTGTATGGAGTATTACAAACCGATGGCCACACCCATGATCACTAATCTGAATAAGGTAACAACTTTATATTCATAATTGGTGGACTCTATGTTGTATAGGTAATTGATAGGATCCTTGATGTATTTGGTCAACACTAGACCAGATATATTTTTTGCAGTGAACACCTTGAGTTAGTTCATGGTGGAGCCAATGCAAGAGCATTGGGTAGCAGCAAAACATGTGCTTAGATACTTGAAGGGAATGGTGGAGTATGGTCTGAGATATCTTGGATATGGTGAAGTGAGGTTGCATGGGTATACAGACTCAGATTGGGTAGGCAGTATAGAAAATAGTAATAGCACCTTAGGGTGTTGCTTTAGCTTGGGATCAGGCATGATATCCTGGTTTAGTAGGAAGCAAACTTATGTGGCACTTAACTCAATAGAGGCCAAATACATGGCATCCATTATTGCTAGTTGTGAGGCCATATGGCTTTGTAATTTGCTTACAATATTGATTGATCATGAGTTGGATCCCCACGGTGATATACTGTAATAATTAGGGTTGTATCAAACTCTCTGAGAATACAGTATTTCATGACAAGTCCAAACACATAGACATCAAATATTACTTCATACGAGACATGATTCAGAAGGGAGTTGTAAAGCTCTAGTAGCTGATATTATGACCAAGCCCTTAGTGAAAGGGAAGTCTGAAGCATTAAGAGATAAACTTGGATTGGTGCAGAATTCCTTCCTCGCTAAGAGGGAGTGTTGATAAATGTATCTTGAAAAAGAACTTCTTGCATAGGCTTTAGTATGAACATGCTAGAAGTGGTTCGAGATATTTCAAATTCTATTTTGTAATTCACTTAAGTGATTCTATTTTGAAATTCACTTAAGTGATTCTATTTTGAAATTCACTTAAGTGATTTTCTATTTTGAAATTCACTTAAGTGATTTTATTTTGTAATTCACTTAAGTGATTTTCTATTTTTAAATTCACTTAAGTGATTCTATTTTGTAATTTACTTAAGTGATTTTCTATTTTTAACCATACATCTCAAGATGAGATGAGATCTAATATTAGGGTTAGATAGATTAGGGTTACCATTTTCAAGGATAAAAGGATAAGGTCAAGAGTGTTTTACACACAAAAAGAAAAGAAGGTGAATAGAATGTGTAAGGAGAACTGCAAGGCTATTGTGCAAAGGTGAAGAGTGATTTGCTAGCCAAAAAGACAACAAGGGAGTAGGTTGTCCTGTTGTAACTGTAACCTCATCCATTATATAAAATATGCAGGTTCTATAGTATATTTTCTATCCATATGTGTGACTATTGTATGTTTAAAATAAATTAATCTCATATATGATTTTATTTATAAATATAGGGTAGTAGTTATCTAGAGTTCGAAAAATTTACACAGTTGTTTGGGCTCAAGCAAGATAGAACCTTTTTCATCCAATTCTAGGAGTGCAAATTGAACTTGTACATGAGTACCCACATCCATTTTAAGTGAGGAGACATAAAAAATAGGATGGAGCTTGGATGTAGGTGTGAGAGCCAATTTTTAGACTATGGCACCAATATGATGTAAAACTTGGTAGGACCCATAGTATTTTACAACAAGTTTCTAGCTATGAAGCTGTAAGGATAATTTTTTATATGATTGTAAGTGAAGGAACACCATATCACCCACATTAAATTTATGCTTGAAACAGTGTTGATAAGCTTGTTTGTGCATCCAATTTTGGTTTGCATCCAAATTCATCTTCAGTTGGTGGAGGACATCAACATGTTGACAGAGAGTAGTGTTGATGGCATAGAAACTGGATCTAGATAGAATGTAGGAGTAAGGCATGAGTGAAGGGCACCCATAAACTACCTCAAAAGGGGTAACCTTAGTTATTGTGTGATAGAAAGGGTTGTACCACCACTCGGCAAAAGGAAACCACTTCACCCATTGATTAGGATGATCAGAGGTAAAGCAATGAAGGTAGGTCTCTAAAAACTTGATGATAATCTCCATCTGGCCATCCATTTACAGATGATAAGCTAAACTCATTTTGATATGAGTTCCCTGCAACTTAAATAATTCTTATCAAAAATTACTAGTAAAGGTTGGGTCATGATCGGACATGATGGAGGTGGGAATACCATGAAAGTGAAAGATAGAATCAAGGAAAATTTGGGCAATGGTGGAGATTATGTAAGGATGGAAGAGGGAACAAAAGTGAGCATACTTTTAAAGATGATCCACTACCACAAAAATAATGGATTTGCCTTTGAACTTAGGTAACCCTTCAATAAAATCTATGGAAATATTGGTCCAAACCTAGTCAGGAATGGGTAAGATTTTGAGAGTGCCTAGAGAATGCATCATTTTTTCTTTCATCCATTGATAGATATCACAAGCTACCACAAAATTTTGAATGTCCTTTTTCATACCCTTCCAAAAAAAGTGTGCTTAAGCCATTCATATGTTTTGAGAAATCATAAATGGCCTATAGATGGTGCGACATGTAGTTCCTTCATGAGAAGTTATCGAAGTGAAGATGTATGGGGAACAAAAATATATTGGTGGTAACACAAATCATGACCATCCCAAGTATAGCCAGGATATGAAGGAGAGTCAACGTGTAGGGGGGCAACCAAAGTTTGCAATCTTGAATCTTGAAGTACCTCATGTTGTAAGGAATCGATCCACTATGGAATGGGCAATGAAATGGTGCATAGCATACTATGAGCCTCAAATTGGTGAAAGAGAGCATCAATCACAATGTTTTCCTTTCCCTTATAATTGCTATCATAATAATAGCCCATGATATTAAAAACCCATATTTGTTTTTTGGGGATGGAAAACCATTGCTCCAGAAATTATTTGAGACTTTGATGGTCATTTTTAATGGAGAAATGATGCCCAATGAGATACGACCGCCAATGGATTACCGCATGCATAAATTTTAGCATTTCCTTAGCATAAGTGGATTTTCCTAAGTTAGGACTGGAGAGTACCTTACTAGTGAAAGCTAAGGGTCGTCCTTCTTGCATCAACACTACACCAATACCATGACCAAAAACATCACTTTCAATTACAAAATACTTGGAAAAATCTGGCATGGCCAATACTAGTGTGGTGGTCATAGAATGCTTTAATTCTAGGAAAGCCTATTCAGCAAGTCCCATCTAAGTAAAAGAGTCATTATTTAACATGGAAGTGAGGGGAGTTGTAATTTTACCATAGTTACGAATAAATTTATGGTAATAACATGTAAGCCCTAAAAATCCCCAAAGATCTTTGATATTACGAGGTTTTGGTCATCCTTGAACCGTTAGGATCTTCTTAGGGTCAACCTTGACACCATCTTTGGTGATAATGTGTCCCAAATACTTCACTTTTTTCAACCCAAAAGAACACTTGGACCACTTAGCATAAAGTTGATGTTGTCAACAAAAATAAAGTTTGATCCCCATGGACAAAGTGCTCTTCCCATTAGCAACTATAAATCAAAATGTTATAAAAAAACTAGGATGAATTTTTAAAGGAATGAGCGAAAGATTATTATTTACGAGGCTTTGAAAAGTGGAAGGAACATTAGTCAAGCCAAATGGCATCACCAAAAACTTATAGTAACCTTCATGAGTATGAAAAGAAGTCTTGGAAATATCCTCATCCTTGAGCCTGATTTGATGGTACCCAGAGTGAATATCTAATTTGGAAAAGAGCATAGTCCCATGCAGCTCGTCCAGTAATTCATCCACCACCTAAATAAGAAACTTATCCTTTATGGTGAGTTTATTGAGCTCACGGTAATCAATACACAACTGTGAGGATCCATGTTTCTTGCATACCAATAAAACTAAGTTGTAAATCTACAGAAATGGAATCCTCCTTAGAATTGTGAGGTTGGATCACAAATATTTGAGTTATGAATCCCTTAGAATATTTTCTCAACAACTTCATACAAATTGAACTGATAATCTACAAAGTCCCTGCTTTTGATCCATGGAGAGTATGAGATTGTCCATTCTATGAAAATTGTATCCAAAGCTCAGCAAAGTTCCATGAGATGGTTTCCAAAGTGCCCAACCATTGACCTTCCAACACGATATCACATCCCCCTAATTTAAGAGTAAACATATCTTGTTTGAGCTCATGGTCCTCAATTTTTACGTTAACATTATGACATTTACCTTTGCAAGGTAAGGTCCCTCCATTAGCTACCATAACATCAAATAAATTACATGTATATACATAAAAATTAGCTTGCTTGGAAATGAGGGGGTCAATAAAGTTGTGTACTACCAAAATCAATTAGTATGGTAAGATGTAGGTATTTGAAATATCCTACAACTTTCATGGTTTGGGGAGTAGTAATTTTAGCAAGAGCATGAACAAAAATTTTAGCCTATGGTTCTTCCTAGATTTCTTCCTCAATTTGGGGTGGTTCCTCTATTGGTTCTATGTCATCATCACTTTGGTCGTTGGTGTCAGGCTCATCAACATCTATGAGGAAAAAATTATTTTGGGCGCACCTATGCCCGTGAGCATAATTTTCATCACAATTGTAGCACATCCTTTGGGCGCATCGCACATACATTTCTTTAGTAGTTAGATGTTTGGGTGCAACAGTCCTATGTTCATTATTATTTTGGAATCTAGGAGGGAAGGAGGGTCTAGCTTGTGGAAATTTAGATGTCTGTCTTTGAGACAAAAAATTGGATTCAGCCAAATGGTCCAAACTGATAGCTTGCATCATGGTTTGTGGTTTAAAAAACTTGACCTTAGCTTGGAAATCATCCTTCAAGCCACTAATGAAACAAATCATAAATAACCCTTCATTCAATCCCCTAGTTTTGTTGGCCAATTTCTCAAATTGTATTTGGTATTCTCAAACTATAGAAGTTTATTTCAACTTTATCAATGCTCCTATAAAATCATCATATTCACTAGGACCAAATCAAGTGAGTAATTGAGACTCAAAAGTATTCCCAAGAAGGATCAGGGGTAGTGTTTTGCAACCATTGGCACCACTGTAAAACTTCAAATTACAAGTTGAAGAATACCATCTAAACCCGATAATATCTAGGGATATTATGGAGTTTAAAAAATTGATCAAAACGATACAACCACCCATTTGTATCCTTCCCATTGAACTTAGAAAAGTCTAATTTAGGCATCTTAAAGGTAGGATCACGATCATAATGAGGGTAAGAGTAATCTATTTCTCTACCTTTACCTTGGTCAGAGTGTTCAACATGGTACTTAGACCACCTTGCAATTTGGACTCATCTACAAGTTGTTCTTCCAAGCGGGTTTTGGAGGCATCGTAATCCTCTCTAAAGCCTTGAAGCTCTTTCCTTATGGATTGATTTTCTTAGGTCATGTTATCAATGGAGCTTTTGAGGGATTCCAACAATGCGGTGGTTTGGTCTATCTCTTTTTTATGTCCATGAGTGCTAGTAGCCATTTTGGAGAGTCTTGAACCATTTTTATTGAATTACTAAAAATAGAATTGTGATTAGAGGAGTTACTATTTTTAGTAAGGAGTCCAAAAAATGCTTGGGCGTTATATATCAAATTGATCAACTTCGAAAAATGATCAGAATGACCTATATATCTCAACACTAATTTAGGACACCCTAGACTTAATTTTTTCATCCTCTATTTTGACAAGTCTACTGGTGTGGTCGATTTTTTATTTGGATATTCAGTTCAAAATTTGAGTACTGGATCAACTGCCTCTGACCTGTGCGTTCTATTTACTAGCCACCTTTTCATTGTCCTATATTTGTCCCTATGACCTATAGTGTAGTTACTGACACTGTTCACTTCACTGGTCCCGAGATTCTGTATACTATGTAGTTACTGACATTGATGGTTCTATTTTTGACACTAATAACCTATAATTTTTTATTGGTATAAATGATTGTTATTGCCACTATTGGCCTAACGATTACTATCATTGACCCTACTGCTACTTCCATTGATTCGAATGGTACTGGAATAATTCTGACTATCACAAACACTTGTAGACTCTATCATGACTATTTGGTGCATGCAAAAGTTTGTTCTTCGATGATAGGGAAGTCCTTCTTCGTATGCTCATTTTGGTGGGTTGTAAATGCAGGTTTAGCAAAATAGGAAGGTTTTTTTTCTACGGGTTGAACTTTTAACAGAACTAGGGTACGCTAGGCAGAGGAGTATGTAATACCCATAGGCCATATATCATATTGCAGTGATGAAAAATAGTACTCGAACCAATATTTTAGGCCACTACCAAAGGAGGATTCCACACATACCCTTGAGGATACTATCTACATCTCTGATAGTATGAGAGAGTAATCGTTTGGTATGTTGTGTCCCATGGACTATGGATAATACAAGGCCAAAAAGGCTTCCTATTGTATAAAATTTTGTTTAAGCCTAAATGGTCTCCCAATACACCTGAAGATGTGTGGGATCTCAATTCATAATATTTTGTTTAAGCCTAAACGGTTTTCCAATACACCTGATACACCCTATTGGATAAAATTTTGTTTAAGCGAGTGTTGTCTAAGGCTTGGGTATTGCAGCCTAATCACCCCTCACCTCACTAGATTCTTTATGGGCTATCTATATTAGGTAATAGTGATAGCTCATTTGCGATATTTTAAAACCCTTGACATAGGGTTTCTAGCCTACTCAACTACTGAAAAAAAAAAATTGTAGTTTTTTGCTTTCTCTTGTGTTTGCTATTTTTTTTAATAAGGGAAAACAAAAATGAAAAACATAGGAAAATTATACCTAAAAAGCAAAAATGGGTGAGCAAGAATTGTCACAGTTGTAGCATAATTTGGCCCTAGAAAGCGTTTTGATACCACTTGTTAGAAACCTACTATTAAAATAAATCTCACTCACACAAAATATTGAAAAATAACTAAAATACATCAAATAATAAAATAACACTATGCATAAAGTAATTGCATAATTGAAACAATCTCACAAATAACTCAGAATCGCAAGCCTCTTCAAGGGGGCAACCTCCTTCAATATTTTATTAACTTGCAAAAATATACATTCATACATGGCTCCATGTCTTTTAAAGAGAAACTCCATGCAACCCTACCCTAAGGCTCAAGAGTTGGCTTACATGCAAAATGCCACTCGAGCTAGAATATTCTACTAAACATTAGTTACAATCTTGATAAAGGTTACATGAAATGACCCCACTTGGCTAGGTGCCTTACTTACCACATACATTACAAAATATTACAAAATAACATTATATATAGAATCCCCCACATTGGAAGTGGGTCATTACATAAGCAAATGAGAATTACAAAATCATATTAGGATGGGATCCTAAGAGGGTTAGAGGTATGCATAAAATAAAATAAAAAAAATGGTTTCAAGACAACCATCACATGGTAGTTAGTTAGAAAAAATGAGTGAAGAGGTAAAGGAACTGCAAGAATTTAGGGATTAATGTCAAAGCTTCAACTAGGACTCCTTGATTAATGAGATAAAATAATCTAGAAATTATGGAATAGAATATACACAACATTTATATGTTCACCACTAGTCTTTACAACACTACTTAAGAAGTAAGAGAAGCATTGCACAATGGTGAACAAAATCCCACTTTCACTAGGACCACCAAAAATCTATAAAATATTATAGGTGGACAACATATCTTACTCACTACACCTCATGCCACAAAATTGGATTTTTCCAAATTTCATGGTGAATATTCTACTAGTTGGATATACTACATAAATCAATATATGATCTACATCAAGCTCAAGACATTCTAAAAGTTCTTATATCCTCTTTCAACCTAAAGAAGGAAGTAATACAATGGTATCACTATTTACATAAATCTAAGGGAGCAACACCTTCATGGGATGAATTTTGTAAAAACTTACTTGTTTGATTTGGCCCCAATGCATATGAGGATTTTATAGGAGCTTTGATAAAGCTCAAACAAACTCACACAATCTAAGACTACTAGAAATAATTAAAAAACAATTGGTCAACATGATAGAAGGGTTATTTGAGACATTGTTTACAATTTTCTTTGTCAGTAGGCTAAAGGAAGATATCCAAACAAATATAAGAATTTTCAACCCCAAGAACATGTTGGATGCCATTGAGGTAGTGAGGTTGGCCAAAGATAAGTTGGTATCACAATGTTGCACAAATAAGCCATCCTAATTCTATATTTTTTAAAACCTTTAGTATCTCCAAATATAGGAAACATAGTGATCTCCATAAAATGGCTAAGTGAGGCAGAGATGAAAGCTCATTGAGATAAGGCCTATGTTATAATTGTGATGAGAAATATAATGTAGATCATAAGTGCATTTAACCAAAGTTATACCTACTAGATGCTAATCCAATCACTACCCTCCTTGGACTTAAGACACCCATTGATAGCTTAGATGATGAACAATATGAGGACATTTGTACTTTAGAAGAGCCCACACATGATATCTCTTTGAAATCCTTGGTACGTATGACTATGCCATAGACTATGAGAATGAATAGGTATTTAAAAAAAATCCTTTAACTACTTTCATTGACATAGGTTTCACCTATAACTTCATTGATATCAAGGTGGCAAAACAAGCAAACAACTACTTGTACCCATGGAACAACTTTGAACTCATGATAGCCAATGAAATTGTTCTTTCCAAAAAACACAAATATCACAATACCAAGCTTACTATGGGAAAATATAGTTTAAAAATGGATATGTTTGTGCTTCCATTAGGAGGGAGTGACATGATCTTAGGCACTAGTTGCACACACTAGGTCCTATCTTATAGGACTTTTCAAAAATATGGATGCAATTCACAATAGAGGATAAATAATACTCTCAAGGGAATGATAGCTAGACCTACAAGAGTCATCAATTCTTAACGCTTGAAAAAATTACATAAAAAAAGGCACTTAGAAATCATGGCTCAACTTTTCATAGTGTAGTTCTAAGAAGTTGATCAAATTGATCTTTTCATGCCATTGCAAATATTCTTTAATAAGTTTACCTAAGTGTTTGAGGACTTTTATAAAATTTATCATCCCATAGTAATCATTCTAGGGAATTTTCCATCCAACATTCGTCCTTACCAATATTATTTCGCACAAAAATAAGAAATTGTAAAGTTGATCCAAGAGTTATTGAAAATGGAGGTGATTATATGGGTTGTTCAAAACTATTATATTTATCAACATCGCAAAGGTGAGACACTTCTGGCTCTAGGAACACTCCATCCATTACTAATTCTAAAAACAATATATATTGACATTTCTATTGATTTCGTTGGGGGACTATCTAAGATAATAGGTAAGTTAATTATTTTGGTTGTTGTGGATCATCTATCAAGGTATGCCCATATTTTTCCTCTTGCACATCCCTACCCAACTTCTACAATTTTCTAAATAGAAATTGACTATATTTTTTCACTCCCTCAAATGCCATCCTCTATAATATGTGATTATGACACTACACATTAGTAATTTTTGGAAGAAAGTCTTCAAGCTGCTAGGAATCCAAGTGAAGATGAGCTTGAAATATCACACCTAAATGAATAGCCAAAATAAAATTATCATAAATATTTTGGAGCCTTTTGATCTTTTAATTTGGAACATCATACATAGTAGACTAAATGGCATCCACCACCAACTCTCACTTTGTATCTTCCAAGCAATTCTGGATCAAAGCATGAGTTTTGTAAAGGCTCAATCATTTTCCAACTAGAGTTCATTTGGATCGACAATCATGAAAACCACACAATGAACCATTATAGATATTTTGGTGCAATAATGTAGATTACATCATGACACTACCACATGGGAATTCCAACATCAACTCTCACAATAATTTCCTCATCTTCAACTTTGAGGACAAAGCTTGTTTTGAAGGGGGAGGCAGTATTAGGACCTCACATCCTAATCTTTTTATTTTAATATAAGAGTTTAATTAGTAAGAAGTGGGTAACCCATTTTGAATATGAGGGTGACCCTTAATCGTTAGGCTTAGGTTTTGGTAGCTCAAATAACTAATTTGGATTTAAATTATTTTTTCATTGTAAGCTATTTTGGGTAAGGTTATATTTATATATTGCATTGTAAAAAAGTTGAAGGTATCCTAAAAAAATATATTGTAATGAAGCATTGATAATAAAGTAGATTGGACCTCAAAGCAACTTGTGATAAAGGAGGGTTCCCCCTCAAAGTGACATGTGATACTTTGTAACTATTCGGTGTGATCAATAAAATAATTGATATTTTGTGTTCAAGCTAGAACATTGTGTTTCTATGCAAATTTTTTTCTAGTTTCAAATAATTTAAAAATAAAATATTTACATCCTATATTCTATCCATCCCTTCTACCATACCACCACCCCTTTCTAACAAGCCCCTTTAAAACCTACAACATTTTAAATCCCCCTTCTCCTCTAACTTTCCTCTTCCTCCCCCTTCCCTTCATTTAAATAAATTCCAATACAATGATATATAATACCTCAATTGATGCTATTATGACAACAAAATAACTCCAACTAGCAATGCTTTAGCATCAATTATATAACTATAGTGAAAATTTCACTATAGAGGGGAAGACCTCTATCCTAAAGAAAAATAAACAAGGTCATCACCCAAAGCTAAGAAGATGAGAGGCTCAAAAGCTCATCCACATATCAAATAGCTAATCTGAAGAAGATGCTAATAGAGGGTAGTATGTGCTAAAGACTACTAGCATGCTCAAAACTTCCTTCGCTACAAGGCGAGGTCATTCACCTGGATCAGCCAACAAAGGATCACATCCTTTTTGGTGGTGACTAAGCTACATCACACCATCAATAGGAACCCTAGAACCCTTTTGTTGGTAACTAAAAGGTTTTTATTGATGCGAGGGCCTATGTTAGCTCAGTTCACTAGGACCCATTTTTTGGAGTATAGTACATTATTTAGTACATGATAATGTACCCCCATGGTACCTTCATGGTACATCTTGTAAATATTATACTAGGGTTGAGTATTAGTTTAGAGTGTGATTAATATTTTATGTAATGTAATAATGTGTAGGAAATGCACAAGTGTTATGTAAGTGTGTATGTGCAATAAATGCACAAGTGTCATGTGAGTAAGTGTGCAAGTGTAATGTAAGTCTATGTGCACAAGTGTCTTATATGTAAGTGTGCACAAGTGTATTTATATTAGAGTATGTTAAGTGAAGAGTCATGTCTAAGTGTGCATACAAGATAGAGTCGTGTATGCAAGTGTCAAGTAGAGAAGCCAAGAGTCATGAGACTTGTCATATAGAAAGGAATAGTCAAGTATACATAGATTCATTCTACTATGGCTATATAGTAATCCATAGAGAAGCATAGAAGATAATTTAACATTGAACATAAAGCATATAGAGGCAAGTGCTATATTTGTAATAGAAAGAGGAGTAATAAATTTTGCATATATTTTGAGAAACTAATACTGTAAGTTATGCTACATGCTTTGTACATGCATGATTCAGACTATTGAAATTCATAGTGTTTCTTATTAATGAATGTTATTTGACATATTATAAGCCTTGATATACATATTAGTTTTCTCATATTATTCTACTTACATCATTATCTTGATCTTACTATATTGTGACTATCTTATATTTGATCCTGTAAAATTTATCCTATGAGTTTTATATTAATATTAAGGCTTCAAAAACCATCACCATTTCTCAATATAGTAGATAGGACCCCAAAACCAAACTACCCTCTTTTGGTAATTGGTTTGCAACACTCATATACCCAGGAGCAATTTCTTAATGGCATAAGAAACACACCCATAAGGGGAAGCCCAAGAACCTTTGAAGGAAGAAGAGAAGAGGGAGGCATGAGTCAAGAAAGGATTCAATAGGGATGTAAGACCTTATTAATCCATATAAATATTCCCCATAGATACAATGGCAAGAGGGGTGATAAGAGCATGCAAAATCCATGCAATACCATAAGCATACCCATCAAAAAAGGTCCAATGAAACCTTGCATAGATGATTCTTTAGATAATTAGCAATAAGAAGGAGCAATGCAACATCAAAAGTGGCATCAACTAGGGTGGAGGCTAACCAATAACATAGAAATGAGAGCCATTGGAGCAACCAAATCACTAGAGGAAAGGTTTAATACCAAGTCATTGTTGAAACCCAATGAACCAACACAAAAAGGCGGAAAAGTATCGAGACAAGTTAGAAATTAAGAAAGGATAAGGCCATGACCATCAAACCATAATCTCATCAATAAAATTCACCATTCGAACTTGAGTTTCCATGGGAGAAGGTGAATTCATTAATGACACCTCTAAACGGGGATTATGCCATCCATGAAGGGATTTATGGTGATTTGACCCCTAATCAGCTTTGGATCTTCCAAAATAAATGTAGCTTAGTCCCTCAAATTTAGCAGCCAATAATTATGAAGGCACTCCCACCCATAGCAATTTTAGGGAGAATTTTGAATTTAAAATTTTGATGTAAATATTATAAATAGCCATCTTCAAGGACAAAAGGAGGAGGTTGAATTGTTGTCGTGTCTAGTATCTAACCTTGAGAAATTTTTCCTCTTCTTTCCATTTATTATTTTAGTCTATAATCAAGTCTTAGGTCAACCACATGTACATGTTGCCAAGCCTCTTTCAATTATGTATGAATATAATGTGCTTTTAACATGAATGTAAAATGAGTTGTGACTATTCTAGTATTTCTATCCTAGTCTAAGTGTTCATGTATCTTTATATGAGTGGCTATGACTAGCATATGTCCTAGATTTCACAAGAAGTCTTATGATTTATAACCATACATGACTAGGATCGTGTTCAATTTCACTATCATGTTTGTGTTCAATAATCCCACTGACATGCAAAAAGAGAATTATAATATTTGGCACATTACCACTAGTAGAACCAACGACCTAGAATGATATCTCGACCTTCACTTTAGAATATCTACCACATTTCACTAGATAAGATGTAATGACTCCAACCGAGCACCTCCAACACATGGTCAATCTATACACTCTCTATAGCATTGGAGAACAAAATGTTATGCTCAAGATTTTGGTGGCCTCTTTTAAAGGAAAATCAAGAGAGTGGTATATCTCCCTCGTCCCTCACTCCATCACTTTATTGAGACCAACTTGCAAATCTACTCATAAATAGTGGTAGGAACCCAAGTTCCTAGCGGATCTATCAACGATAATTAGAATTGGATCTAAACTAATAGAATCACCTTTTGGATAGAATCACCTTTGCACTGGAGAGGAACCCTTCCAATGGATCAATTGATAAAATATATATTCTTATTCATGGATGATTTATTTAAATGAACAACCTAATATATATATCCACCCTAAAGCTACATTGGTGAAAATACGTGATGTTTCATGTTATGAAGAGATGTGATGGTTCAATTTATGAGTTAATAATATAATAATTAAATGATTAATAATACTAACTAATAATTTTAGGATGGAGGATCCTAATAGATAAGTTTAGGAAAAAAGTGGACAAAGTGTCATTACTAGAATAAGTGGAAAATATCAAAAGGGCCCCTATGGAAGCCATAGATGACTTCAACACCAGATTCCACAAGTCCTAGCATAGAATTCCAAAATAAATTTCTCCCATATTAGGTATGGATTTTATCTACTATATGAAGGCAATCAATTATAAAATATCCATGATGGTAAAAACTAGGGGAGACAATTCATTGCCAACAACCTATGGGATAGTCGTTCAAGCTGAGAGATATCTCATCTAGATTCTATCTATTACTAACATGTTCCTTTTTATATCTCAATCCCTAGAAAAATAAATAATGCAAAATTCTATGAAGGACATGAATAATGAAATTGTATCCCTCAAGTACCAGCAAAATTTCCAAAGATTCAATTACCAAAACTACCTAAGACATCCATATCAATAGGGCAACCAAGGATATTGGCCTCACCTAAATGGATATTAGAGGTACCTGTCTAAACCTAGTAAATATTCCGGTCCACTCCAAGACCCTGAGAGGCAAATAGTACCCATATCCATCCCTATGTAGCCAATGCCCTTAACTTTGGTGAGAGACATGGTCCCTACTCACAATAATTATATAGGATATCAGTTTGGTTGGCCATATTATTAACCTAATTACTACTATCTAGGCCATGAAGAGATTCAATAGGTGACATGTCCAATGCCTTTGGTTGTATATCAGATCCATACAATGAAAGCACTAAGGCCAACTATTAAAAATTGGCCATCAAAATTTCCCTCAATTATGGGGACTAGAGCACCAAAATAGACCTTGGTAACATATGAGGAGGGAGAATTCTATGCTTTCCCTAGATAAACAAGTGATCCACTAGACAACCAGACCTAAATTTAGTCTAGTGTTCTCACAAGAGGTAAAAATAGAGTGATCAAAGAGGCTCAAAGGTATCATGGCCTAACACTAGAGATCAAAAAACCAAAAACCATTCAAACCTAGGGGAAAAATCAAGAGGAGCTAAGAACACTAGTACCAAAGCGATTTATGTCAAATTAGCTTCTACTAGAATCAATCAGAATGCCCATCCTTGGCATCGAATGACCTGGGTCCTAGTGGATCTTGGATAACATGTAAAATATCAACCTCTAGAATATTTTAGTGTGGTTGAAAACCTAAATAGGTCCATTTTATCCATGTCATTTTGGTACATCTGCACCCTACCAAAGTAGATGAAGCAACTAGAAGAAGCCCTGAAGAAGTAAAAGATCACTATAAAGTAGAAATATTTGATCATCCTATAGATTTATGGTCATGTTCCTAGCACCCCTAAGCTACAACCTTTGTACATAATGCTCATATGTGGGGACAAGCTCATCCATAAATTCTTAGCATATTTGGGTTCAATTACCTTGGTCATTATCAAAAGGGTGGTTGATGCCATAGAGATATCCTATGAACCGATCAAACAAGGGGTAGTGTAGCTAGACAAAACTTTAATTCTTAACATTTGCCTTATCAAGGACCAATAAATTTCACTATATGTCTACCCCAATGTGACTATTGTTCAGGAGGTAGTAGTGATAGATATTCTTACATCATTTGGCCTATGCCTTTCCCATGATTTCACTATAAATATTAGACGATACCTCTCCTTGGATCATACTCACATGTTTCTTAGGACCCTTTATGGTGACAAGATTAAAGTTCCTTCTATGCCCTTTCACATGCATCATGTCGAGCATATTTCAACAATAAATACCAAAGGAGAATGGGCTTTTCTGGTCATAGAAGAAGAGGTAAAACTTAAGACACTTAGGGATGAAGTACACACCCAGGTACTAGATGACCAAATGGATAAATAGACCTACAACACATGGGGAATAGACATACATGAGGAACCTATATCAACCCAAGAAGACACACACCCAACCCAAGAATATGAGCTCAACACACCAAAAGTTCTTGAATCTGCATGAATTCATTGCTCATCAAAACTAGTGCAGCACCCCTCAAAATTAAACAACTAGGATGTGTAGAAGTTTAGATTGGTTTGGTCTGGACATTGTAGATTCTTATGGGGAAGGATTTGCACATAATAGTTGGCACTTAAAAATATGTTAAGTCACGTACTTAATTGAAATAGGTGGCATTTAAATAAAATTCCAAGTACTATAGTTAATGGTTGAATTAAAATGTGGCATATATAGAGGGGATAAAAAGTTGAAGTACCCATGCAAAGTATTTTGGAAAATTCACCACCAGGCCAAATTATGCAAATAAAAAAAGGTTGTGTAAATCAAGAGGATCAATTATTGACAAGGATAGCTTAATATAATCACTCCCTATGTTACACCTAATGTTCATCAAATCATTAAAGGACACTTGTTATGACCACACGTGTGGCAACACAATAGATAACCATACCATCACTTATTCAACTACATAGAAAATACTGAGGAGGAAGACCAAAGTTATGAAGGACTTTATTGTTTCATCAATAGAGGGTCTATAAAATAAGGGATCCTCTTGACATATCACATGATCCCACTCCTCTTACAAATCCCCAAGCCTCTAGGATCTACACCCTAGACTCCACACCCAAAGGATAAGGCTACCATTTATTGGGTTCCTTAACTACTACAAGCAAAACTCCTCTGTGAGTCATCAAACTGTAGTGAAATTTTACTATAGTGGGGCAAATTTCTATCTTGAAAAAAAATAAACAAGGATGTCATCCAAAGCTACCCTTTTCTAGTAATTGGGTTGTAGCATTCCACATATCCAAGAGTAGTTTCTCAATGACATGAGCAACATACCCATAAGGTAAGCCCAAAGACCTAGGAGGGAATAAGAGAAGGGGGAGGATTGAGTCAAGAAAGGATTCAACAAGGCTTTCGAACCTTTTTAATCCACATTCAAATTCCCTAGAGGAATAGTGGAAATAGGGGCGATAAGAACATGCAAAAGCCATACAAGACTAGAAGCATGCCCATTAAATGAGTTTTTATGGAACCTCATGTAGAGGAGTCTTCATTTAATAAAAAATCGAAAAGAGTAGGGAAAAATTGAAGTAGCATCAACTAAGGTGGAGGCTAGTCGAGAACGTAAAAATGGGAACCATTAGAGCAACCAATTCATCAGAGGAAAGGTTCAAGACCAAGTCATTATCGAAACTTGATGAACCAACGTAAAAATACAGAAAAGTGTTGAGACGAGTTAGAAATTAAGAAAGGATAAGGCTGTGAACACCAAAGTAGACTCTCATCAATAAAATCCACCACCTAAGCTCATGTCTCCATGAGAAGGTGAATTCATTAATGAAAACTTTGAAGGGGGGTTATGTTGCCCATGGAGACATGATAATTTGACCTCCAATCAGCTCTAGATCTCCAAGAAATAAATGCAACTTCTGCCATCTAAATTAGCAACCCATAATGACATAGGTGCTCCCACCCTTAGCCATTTTGGGGGGAATTTTGTATTTCAAATATTGATATAAATATTATTAATAGCCATCTTTAAGGCCAAAAAGAGGAGGTTGAATTGTTGTTGTCTCTAGTATCTAACTTTGAGCAATTTTTCCTCCTCTTTTTATTTTGTATTTCAATCTAGACTCGAGCCTTGGGCCAACTACTATAGGCCATAAGGCCTCTTTCAATTATGTATGAGTGTAATGTGCTTTTAAAATGAATACCATGAACTGTGACTATTTTAGTATTTTTTCCTAGTTTGAGTGTTCATGTATCTTTCTATGAGGGGTTGTGACTAGTATATATCATGGCTTTCATAGGAAGTCTTTTGATTTGCAACCATACATGATTGAGACCGTGTTCAATTTTGTTGTCATATTAGATTCATGTGTTCACTAACCCACTGATGTGTTGAATGAGAACTATAATCTTTGGCACATTCCACCTATAGATTAGGCTAGTTAGGTTTTATTTTTATTGATTTTCTCTATTTTCCCTTGTCCCTGGAAAGACACCGGTAGGATAGGCTAGATTAGGAGGAAGTATGTCAAAGATCACATCTAGACGAGGAGTTGACCTTGGTAAAAAAACCTTGAGGTTGTTCGAAGGATCCATGCCCCATGCTCCTTGGACTTCTCAAGATTGGCACCCCAAGTGAGATGCAGACATTAGATGCACCCAAATAAAATACATTTGTGGGTGTTCATGATACTTGAGGTACAAGGACTAGATTTGGTCCCCAACAATAACAATAATATAACACCATCTAAAATTAATGATTTCATAGTGGCACTATAGTGTTGCAAGATTTCACTCCCATTAAAAATTAAAACTAGGCTTATGCCATTACCTTGATATAAATTGTGATGCTATATCATTAACATGGAGTAATGTATGCATCTTTTCTATTTCACTTGTAACTTGGCATATTTATCAAGAGCACTTATTATTTGTAAATGAACTTGCTAATAGTTTGAAATGCCAAAAGAAAAATAAATAAATGGCCTAGGAACATTGTTAGGTCTTTGTTTGGGTATTAATAGCAAGGTTTTAAAATTCTACTATCCACTTTTTTAATATGCATATATTACATAAATTATATTATTAACTTCTTATAAATTTTATAGGCACAATTTTCAAATATTTTAGTTAGATACATCCATAAATTAAAAGAGACAACCCTATATAGAACAAAAACAATAAAAATCACATCAAATTGATGCTTGTTAATACTTTGATGTTTTTATTTATTGAGATGAAGGTATTTATATACAAAGCATTTGTGCAATATGGCATAAAAACCTCCAAAGAAGAACAAGAACTACCCTTAACTAAAAAATATGTATAGACCTTGTGAGTGGTGGTTGTAACCACTCTTATTAGTATGCCAATACATATATGATGGTAACTATTCCTAAAATTCTCCCATTATTACATCATAGTTTAGAGTTTCTTGGAGAGGACTCTCAAAATACTTCAAACTTAATTCATCCATGTGGATTGGTGAAGATGTTTGCATGTTGTTCTTAAGTAGGACAAAAATTGAGCTAAATATTATGTTTTTAAACATGTTCATATATGAAGTGGAATTGAACACCAATGTGCTTCATCTGCTCATGTAATACTAGATTATGAACAAGTTCCACCACACCTTGATTATCATAGTACATGGTTGGTTTATTTTGTGGTACACCTATACTTGCTAGCATATGTTTCAACCATATTGCATCATGAACAACTCCACCTACAATATGATATTATGCTTTGGTGGAAGATTGAGCAACCATTTATTGTTTCTTGCTTCCCCATGATAGAGGTAGTTATCCTAGAAAGAATACATATCTAGATGTGGATTTTCAATCATCAATACATCTTGTATAGTTTGCATATAGAGTTGGTTAAGAGAAATTGATCACTCTTCTTAAATATTAGATATTTCTCAATGGTACCTTGGACATAACTTAATACCTTTTTACTGCCTTCCAATGTGATATTTTTTGTTCTTGTACGAATCATGAGATGTAACTTACTACAATGTTGATATCTGGTCCAGTGTAAGGTAGATGAAACTTCCAACCAATTGGAAATAGAGAGTTGAATTTACTAGTGGAGAGGAATCAAATTGTGAGAGTTGTAGCCCTAGTTTCATAGGAGTCATCATGGGGTTACAATCATTCATGCAAAACTTCTCAAGAAGCATCTTGGAAAATTTGATTTGTGAGATAAGTATGTGGTGGTGTGTCTACCATACTTCCAATACTAGACAATTATGTAATAGTCCAAGATCTATCATGTTAAATGAGCTTTTCAAGTCCCCCTCTGTTGTTGAAGTCATTTTTTAGATCTTCTTGTGATGACCAAATCATCCACATATACAATGGTGATCACAAAACCCCCCCTTGTTCTTTGAGATACAAACTTGGATCATATGGATTTCTCTTGAATTTATGTTTTTCAAAATATTTGTCTATTTTTATATACCAAGCTCGAGGGACCTATTTGAGACCATAAAGAGATTTGATCAATTTACATACCATTGTTTCTTATCCAGGTATGATGAATCACTCTGGTTGAGTCATGTAGACTTTTTCTTTTAGGTCTCAAAGGAAGGCATTTTTCATGTCCATCTAATGGATTCTCTATCCAGATTGTGTAGCTAAAGCAAAGGTCATCCTTATGGTATTTATTTTTGCTATAGGTGCAAATGTTTCTTCATAGTCGATGCCTTATTTTTGTGCACAACCTTTGGCTACAAGTTCCACTTTGTTTTTATCAATACTGCCCTCTAATTTGTATTTGATTTAAAAAACCATTTGCATCTGATAGCCTTCTTTCCTTGTGGAAGATCAACAAGCTCCCAATTCTTGTTCTTCATTAATGCTTGATATTTAGTATTCATAGCATTCTTCCAAGAATTAGAATTAATATTTTCTTGAACTATTTATGGTTAAACAATACTCATTATGACCATATTTACCTCATTACGAGCCACGTTGCATGTCCTTGGTCCTATGGTAGATGTTTCTAGAACTCCATCTATTCCTGAGGCTCTTATTGTGCTAATATACCACTTGGGGTTGTGTGTGATGTGGCGAAGCAAATCGGTCCACATATCCATTATTGTCTTCATCATTATTGTTATTGGGAATTACCTCATTAGTATCTTCTTCATCTTCATCACTTTGAAGTATTACTAGAACAAAGTTGGATGAAGAATCCTATGGAGAGGATGAGAGTGATTTTTCTTCTTCATCAAAGATGACATCACGACTAATATATAATTTTTTAGTGGTTAGATCAAATAATCTATAGAATTTTGACTCATCATTGTAGCCTAATAGAATGCATTGATGAGATTTCTCATCCAATTTTTGTCTCTTCTCCTTTGGGATGTGCATATATGTTGTACAACCAAACACACAAAGATGATAGGTCGATGGATTATGTTTTGTCCATACTTCTTTTGGAGCAATGTGCTCAAGATATGCAATGGGGGCATAATTGAGTAACTAGACGACTATATGTATTGCTTCTACCCAAAAGGAGTGTGTGAGTTGAGAATATTTCAACATCATCGAACCATTTCTATGATGGTTCTATTTTTGTGTTCAACAATACCATTTTATTGTTGTGTGTAAGAAATTATCAATTTTTGATGAATGCCATGTTTCTTTAAGAAAGATGGAAACTCATTACTAGTAAACTCCCCCTTTGATCTAAATAGAGTACATGGATCTGACATCCTATGAAAGTCTCAACTTGAGCCTTAAATTATTTGAAGTACTAAAAAGGCTTCATATTTGTTATGCAAAAGGAATACCCATATTTTGTGAGTATGATCATCAACAAAGAGCTGAAAATATCTAGAGCCATTATACCTTGGAGCTATGGGTTCACAAAGATCAATATGGATCAAATCGAGACAACATTTGGCTTGAGATTCTAAATAACCAAATGGATCTTGATGTTGATTTCTAGCTAAGCAACAAGGGTAAATTTGTGTAGATTTATTCAAAGAAGGAAGACCTTTGACCATGTTTTTATTTTGTAGTGCAATAAGATAACCAAAACTTAGATGACCATATCATCAATACCGAAGTGATGCAAAAATACTAGAGTTGAAAATTAGTGTGAATTTGTCATGATGAACTATATGAAGCTCAAACATTTCTTATATTCCTTTTCCATATGCAATAATCATGGATTTTCTAGCTTTGTCACGAATGAGACATGCCTTGGATCCTTATTGTTTGTCAACCTCAACCTTCAAATTATGGTCAAGTAATTGATTGATGGAGAGCAAATTCTTAGTGAGCCCTAGAGCATACACAACTTTTGTTATCTTGCATGTATGTTATCCAAGTCATAAATTGACATCACCTATGCCTTTTATGTCATAGGATGTATCATCACCTAGAGAGACCTTTCTTGTATGACTAGAATAGTTGAGTTTGGAATCAATATTTTTAACTAGTCATATGTTTGGTTGCCCTAGAATCAACATAACAAGCATCATTGAACTAACATAGTTGAGCATGAGCAAAAAATACATGCTCTTCTTTTGAGTGGTCATTTTATTATTTTCTAGAGTGGTTGTCTTCGACAACATTGCTATGTTGTTAAAATATCTTTATCCAATTTTAATTTTTCTTATCCAATGATAGATTCTTTTGTTGTTGATGTATTGCTTGAGAAGAGGACCTATTTATGAAGGGATTTTGCCAATATTCCTTCAATGTGTGGCCATTATTACCAAATAGTTCACATGTATTTTGCATGCAAATTTTTTTTCTTTGATGCTAGAAGCGATGTTGAGGATTTGTTTCTTTTTTGACTGGCTGCTTCTTTTGATTTGAAAGAACATAATCTTTAACTTGTGTTGTATGAGAGGCCTCTATTTTTAAATAGTTCCACCAACTTTTCAAATGTTGGTGTTTGTTCAGTAACATTCAAAGTTATCACAAATAAATTATACTGTGAAGGGATAGGTCTCAAAATAATGGAAACAAGTGTATCATCAGATGCTTTTTCTCCCAAAGCTTGTAGTGATGCACATAGCTCTACAACTTGCCTTAAGAAGGACTTCAGTTTTTTTCCTTTCTTCATTTTCAAGCAATGAATTTGGCTTTGGAGGAACAAGATTTAGTTTTTTTTATTTGCCTCAAATACTATTAAGAGTTTGTCTCATGCATCTTTAGTTGTGGTCGAATTACGAATGTATGGTTGTACGTCATTAGCAACACCAAACATGATGATCAATCAAACCTTTCTACTACTTTATCAATTTTATCTATTCTTCATCTTCTATGTCAAGACAAGTAATGGACCTATCTACAACTTCTCATACTTCCTCAAACTCAACTTGAGTTCTAAGTTTGTTTTTACAAGCAGCATAATTATTCCCTTGCAATATCTGGCAATCGGGCAATGAAAACTTTTATGCACCATTTTCCACATTAAACATTCAAAAGAATAGAAAATTTTAATTCCACTAGATTGACCTCAAAAAATGTTTGCCAACTCATAAAGTGATTGGTACTTTGAACCACAAAAAAATCAATATCTCATCAAGCAAAAAATTAGTTAGAGGAATTCTTCCTCGAACCAAAATCTTCAAGGAATATTAAAATAACATGTGAGCCTTTCCTTTTTAGCTTAAAAGAAATAAATCAATCAAACAAAAAGTTATAGGCTCCTTAAATTCATAATTCAAAATAACAAAAGGTTATAGGCTCCGATAAGCCTTCTCATTATTAATGTGGGATAATTTAAAATATCCATATGGGCCAAGAATCTTGAACTTGACAAATAATTTTGGTGAATTCTCAGACTCTAAAATTTTATTGTCAAAAGAACATTCATAGGAAATAGTGACGGATTAGTCACCATAGTAGGCGTAGGGTCTTAATGTTGTCACCACCTGCTTGATCTCGAAGAACGATGACGGCCTTGTGACAACAATGAAAATGGAGGATGACAAAAGATGACAAAGCCATAAAACGCAGTCCAAGAACTGGACCCGTCAAGAGGCATTACAACTGATACGCCTTCATTCTGAGTTTGAGCCCCTCTTTGCCCATAGTGGCCTGAAGTCCGACCTCTAGGACAAAATCGTGATAGCCCTCCTTGATGAAAAGAATTGTTGTAAAATAGAAGACATTCACACGACCTGGTTTTGATGAATTTTTGTGGCTTGTGAACCACGTCCAAAGATGTTGAACCAGGGCCTACGTCTACCTCGAGAGAGTGTCCAAGCACCTGTCAAACGTAGACATTTGTTTTTAGATTCTTATAAAGATTGAAAAAATGGAAATATTAAACCCATAATACTCCATAACTTCTCTTTTGAAATATTTTTTCTCATAACATTCTCCTTGCAAAAGTCAAGGACAAAGTAAGAAGTGGTGTTCCATGTTATATGGAGAGGGTTGGCCTATATTTAAGACCATTAAATGAAAGTTTTCAATAGAGACAAACTCCTAAAAGATTTTCATTTGGACTTATGTATGAGCTTGTCAACATGAAGGTTTTGAAAATATTGGTAATACTCTATGGATTTCATCTCAATGACATCAACTTCTATAAAGCAAAATCTACCTATGTAAATGAGGATGTCCTACCATGGATCTTGCAAAACCTTTACCGAGATTGATTGTTATCAAATTTGAATCAATAAAAGAAGAGTGATATATGGACTAAGAAAACATTCCCTTTTGATGTTTTATATGCCATGAGATTGGATAGATGGGAAGAGATTCCAAAATAATAATAATAGAGAAAGATCTGAAAAGTTTTGGTCATAAGACAAGCTCGAAGTTGAAGCAAGGGGATAAGGTAGCAACAAAAGATGGTCCAAACCAAAGATTTTATACTCTTGATAATGTGGAAAAGAGACTCCCTACCTCATCAAATTCATCCCAATTCATTCCAAGCAAACTTTGTGTACATCAAATGTTTTTTTATTTAGGTAGTATGATAAACCCCAAGATCTACGTATATGGCTGAGCAGTCCCCTCCCAACCATGACCCCTCGTAAGGTTGAGAGCTACACTTACCAATAGGAGATTAACACACAACCACACACACACGCCATGGTTTGAATTTTGGACCTCTCGAAGAAGAGCCAAACCCTAAACCGTTGCGTTGTCCCCCAAGGACTGTGTACATCAAATGTTACAGTTCGCAAATTCAAAGCCTACCTAGCTGCTATTATGTACAACACGAAGGAATAGACCATGGAGAAACATTTACCTTGAATACAAAGATAGTAATATTTTGATTAGTTCTCTCCATTGCAACATTGTTTAGCTGGTAGAGATATCAAATGGATGTTAAGAATGCCTTCCTAAATGAAGATTTGGAAGAGAAATTCTACAAGGTACAACCACAAGGGTTCAAGACTAGGAAAAGAACATTTGGTTTACAGATAAATGAAGCCACTATATGGATTAAAGTGGGCTCCTTGAGCTTGATATTTCAAAATTTACCAACATCTTAGAGATTCAAGGTTGAGTCAAAGCTTTTTTTATCATAATCTCTTATTAAAACCACAACTGATTACATTGTAACTCTCATTGATGTTGATGATCTTATCATTATTGGTAGTGGAGCCCACTTAATTCAACAAGCAAAATCTATTTTGTGTTCAGTTTTTGATATGGCATGTGTAAGGCGCCCACATCATTGTCTAGGTGTAGAATTTATGGCAACTTGATCAGACCATTTTTGTATCATAAAACAAGTATACCAAAATACTTTAGGAAAGATTTTGGATGACAAACTATATCTTAATATCTACACCTATGGAAGTTGGGTTGAAGTTGTTAGCTTACTCTAATTCATGTATGATCAATGAATTAGTAAATTGTCAATTAGTTGGCAACTTGATTTTTCTTAAGATCACTCAACTAGATTTATGTTATGTAGTTACTTATCTCATTTCATGTCAAATCCATGAAATGAGAACATTGGCAAGCTACAAAATGTATTCTCAAACATATCAAAGGTGCACTTGGCTTTGTTATGCTATACCAACAATCAAATAGTTTTCAATCATTTGGATACACTGATGTAGATTGGGTTGGATCAATTGATGATCGAAAACTCACTATTGGTTATATGTTTGCTCTTAGATTAGGGGCTATTTCTTGGCAGAGAAAACTTCAACTCACAATTGTTTTGTCATCAACTAAAGTAGAATATACGACAACACACAATGCAAGTTATGAAGTTGTTTGGTTGAGATGCATATTGTACAATCATCAAATAGATCAAATAGCACCAATACCTCTTCATTCTGATAACCAAAGTATGTTTAAGTTGGTGAAGAATCCAATATATCATCCTAGAACAAAGCGTATTTAGGTTCATCATCACTATATTCCACAACTTGTGGAGCATGAAGAAAATTTTCTACATTATTATCTAAGAATTTGTCGACATTATTATCTTACTTCTAAACAAGATACAAATATAATGACTAAACCCTTAAGGTAGATAAAAATTTGTAAAATATAAAGATAGGGTTGGGATTGTATCTGTGTTAGTCATTAAGAGGGTGTTCAAATAAAGATTGTTAGACGTTACAATAGACATATCTATTCTAACCCTGTTTGTAATTGTTGATAAGTTTATTAGGTTAAATTACTAGTCTTTGTGCTTACCAACATCTACTCACTAGAATGTAAATATATTTATAATACAAAATGCAAGGAATACTACCTATATTAGATTCTTATAGAAAATTATCTATAGAAAAACAACTAAGAATACTGTGTGGAAAATGTGCTTAGATATAATCTCTTTAACTAAATGAGAAATGCACTAATTTTGTTTTTGATAAAAGTGACCCTCTATAAAATCATATAATTTAATTAAAAACATAAAAAAATAAAATTTAATTAAATATAATATAATTATTAAACATGAATAACTAAGATAATGAGAACTTATTATATATATATATATATATATATATATATATATATATATATATATTATAAAAACTTCAATAAGAAGTGCAAAAAAGACATCTATAATTAAATATATCATTATTTGTTGGCTAATATGGTTACTAATGAGTAAAAGATGTACCTACATTGATCTATTTCTTTTTAAATTTATCAATAAAATAAATGATAATCCTGTGAGCATTTTTATTGAGAACGAATCTCAATCTCTTAAATTCAAGAGTGTGGCTTATTATTCAAATAGAAAAAAGTACAAATAAATTATTATAAAAATGTCTTTCAAAAAAACTAAGGCTTAATTTTACATTTATAATTTAAAGGTAAAGCATACTAGTGTAAATGTTTTAAAAACTTTTATATATATATATATATATATATATATATATATATATATTATGATTATGTTATTGTTAATATTTCAAGAAATCATAATGTTATTTGAAGATCGCATGTATATAAAAATTGTATAATATGATTTTTTTTATTGAGGTTAGTGTGAGAAACCCCTATGATCGATGTTGTGGGCATCCTCATCCAACCATGACCTTTGATAAGGGTGAAAATTGAGCTTATCAAAGGCCAAACACAACCATATACACACCCACCCCCTCACAGACTCGCCCATGCCACTGTTTGAACCTTGGACCTCCAGAAAAAGAGTCAAAACCTGAATCGTGGCACTATCAAATTTTAATTCTTTTACAAAAATTTTAAATGAATAACATTCTTTTTTTAAATTGGTTAGGTGGATAAAAAAACTTGCTTTACCACAACACTTCAGCAAATAACAAATACGCTTGTGTTACCACAACACTCCAACAAATAACAAATACGCTTGTGTTACCACAACACTTCAACGACAACTATGCATATATAAAAAATTTAAATCAACAAACCAAGCGTATTACCACAACACTTCAACGACAGCCATGCATATATAAAAAATTTAAATCAACAAACCACAATGAAATTGACAACTATACATGTCACCTAAAAAAATTTAAACACCGTTAATAACATTTTGATTTTAGTGTAAAGAAACCTCTCAACCAATCATATGTAACAGGCATAAAAGATACCATTAAATTGAATATTTAAAGCAACCGCATAGGCACACAAAAGTTTTTATATATCATGTGTAACCTGTAAACCTCCATATCCTTGCAAATGAAAGTAAGATCAAAATGAACTAAGGTTAGTAGGAAAAACCGCAAGGATTATCTAAAGGATTATCTAATTTGCTTTGTGTATAGAACTAAGATGATTCTGTTCTTTAAAATACTTTGAAGTTCAAACGAAACATGGATGCGTTAAGTAGTAAAATACATGGACTTTCAAGTTTAAATATTGTTAAATAATATATGTACAATTATCAAAATACTATTATATGGTATTAAAATCATTATAATACAGTTATTGTAATACAGTCATTGTAGGACCTGTTATAATTCCATATAACCCATACAAATATATATTTTTAGGAGTCATTAAATTAATAAATTTTCCTTGATTTCTATGTTTATATTATATATTTATAAGAATAAAATTTGCTAATGTATCATTAAAAAACAAGTGGGATTGATTATTGGGCTTATAGGGATTCCACCATAATTCCATTCTTTTTAAAGTCATATATATATATATATAATGTATTTATATGTATATGTGATTCTTCCCATTCACATCTTTATTTATATGGTATGGAATTACATTATATTGTGTTGCATTGTATTTCTTCGTGTAGTACTATTATACTCCCACATTGTACATACACATCCAGATGCAGATCGCTAGTTTAACAAAGCTTCAATATTCCTTTTGTGTTAGCTTTCCAACTCGTTGAGAGGTCAATTTACCTACTACAAAACAAAACTCCATATATTTCCCCTCCATTCTCACATCCATTACATCTAGTTGAATTTTTTCAATCTTTCCTCAACCATGCTCACATTTCCTCCATTTAAGAAGAAAACCATATGAAAAACTTCTTGGTGTGGTATTTAAGTTCCATCTATCCATCTCTTAAAATACGGCTTAGAACATTTATCAATGTTGAGCAAGAAGGTTCGCTTATGCTTATCAAAAGAGATGTTTTATATTATTACTTAAAAGACCAATATTTGAAATCATATGTTTATTGATGGAATCCTAAAGGACTATGCCTAACATAACATCAAACATAAGTGAATGGAAATATATAAAGAGATAATTCATAGAGAGATTCAGAACAACATGCACATAAATATTGAAAGACGAAAAACTATGGGGAATTCTTTCACTGCTTACAAAATCATGTCAAGAAATCCACCATTATTATTTCATTTGTCTAATTAAACAAGTCAGAAGAAACATAATAAACCATCATTTCCAACTTACCTCCCAAACCATCCCATGATTTAAGAGGCAATAGAGCAAATTACGGAAGTCCTAAAATTTCCATGCCCAGATTGCCCAAAAATGCCTCAAATAGCCACAACTTTCTCTGATAACATTGTTGGTCACACTATCTTGGTAGACCAAGGCATTAGAAGCCAATGGATACAACTGACCCTTAACTGTATTCACACTATGAGAAAACAGAAACAGAAACAGAAACAACAATGTGCCTTCCCAATGGGTCAATTTACAAAAACTGACAAGATGGTTTGGTAAATGAGGTTGAACTGCAGAAAACCTATAATATGTAATGCTGAAGATGAGCAACAAATCAGTTATTGAACTAGAAAGTCAAAAATGTATGCCATAGCTTAGTTTATACAAACAGAACCTTCATAACCATTACATCATAAAAAAAAAAAAACACTAGTGCATAGCAAGGCTAATAATAAAGGCAGCATACACATTGCCACTTAAGTAAGAGGTCTCCAAGTCCGCTGTTAGGATATTGCATTCAAAAATCATGACTTTACCATGCAAAAGGAAGAGCAAAGTGTTGGCGGACGTATACAAACAAGGTGTGGTCCTGCTGGATTGCAGCTTATATTAAAGCGATCAACATTGGCCAAACCAAGACAAGGTGGGTGGACATATCCAGCTGTCAAGGGTATACATGCAATAGAAATTATTATTCGAGCTCCCACAAAATTAGGAAGTGATATATGGCCTCTTTTTCTTCCAGCCATCATCCAAGTCTCTGGATTAACCTCCACCTCATAAAGAAGCTCCTCTTCTTCCTGTTGCAAAATATATATAGAAGCTGTGTGGTTAGTTTCAATGGAAAATAATATTGCAAAATATATATAGAAGCTGTGTGGTTAGTTTCAATGGAAAATAATATTTAAACTTCGCATCTATGACCTATCTGTTGTCATACCTTCTCAGCTGACAAGTCATCCAGGCAATTCCTCAATCTTTCGACTCGCCATCTCATGTTAACAGGCTGCCCCACTCTTAAGCAATCTGATGATGGTGGTAAAGCACCCACTGCCAGCAATGGATCAAGGACAGGCATTTGCAGAACAAGAGCACTCTTGAAATACAAGTCACCATCACCATAGACTTCATCATTAGTTCCACTGGAGATCAACTGCATGGGAGTGTGTGCTCCAACTGCCCGATCACCAGATATTCCATATCGAATGTTCAAAACACTTTGCATTCTGGAAAAATCACTTTTGTTATTTTCAATCCCTGGCATAGGAGGTTCACCTGGAGAAAACGAACGCCATCAGCATTGAAGGAACTTATATATAACTTCAGGTGATCCTCATGCAATGACATGAATTTCTTTTACCTTCTTTAGATACACTGTCTAAATGCACTGTGAAAAGCAAAGCCCCTCTTGAAGATGAAGAAATTGAAAGAGGCAACACAGTAGATGGATTTGGCCGTCCATTGCTACTTCCAACATGAACAAAACCAAATTGAAGGTCCAACCAAGCATCATAGACTGTTATTGCTGCCTTGACTAGAGAAAATAAAGTTACCTACACACGCACAATCAATAAACTTCAGCCTAAAGCAAATCAGCTATCTTCAATTTGACATGAAAAAAAGCAGAAGAGCTTAATCTTAAGGATCATATATATAGTCCTATTTGTTATGTTTGCCATCTCTTTTGTTTGACGGTAATTCCTGATCAATTGAACTTGTAGTTATCTAAACCCAGACATAACAGATTCACTGCAAGATTAAGAGAATGTGCATTAAATTTCACTGGATGATATCAAATAGATGAAGACAATAAATGGATGGTTGCATGAGAAATATAAATTATTAAATTTACAACTATGCAAGATGAAGATAGAGGACAGGAAGAAGGATACACATTGTATAACAACCTATGCTTCATGAAGTTTTCAGGAGAGAGACAATGCAAAACTTTGGGATGCATTTCTGGGACGGCAGGACACATTTCCTATACGGCATTGGGTGGCAGGACATGTCTCTGAGAGGGCTCCCAAAACCCAAAACCTGTCCCCATGGAACATGGGACTAAGCCAAGAACTAGCAATGTGAAAGCAGTCTATAAAGTTCATTTCAATAAATAAGTCAGCACAGTCACAGCAATTAGTCAAGTTTGAAACCAACAGAGTCAGAGAAACACTCTCCAAATAATTAGAAAATGACTGAAAAAGCCCATCTTCAGAGGCATTCCTGAAAAGAATTTCCTCCCTTGTTGATGTAGAATTCAGTTGCACTTTTGTATTCCATCTTGCTGTGGTCCATCCTGCTCTTCTTCAAAATGCACAAGGAGAAGAGTGTGGGGTTTTACACTTTATACAGCGAATGGGCACTGAAAATAGAAAAAAGGGCCTCAAAATTCCCCGTACACCACTTGGTGGGAAGGTATCATGGACCTCACAACTTCAATTTTTTTTTTCCTATTCATGTTCTTAGTTTATTTTTAATTTATTTTTTAAATTGATACTATAGGATTTTTTTCCATGGGGTGAACACCTCCTAAGTAAGGCATAAGCTAACCCTATGGATCCATCTCCAACAAAAAATACAACCTAAGATAGAAAGAATCCCATCCTTCAGGAATTGGCACTGGGGCTGCTTTAATCCACAATCATAAATCTTCAATTTTTTGACTAATTGCTCCAGGTTCTAGACCTAATAACTGTAATTTTGCTTGCATCCACAAAGGTGCAGCCTTTGATGATCAACTGCCAACAATTAGGTCTCCAAACACCCTCCAATCTTTTCTTTTAATGTTATAGTTCTCATGCTTTTGGTTTAGAAACCCTAGTGGTTCAAAAGTCTCTGCAGGAAGTGCTTAAGCAAGTACTTTCTAGGTATTGGGCCCAATGGGCTGTAGTATTCTAATACCATGAACACCAGAAAAGTTGAGTCCTTCCAATACCATTTTTTATTCAACTGGCATGCATCCAACAGCACACATGCAGTAACTTCAACTTACTTTGTTCATAGTACAGAGTCAAGCTCACAACCAAAATCTATGAAGAAGAAATAAGAAAAAAATAAAAAGGTAAATAGACTTTTGAGCCGATGCTTCCTATGGAGTTTGTGCACTTCAACATTGTGAATAACAACCCATTTTATGAAACCATATTTTACGTAGTAGCTATTGTTCGACCTGAATCAATAGTGTGCATAACAACCTGCTTTATCAAGTGACATTTGATGTGGTAGCTATTGTTGGGCCTGAATATGAGACCCCTACCTATGATGAGCTTTGAGGGTGCTTATTGCAAGAAAAAATGAAATTATTGACAGGTTAGAGGATATAGGGAAATCTTGGTCCAAGACTAGATGCAGCATTATGTTGCATGGGTAGGCACATGTTAAGAAGGGGGCAATACTTAATTTCTTTGTTTAATATCCTAGAGGGACAATATTCTAAAATTCATTGATGCATCATACCACATTAAAGATGGGGCCCTCCTTGTTTATTTGCCAGAGGAATTTATTTTGAGTTGACGTGGAGAACATTGTCAAATTAATCATGGACAATGCAACTAATTATTCATGTCTTGGAAGAATTTTTATGGAGAAATATCCAACTCTTTTATGCTTTCCATTTGTTGCAGATTGCGTTGATCTCATGTTTGGGGATAACAGCAGACTAGAATTTGTTAAATCAGAGCAGTGGAGGAAGCAAAATCAATAGCAGCATTTATTTATAATCACCAAAGGATTCTTAGAATGATCAGGCACTCCACAAGAAACAAGGTATTGATTTATTCTAAGGCTTTTGGTGTTGATTTTGTCAAGGTTGGCTTCTTCACCTGGTCCAAAAGTTTCATGCAAACATTGTAATTCAGATGGAGTTAGCGTAGTACAAGCTTGCCTAGGGGTTATTTAGGTCTGAGATGGAAACAGAAGGGTTGAAAGTTGTGCTGCCCAGTGAGTCTTTTTAATGTTGACAATTTGAATAAATTCTTAATTTACTTTGCATTTCTTTTATTTTTAACACTATCAGTTTGTGTTTTATGTTTTTGGACAGACTGTAGGATAATTATGGTGCAAAATGATTGAATCTTTACTTATTTGCCATTACAGTCTTAAGTCAAGTTGCAGTGCATCAGGTTGTGAATGCAATTGATATGTATTTGAAAAAATGCAAATCCAAGAATTGCAAAAGTGTTTAGTACCAATGTCATAATGACATGGTGCATTGCTTACAACAACCTGTGCTGATGAATGCAACAGTTGTAGAGGCCTCTTGATGTGAAGGTGATTCACATAGATGATATTGACATAAAATTCAATTGGATCGAGGAGACAAATAGGCTGCTTATGAAGAGCAACACAACTTGATTCTATGACTTTTTCAAAGGAGAGTCAGCATGGCAAGGTAGCTTCAAGAGCAGGTGTTCCATTACCACAAACACAGGCACTGGCAGTGGCATAAAGCAAAACTACAGAGTAGATGATGCAACAAGAGAGAGGGGCACTTAGCCCCACCATTGGTACCGACAACACCCCCACAAGTCAATTACATAGCTCATTAGGACAATGGGTTAGTAGCAGCCATCAAAGGCCATGTGAAAGGACCAAGGAGGGGCTAGTTAATTATATTTGTATTTCACTGTTTTGTTTTTTTTTTAATTATGTTTTAAATATATGATATATTAAACATAATTGGATTTTGGAGCAACTCAATGCACTATTGGCATATTTATCTTTGATATTTACAGCGAAAATGCAATGATTATAATGTTATTTGTAAAATCATTTTTTAAAAACTTTACTGATTAATGTTTGTTTGATTTTTTCCAAGACCTTGAAAATAAACTGTCGATCACAACAATTTCAGCGTTAGTCTCAACCTTCAAAAATATGTAATTAATGTGCCAACTGACAAAATCAATAATGAGAAAGAATATAATAAAGACTCATCATAACATATACTCCAGAAGGGAAAGTAATCATGTTGTTCGAATTCTAATTTTTGTTGCAAAGTTTTCCAACTAAATGAGACACTAGATTAAAGGAGGGTGGGCTGATTCAACCCAATGATCTCTCTCTAACTTTCTATGCATATTTCTCTCTATTTCTACAGCTGGTTTCTTTGTTTTCTGTATAATTTGTTATGCAGGAAAGTTCTTTCTTTTTGGTACGCAGAAAAGCAGGATCTAGCAAAAAGGTCCTGTTAAATGAATGCATTAAAAACAATATATCTGTTGGAGAAACGGATAATTTTAGTATCAAAGCCAGAGAGAAACAAAAGACAAGGCTCCTATCTAAAGTCAGAGCAGCTAGGGAAAGCAAAGAGCCACAGCTAATGGAGATGGAGTTTGAAGAGTCAAAGCCTAGACTTGGCGCTCAATGCCTCAGAAACAAAAAAGCCAGAGCCAAAATAGCCAGCACAGCTCGCCAGAGCCAGGAAGCAGGCCAAAGTGAAGAAAGACAAAATTATATTGTATTTAAAAAATATGAGAAGAATTGGTAAGAGGAAAACAAAGTTTATTTTCTTTTGGGTGGGGGGGGTGCGTGGGTGGACTGATCCATGTGCCAGCTTGAAAAATGAGTAGTGAGCAAGAACATAAAAAAAACATACCATTAAATATATTCTGGAAACAAAAGTCACCATGGCTGTTCCTATCCCAATTTTTGTTGTAAGTTTTTGATGAGGGTTGATGTTTAATCTTTCATATGACCCCTCTAGTAGTTCCTAGCTAGGTTTGCATAGTTTATTTCTTGCAAATTAATAATTGTAAGGGAGTCTCCTTCTCACATGCACTTGTGGGCACTAGTTATCTTCTAGTTGTCATTTAGAGTGTTAGTTAGTAAGTGTGAACTCAAAGTAGGAAGTGTGTACTTCAAGATAGCTAAAATGGATCTTCTAGTTAGCAATATTCCTTTCTCTTAACTTAGAAGTTTACGTGCATTCTCCTTTGCACCTTTGTAGCTTATGGTTAAGCATATTGAATCAAATCCATGATTTAATGGGTTTGGTTATGTATTTTGGGCCATTAGTGCCTATATATTGAATTGTAAATAATAGAACACTTAGTTGGATTTTCAATCCTTTTCATTGGTATCAGAGCCTAGTTCATGTTTGCACTAGGGCTTGTGAGGTGAGAGGATAGGAGATAGTTTTATTATGAGAAATATTTTCTCATTGAGGACTCGGTTTAAGCCCAAGGGGATCTTGAAAACCATTCGGAGAAGGAAGTTCCTTCGCCGACAAACTCCTCGTTCCAACTTTTTGCTTATGCTCAAGAGGTATAGGAAAAGTTTGCCTCAGAGTTCTTCGTATTGTGATCCTTGGAAGCATCCTCCTCTTGAGCCTTAGGAGTAAAATTTCAAATTGCAGAAGCACTCCATTGTCACAAGGAAAATTTTCATTGTATTTCCTTGATTTAGTGCTTTCTCATCTTTACTCCTGGCTTATACCCGGGAACACATGGCTTCTGACTTGGCTGCCCAAGTGGCAGAACTGGCCCATGTTGTAAATGCTTTGGCAGATAAAGCTAATGACACTCCCATGGCAGAAGTCCTTGGCAATCTTGCCATGGAGGTAAATGACATTTCTTTGCATAATGCTTCAACTTTTGCTCATGATTCTCGTCTGAGAGTTCATTGTGAAGTTCCATTGTATGATGGATCCAGGAACCCTGATGTCTTGAATAGTTGGATTCTTGACATGAGTTCTTGGTTTTCTTACTCTCAACTTTCAGAAGATGATATAGTGCCTTATGCTAAGCTAAAACTTTTTGGTTTAGCCAAAGTACTTGTTGAACGAAAAAGAGGACATGATGTACTCACTACATGGGATGAGCTTGTACAATGTCTTAAGACCAATTTCTATCCTTCAAATTATTCTAGGGAATTGGTTATTAAATGGTTTCGTTTTCGACAAGGTACTAATATGTCTGTACAAGAATATATTTTCCAGTTTAACGAGTTCAGAATACTTGTGAATGTGGAGGATGATGTTCCAGGTTTGATTCTCAAATTTCAAAGTGGCTTGTTAGAGCATTTGTACAGGGAACTAATGTTTGTTTCTATGGAAACGTTGGATTCAGTTTTCAACCAGGCGCAACTTGCGGAGGACAAGTTTAAGGCGCAATCGCAGGCATTCCGCACACCTGTTACTCAAGTGGTTGCAAACTCATCAAAAGGGAATAATTCTTTCTCACAAAAGAAGAATTTTGCTCAAAAGAAGAATGTTTCTTCTCCATCTCCTTCTTCTCCTTCCCCTTCCGCTTCTACTCCTTCTTCTTCTTCTTCTTCTAAATCTTCTTCTTCTTCTTCTAAGAAATTTTGCAATTATTGTAAGAAGAAAGGCCATGAGAAAGCTGATTGCTTTAAGCTTAAAAAGAAGAGTTTAGTAATTACTACTCAAGAGGAGGATGCTTCCAAGGGTCCCCTTGAGTCTGTAGGAGAGAGTAGAGTATATACGGAATTACGAGGTAAGCTTAATGAAGTTACCTTGGTAAATGTAAGTTCATCAGAAGGGGCTCGTGATGCTTTGTTCATCACTCGAGCCCATTTGCTTCATAATTTTGCAACCGATTGTATAGTGGATAATGGCTCGCAGAAAAATCTAATTGCGAGGTCCATTGTCGAGCGTTTGAAGTTACCTATGGAGCCTCATCCTCAACCTTATTCTATGGGTTGGAAGGATAGTGGAAGAGGCTCAGAAATCACTCACACTTGCACATTAAAATTTGCACTTGGCCCACATTTCATAGATCAAGTCACTTGTGATGTGACTCCTATGGATTGTTGTGGGATTTTGCTTGGACAACCTTTTCAGTATGATAGGAGAGCTGTTTATGATGCTTTCAAAAGAACCTACACACTTCAAAAAGATGGTAAGGTCTTTCTCATTAAAAGCACCAACACTCCTAACATCATTCTAAGTTCCAAGCAAACGAAAAGGGTAATTAAGAAAGGTGGTGATGTTGCTCTAATTTTCATTCGCTCTCAAAACACTTCTACATCTACATCCATTACAAAGCAACACTCTTCAATGGATAAAATATTGCAAAGTTATTCACACATATTTCAAGAGCCAAAGTCTCTTCCTCCAATTCGCACAATTAATCACAGCATTGAAATAATTCCTGGTTCTTCTCTTCCTAATGCTCCCATGTATAGACAATCTATTTTGCAAAATGAAGAAATAAAAAGGCAAATAGAAGATTTGTTGTCTAAGGGTTTCATTAAGGAAAGTACTTCTGCTTGTGCCTCAACTATTTTGTTAGTTCTTAAAAAATATGGCACTTGGAGATTATGCATTGATTTTCGTACTTTGAACAGAATTTCTGTGAAGAATAGATATCCCTTACCCCGCATTGATGATTTATTAGATCAGCTTCAAGGAGCTAAGTTCTTTTCAAAAATAGATCTCAAGAGTGGATATCATCAAGTGCGTAGACAGCTTTTAAGACGAAGATGGGTCTCTTTGAATGGTTAGTCATGCCCTTCGGTCTTACTAATGCTCCTGCAACCTTCATGAGGTTGATGAATGATGTATTTCGTGATGTACTTGACAAATTTGTCATAATATATCTTGATGATATCTTGATTTTCTCAAAAACTTGGGAGGAACACCTTAGGCATATCCAGCAAACCCTTGATCTTCTTACGAAGAATCAATTATATGCCAATTCTTCCAAGTGTTCTTTTGGCAATACTTCAGTTTCTTACCTTGGCTATGTGATTAGTGAGAGTGGAATTCAGGTAGATCCCATAAAAGTTGATGTTTTACTTAAGTGGTCCCCTCCTACAACTCTCACTGAGTTAAGGAGTTTCCTAGGACTTGCGAATTTTTATCGCAAGTTCATTCCTCAATATTCCACCCTTGCAGCTCCATTGCATTATCTCACTAAGTCCAAAACTTCATTTCATTGGGAGAAAAGCCAAGAAGTTGCCTTTGAGAAACTCAAAAAGAAACTTTGTACAGCACTTGTGTTAACTTTACCCGACCTCTCTCAACCTTTTGAGATTGAAACGGATGCCTCTAAAGTTGCCTTAGGAGCTGTGCTCAAACGGAATGGTCATCCAGCTTGCTTATCATTCGGAAACTTTTTCTGCTGCTAAGTTGAACTATTCTACATATGACAAGGAGTTGTATGCTTTAGTTCAAGCTATTAAGTATTGGAGACACTATCTTTTGGGAAAAGATACAGTAGTACACACTGATCATATGCCTCTCAAGTTTTTACAATCTCAAAGTAAAATTGAAGAATCAAGACATATGAAGTGGGCCTCTTACCTCCAACAATTTCACTTGGTGATCAAGTACAAAAAGGGGAAGAGTAATACTGTTGCTGATTGTTTGAGTAGGCCTCCAGCCGCTCTTGCCTTAACAATTATGTCCACTTCGCACTTGGGATTTCAGACTTGGCCTAATCAGTATTCTCAGGATCCTGATTTTGGAAAAATATTTGAGCAAGTGAGTAAGCCTTCTTCTTCCAATTTGCGTCCTTTCCAAGATTTCTACATCAAAGAAGGACTTCTTTACAAATTGGACAAGGTTTGTGTTCCTTGTGAGCCTAGAGTGTCACTTCTTAAGGAAGCTCATTCTACACTTTATGGTGGTCACTTTGGGAAGCATAAAACACTTCATCATTTGCAAAGATTTTTCTATTGGCCTAAGATGCAGAGGGATGTGTTGAGATTTCTCAAACAAGTGTGCGGTTTGTTGTCGCTCAAAACCAGCTAATAGGAAGTTTGGCTTAGGCATGCCTTTGCCCATTCCTTCCCGTCCTTGGGAAAGCATTTCCATGGATTTGGTTAGTGGTTTTCCTATGACAATGCGCCAACATGATTGTGTGTTCGTGGTGGTTGACAGATTCAGTAAAATGGCTAAGTTTATTCCATGCCGCAAGACAAGTTCTGCATCAGACTTAGCCCAATTTTTCTTTGACAGCATTTGGCGTTCCTTTGGTCTACCTACCAGCATTATCTCGGATCGTGATTCACGCTTTGTGGGTCACTTTTGGCGTTCTTTGTGGAAGATTTTGGGAGTTTCCCTTAACTTTTCCACCGCCTATCATCCGTAGTCCGATGGGCAGACTGAAGTGGTAAACCGTACACTTGTGCAAATTTTACGAATCTATCATCACGCTTCACCAGCAAAGTGGGACTTGAGTCTCACTCATATTGAACATGCCTATAATAGGGCCCTACATTCTTCTACAGGTCATTCACCCTTTGAAGTTTGTATGGGATTTCAGCCCTTGGCACCTTATGAGTTACCTTTGTCTTTGCCTTCTCCTGTCACTTCACATCTTCAGAAGGAGCAAGACAAGGCACACTCATTTATTCAACACTTGCACAATCTTCAATCAAAGGTGGTTGAGATTTTGCAAAAGACACAAGCAGCAGCAGAAAAAGGCCATGGATCGACATCGAATTCCTCATCCATTTCAGGTTGGTGACAAAGTTTGGTTGCATCTTGACAAGCGGCGTTTTATTGATAAGACTCATAGCAAAATCAAACCAATTCGCTATGGGCCTTATACTATTCTTCAGCAGGTGTCCGAGAATGCTTTCCGCCTTGATCTTCCCGCACACTTGGGAATTCATGACGTCGTCAATGTAGATCTCTTGAAGTTGTACTTTGACTCTACATTGGAGACTACACCAGCTATCAGTCATCCTGTGGACGTGGTTCCTGAAGCTCAGTTACCATTGGATGCAGATCAGATCTATGACACGAAGACTCGACAGACTCGCCAGGGGTCTACCACCTCATATCTTGTGGCTCGGCGAGGACAGCTGCCGCATCAGGCTCGTTGGATTTCTTTTCATCAGATGTCCCGTGACTTTCCTATTCTTCTGAAAGCATTGGAGTCCAATGCTTCTATTGTGGGGAGGCATGATGAGGATTGATGTTTAATCTTTCATATGACCCCTCTAGTAGTTCCTAGCTAGGTTTGCATAGTTTATTTCTTGCAAATTAATAATTGTAAGTGAGTCTCCTTCTCACATGCACTTGTGGGCACTAGTTATCTTCTAGTTGTCATTTAGAGTGTTAGTTAGTAAGTGTGAACTCAAAGTAGGAAGTGTGTACTTCAAGATAGCTAAAATGGATCTTCTAGTTAGCAATATTCCTTTCTCTTAACTTAGAAGTTTACGTGCATTCTCCTTTGCACCTTTGTAGCTTATGGTTAAGCATATTGAATCAAATCCATGATTTAATGGGTTTGGTTATGTATTTTGGGCCATTAGTGCCTATATATTGAATTGTAAATAATAGAACACTTAGTTGGATTTTCAATCCTTTTCAGTTTTCTATATGAATGATAGACCAAAGGAGTGTGGGATGGATTCGACCCAAAAATCTCTCTCTATTTTTCTATCTCTACATGCAGCTGGTTTCTTTTGTTTTTCTGCAAGAAAAGTCTTGGTCTGCAAAACCGTAGGGTCTAGCAAAAGCCCTTATGAGATTATTGAAGGAAAACTAATATTTCAGATGGAAAACAAATCAGTATGCTGACTTACCTTGATCATGAGAATTTTAGTAAATGGTATAAAAAGAAAATCATTATGTATCATACAAAACAGATGTACAAGATAAGAAGTACAATGCATTGTGAAGCAACAGTAAATAGGAGTCAATCATATGAGTGTAATCCGAGTCCAAATCCCCACATTGTGATGGACACTTCCACAATAAGGCAACCTGTGAATATGGTTTGTTGTAATACCATATTGTGGTTTGACAAAATGATGTAATGCGGGTGGGGCCCATTTCGACCTTATGTAACCAATTAAAAAAGAAAGAAGTGTACAAGATAATAAAAAGGGAATTTAAGGAACGTCAATATCTAGATATAATATCCACGTGAGATCAAGCAATCCACACAAGTCTAAGCACCACAATAAATAATGGCATAACCTCCTGAAAGCAAAATACAAAATTCAGAAAAGATGTGATAATGTTGTCAAATTTTATCAAGGATGGAATTTTCATAGAAAACAGACATTGCTAGAGTTATGAGAAGGAAAATAGCAAAAGCTGAAGACATGCATGCCTTTGATAGTCAACTTTATTTCTAGTTGAGAATCAAAACAAAAGCTTTGATCTCTTCCATCACATTCCTTTGAAAGAAAAAAATTATCTGACCATCATTTTCTTGCCAAAATA
Source organism: Wollemia nobilis (assembly GCA_028583015.1). Classification (NCBI taxonomy): domain Eukaryota; kingdom Viridiplantae; phylum Streptophyta; class Pinopsida; order Araucariales; family Araucariaceae; genus Wollemia; species Wollemia nobilis. The sequence goes on from JAQPPZ010001028.1 coordinate 5,854,971, forward strand.
AGTTTTCAAGTGCATAATAAGGTTTTATCATCAATTACCTCCCATTTGCTTTTGTTAGTATGTATTTATGAGACCAATATATCAACAGCTAAAATCATTTATTACAGAAGTTCAAATGCAATCAACAACCAACTACACGGTAATTCTTGATATTGCCTTATAAAGTAAGAAATTTAGAATCAAAATCTGATGAGAATAAGTATAAATCGAAAGAAACAATGTTTTGATTATTGAGAGTTGGATGAATCTCTAACATGTGAAAGTTGCATGCATTTGAAAAACCAACATGTCAACATTGGATATTGATGAAATTGAATCACTAACCTCTCTTGTCATCCTTTTGAGAACTCAAAAAATAGATTGGCAGTAGTGGTTGAGCCTATGAGTCATCCATTAACATCTCACATCATCTTTTTTAGAACTCGAACAATAGATTACAGCAGTGGCTGAGGCTATGAGCCATTCATTTTTGGAAATTATGGCATATAAAACTGAACAGATTCCAAAAGTTACCTACAATTTGACAAGTTGGACTTTCAAGACCCATGCAACGCGGTCCCTAACAATTGCTACTTTTCAATTACAAATGCCAGGACAGTATCATGATTGGAGGCATTAGAAAATGGGGTAATGGAAAGTCCTTAACTGGTGCATGGTGACATGAGAAACAGAAATTGTAACTTTACTGAAACCAAGCAAATTTAGGGGGGCGAACTGAAGATCCCATTATGCACCATCTCAATGGAAATACTAGTGGGAAGCTAATCACATAATAAATGATAAACATGTAAAAATGTTTCCAGTATTTTGAAGGGCAGAGCAAACTAGATAATAAACACACATGGCACTAACTAAAGAATGATAAATTCAAGACGTAGAACAAGACAAACATGTCAATAGCAAAATCGACAACATTAAGCAACATAAGGACAAGACCATTAAGGATTATAAAAGAAAAATGCTCGACCAGGATCAAATACTTGAATGATAAGTTGATAACTATTTGATAGATCAAAACAGCAGTACTTCATTCAAGGACTACAGAAGCAGTTCAACAAAAGAATGAAATACATATCAATATCCACTTAGACAATGAGGATGAGGATGATGGATCCAACATCAAGGTGCTCACAAATACATGTAACAAACCAATGCATGAAAATAAAGTGACAAAAGTGACAATCATATACCACGAAGATCAATAGTATGAACCCTTAGGTGTCGTATCAAAGGCAAAGGGAAAATGAAACAGGCATGCCTGGTTAGATATTTTGCCATTCGCAATGTAAATTGAAAAAAAAAAAAAGTAATTGAAGGACCATCCTTTCAATCCAAAAATAAGCCAAATGAGGACGTATCCATGGCACAACAGAAATTAAAAAACAAAACAACAACAATAATAGGAAGAAACAAACCTAAAGAATAAATGACTTCTACAATTTATTTGGATTTCCATAGATCACATTCACCCCTTTTGGTATTCACTACAAGCCACCTATCATCTATTGTCTCCTCCCAAAGAAAGGGGTGATTCATAAGTCTATCAACGAGGATATCTATCAAAAATACACTCAAACTATGTGGATCTCTCCTCTTTAGCGTCTTGGACCAAAGATGCCCTTTTATACTGAACATTTTAACTATCTTATGGATGATATCATCACTCGCGCAGATAATCAGGAGTCACTAGTCCTATAACCTGAGGTTTGTCATCAATCAGATTGGGGTATGCTACCATTTGCTCCAGATTGAGGCTGACCATCACATTCCTAGAGTGGGCAGAATTCGCCGCCTCTGTTTCAGGTGGGAGCTGTTGAAATTGTAATCTGATTGATGGCCAAGGACAACATTGTATGATGTATTGGATAGGTCTAAGGGCATTTCATTGTACAATGTATTAATTAATTTTAATATTTTATTATGTAAGCCCTATGGGCCGCAATTAACCTTGTTATGGTTAAACCCTCTTTATAACTTGTAATTAACCTAAAGCCCTCTTGTTATGTCATCTTAAGTTAAACTTTATTATGTAATTAGGGTTTTGGTATTGGTATAAATACCCCTCTCCCACTTCTCATTTGATTATCAAAGTGTTGTGTAATTTTATCTACGGATATAGTGATTATTTATGGTGCCTATGGGTGCCCACCATATCTCTCTTTTTTATCATCCTTTTCATTTTTTGTATAAGAATGGAGTGGATTGCTTTTGTTTGTTTTTGGAATATATTGTGAATTCCATCATGGTATCAAAACGGATATGGAGTTGTCTCACTTAGTCACATGGAAACACTGTTCAGTGCCTCTGATTTTTCTTCTGAACTAAAGGGCGATTCTCTCCTTTCAATCCCATTTGTTGTTTTTGCATAAGAGGTAAAAAGGATTATCTTCAAAAGACTTTATCTGCTTTTCCAAATTTCTTGGAGATTTTCCACTATGCTTTCAGAAATCAGCTTCAGAGGCTAAAAGCAAAATTCCAAGCTTCTGAAGGGATTTAGGGACTTTGTCCAAAGCTTTCTCTCCTTATCAAAGTCTTCGCATGAGTTTTTTGAATTTAAAACGCGGCCCCTTCACACATCCTAGTGTTAGCTTGGCAGACCAGAGATAGAAAACATGTACCGCCTTTTCCCACGAGGAAAGGACACACTCCATTCTCTCACATAGGGCAACCATTGCGGCTAGATCAATGCGTCCCAGTGCTTTCTTGCTTGAAAGTTCCGAGTCCAAGTGCATGTATGAGTTTTTTTTATGAAGATGAGTGCGTGCTTTGTTGAAGACGCTCTAAATGCTAACAGTCTCTTTGAAGGTGGTGATCTCTATCCAAATATGGTTGTGGTGTCATGGTGTGGAGTTTGCATTACAAGGGATGGGGCATAGGATCAAGTCGCACCCCTCCTTCCTTTTGCAAAGAATGAACCTATTTGTCTTCTACGGAGGATTTAGCCATTTTCTCACCATAATAAGGACCGCTCAGACAAACAATATAGATGTTTTAGGAAGCAGTGGGTCTGAGTTCGAATCATGAATTGGTCTTTTCCGTCACTGGAAATGAAGTGCGTGGCAGGTTAAAATGGGTTCCCCTCTTTTGTTACTCATTTGTGGCATAAGGGAGACCAGCATTCGATCCCCCCCAAGTCTCTTTGAGAACTCCAAGAAATTCAATGGATATGACGCCGACATGACCTTCTTTTGTGCCACGTCAATCCATTTTTTTTCTATCTATATCAACTCAACAAATCAAATCAAGCCAAGTGTTGTAGTCTCTAAGGTTTAGAAGCATTGATGTGGACAACACCAACAAATCATGGATCACCAAGTGGCAACAAGCAATTGGTTCTTGTCTTTCTAACGTTTGGAGCTTTAATTTTTAATTTTTTGGGGTCCATTAGGGCAAAACTTCTAGAGGCCATAACTTTTGCATACGGAAGCGTTTTGAGCCCATTTTTTTCAAATCACACGATTTTTCAAGCTCTACGCACTTATGGCATCAATTCACGGACCTACTACGATGTTAGGGGTTGGATTGTGTAAGATGGATCACAAGGCTCTAGTTACTTGCCTTAATGGGCGAAATTATAGTATTTGGTCAACCTAGATGATTGGCCTATTAGGAAGTAAGAATCTGTGGTGCATCTTTCAAGAGGATAATGCAGTTGTTCTTGATCAAGAAACTCGCCATCCAAGAGAAGAAGAGGCTTTTGGTCTGTTTTCTTTGATGATTAAACCAAAGTTACTTTTCCACATCAAAGAGGAGAGTGACCCTATCAAGGTATGGTCAAAATTGCATGAGCTTTTTGGGAAAGTTAATACTACTAAAGTAAGTCGCTTGGAATTGGAGCTTTCCTCTCTTAAACTAGTTGAGTTTGATAATGTTGAGGACTATATTGCAAGATTCAAGGCTTTGAGGGCAGATATTGCATCTTCTGGAGGCAAAAAGAAAGATGATGCAGAATGCGTAAAAATTGTCCTTGCTAATATTTCCCCCTCTTTTCATATATTGAACCTAATGGTTTATACGATTCCTATGTTCTTGGAATCTCAAAAGACCCTGGTGGGACTCCACAAATATAGGCTCATGCAAAGGAATTCAAATCAAAGGAGGCTACGACCCAACGGTTCATGGGCTAGGCTAAGTATTCTAAGAAAATGAAGACCACTTGTGGATACTATAAGAGGGAGGGACACTCAATGAAGAATTGCTTATTGAAGTTGCAAAGGATTGAAGCATAGTTGTTGAAGTTAGGTGGACTTCTTCCAGATAATAAGGGAGATTCAGAAGGACTTGCCTCAAATGTAAAGGCCCCTAAAGCATCCATTACAGTAGGGAATATATTATTGTCACTAATGTCTTCTCTCCTTAGCCCCTTAGTTCAAATTGTGTGCGGGTGTTGAAATTGTGGTCGATTCATGGCCAAGGCCAACATTGTATGAAGTATTGGATAGGCCTAAGGGCATTTCATTGTACAATGTATTAATTAATTTTAATATTTTATTATGTTGGCCCTATGGGCCGCAATTAACCTTGTTATGGTTAAACCCTCTTTATAACTTGTAATTATGCTAAAGCCATCTTGTTATGTCAACTTAGGTTAAACTTTATTATGTAATTGGGGTTTTGGTTTTGGTTTTGGTTTTGGTTTTGTTTAATTTTATCTATAAATATAGTGGTTATTCATGGTGCCTATGGGTGCCCACTGTCTCTCTCTTTTTTGTCCTTTTCATTTTCTGTAAAAGATTTGAGTGGATTGATTGCTTCTGTTCATTTCTAGAAAATATTGTGAATTCCATTAGGAGGTGGAGACAAAGACACTCTTTATCTTCAAGCACCCTATGTGCTATAAGATCAGAAGAAGGTACTACTACACATGTTTTAAGGAGGTCACTTTCTATTTCCTTTCAACATTCTAACTAGAGGCATTTGGATCTATAACTGTAAGAAGTATTTAACCTCAGACAACACACCCTAAAGTGGCTCTCACAACCTCAACAGGCTATTAGACTCATTAACTCCTTCAACCCTCTTCCAGTAGCAAGCAACAATAACTGTAAGTGACCCTTGGACAATATGGTTGTATCCTCCTCGGATGAGGTTAGCATCAAGGAATCTCCACACATAAGACAACCAATATCACCCATGTCCACAGCCCAAGACATCCAAACAGACACGCATTTCTAGATTCCTCTCTAAATCCTCTGCTCATTGTCCACCTCTTACCAAGTGTCAACCTTCTACAAAAGTTTGATCCCCAATTGTGGCATGCCTATATATGCTTGTATTATGTTTGTGGTATATATGTTCCTCATGATGTCATCTACACAAACACATGTTCCATGCATTTTGGCTTGGATACTTTTTGTTTTGTATTTTTGTATTCTTTGCAGCGCTATTTCTAGCTCCCCTGGGCTAAGGTGACCAAGCAAAAGATTTGAGTTCCATTGGCCTACTTTGGGCACCCATGTGCATTCATAAAGTTTCGTTCTTTATTTAATTATTTCTTTCTTACTCTATCCAAAGAGCTCACGATATTATCTATATTGATGTAGGCAAGTCTTCAAGGTAACCTTGCAGCATTATCATCATTGTCATCGTCATTATTATAATAATGACGACTACTTTTCCTTGTATTTGGCATGCCATGACCAACTGCAAAGGAAAAAAACTAACACAATTAACTTTATTTACTTATAAAGAACTGTAGAAATTGCACTCGTTGCATACAATACCTGCAAAAGCAAAATTCCATCATTGCTCTTTGTCACCACCCGTGTACTGACACGGAAAGGATCTATAAAGTGTACTGCAATAGTTCTGAAAATCCAGGTCCCACTTGTTAGGAGGTTAACCAATGTGTTATTCAACACAAACATGAAACATAATCAAGTCTATTATTGAACTAAAAGGAATGAAAAAGGACAAAAAAGAAATTCAAAACCTTTCAAATGTCCGATTATGAGATGACCCATAATCCAGCTTCAGAGCAAGAGTCCTCATTCCATCAACAACAGTACGTTTTTGAGCAAATTCAGACTCTCCTTGTGAAGAAAGACTACCATCATGTGCCACAACTGAAGTAAAACTCATAGAAGATAGCCGAGGAGAATTCTGCCTATCAGTAGTAACCACCCTATCTAATTTATCATCAATTGCACGAACTGGCAGCCATAAGACCGTGGTGATGTTGCTTGCCCAGTCTGGTATACGCAATTTTCCATCTTTTAATTGCAGTTGCTCAACATCATTACAAGCAGATGCCTCAGCATCACCTCCATTGATTTTTCCAGAAAAGCTCATGTCAAGTGAAGCAGCAACATCTGGTGATACTGAGGTTATCTTCTGAGATAAACTCTGAAATGCTCTACTAAAAGTCTCCAACTCAATGATATGAGATGTCTCAACTTGTAAACCAGGACCTGTATCTATGTGCAAAATCCCACCTTGAAGAGAGTAATCAATAGGCCTGATAACCAATCCTAACCACTGGAGTTCACCCATCAATAATCCAGATGAAACAGCTGCAGTGATATCAACCAACGCCCTTGGCTTGGACACCTGACCAATTAAATATAAAGAGGAAAAATCAACTTAATTAAAAGAGTCATCTACTGCAACAGAGACAGCATTCCAAGAACCCATTTCTTTAAGGTAAATTAACTGAGATAATAAATCTTTGCATGCTATATTGTACATCTGTTAGAATAGGGGGAAGAGAAAGTTCCAAAAATACCTTGATTCCAAACAATTTTCTGAAAAAAACATTGATGATAAGCATTACAGAGCAGGATAAAAATTCAAGATTTTATTTGGGTGAGACTCAAAACATTTTCTAGAGATAATAATACTTGTATGCAACATAAATGAATCAAGAAATTGTCTACATACAAAATAAGATATAAGTTGATACTTTATCCTTCATTCAGTCTTATTGTTCTTCTCATCCAGAAGTTTTCCTCGTGATAACAGGCTTCAGTTGCATAACAAATATCTTAAATTCATTACCTACCTTCAAAACAGGCCTCAGTGGTTTCTCGAAGCTCATGAAATCGTCACTGTCTGGAGGTCCACCCTTTGAAAAAGTGTGTGATCGGAATCTCAATTGACCTATCTGACCAGTTAGTACTCCTAAAACATATGAACCTGCCTGCTGAGGTGGCAAGAACATTGTAATATCATTTATTCCTGGTTTTAGCAATGGATCTTCAGAACATTTTATAACCTGCACACATGGCAGTGAACATGGCTTGCAAAAATTAAAACATAAATGAAAGAATAAGACTTAACAAGCTTTTAACTGTTGACTCTAAATTCCTAGTTTAATATCAAAATATCAAAATCACTATGGAAATTGGACTATTAGAGAGTGCACTATCACACACCTTAACCCCTTCATCTGCAGTAAATGTTGCTATTAGTGTAAGGCTCAATGAATCTAGGACAATTTTATCAGGAAAGCCACTCCAGACAGATACATGTAGATAGCCAGGATCACCCTCACATAAATCTAGTGGAGGGCCAGATTTTCCAGAGAATGTGATTAATGATGACACATCAAGTGATACAGGATTTTTCATTTCACTGTGAGCAAGTCTGATCACCTCCGATTGTAATGTTTGTCGTTCTTTTGTGAGCAGTAAGCCCTTTCCCAATGACAGCAACCTCACACAAGATGTAAGATATCCAGCTTGGTCTCCAAGCTGGTTTTGACACTCAGCTAAATAAGGAAGGACTTCTGCCAATAATGACTGCCACTCTTCCCCTGCATACAGAGCACAAACCTTTTCATATAACTTTGCAGCAGCGTCGAAATTTCCTTGCCTGTAATACACAGCTGCAATTTCACCATCAAGTACAACTCCATGTCTTTTCCACCATGATCGATGATAATTGTCAGCGGTACCCTTTGTCAATTCCAAATACATTTTCTGCCACATTTGAAAAAAAAAGTTCCATCAGAAACACCTAATGGTACAACGCTAGCCCACAGGCTTCCTAAACCATTGGTGCAATTGAAATCATGTGTAGATGCTTGCAACATAAATCATGAGAAAGACACCAAGTTTGTACTTGGAATGTTCTGCCAAGCCTAGTAAGTAATGAAGATAACAATGAAGATAAACAAAAGCTTCTGAGCACAAAAAGAAAAAGAAAAAGGGGAAAAAACTCATTAGTGGTAAGATACAAACAGGCATCACAAGTAGTGCAGAAAAAAAATCGGGATGCAATCCTGATTAACAATTTGTATAACACAGTAATAATCTACCTGGTTTCAGTATGGAAATAATTGCTGCCATGAAATATATCCATTTTAAATGAAAATTGTCTCATTCATGAATGGAATCTAAGAGGCTAACAGCCAAATAAGACAAGCCCAAAGGTTCTAAACTCAATCATTATCTAGGTTTTGCTCCAATCTTGAAGAAATCAAATTGCAGCTCCCATCTTAAAACATGCTTAGTTGAGCTTTGTGTGTCATTTTATATAGACCCATGTTATGTAGATATGTAGATATGTAATAGCTTGATAGGTATTAAAGCTGCAAACTTTGTAATGTCTATCCAATCAGAAAAAATGTCAGCGCAAACTGACAATTATTAGAATAAATATTTCATCTGGAACAAAAGATAACCGATTCTGAGCAACAATCCAGGAGTTTTTGCTCTTATGAATGAAATGAACTCTTGGGTGCAGACCTACTATTATCATTTTTTTTGCAGCCTATACACTCATAAGTTCAACAATTTGTCACCTTGCTAAACTTATCTGATTAGAAACATTAGAGCCCTCATTCATGTGTAAATAAATGGATTTATTTTCCATGCTGAAAATCATTATTTTTACACTCTAACATGCATATTGAAGAGAGTATATGAGGTGGTGCATTCACATGACTACAAATAAGGGAGGACAAATTTAATTTTATAAATCACATGGATGTCACATCAAGAGGAAACCTACTTTTATTAAGTACCTCATCTCACATCTCACTGAATAAAAGGGGGAGAGAGAGAGAGAGAGAGAGAGAGAGAGAGAGAGAGATTTTGTACAGACCTTTTGGGAATTCTCAGAAACAACATACTGAAATTCTAGAAAGCTTCTTCCTTTCTTTCCACTACATCCTGGCTTTACTTTTTATGGCGTGCTTAACAGATTTTGGTCTTCAGTTGTTCAAGGTTCTTTTTGTCACATTATAAGTTTTAGCACTTCTAATGTTTCTCTAACTATCAACTTTAGTTATTGATATAAAACTCGTTATTAATTGTCTTGAAGTGTTTCTCCAAAAATTCTGATGGTTGAAATATTTCAAGCTGCAGTCATGGTTGTACCTCTTTGTTTTTTGAATGTCTAGCATGCCTCCTCTCATTCTAGGCAGGTTTTGCCAGGCAGCTTTACACAAATATACTATTCCAAGTTGCAATATTTATGTTCAAGTAAACTCAGCTACTTGGCTTGAGTATATATTACTTAATTCGTATGAACTGTTCTCCCTGTCTTTCTATAAGTCTCTCCAAAATGTCAAAATATTTATTTCTTCTCTTCCCCATGTAAGACCAAACTTTAAATGCAAAATTTTGTCTTGGAATGTGTAAAAATGCCATTTTTGGGAACTGTAAAATTTTTTATAACATATGCACATTAACAGCAGTGGCATGGTCAAAGTCGATGACATAAATATTCAATCCATACCAGACAAGCCAAAGCCAAAAAACCTAACACAGCAATGAAGTTTCCTTCAATGGTGCAGCTACTATTGGAGAGTCATCAAGGGGTTCTCGCATTTAGCCACTCCCTCCACAGATCTGAAAAGGTATGATCAATTTGAATGGAGTGAAGTAGCAAGCACAACTTTAAAGAAGATGAAATGGGCAATGTGCACCTGTCCAATTCTTGTCATAACTGATTTATCACTTCCTTTTGTTATTGAATGTGATCCTTCAAGTAAGTAGTTGGCATAATCCTAATGCAGCAAGTGAAGCCAATGGCCTTTAAGAGTAGAAAATTGAGCAAGGAGAAGCTCTTCCCCATTTCATTTATAACAAGGAAATGCTTGCAGCCACACATACTCTATCAAAATTCAAACAACATTTATTCTATAGGATCTTCACTATCAGAACCAATCATAACAGCTTTAGCTATTTCCTTTTCTAGCATGATCTTAATCAGAAACAAGCAAAGTGGGTAAGCAAACATCAAGCATGTAATTCTGACATCCTGTATTACAAGGGCCAAAGAATGCAGTAGTTGGTGCCCTATCTAGAATTCCAAGCCTTAATGTTATCTTTGTTGCTCTACCTGATTGGCAGAAGCAGAGTTCTCAAAAGATGATGAATTAACCACATTATTAAATCCATGGGCATCCCACAACAAGGATAATAGTTATACTTTTAGAAATGGACTTAATTACAAGGGCAATATAGTGCTAGCCAGCTATAATTTAAAATTTAAATCTTAAGCCATGGCTGAAAATTATTCTTCAGCATCAGTGAAACACATAGGAATCTTCAAAACCTATGCTCGTATCAAAAATTCATGCAAATGAAAGGATTTAAAGGGTGATATAACACAATTTTTTTCATTATGGGAACAAAGCCAATGGAACAAGGACAAAACTGTACATAACTCTCGACTAATTCAGTTTCTTGGCATTCAAAGTGAAAACTAGAAATCCATTGCTATGGGTTTCACTCCCAGATTATTAGAAGTCAACTGTAAGGACTGTATTTATGCTGTAGTCGATTGACTAACCAAAGACTCCCATTTCATTTCCATTAAATTTAGTTGCTGTTGGTTACGAATCTGCCATGAGGAAAGGGTTTGTTGTTGATGCGCCCACCAGATTGAAAGGCCGGAAGGAAGGAATGCCTTCCGTGCCAATCTCCGGAGAAGGCCGGCTCCTATGGGGTTGTGATAAGATAAGAGTGCAGGAAAGAGATAAAAAGGTGCAGGAAAGAGATAAAAGGGTACAGAAAGAGATAAAAGTGCAGAAAGAAATTCCAAATGTGATTGGAGTTGGGTGGGGGAAATAAGCAGCACGGCGACGAATCAATCACCACTACTAACAGCATTCATCTACAAACACACATTGAAACTACAGCTATCAGCGATCCCATGTATCCTCTATCTATGCATTCCAGGAATACCTGGCCATCAAATGCTGGAGTCCAGAGTTCAGTACAACAACAAGCAATGACACAAGAAACATGAGGCAGAAATGACAAGGAGAGGCAGCATGCAAGATAAAAGACAGAGAAGCAGAGCCAAGTGTATGTCTGTATTTGAGGCAAACGCACAGCTACAATTGTCCCCTAGCAATATATTCCCCTTCCACCACTTACATTGAAAATGTGGTGGGTATTTATAGCCCAAAACTCCCCCCGATTACATTCATGGGCACAAAGTCCCAGACAAGACAGCAGCTGACACAAGCGGCTGAGGAGCTGCTGATGCTGACTTCTGTCGGGCTGGACTGTCCTTGCAGCATGGTGTCCCTGAAGGTGGTACAGCTACGTGGCAACGCGTTGGGTCAAGTCTCCGGTCAACAGGAATGCGGGTAGGTGCGGCAGGTGGTACTTCATATCGGCTTTAAATGTTGACAATTGACGCCGGTAGTGAAGCCCATACTCTGTCCTTGCGCGGTCAAATCTTGGCTCGAATCCCGAGGGTGGATACTTGTCGGATGCTAAAGCGTGACACGTGTCTGCCTTGAAAGGCAGTTTATCCAACTTCGCCAAGAATTCGGGCGCCATCAGGTTGCGCAGGAGGAAGACAACGCAGTTGGGAGGCCTCATTGCCTTGGCATTTTCAGAGTTGACTTTACCGAACTGCGCACCGGTCAAAGGGCGCACTCCGACTTCGCTGCGAAGTCGGGTTGTGCACCGGTGCTTGGCTGTCTCCATCTGTTGTACAAACTGCACACTGGAATAGGGGCACACTCTGACTTCGCTGTGAAGTCGGGATGCGCCCCAACACTTAGCCGTTTTCCTGATAGGTCATTCCCCTAGTGCGCCCAGGAAGAAGGGCGCACTCCGACTTCGCTGCGAAGTCGGAGTGCGCCCCTGACACTTAGTCGGATTTTCAGTCACTTCCTGTCCTGTTGCGCACGGGTTACCTACTGCGCTCCAACTGAGGGGCGCACTCCGACTTCGCTGCGAAGTCGGGTTGCGCCCCAACACTTAGAAATTCTTCAAGGTACACCTGCTGAAGTTTGCTGGGGGAGAAAAAGGGGGAAAGAAGAAGAGGGAATGAAGCTGCGAGGTAGAGGAAGAAAGGGAGAGAAGAAGAAAGGGAACATGAGGAGAAGGGAAGGAAAAGAGCAGCTTACATGCAGAAACCAAAAACATGGCACCCCTGTGCAAAATGTGGCAACAGATTGCATGGTACATCAGCTAGCAATTATTTTTAAGGATAACATTCACAGACTGCATCAGTTACTAAGAACTATACTCTATGACCGTCATCCAAAGTAAACTAGCAATTTTTGAAGGAACCCTTTGAGCTCACTGGCACCAGTCTATCCTTCTAGAGCAATTACCATCCTTTGACTAGTAGACAAATGAAGATTGTCAATACGACCCATAAGAGTTCTCTTCATAATTTCTTATGTTCCACGAAGTTTTGGGGCAAGGATGGCAGGATGGCTTTTCAAGATGGCAGCACATGTTTTCAAGACCTCAGGGCAGGGGGATGGAATGCTAGGACGCATTTTCAAGAAGGTCCCCAGATCCCAAGATGCATTCCCAAGGAACATAGATGATTACATGGATGATTTGCAAAATGCTTGGCTTAAAAAGTTACACTCGGTCAAGAGTTGGTACAACACCACCTTACTAGATGTTTATGACTCCATTCAAGGCACTATATAGTTATGATTGCCTTTGTTGGTTACTTGGAATCTATAAGAGACCAACATACCTGCAATACAGGATTTCTTTTTGGACAGCCAAAAGAATTTGCAGCCTGTCAAGGAAGATTTGAAGACATCACAGACGCAGATGAAGAGCCTATCTGTTAGGGATGTTAATCTTTATTTGCCCACAGTTTGTCTAAGTCTTCAAAAATATTTATTATTCTCATAAATAAGACTAATATTTGTAGGAGGAATCTTTCTCCTACACCCTCCAAGTGAGGTGTCACTCATTCATATATTATGGGGTTGTTTTGACACCTCTTTTGTAACTCCAATGATAAGTGTCATATGAGCATCTAGGTTTCATGTGAGATTTTAAGGCTTTCCCTCCTATGACATATTTTTTATGAGTGCAACATCGATAAAGAGAGAGCCAGCAACGCTTCTGTGCCCTCAAGATTTTGTTTATGTTTTGATAGTCACATTTTTATTTTAGTGGTACAACACCAACAGGAGAATTTTGTAGTACATGGTGGTTGGAACATCCGAAGGACCACCCATTGAAAATCTCAATTCAAACCACAGAAGTATAGTTTAATTTGGAGGTTCCTAGATTTGATAACGACTTTTTTGTTTTTGTTTTGTAGGAAACATACAACAGCTAAAGCATACAGCTAGAGGCACATCGAGGGCCACCCTCCCCACAAATCGAACTTGGGTCAACACAATGAGAGCCCAATGCCTTTACCATTGCAGTGTCCCATTGCGGTGAATCAGGGACTTGATAAGGACTTTTTCAAGTCATACCTTCTAGAATTGCTGCAGACATAATGTTGAGCAAAATCGAAGTAGAATCATGCTTGGTGACAAGGAAATTCGGGTGTCATTTTCTTCGAATAATTTTTGGAGTGTCTTTGGCTTACCAATTAACACGAATCCGGTGAAGGCAGGAGTGGAGCCCTAACGGTTGCAGATTTTTGTCGTAAAAGTCACCAACCTCAGTTCAGAAGAAGTGGCTAAGGTGATGAAGCATGGGATCCATAAACTGAAGATGCAACATCTGAAGACAAATGAGTTGCAGTGTACAATGAATGTAATAATGTCCAAATTGTCTGACGAGCAAAGAGCCTCGAAGATGCCCACTTGGCTCATACCATACATGGAGGGAATCATGGCCGAAGTACAGGACAATTGGGCTACTGTTCTATCAGACCACATTCAAAAATTTTTGATGTGTCACAAAGAATTTTTCGATGGCTTTCCACACCATTGCTTTGATGCTAGATATTTTTAATTTCCAGAACTGAATACTCGTGAGTCATACTATTCCAGAGAGTGCATCAACTATTTTTCTTTGGGTGCATGTTGCCCTATTGATGAGAGTTAAGACTCCGAGATAAGTAGCATCATAAAAAAAGAGGAGTGCATCAAAGAGGAGGAAAATATAAGAGGCATCAAGAGATGAGATGGATTCTATGGCTAAAGAAAGTGCCCAATCTAAGGGAGATGAAGAGAAGCTGCCAAGTGTTGAGGAACCAGCCAGGAAACAAAAGAAGCGGAGGCAGTTGGAGCAAAAATGGTTGTCGATGGAAGCGCAACTGCAACAACAATCGGAACCCCAACAACAACAGCAACAATCAGCCAGCCAAGGAGCCAATATATTTTCCTTAGGACCCCCATGGCAAGCCATGGAAAGGACAATTAGTGGCAAAATGCAGAGAGTGGTAATTGGTCAACAAACCCAATCACATGGATTGTCCAAAGATGCAGTGCAGGTGAGAACTTCAGCACAATCAGGAAGCCAAAATGTGCAAGGAAGCACCATAGGGGCCATTATAGGTACCAGGGGAGTGGCTTCAAGTGAGGTTGCAAGTGGTAGTCAATAGCCGAAATTAGGTGTACCTGTTGTGCAAGGTGTTTGATGTGAAGGAGTAGCACAACCACCTAAAGGAGGAATTGCTCAACAGAAGTAGGAGACATTTATAGTTGTAGATGTGGATAAAGAAGTTCAAACTATAGTGGATGTGATAGAAGCGTCGCCAGTGTTGCACAAAGTACCGAGAGGAGAAGACTTTGCAGGTGATGATTCAATGCATGTTGATAATATAGATACACTGGAGAGTTATAACAAAATACCGCTAAGACAAAATGCAAAAGAAGTGGATAGATGTGGATCATCTTTGTTGGATGAGGGACCACCAATTGAAATATACAACAACATAGGTCACGACACCAACTTCATCTATGTTATAGGAGAGAAGAGAAAAGGGGAAGCAATTTGCATCAGAGTATCATTTGAGGCAGAAAGGTCAAAGTAGTCAACCAACTGAGGAAAAACCTGATCAAGACAAGGAGACCGTGGACATGGTCGACAAAAATATTTGTAGAGGAAGGAAATGTTTACAAAATTCAATAAGGCAAAGCATCCAAAAACAAGATAAACCTGACATATCATGGTGAGGAGGATGTTGAAGAAACAATCACCAAGCATGATACAAACATGGAGATGGAAGATGGTGGAACGAATGAGCATTTCATTATAGAAGTGCCAAATTTAAGGAGACCACCAGTCCATGCTAAGACAATCAGCAAATTGATACATTCTTTGATAAGGTAAGTGGATTGTTTGATTGAGTCAAGAGCAAGTTCTGAGAAGGATGTATTGGGGACCGCTGACTGTGGCAACTAAGGATGGAGGCAAAATTGAGCAAGCTGGTGAATTGGGCTCAAGATGATGAGCATATGAAGAAGTTTGTTGAGATCTATCACATGCAGCCACAGGAGCTAGGAACCGGCAGTATCAGTATCCATTCAATATTGGAAGTCTGGAATCTGCTAGAGGGAACTCTAGTTTTGTATTGATATCCACCCCGGACATATGTTCATGAAGGTAACATGGCACCTTATCCTAAATTTCCAGGTGCCAAGAATGTATAATTGGCACCTGAGTTAGTGAAGTCATATGCAAGAATAAACTTCTTGGCATACTTGATCCAATGGTTAGCAGTAGGATTAGAGATATTTCAGCAGATGGTTTGTAGCCTGAAGCTGAAGCAAGAAGAGTAGGCTAACCAATTGTAGAAGGTGGAAGGGCAACTTCGGCAAGTGCAACAAGATGCCAAAGCAAAACTAGTAGAGTTGAGGGCAGAGATGGAAAATATGAAGCAAACATAGACATAGCAAGATTAGTTGACAGGACAGTTGAAGTCAGAATGTGCAATAAGAAATCAAACTCTAGAAGTGAAGATGAAAGAGCTTGCTCACAAAAATCAATTGATTTTTTGAACGTGGCGATCAATTGGCAATTGTTGTAGCAAGGGGGATGAAGCAGCAGAGACAGAGGTTGAGTTGAAGGCTAGTCCAGCATAAGTCAAGCAAAAGTCACATCATTGTGGCTTCCAGTGGGCTCATTACCAAGCCTATACAAAGAGACTAATGGAAGACAATGAAGTCAGGAGCTGGGAGGTATACTTGTTCCATCTCTTCATCCCCACCAAAGTTATAGTCCCCAAGAACAACAAAAATCATTGACAAGGACGTTGACCAATCTAAAGGGGAGGGCAGATATGTAGGCGCTAGTTTTGACTTGTCACCTTAGCAAAAGAAATAAAAGTTGTGTGTGGAAGTCAAGTACTCACAATGTTGTACTTTTTGTATAATTTTCATAAAGTGTAATAACACTGTAATATTTCATGCAATAATGTAATGATGAATTAGTGGTAGTCATGTATGCATGAGTCATAAGAAATAGTTGTCATGTAGTTTGTCTTGTAGTTTGGAGGTGAAATGAAATGAAACGCAAGACAAATGTAATGTGAGGTTGATGAGGTGTTGGGGTTGGTAGTTTCCAATAACTACCTTCCCTTAAGTTTAAATAGGCCCCCTCATTCAATTGAGGGGGTACATAGTACACGATACATTATATACATGAGAGATTTTTGCATGCTAGAAGAGTATATCTCGCACATGATAGGTTTTGCACAAAGGAGAGATTATAGACGTTACAATCAATATGTTGATGGGAGAAGCCATACGCATTGTGTCCGTATAGGCTCATATGTAACACAATATCTTATGAATATTAATTCATCATTCAGCCATTGTTTTGTGTATTATTGCATGTATTTGTATTGATTATTACTACAGTAGATATATTTCCAAACCAAATTCTAATTTTGTACTCTGTTCGTACAAGGCCATCTAGGCTAGTGCCAAGCCATCCCATGCAAGCCGTTTGAGGTTTGTGCCAATCATTTGACTATTGCTAGGTCATTCAAACCTCAGATTGGGTCGTCAAACTTACTGCTATGCAAGTCTGTCAGAAGAAAGTTGACGACGGTCATCTGGGCTGCATCTTGTAGACTTGCTAAGAGGTTAAATTGTCATTCTAATTGTTCCTCCAAATGTGGAATACCATCATCGTGCTACACTTGTGCTGGGATCACCAATTGCTCCACCTCATCCTACACATGCTCCACATTGGCGCTTCCTTCACCACTTAAACGAAAATTCTCATCGACCCGACCTTCCTTTGCATGTTGCGCTTCCACTTGCAAGTCGTCCTCCATCAAAAACAGTGTCTGCCACATTTACACTCATTCTTCATTTGAACTTCCTTCCTCCCAAGGGTTCCACACATTCGCCCTTCGATGCATGTATCTCCTCACCAGTTTGCACATTGCCAACTTCACCGTCATGCAATTCATCATTGTCAAATGCTTTGTCATCAGGTAACTTCTTGTTGCGTACTTCTATGTCGTCATCATGCTCACCATCAACATGCAACTCTTATGCACAAGTTACACGTTCAGAATTTATCCAAATATGCAATCCTTTGACTTCTCATCAGCTCTTCGTTCGTTCTTACACACCAACGGCCTCACCTTAAGTGATCTGTAATCCACATCTCCCGTCTTCAATGTCTGCGCAGTCACTAGTTCGAACTTCAGATGGCAACAACACCAAATGTAGCACAACAATGGTATTCTGCAATTGAAGGAACAAAGAATGATGGATGACAGGAAAAATCAGCAATACACAGCATTTCACAGCATAGAGAAACAATATTCAGATCTGGAAATGAAAGAACAACTACTAATGTGGAAAATATCCTCAGACGGCCCTGCATAGTTTAACTAAAAAAATGTCCAAACGGCCATGCACAACTAACTACAGCAGCAATAATGTACATAATAAGGCTCGAACGACAATGGACATCAATATATAACAGCAAGAACTAATTCACAGACACATGCACAACATCACCATAAGCCTGGACACAACAATCACTGAATGGATGTATTATGATTGTCTTCAAGTCTGCACATACATGTATCTCTCGAGTGCATACAAATGTCTACATACTTTACCTGAATTTGTGAGGGAGTCTATATATACAAGTCCCTATGAAGGGGGAGGCAGTTGCAGCCTTAACTTCCTCCAACTATCTACTCTGACACATCATTACATGATTTCTTGATTACATGTACATTCATTTTACCAACATTTGAATTACATATACATCCTAATTACACGTATGCCATTTCATCAAATACTTTGTGCACATGTTACAAAAAAACTCAAAATTACAAAGCTATTTACACAAACAAAATCGTATGTGCGTACTTGGCTTTTTACATACTCCTTGAGGTCGCACCACATCCGAACTAGCTCCTACAAAGACTTCTTCAAAATGATACTTATAGTATCTCAGCGACTACCTTTAAATTCCAGCCAAGAATTGGTCGTGGAGAGCAAGGAAACCAAATTTTGCAACCCTCTGAACAATATTGTAGGTCCTCAAATTTAAAGGAAAACATCAAAAAATTGACCAAGTCTGAAGAGGGTAAAATTGGTCGAAAAGTGCAATAGGAAAGAATGGGTAATAATCCATCAAAAGGGATGATCCGTCTCATAACCGCGAAGCAGCATTTTGTAAATCAGTGAATCTCACTTTCATAATCAGCGAATCACCATTTTTCGGGGCAAATAGAACATGGGCAGCACAAAATTCGAGGAAACCTCCAAGAAAGCAACATTTTGTCTCCACATGGTGTCCAAGAGTATTCAATGGCCTACTAAACAAGTTTAGAAGCATTTTTAGAGGAATATAAAGTTTAGTGGTGTATCATTTTGCTAAAGATGCCCCTAAACTAGAGATTTTACTATAGGTAGAAAGGATTTACCTTATGAAATTTATAGGAAAATAATTTGCTATAGATAGGAGCTATGCACTCCATTGTAAACATCTTTTGACCGTCTGAGGAGACCAAAGCTACACTTTGTGTACTCCACCTTGTACTCTTGAACTCACTTTGGAATAATAGAAAGATCATGCATGACATTTGCTTATCAATTGTGGCATTGCCCTTTTGATCTAAGAATTACATAGTGATTGTGGCACTGCCCTTTTGCTTTCTATTAGTCCTTTCCTTCTATTATTGCAAATTTCATATGCGTTGGAGCGCATTGATTTTATTCAATCTACCTTATATTGTTAATTGATCACACAACAATCCTGCTATGGTTATGACCGTATTTCCTCTTATTGCTTTTATTTTAATCGCTCACACCCTACTCCTTTAAATTTATTTTTCTGCACTTAGATTAGGTTAGTTTAGCATGATTGGTAGGGAGTCAGCCTAAATTCGAAGGTCAAAGAGGACATGATTCTCTTCTTCCAATTGTTGAAACAGAATTGTGGACGCATTTGATCAAACAGTTCCATAATTCAACAATTTTTGGCATGACTAGTGGGACCAAGAGCTTGATTTCCATGTAGAAATCAAGTCTAGTCCCTTTTTCATTAAAATTAGATCCATACAAATTTGCATAGAATCTTTCTATACCTGTTAAAGGGTTTGCTATGTCAATTTATGCCTAACCCAAAATTAATATGTTAGATTTGTTGCTTGTGATTAAAGCTATAGGTATTTGATGTAACGGTTGTCGGAATTTATTACATATGATCAGAAAGCAGTTGGTTAGAACCACTAACACAAGGTTGTTAGTTGGTTGTGATTTCCACCAACTATGGAAATCACGTGGTTAGTATAGTTGCACTATATAGAGAAACATAATTTGTATTTAAACATGCTTTTGATAAATGAAAAACATCTAAGCATTGACATCATCAATGGTATCAGAGCTGGTTGAGGGCAGAGCCATGGTTTGGTGAGGTTGTCCTCCCACCCAATTTTGTGGAAAATATACAAAAAAGCTAGCTCGAGCAAAGGCAAGGTGAAGGTGGCACAGTGGGTGTTCGATAAGGCCAACGCGGGCTACAACACTTGTGTCAATACCGAGAGCCAAATTCTATAGTGTATTCGCTCCAAAAGGCTCATTTGACATCAAAGTCCTTCCCTGTCAGACGTCTGATCAACTGAGTTAAGAATTGCCATCATCATTAGGTCGTTGAAAGCAAGAGATCGATGAAACTATTCTTGCACCCATGGAAGTCAGAGCTTGGGGTTCTTCGAAACAATCACAATGGATAATGTTTTCCCAACTCGATGGCATGACTGTGTTGGGTAACGGACTCGCCAATGGATAACTAGCATAAGGGTAGAAGGATCCAAGTGTTAAATGCCCACAACTATCAAATTATTTTGTTAACGTACAAGGCATAGCGATTCGTAGTAGTCCTTTGTTTCACATCAAGTTCACGAATTGCACTTCCATCAAGGTCGGCAACATCACGATATCCTCTTCAACAGAGAGTCCAAACACAGCTGGAATACATCTTCATAATTCTTGGGCAATGAAAATTAGCGACGACTACGTTTCGACACAAACTGTCCGCTCAGATATATAAGTGCATAGCATCAACTATGGTACTGACCACGACATCAACACTAAAGGGCTTGACAAAGACAACACAATGGCGTGTGTTTCGAACATGAAAGTCCAAGACAGGAACATTCACGTTGCTTCGAACGTTGTTTGCACAAAAACATGGCAAGGAGGAATGGGATTGATACAAGGCATCTCCTTCTCCAACATAAAAGTTTCAAACATACAATACCCCATCAAGATCAATTAGTATTATTGTGACAATGAGATATGTCAAAACCAATCATCAAAAGTGGCAATATCGGATGTGACTTACAAAAATATTACACGAAGTTATTTGAATACAATGGTTCACTTAGCTTGTAGCGAGCATGTGCCATGCACGACTATCTGCTTAATGAACATCCAACTTAGGCTTATGGATGTTGGAAGTCATGATCCAATCTTTTGCTTGAACATGTACCGAGTATCGAAATAGCCTATCGCACCTCCAGTTATGTGCCTAGGTACTACAAGTTTAGAACACCCATACTTCCACCATTTGAATCTTGCTAAGAGCCTGGTTGATTCTCATCTACACATATATTATCTAATATGTATAACCATGTAATTATTAATGCTTATTAAAAAAGGTTCAGGAAAAAATTCCATCATCAAAAAAAAAGAAAGGAAGGTAATTGATTTAAAAATTAAAATTAAAAAAAAAAAATTGAATATAAAATTAAATTCAAAAAGAAAAAAAGAAAAGAGGAGAAAGTGGAGATAAAATTATATATATATATATATACACTTTGATCTTGATCGATGCTACCTAACACTCCTAAATATTGTGCAAGAGAAGTTCACATGGAGGGAGGAAGGAAATATTTGTTTCCCAATGTTCAATGTGCCCAAGTTTTTGAAGACGATATTCGGTAAGCACCAAGTGACCGAAGATCAATAAATATTGTGTTAGAAGCAAGGTCCCACACATGAGAGAAATGAAGGCTTGATGCGGAAACAACAGAGTGAACCTTGCAAGCAATGATCTACTATATTACAACTAGCGGTTGCAATGACTGGTTATCCATGCAAGCCGGTAGGATGAGAAGGTTACCATAAGGACACTCATGGTTGAAGAAGCAAAGAAAGCCAACAGTTGAAAGTTCAAAGATATGTGAAGGCCCATATCACACTCAAGGTGAATGGTTGTGTTTATCTCCATTCACAAGATGAAAATCAGTAAGGACCAATCCGATTGATAATCCATGATTGGTTGTGTCCGCAATCATAATTGTTTGATGTAACAAGTGAAGGCCCATGCCGCACTTAAGGTGAATGGTTGAGTTTGTCCCCATTCACAAGATGATGTAGCACACTCCAACTGATTATTTGTGATTGGTTGTGTGCATCCCCAATCACAAGTATTGTAAACAGAAGTGTGTGTCCCTATTTGCAACTGTGATATTGGATAGTGTGTGTCCCTATCCAGTTGTATTAAAGAATCATGGATAGCTGAGTTTGTTCCTATCCATGGTTAAGTGTTCATTGAGGCCATTCCCACTGAGGAAGCATAGTGAGGCCATTCTCACTATTGCTTGTTGTGAATAGTTGATTGTGTCCCTATTCATAGTTAAGTGTTCAGCGAGGTCATTCCCACTACTGCTCGTTACGAATCATTGAGTGTGTCCCTATTCATACTCGAAGTGTACTTGATGAACTATTGTGTCCTAGTTCATCATATGATTATTTGTACTATTGTGAGTATCCCTACCCATGTTTGGATCATGATGTAATAAGGGGGAAATGTTGGAATTTATCACATATGATCATAAAGTAGTTGAGTTGGTAGAACCACTCACGCAGGGTTGTTAGTTGGTTGTGATTTCCACCATGGAAATCATGTGGTTAGTATAGTTGCTCTATATAGAGCATCATTATTTGTTTTAAACATGCATTTGATCAATGAAAAACATCTAAGCATTGGCATCATCAATGGCAACTTCGTTTCGAATCAGATCAAGTTTTCCATGAATCAAGGATAAAACCAAAGTTTCCATGTTGGAGCTTTGACTTTGTAATTTTCCAGATTTGGAGGAAATAAAGTTTCAAAAATGTTGCTAAGTGCGGCATTGGTGATTTGCCATTTTCTACTAAGTGATTCACCACCAAAGCTAAAAAAAAATTCCTCTTTTGTAAAAATTGCCAAATTTTGGAAAGTGAAACTCTCCCAAAGTAAAATTTTGGCAATTCACCATTATGAAAAGCAACAATTCGTCAATTGAGAAATCCGAGAATTTGCTAAGTCAGGATTTGGCAATTTGCAATTTTCAAAAACAATGATTTGCTCTTTTTCTTTTTAATCAAAATTTTCCTAAGTAAAATTTTGCCGATTCACCATTTTTACAAATAGCAATTTGCCAATTTTGACAAAAGCTTTGATTTTGAATCAAATTTTTTGCATGTGCAGGTCTTGACATGACTTGACCCAAGCTTATAAACACAAGAGTTAAGGCACCACAATCCGGCATGGAAATTCAACCAAATGAACTCGTTTCATACCAACGAAAGGGCATGGGGATAAAGAAGCCAACTATTGTCATGTGGATTTGAGAGGTTGGTGAACTAACCTCCACACCATCCAAAGGGAAACAACCTATGGCAGCTATCAAACTTCTCTACTCATCCCCATTACCAAGTCCCCTTTCTTTGCCCACTCAAGGAAGTCAACTAGGAGGAAATGTCTTGCCAACAATAATTTCTACAAACTAATCTTGGACCTCCACAAGTCCTTCAATACACACTGTGATTAAAAATCCTTTGTACAACATGCCCCTAATGATGAAGGGTTTACCTAATGTAAATAACTGTAACCCTTTTGCATAGGACCCTCTACATCGCAATCGATTAATCCGTCCATGGTGCCACCTAGTCAACCAACTAATGTGCCTACTTCACAAATCATCCCTAATCCTCAGATTGCAGCTAATCAACAAGTTGGTACTCATCAATCACAACTTGCATTAGGACCATCATCCAACCTTCCTTTGTCACTAGTCAGCCTCAATCTAGACCAAACCAACAAGCAAATTTTCTAAATGTGCAAGTTTCATCTAGTAAACTGGGAGGACAAACGATTCATGACACTGCCCAAAATCAATCGTTGCCTCCCCGTAGCCAAGCTTCCCAACATATGTGTCTATGTCAATCAGGTCCTTCAACTCAAGTAATGGGGTAAACATCTTCAATGCAAATTGGCAAGTTCCACCTACACAAACGAGAACAAAGGACTCAAAGCACTACCTAGAATCAATCGTTGCCTCCCAGTAGCCAATCTTCACAACATCTGCAACAAGCTCCAACTCATCAAAACCAGCTAATCCCACAATATTGTCCACTTCCACAAAATCGGTAGAATATGCCTAATCCACAAGTGATACCAAATTCCAATCCACAGGCATATCCTAATCCTCGGGCTACATAAAACCCAAACTTTCCATTGATTCCACAACAGCCTATAGTACCCCCAAATACCCAATTAGCCCTGTAGCAACAGATTGGTTCGATATGCATTGCAACCACAAGCGCACATGGGTCCTCAATGTCAAAGGCAATATGTGCCACTAGTGCAATACGTACAAGGAACCCAATATTACCAAGCACCGATACAAGTCAAACCCCCAAAATCCCCAATTAGCCTTGTAGCAATAGATTGGTTCGATATGTGTTGCAACCACAAGCGTACATGGGTCCTCGATGTCAGAGGCAGTATGTGCCACTAGTGCAATACATACAAGGAACCCAATGTTACCAAGCACCGATACAAGTCAAAACCCCAAAACCAACTACCTGATTGGACTTACCAAGGTCCTTTAAACCTAATGGTCTATTTTCCCATCTCAGTTGCCACCATGAAATCTTTGCCCACTTTCGATGGAAATGGAAATAAAACCAGTATGTTGTCTATGCTAAAGTTTGTGCATAGGATCCCAGAAGAAGACATCATGGTAAAAAGGGTAAAGTAGTTTTAGCGTCTGCGAAGGCATTGACCATATGAGATGACCCTTGTTCTACGCAATAAATGGTTATCCAACCATACTCTAGTTACTGAAGCATGCTATACAACCCTACCTCCTGCAGGATTCGAACCTTGGAGATCTATTCAAAGTTCCAAAGTCTTCACCATTAGGCTACTCAGGGTGTGCTTACTCATATACTCGAGGGATAAATCAGCTCTATGGTACAGAAGCCTAGCCAACAATTCAGTCACCAACTAGGCTTCTATAGTTAAACCATTCATGAGGAGATGGTTACTTGGTCCTTGTCCAATTAAATGCCATGCGAAGACATCCTCAAGAGAATATTCATGATTACAATACAAAATTCATGAGGTAGCTATATCTCAATCCCCTAATGTCCAACCGTATGATGAGGAGGCTTTGCCATATTACATAAGGGGTTTTCAGTCAAACCTAGTCTTGATCGTCCAGTATGCTAATCATGTCACCCTATCTACAACTTTTAAGGACACAGCCCGTGCAAAAGACGTACTCATCCAAGTAGGCAAACTACCTCCCACCCCACCTTATGGCCTATGCTGCACACATACCCCCAACATCAAACCTTGGAAGTTCAAGGACCCCCACCACCAGTGGCACCCATGAATGCTCAAAATCAGCCTAGTCAGTCCATCAATCTGTCCACTCCAATGGATGTGGTAACCTTTCTCGAACAAAACACACCTAGCATTGTAGCATTTCAACCCCAATTGCCCACAATACTAGACCCTCCCTAGCCACCCTTCTTCACCGCAAAGTTAGAATGATAATGTCCTAGTCCAAGTGGACAAATTAAGGGAAAAGATGAAGTCTTTCATCAATCAGGCCAATAAAGAAAAGAGACAAAACAACAACTGGAAATAAAATACTAACTAGCAACAAATGGGAAATTGGCAACAAAAAAATAAATAAAACTCCTTATCTCACCAAGGACCAGGTTACCCATCAATCTGTAAATCAAACAAGTAACCAAGCATAGAACAACATAATCAACATGAATTCATAAATTAACACTTCATGGTGCTTTGCTTGCAATGCGGGACATAACCCAATGGAGAGTGGCATGGCTATGATACACACAAAGACTGAAATATACAATCACCAATGTCAAGTGCAACAGGCATCAATGATGGGGCAAATAGTGGCCATCCAAGCACCTCCAAGAAATCAAATGCCTATGATGAATCAACATATGTTTCGGAATGAGTGATTCTCCATGATGTATACTACAACAAAAGCTGAAACCACATGGAATTACACACGCCATGGTTTGAACCTTGAATCTGCCAAAGAAAAGCCAGAGCCATAACCGCTGCTCTGTCCCACCTAGACAGAGGATATAGTTTTCAAAATATATTGTTTTTTTAATTAAGTTTTTGAAATTTTTATTAAAGTTTTTGATCTTATAATTAAAACTTTAAAAGTTTAAAATTCAAATTTTAGAGGAAAAGGTTATACATCATATTTCAATGAAAAATTAAATAATTATATATTAACTAAACAACATCTTTTATAAAAATAATCCATATAACTTATAACCTAATAAACATTAAAAACTACTTTATACAAAATAGTTTTAAGTAATTCTTTGTTGTTAGTTGTTGCCAGTTGAAACATGTATGCAAGTCTAGGGTTTAGTTTTTTTTTTTTAACTAGGGTTTAGTTGAAACAAGTATGCCAGTTCAAACTAGGGTTTAGTTTTTTTTTTTAAGTAATTCTTTGTTGTTAGTTGTTGTCGGTTGAAACATGTATGCAAGTCTAGGGTTTAGTTTTTTATTTATTTAACTAGGGTTTAGTTGAAACTTGAAACAAGTATGCCAGTTCAAACTAGGGTTTAGTTTTTTTTTTTTTTTTTTAATTAATTGTTTGCTTGATATTTGTTGTCTAAAATTTGTATGCAAGTGCATGTTTTCAGCTGCCAACGTTTAAAGTTTCAAACTAGGGTTTAGGGTTTAGTTTTTTTTTTTTTAAAGATTGTTTATTGTTACTTGCTGCCGAAAATATATATGCAAGTCCATCTTTTCAGCGTTGCAGATTTGCAGTTGCACTACAATTTTAAGGTTTCAAAGTTCAAACTAGGGTGTAGGTTTTTTTTTTTTTTTGTAAGTAATTGTTTGTTGTTATTTGTTATTATGTGCAGCCACAGGAAAATGTTAGGGTCTGGGAAAAAAGATAAAAAAGATATAGCATGGAAGTATGGAGAAGAACAAGAAGAGAAAGGAAAAATTCTTTGCAACTTTTGTAAAACTATTATAAGTATATCGCTTCAAATTTCATTTGGCAAGGAAACCGGGTGAGAATGTTAGATTATGCCCAAATGTGCCAATTGATGTTGAGAGAGAATGCATGGCAGTTATCACTAGAAAAGCAGAGAAAAAAGAGATAAAGAAAAGAACATTTGAAGCCATTTCAACCCCCCCCTCTTCTCAACCTAATACAACAACTAGTGGGACCAACACCTTTGGCTTTAGGCAATTTCAGAAAGTTTGAGTCCATCAACTACACATAGGCACCGCCAAGGAGTGGGATGGATGAGTCCAATTTTGGGGCAACGACACAAGCCACACTTGATGGTATAGCCTCATGGAACCAGGACAAGCATAGGGCAGCCAAGAAGGCCATTGGTAACTTTTGGAATCTTTCTGACCTTCCCTTCAATGCGGCAAGGTCTCCATACTGGCGAGGCATGGTGGATGCCATCGCAGCTTTCGGCACAGGATTTAGGCCGCTAACTTATGATGACATTAGGGGTCCTCTCCTTCATTAATGCATGCTTGACATTAAGGTTATTCTTGAGGAGCAGCACAGGGTGTGGAGCACTAACGGTTGCACTATCATGTCTGATGGGTGGACCGATGGCAGGGGAAGAACCTTAATTAATTTTTTGGTTTCTTCGGCAGGAGTGGTATTCCTCAAGTCAGTGGATGCATCGACGCAAGTTAAGAGTGTCGAAATGCTCGCAGGGTTTTTGGGGGAAGTTGTGATTGAGGTTGGGGTGGAGAATGTTGTCCAAGTCATCACGGACAACACAGCAGCATATGTAGCAGCTAGCAAGCTGTTGGAGGAGAGATTTCCCACCATTTTTTGGTCCCCATGTGTAGCCATTGTCTTGATTTGCTCCTTTAAGACATTGGGAAATTACCTTGGGTGTCTGAGGTTGTACAAAAGTCTAGGGCAATTACAAGATTTATCTACAACCATTCTTGGGTCCTCAACCTCATGAGGCAATTTACCGATGGGAGAGAGATAGTGCGGCCTAGAGTTACACGCTTCGCAACAAACTTCGTGACATTGCAAAGCATGTATAATGCAAGAGGGTCACTCAAGCAAATGTTTGTGAGCGAGGAGTGGAATTCTGAGCAAGTTGCTAGATATTGATTCTCCACTGAGGGGGACAAGGTATATGAATATGTGTTTGAGGAGCTCTTTTGGCAAGCCATGAATGAGATCATCAAGGTACAAGATTAAGTTTTTTATATTTTATTGTAATTTTTTTATTTAAATTTTAAAATATTTTCTTTTTGCAATCTTGTATTTTAAAATATTTTTATATCTTATTTAAATATTTTATTCTTTTTCTCAGGTGACAGAGCCTTTGGTGAACATTCTTCGTCTTGTTTATGGAGATGAATCACCAATGGCATATATATATGAGGCTATGGATAGAGCAAAAGAGGCAATTGCCTCATATTATAGACATGTCCAATCCAAATATGGTCCCATTTGGGATATTATTGATAGGCGATGGACATCTTAGCTCCATAGCCCTCTTCATGTAGCAAGGTACTACCTCAACCCCAAAAAAATTTACTCCAGCACGTTCCATGTTGACTATGAGGTGATGGCGGGCCTTCGATTATGTGTTGACCGCATGTACCCTAATGAAGAAATAAGTGCTAAGATACAAACTGAGATGCATTCTTATAAGAAATGTGAGGGCATCATTTTCCCATCGCCAATGTGCATTTGATCAAGGTCAACTATGAGGCTTAATAACCCTCATTGAATTATTGTTTATTTTGTCTTTTGAATTTGTTTTAAAAAATAATCTCAAATTCAAATTAGGATTTTACATGTGAATTACTAAGTTTCCTTCTTCTTGGTTGATTCTAGATTTATGGTGGGAGGACTTTGGTGCATATACGCCCCATCTACAGCGCTTCGCCATTAGAGTTTTATAACCATGTAGCGCTTCAGGTTGTGAGCGCAATTGGAGTATGTTTGAGCGCATACACTCCAAGAAGCACAATAGGCTTACACAAGAAAAATTAAATGATCTTGTGTTTGTTCATTACAACCTTCGCCTCCACCATAAGAAAATCACAGGAACAAGTACCGAGGCCTTTGACCTAGACGAGATTGATCCATCTAATGATTGGATCACATAGGAGGTGCGAAAAAGAGATGTTCTCTTCAGCATGGATGAAATTGAAAACTTAGAAAACCTAGCGGAGGAGATGGCGAATGCACAAGAAGAGGCACAAGTACAACCAAGGCAACAAAGAGAAACTAGAGCTTATACTAGGTCAAAGGGCAAAGGCATTCTAAGACATTGATTGAGGCATTGTACTTAACATTTGTCATGACTCATGACACATTTTGTAATTTGTAATTTTGTATTGTTATATATTATAAGCAATACAAGATGTGTTTTGTCACTTTCGTGTGTAGTAGTTTAAAACTTTAATACTTTGGCTTTAAACTTGTAGCACTTGCCATTTTCATGTGTAGTTTGAGCTTGTATCACTTACAATATTAATATTTGATTTGCATAGTGTTAATTCATTGTGATATGCATGAAAAAAAGAAAATTCAAAAAAAAAATTGCCTTTTCTTCAATTTTTTTTTTTGTCGATTTTTTGCCGATTCCCGATTCAATCCGATTTTTTCCCAAGCCGATTTTGATTCGATTCCAATTTTTTCAACTATGGTTGTAGATATACACCAATGCATAATTGTACATGTGCATTGTCTATCATCAGTGCACATCATCTATCGTGGGTGCATCATCATCCATTCATGTTTTCTATGGATGCATTGCCATTTGTGTGTGTCATTTAGAGTCGTTTGAAGCAAGTCAGTTGCACAAAGCAAAGCAATAGGAAAACAGTTTGCTAGCTGCAATTTGCGGTCCAACTACTTGCGAAAGACATATGGAACAAAAAGATGTGGAAGGAATGCAACAAAAGATTCAAGTACCACATTCATTGCTTCTAAAATAGTGGTAGTTGGTCCATTGACAGGGACACCAACAAGTCTAGAGAAGGTGATATATGTAGGCGAAGGATTTGAAACAAGAACAAATGTCATATTTGCATGAACGTATGGGTGTATCAGCATATTTGTGCATGGATGAATGTGCCACATGTTGATGATATGTAAAAATAGAGTTGTCATATGCTAGTCTTGTCACATAGTGTTGTTGTGTATGTATGTGGCAATATATGTGCTTCTAATAAATATATTGTAGTATTATTGGATATTTTAATGTTTTTATGCATACGAGTAGAACTGCCTGCCCATGTCGTTGTAACTATATGTGCACATCTATGTTGGTTGAGTTGTTTGTCAAAGAATGGTGGTGGTAAATGATGGTCAAGGCAGGTCTATGTGTGTTGTAGTTAAGACCGGAACATGATGATATATTCCAGATAACTGTGTTGTGAAGGATACATGTTGTGTGTAGTGTACTCACACGTGTCTATAAGTTCTTTCCATTGTGTACCATTGCTTTATACCTAGAATGGAAATATATTGCAGTGTGTTATATTCAATCTCTACAATGGTGTCTATCACCTTGAAATAAAATAGTATTCAATTCGTCTTTGCATTAATTGTTGGTGGCATTCTTCTATTTCTGAATATGGTTATATACAACATCATGCACTTTAAGAAAAAATACTGATAAACATGGATCTCGACCTACGTTCTATGGAGTCTCTGGATGGGGATGACACAAGACGGCCACAAGACAGCTGGAGGACACCCTATATAAATATATATTGAAATATGTTTAAACCTCAACTTGTATTTTTTAAGCAGAAATTATAATTGTGTAACATAACATAATGTAAAAGCATATAAATTTAATAATTAAGAATATAATGTAAAAAGAAAGATGACAATAAACATCAAATATCCATCAAACATCCATGACCATCATTCATGTAACAATAAAATTTGAAAACCATAGGCAATTAGGATTCTCAATTCAACTATAGTTCAAGTTCCAACTACATAAACAAAATGAAAGTGAAACCAAGTTCTCAACATTTTTGCAAGGGCATGTGAAAAGTGAGCTTGTTTGGTATTTGCTTGAATGAAAGACTTAATGAACTTATTGCTTGAAAGAAATACTTGATGAACTATCTCCTTTGATTATATAAAAGCACATGGCTCCGTGCACTCTATTATTGGTATTTGGAGTAAGGTCGTGCTGGATTTCATACGGATTCAATTTGAAATCATGTTAAATTGTCTGTTAAAGCTGCTCCTAGCAACTATATGTCTTCAACACCTATAAGACAATAGAGATGAAGTATATTAAATAATTTATGGGATTTTAATCGAAGGGCATGTTTGAAATTAGTTAATCTACTTGCAAAACAACAAATGGAAGATTTTTTACGAATCATATTTAGACATGTTATGGGCTTGACAATCCTGTTATTGTAGTAGACATTTTCTGTGATATTGTAGGCCTGTTAAATGCATTTAACTCCTTTTCGCATATAGATAGATAGATAGATAGATAAATAGATAGATGCATTTATATCTGTTGGAAGACCTAGACATGCATTATACTTGTTTGCAGACCTGTTAAATGCATTTGATGACTTCTACAAGACTTGTAAATGTATTTATGACTGTTCTGGCAGAATTGTATTAACTTTATAAATTATTACGGTGAATTTTTACTTCAACCTTATTGATAGAAGTTGGATGATGTCAAAAAGCATAAATTTCTCTATTGGACATAAATACCAACGTGACATCGATGTATTTCCCTCTAAAGATCAAAAAATAAATCTTTCGGCAATGGGCTTTCCTTTTAGTTCCATTTAAAATAAAAACCTTCAGAATAAAAGCCATTTTATATACGTACTAACAACTGAGAGCTTCCTCTTAATTTTAGAAAGGACACACCATTTGTTTAAAAAGAACAAGCCCCAAAGGAAAAACCAAATAAAAAAGTCAAGCCTAGCCCATTGAGAGATGTCCCTCGCACCATAAGCATGCACGCTCTACTGAAATAAATTTCCTGTTCTTAAGGATCTGGTTGATCTCCTTTGCTTCTCTACAAGCACAACCCAAACCCTACATCCCCACTCAATGAACAAAGGTCATGGCCCCCACCCCCACACCATATTCTCCATGTTCATTCTATTCTATTTTTTTAAATCCCCAAGTGGGGTGGATGCCGTCCAGGATGTTTGTGAGATGTCCTCCGCATCCCACCAGTGGGTCAAGTGCGCTGAGGCATCCCAAAGATGCCCAAACGTTCCTGAGACGCCATGGGGACGTCTCAGATGTCCCCACAACGTTCCAAGGACATCTAGGCATCTCGTGGATGACATCCCACGATGGCTTTGTTTCGAGGATGGTATGAGATGCCCTAGGACATTTTGAGGACAGCCACCCCCATGTCCTCAAAAATGGGGACGCTTCAAGGTTTCGTCTATATCCCTATATCCCAACGAGGGGGGATGCATACTCATGCAACATAGATCTCAACCCCTATTGATCAAGAAGGATAGTCAATTTAGGAGAGTAAGGAAGATAATCAATCTCCTTCCAACATCCTTATGTTGACTAAGTGGATACAATGTCATAATTGTTGATGCCAAAATTAGTACCTTAAAACATTTGAAAATATAATAGTGGAAACTAATTTCGTTTCAACATATAGAAGTTCCTCAAATTCCATCAGAAAAGGGCAAAAGATTTTCACAATATCCTAGAAAATCAACAATAATTTTGTATTTTAACATAACCAATTACTGT
Organism: Wollemia nobilis; assembly: GCA_028583015.1. Taxonomy (NCBI): domain Eukaryota; kingdom Viridiplantae; phylum Streptophyta; class Pinopsida; order Araucariales; family Araucariaceae; genus Wollemia; species Wollemia nobilis. Next base: position 5,887,644 of record JAQPPZ010001028.1, read on the forward strand.
GATCATCCAATTGGCAAAACCGATTTATCAAATTCTGTCTTGTGATTAACATACTCAGTTATGGAGTTGATGACTATATCAAGATCCACCAAGGCAAAGACAACAAATGCTCTTATATAAATGTCCACAGAGGTGAAGACATCAAATGCTTGTCTTTTCCCTTGGTAGGTCGGAAGCATTCAGATTCAAAACAATTCTATCAGTTGTCTTATTTTTCCTACTAGAAAATTATATTTTGATACTCTGAATTCAATTTTCTTTACGTCAATTTGAGACACACAATTATTGATCATGCTTATGCTTATGTGGATCTAATACTACCGTTGCTGCCTTATGCTCTCCCATGATCTTCTATAAACAGTGCTGCAGAAAGCACTAACACTTGTTAAAACATACTCAAAGGCAACTATACTTGAAACTTCCATCTCTGTAATAAGTTTGGAGTTGCAGAATTAGTAGATACCAATGTACTTGACAAGCATCCAGTCTTCTTTTATCTTCTGGAAAGAAAAGGAACACTTGGCAGTAAAAGGTGTACCTCGAATTCCTCAGTCGACAAGAGAGCTCTATGTAACGCATCTTCAGAGATTGTATTATGCAAGGCACACTCTGCTGCAACTTGTATTTCAGAAAGCTTCATTGGACGATCAAATAAAGCACGGGATGGGCTTGTAGTTGAAATTGCAGACACTGAGGAAGTCCGAGACATAATGCTTGGAGATGCATGCTGTGAAGCTGATGTCAGGTGACCACCATCTGCAGGTTGACTGGCACAATATACATGTTGTAAGAACACTAAACCAACTACAACCCAAATATATATATATATATAGGAAGGGTTTTCTAAAAAATGTCAACAGGTACATTCTATATGAGAGAAGGGCCCCAAAATAAAAGAAAAAACCCGACCAACAAATAAGGAACCAAAAAAACAAGAGATTAACATTAAAAAAAAGCAACAAATAGGCAACGGTTTTTATTTTATTGTCGGCTTAAAATTGCATATATTAGAAAATATATCAATTAAGCACCATTTACCAAGAATATTATTTTCTTGCATTACCTCTCCTTCAAAAGATGACGACTTTCAAATAATTCTGATACATTCCCTGCAGATAATGATGCTCGCCTTCGATTTGCTTCGCGAAGTAGCATGGTAGGCCCCAACGGTAAATGTTTTCTCGTTATTCCAAAAGGCTTAGGCTTTGGCTCTGCAATCTGTTGAAATGATCACAACCATATCAAAGCAAATAAGCATTTGCACATAAGCATAAAACACATAGACAGGTATAAATAACACAGATTCTTAAAAAAATACAAAGGAAAACTGCAAAATACAAATTTAAAACCTCTGTTTCTGCATTAAAAATGGGAATGAACTATATGTTTGATCCTTCAAACACCAACAGCATACCTTCTCTTTTTCAAGCACTAATGCTTCAGAGTCAGGTGGGACTGATGGCCAAATTGCTGGTTTAGGCCACGGTAGCAAGCTCAAAGCTGCACTGCTCAACAGAAGCTAACAAGTATTCATATGATATCGGGCTCAGATGTATGCAAAAGACTATTCTACTGTTTCAATACAATAAAGATTGTATATCTCCACAAAAGCATACAAAGTAAATAAAATGTGAAATCCTTTCCTTTCTGATTGAACATCTGAATTAGGTGGCAACTGGCAAGTTTAGAACAAATAGTTTCATTATAAGATTTAATATACCAGAAATAACTTTTTCTATATTAAAAGGCCCAAGCATAGTTACGAAAATTGGGAAAAAATTGTATTTCCGGTCGATTAATCGTGATTCAAAGGCAAAATGATTAAATCGGCATTGGAATCACTTTTTTAGGAAACATCGGCAAAAAAATCGCCCACAATTGCACGGGTAGAGAAAACGGCATAAGTACATTTTTTTTTTTCAATTTTGCCTCATTTTGCTTCTTCCAAACTTGAGAGAGAGGTCTGCCTACCTGCTACCACACCAAACAAAACCCTAAAACGCATCCTAACAGCGGATTTTTGGGAGTTTGAAGGAATCCGGCAGCCACCAACAGCCACCAAACAACAAATTTTTTGGAGTTTGAAGGATCCCGGAAGCCACCAACAACCACCATCTACCCAAAGGATTCATTTGAGATAAGCAAATTGATTTTTTTTCCTCTTATTCTATTCCAAGCATAATTTTTGTTTTTTTATTTTTTATTTAACACCAAATGCAACAAACTAGGGTTTAAGGTTTTGGTCTTTTTTTTTTCTTTTTTTCTAAAGTAAATGTTTGCTGTTATTTGCTGCTTGAAACATGTATGCAAGTCCATCTTTTCAGCTTTCAATGTTTAAACTTCAAACTAGGGTTTAGGGTTTAGGATTTTTTTTTCCTTTTTTCCTTTTTTTCTTTTTTTTTAAATAACAAAGCAATTGTTTGATGTTATTTGCTACCTGATATACGTATGCAAGTCCATATTTTCAGCTCTCAATGTTTAAACTTCAAAGTTTCAAACTAGGGTTTAGTGTTTTTTTTTTGTAAGGTAATTGTTTGTTGTTATTTGTTGCCTGAAATATGTATGCAAGTCCATCTTTTCAGCTGTCAATGTTTAAAGTTTTAAAATTCAAACTTTCAATGTTCAAACTAGGGTTTTGGGGGCTTTTTTTTTTTAAGTAATTGTTTGTTGTTATTTGTTTCTATGTGCAGCCACAGGAAAATGTCAGGGAAAAGAGATATAGCATGGAAGTATGGAAAGGAAGGGGGAAAGGAAGGGGAAAAGAAAGGAGAAGTCTTGCAATTTTTGTGGGTCTATAATAACTAAAGGTGTATATTGCTTCAAATTCCATTTGGCAAGGAAATCAGGTGAAAATGCCAAGTTATGCCCACGTGTGCCGAAGGACGTTGAGAGAAAATGCATGGCAGTTGTCACTGAAAAATTGGAGAAAAAAGAGTTGAAACGAAGACAAAGCAAGGCCAGTTCGAGTCCATCAGTTGCACACCCAAGGAGTGGGACAGATGAGTCCAATATTGGGGAATGTTCCACGCCAAGAACACAAGCCACGCTTGAGGGTATGGCTGCATGGAACCAAGAGAGGCATAAGGCAAGGAGGAAGGCCATTAGCACATTTTGGTATTTTTCTGACCTTCCCTTCAATGTGCCAAGGTCTCCATACTGGCGGGGCATGGTAGATGCCATCGCAGGTTGCGACACAGGATTTAAGCCGCCAACTTATGATGACATTAGGGGCCCTCTCCTTCGTGAATGCATGGATGAAATTCAAGTTGTAAGTTGTTCTTGACAAGCAGCGCAGAGTGTGGAGCACTAACGGTTGCACTATCATGTTTGATGGGTGGACCAATGGGAGAGGAAGAACCTTAATTAATTTTTTGGTTTCTTTTGCAGGAGTGGCATTCCTCAAGTCAGTGGATGCATCGGCACAAGTTAAGAGTACCGAAATGCTTGCAGGGTTATTGGGGGAGGTTGTGATGGAGGTCGGGGTGAAGAATGTTGTCCAAGTCATCATGGACAACACAACAACATATGTAGCAACTAGCAATATGTTGGAGGAGAGATTTCCCACCATATTTTGGTTCCCATGTGCAGCCTATTATCTCAATTTGCTCCTCAAAGACATTGGGAAATTACCTTAGGTGTCAAAGGTTGTATAGAAATCTAGGGCAATTACAAAATTTATCTACAACCATACATGGGTCCTCAACCTCATGAGTCAGTTTATTGGTGGGAGGAAGCTAGTGCGGGCTGGAGTTACACGCTTTGCCACAAAATTCGTGACATTGCAGAGAATATATAATGCAAGAGGGTCACTAAAACAAATGTTTGTGGGCGACGACTAGAGTTCCGAGCAAGCTTCAAGATACCAATTCTCCAATGAGGAGGAGAAGGTATGTGACTGTGTTTGAAGAGCCCTTTTGGATAGCTATGGATGAGTCCATCAAGGCACAAGACTATGTTTTTTAATTTATTTTAATATTTATTTTTTTAATTTTAATATTTTTTTATTTGCAATTCTTGTATTGTAGGTCTGAGAGCCAAGTCAGTTGGTCAAAGCACTCCAATCGGAGTGTGGAGACCCTGGTTTGAATCCTTGGGCCTCGTAATACCAAATGGCGTATGGCGACAGCGCCGCTGGCTACATTAAAAAGTTTACCCGACACAATTGGAGGTTATAGTGGCAGCAAGGAGAAGGATTCGAACCCATGATGAGGCGATGATAAAATGTTACGAGTTACCAATTCTTCTAGTATACAAAAAAACAAAAAGAATCTTGTATTGTAAAACATTTTTATTTAAATTATTTTTTTCTTTTTTTCAAGTGTCAGAGCCTTTAGAGAAGGTTCTTCGTCTTCTTCATGGAGAAAGAGTCACCAATGGCATATGTATATGAAGCTATGGATAGGGCAAAAGAGGCAATTGCCTCAATTTATGGACATGTCCAAACTAAATATGGTCCCATTTGGGATATTATTGACAATCGATGGACGTCTAAGCTCCAGAGCCCTCTTAATGTACCGGGGTACTACCTCAACCCCAAAATATTTTACTCTAGCACATTTCATGCCGACTATGAGGTGATAGCAGGCCTTTAATTATGTGTTGACCGCATGTACCTTGATGAAGAAATGAGGGTTACGATATAGTCTGAGATGCATGCTTATAAGAAATGTGAGGACATCCTTTTCCTGTCTTTGTTGTGCGTTTGATCAAGGTCAACTATGAGGCCGAGTAACCCTCACTAAGTTATTGTTTATTTTCTCTTTTGATTTTGTTTTAAAAAAAAATCTCAATTTATGATTTTACATGTGAATTATTAAATTTCCCTTTTCTTGGTTGTTTCCAGATTTATGGTGGGAGGACTTTGGTGCATATACACCCAATCTACAGCAATTCGCCATCAGAGTTTTATCTCAACCATGCAGTGCTTCGAGTTGTGAGCGCAATTGGAGTATGTTTGAGCACATACTCTCCAAGAAGCACAATAGGCTTACAAAAGAAAATTTGAATGATCTTTTGTTTGTTCATTACAACCTTCGCCACCACCATAAGAAAATTCTAAGAACAAGTACCGAGGCCTTTGACCTAGACGATATTGATCCTCTATGAATGGATCATAGAGGCACAGGAGGAGCAACAAGATGATCTCTTCACCATGGATGAATTTCAAAACTTTGAAAACCTAGCAGAGGAGATGGAAACCAAGGCACAAAACGAGGCACGAGCAAAGCAACAAAGAGAGACTTGAACTTCTACTAGGGCAAAGGGCAAAGGAATTGCAAGGTGCTAAATAGTGGGCCTATTGAGGCATTTTGACACATTTTGTATTTGTAATATGTTCCATTTTATATTATAAACAATACAAGATGTGTTTTGTCACTTTCATGTGTAGTAGTTTAAAACTTTGGCCTTAAGCTTGTATCACTTGCCATTTTCATGTGTAGTTTAAGCTTGTATCACTTACAGTATTAATATTCGAATTGCATAGTGTTAATTCATTGTGATATGCAACGAAAAAACTTTTTTCAATGAAAATTTGAATTTTCTTCAATTTTTTTTGGGCCAAATTTTTCCCCGAATTTTCCCCATTTTTTTCCATGTTGATTCCGATACGATTTCGATTTTCTCAACTATGGGCCCAAGTACAAAGATACTGAAAGGTTGGAGGCTCAACAAAGATCTTTAATATCCCCAAAAGCCAACCTATACTAATCAATGTAAAGAGACTGAAAACGTATGACAAAACGAGGGGGGAAAAAAACAATGTGCCAAACGCCACATGAAAGGTACTTTGAGGCAACCAAAAAGCTTGATAGAAACTAAAAGTGAATGCTCATCCTTCTCAAATAGCCCTTCAGATCTCAAGCTCCAGAGGAGCATCTCAATTTCTAGAAAGTCTAGCTGATTTAAGATGAATAAACCAACTTGATGAAGGCCCCCTGGGTAGCCCCTTTCAAACGAATGGAAAAAGTAGTGTGCACAAAGGTGTATACTTCATTTCTTCCAAAATAAAATACTTCACTTCTTTCCCTAACATATATTTTTATAAGAACTTATTTGAGTCAACGGTCTAAGAACCAAGACAAGCCAATTTTTGGCATAATTGTCAAACCCATTCAAGGGTGTATATTGCTAAAAGCAAGAATATTGTATTGTCACCAAGAATGAAAGCTCGGGTGATGCTAAGAAAGCTAGGTACAAGATGGAAGACTGCAAAAATTAGAGAGAATCAAAGTCAACATCCCCAATCCATCTTCATATTACTCTACCAAGAAAAAACATCTAACTTTCACAACTAAAAGGGAGAAAAACAATTAAAATAGTCCAAGGAGGACAGTGCAGCAAAAAGCATCCAGGAAAGGGCTATGAAGTGATGCTCCATGCAAATGTTTTGTAAGGGATCACATATTCCCTAGATAAGATAAGATAATTTTATTAATGTCCACAAATGGCCAAAGTAAGCCAATGGGACTCATTGAAAAGAGTTGTTACAAATTACAATGCATTGTAGTAACCACAAAGTACTACAAAAATAAGCTAAACTAGAGTAAAGAATCTAGAGTAAACTACTCTAAAGTGGAACAACTGTATGGCATAAAATTACAGCCTCCAAGGTTACCCAAAATGGATAAACCAAAACATGCTAAAAGAAATGATTAAGAGAGATCTAGAAGTTGAGGTACAACAGAGATAGAAAGGAGCTCCAATGGATTCAAGCGCCAATATTAATCTCTAGTGGGATGTAGAGTAGAAGCACAATTGTTGTCGTCACCAACTATTTGAAAAGGACCAACACAATATCTAATGATGCTCCAAGAGAATGACTAGACTAAGAGGGTCCAGTTGGATAAAATTGGGAGAACATGGAGTTCGATACCTCAAGACTCTTCTAGCATCCATGGTTGTGGAACCAATAGAAGAGGACAAGAAACTAGTAAGTTGCACCTATCTACAACTCCTTGGTATGTGAGGGGTGGCCAAAACCCTACATCGAAGAACTACAGTCGTGTCCTATCATAAACAAAAATAAAGTACTAGAGCCTTAATAGCCACTCTTGTATGCAAAAAAGAGCGCGCAAATCTATCATTAATATTTTGAGTAGTTGTAACTTCCAGTGAGCGTTTATTACTTGTGACTGCAGAGATAGGATGAAAGAATGAGGTGATTAGTCAACTAGTAGTCAATCTCCCCTGTAATAACTGACACTAAAGAGTCATAGCTTCCCTAAGGTAAACATCCAAGCATCTTTGATCAGGATAACTGAAAAAACTGGCAACTGATCCACCTAAGTCTCTATACAAGAAATAGTACCTCCCTTGAATCTCATAATAAAAAGGACACTTGAAGATGAAATGTTCTTTAGTCTCCATCTCCTAAAGACAGCAAAGACATCAGACTTTATCCTCTCACCACCCACAACTAATGTGAGCATACTGAGTTAACCAAGAGGAATCCTAAGGCTATGTCCAACGTCGCTCAACATAATTAGGATGAGTAATAATGCCATTTTTAATACTCATGAAATGCTCATTGTAGAAGGAAAATTTAGGACTAAGAGGTTGAGATGGACCAACCTAAGTGATTTGCATATATTGTCAATAAACATCATCTCTAACTGCTTGATTACTTACCCTCTTATTAGGAAAAAGGCAGGGATGAGCATTTAAGGAGTATTTGAAAAGACGTAATCGATCTATGGAGATGCCAACTAATTGAAGAAGATAAATAACTTTTGATTACCATTCATGATGAGGACCAATAAAGCCCCCAAAGGTAATGCATTATGAGGAGCAAAGCGCCAAATATGGGTATCTCTCTCAGCTTGACAGGTAGTCCCCCATGGATTTAAGGTGACAAAACTAAAAAAAAAAATTGAAGATGCTCTCAAGATGAAGAGGATGAATGCCAAAATGAGCCTAAACAATACATTGGGGAATTGTTCTTTTACATCGAATAAATCGCTAAACAAAAATAGTCTAGACCCTCTTAATGCAAGCCTAATCAACACAACCTAGACTTGAACCCCAAATATCAGATCCATAAACGATTGTGGGTTTGATGACACAATCAAAGAGGTGCATATTTGTAGGTATATCTTGAAAGTGTTGTTGGAAGAATTGGCATTCCAAGACTGGGAGAGATGCATATGCCTTGCAAAGAGATAATTGTGATGTTGGTCGAAGATTAAGGAAGGAGATCTATAAACTGAACCCCCAAGTAAGTGTAAGTCGCGGTGATCTCAATGAACTTACCCTTATAGAAGAATTGAAACTTAGAATACCTTAGAAGGATTGGGCAATGGAGAAGGAAAATATGGAGAGGTGCAAGAGGAGGAACTAAAGGAGAAAATCAACATTGCATGATCAGCCAAGGGAGGTTGACTAGATACCTGAAAGTCGTGAATATCAAAAAGCAAAGTCTGTTGGTGATGACATAGTCAACCACACACACCTCTTGCATGTGGAAGACAAGTGAACCTAGAGGAGTTAGGAGACTAAGGAATCCTATTGAGAACCAAGAGGCCATGTGACTCGCACAACTAAATCAAGTGCTTCCCAAAAGTTGTAACAAGATGCTTCTCGTCTGTAGAGGTCCTAGTGAATGCAAAATCCTTGGGATTGAGTTCGAAGAGACTGAACTTGTCCTCTATAGGATAACGAATAGGTGCTTGGTGGATCCCACTACGGGCATTAAAGTCACCTAAAAGAATGACATCACCCATTGATGAATATGTAGAAATCTCTAGGTAGAGATCCAAGTATGGGTCACCATCAGAGTGGATGGCAAAAGTTGACGACGTTAGAGGAAAATAACATACTACTATGAAGATGTCTCTACGAGGGGTGGGCCCCTCTTGATCTAAAACCACATATATCTAGAGTGCTCATTTGACGTGACCAATGACACATGTTCAAGAAAGCAATCTTAAATGAGGCATGCCACACCACCCGAACAGCAAACACCACCTGATCGACGTGTCACGTGCCTGAAAGCAAAAACACAAAAGTAACCATTGACTAGTGGAAGAGATTGTTTTGGGCTCTCATGGGTCTCTGTGATAAAAACAAGATCTCATGAAGAAATAACATCTTGGAATGTACCCAAGGAAGACCATATCACCCCATTACAATTCCAACAAGCAACAAAGAGGCTACTGTTACCTATTCGAACCTGAAAACACCTTCGTTTTACAGACCAAGGACGTACCACGAAGGAGGGGAGTCACAAATCATAGATTTTTTGTCACGGATAATTGCCCACTTGTCCTTTCAAGCAGCTATCACTTGCGCACGTGCTTTTTGTAGTTCCTCCATTTGAAGATGTGTGAGGTCCTCATCCAAGTAATTTTTTGTGGACAAAATAAAATGTTTCTTCTTGGCTCTTAAAGCCCTCAAATATTCCTCAAATGAGCAAAATCAGATCAAAAGAGTGCCATCAAGGACTACCCAAGCCCGATCAAGGATAACATCCTTCATATCCAACATGTTATGCAAAAAATCATGGCTTCCATTTAAGAGATTAGTAGGCTTTGGAAGACCTCAAACTCAAAGGTTGAGTTCTTTGTCTTGACGTGCCCTTTCCTCATCGAATTTGGCTTGCACTGCTAACTCCACAATGGGAGAAGTCTTTTTCCTCTTAACCAATTGAACCCATGAATTATGTTCTTCAACCTGTTTTTTAAGAGACTGTTGATGAGCATTTGTCTCATTTTTCAAATTCTCATGTTCGACAAGGATCTATGTTTGCTTATGTCGTATATCATGAACGACCTCTTGAAGATGGTGAAGATCATTAGTTGGAGATGCATGAGTTCGTTCAGATTTTTCTATTTTGACAATCTTTTCACCTTGTTCTTGGACTTGACATTGTAGGGCCTCAATGGTAGCATCTTTCACCTAAAGTTGGTTTTGGAGTTGTGATATTTGTTGTTGAAGCTCAATGCCAAAATGCTTAACTTCTGTAATCCATTTGGTGAGGTGAATGTACTTGAGTTTGGGAGCTAACAATGTTCGAAGAGCATGGGAAGGTGAAGTTTCCAAGTTGGATCAAAAACCCCAACTCTAGTTAAACCTTGGCTCCAATATTCATTGGAGAAGCAAACCCAAAAAACCTTAGCTTTTGTTTCCACTAGCGAAGCAAAAACCCAAAAAACCATAGCTCCAGCTTCTACTAGAGAAGAAAACTCAAAAACCCCTAGCTCCAATTTTTGCTAGAGAAGCAAACCCTAAAAACCGTGGCTCCGGTTTCCGTTGGAGAAGCAAGCTGAAAAACCTTAGCTCAGGTTCTCATTGTAGAAGCAAACCTAGAAAACCCTAGTTCGATTCACATTGGAGAAGAAAACCCTAGTTCAATTCCCATTGGAGAAGTAAGCTCATAAAAACCTTGGCTTTAATTCCTAATGGAGAAACAAACCAGAAAACCCTAGCTCTGGTTCTGGGTGGAGAAGCAAATGGAGAAAACTATCATTCCAATTTCATATGGAGAAGCAAACCTAGAAAATCCTAGCTCTAAATCCCGTTGGAGAAGCAAATCCAAAAAACCCTAGCTCCAGTTCCAACTGGAGAAGCAAACCCAAAAATCCTTGGCTCCAATTCCTACAGGAGAAGCAAACCCACAAAACCCTCGCTCTAGTTCCCGTTGGAGAAGCAAACCCAAAAAACCCTCGCTCCAATTACCGTTGGAGAAGCAAACCCAAAAAACCTTGGCTTCTGTTCCTGTTGGAGAAGGCAAACTCAGAAAACCCTATTTGGTTCCCAATGGAGAACCAAACCCATAAAACTCTGGCTTCAATCCCAATTGGAGAAGCAAACCCAAAAAACCCTAGCTTCAATCCCAATTGGAGAAGCAATCCCAAAAAACCTTGACTTCGGTTCTAGTTGGAGAAAAAAACCCAGAAAATCCTCGCTTCAGTTCCCACTAGAGAAGCAAACTCAAAATACCCTACTTGCTTCCTTTTGGAGAAGCAAACCCAAAAAAGCTTGCCTCCAGTTCTGATTAGAGAAGCATACCCAAGAAACCTTGGCTTCAATTTCTATTTCAAAATCAAACTTACAAAACCCTACCCGGTTCCTGTTGGAGAAGCAAACCCAGAAAACCTTGGCTCCAATTCCAATTGGAGAAGACCAAAGACCACAAAGCTCTGCTAATTTGCCACAGAGGGTTCTTCTAATACTCTCTCTGGAAAATTAGTAGAGCTCTCTGGTCCAGAGAAGGAAGCCCAAGTCCATTGAACCTAAAATCTCCTAACACCCCACAGTCATCAACACAAAAGAGAAGGAAGCCCCCAATCACACCACCCTAGAGGAGAATAAGCACCATTCCCTTAAAAAGATCATGAACCAGACCAACACTACTTATGACGAGCTTGAAAAAGGCAGACTTGGAAAAGCCATGATAAATTAAAACCTTGCTAAGGACAGGAAAGAGGAACTCCAAAAAGAGATTTGAACACAAGTGCATAAACAATCTTAAAATTCAAACTAGGCATTAAGCAATGTTCCACGGGGATGCTTCCCCACGTCCCCGTCGTCCCTAGAATGAGGGGACGGCATCGGGAACGTTTCCCTGCCATCTCCCTTTGGGGGACGGCGGGGGGGGGCGTCTCCTGTAAGGGGACGCCCAACCGCTCCCAGAGACGCCTAGCCGTCCCCATGGCTAGGCATCTTACACTTAATTAAAAGAAAAGAAAAAAGTTGTTTTTTTAACAACATGACTACTTACCAATAACATTAAAAAAATCAATACTACGAGTATAATACTCAATGATTTGCACTAAAGTGAATAGGATTATCATAAATTTAAGAGGAGTCAATAGCTACTGCAAAAAAAATCACTGCTGTCATAGCTGGTCATCCCTAAAATTTCTAGCCAAAATTCTGCAACAGACCTATTCATCATTGTGAACAATGCAATCAAGGGCTAAAGTCAGAATAATCAATTTCACTTAAAAGTGAATCTTGACAAATAATAAACACTGATACTGGAGTTGGTTAATGCTTCTAAAGGTATGTTTCACAGGTAGAATGTACTTGTGCCTCTTCTGATTTGGTTACACTAGCAAATTTTGATTTCATTTGATTTGTCAAATGGTTTGTTAACTGATCCATAAACTGGCATCACCAAAGTTAAATATGGAAAAGCAAAAATGCACATGTAGGTCTGCCTTGAGAGAGATAACTAGGGATTTGAACCAATTTGTTTTTAACATGATTCTGCTGTTGTTAGATAACTGCAATCATGACATCACAAAGATCAAATGATGTCATGGTCATATCATAATCTCCTATCACCTAAGTGGAAAGCCCTCCATGCTCTCTACTTTGAGAATATCTCGCATCAGTTGAAGATGTCATTGATGAGTTCACGGTTAAGTTGATGCTCTCTAAATTTCTAAAAAATTTAATACTATTATACTTCCTATCCCCTAGCCGTCCCCTAGCCTCGTGGAACCTTGGTATTAAGAGAAAAGAAGAAACGCACCTCTTCCACATTGTACACATACATTCCTGTTGGAGGCTAATTTATTTATACATTAATCTGAAAACCAAAATGACATAGCATGTTCTTTCATGTAAAGCATAAGATTGTTAAGGTAAGCATATCTTCGTACGATCATTGTTGAGACTTAGAATCTAGGTTATAATTCAATAATCTGAATTGAATGCCATCAAGGCTCTTGAATATTGTGGCATAATGTAAATGATTCTATGAAAGTTTTTATATATATGTAATGGGATTGAAAGAATCATGCAAGGATTGGCATCATCTTAGCACACAAAATGCCATGCATTGTCAGGCTATAGAATTCATTGAGGTTGATGAAGGTCAAGACATTTATATAATGTTGCCTTGATAACTGGATGAGGTCTACAGTGCAAACAATCCTTCTGTTGTTTAGTCTTTGCTGTTATATAGTATAAGCTTTCACAGTACATGAGTCAAAGAACAGCACTGTAATTGCGATAACAAGGAGCATGATGAAGGATAAACGAGTTTCATTTGATTTCTGGGTAGAACAAGCATATAAAGCAGCAGAAATTCTCAATGAAAGCACACTGAAATCAGTTACAAACATAAAACCAAAAGAAGGTTGGGGCCTGCTAATTGCCCTTTGAAGCACTTCAGAATGTTTGATTGTCTAGCCAATGTCACAAGTAGATATGGTCAAGGAAAATGTAATGTTTAATGAACAGCATGATGACACAAGCTCATGTACACAGAAGTTTTGGTATTCTGTTTTGTCAGACTTGTCCCTGTGCATAGTTAACACACGAAGTAAGAGCTGAATAATATAAATGATCAAGAAAAGTGTAATGTCAAAGAACCTTTCTTAATTCTAATGTTAATACTCATAACATACTTGCACATTTTCTCTATATTTGATGTTAATACTTGTTATGGGATATATAAAAATGCAACTGTTACAACTGTCATAACTTCCATGACTTCGTCCTATGTGTAATCTTTGGGTTGCTACCTTTGCGAATCTCCAGACATCACCCTTTGTCTGTATGCAATGTTCATCTTTGCAAGGAAATGTTAAACTCTCAACTAGTTTCTACAAGTGTAACATATATAGGTAGATTTATGCATGTAAATTTATGGCACCACCATGGCTTTCATTCTACTGGTATCTAGGTGCAATCATGGCAGTCATAGTCATACAACCACATCCATTACACATATTTGAGTGGATAAAATATAACATTGATAGACTTGAAGAATCAACAACTAATGAAAACATATATGCAAAAGATTTTTGTTTTATATGAAGAAGAGCAGTGAACTATATCTTCAAACAGCAAAATGAGAAATGCAGACAACACTACAAGAGGTTAACGATAATCTGATCAGGAATGAACTAATGGAGCAACTGGCTGTACTTTTGTCTCAAATTGCAGTCAGGTGTTTTATTCATTTGAAAGAATAGACGGATGTGCTCTAGGGTTGTACCAGAAAATAGTGAATTGAGAAAGAGATGTGATCTAGGTGAATGGAGGCGCCACCAGCTGCCAGTGGGCTCCATAGCATCAATGCCAGTCACCACTAACACCAGACCCAGCTGTCAGTGAGGCACTTTCTGTTGGTTCCACTTCTAAAGGTCATAACTTCGTGACTATTGACCTGTTTGCAATTATACAGAATCTTTGGTAAGAGCAGGATATGCTCTAAACTTGATTGTGGTACAACTTTGCCTAAAATCCCTGGATTTGGCAAAAATTTAAAAAAACAAAAAACTAAGATCTGCTTTTAATTCCAAACTGCATAATGTCAATATTTCCATAATGGCACCAACTCAACATGAGAGGTTCAAGAATGGTGGCAATACTCTTAGTGACGGTTGGAAGATGAAACACTTCATCTCCCAAAGATGCTTCTTTCATTGTTCATCGTACATACCATAGTAGCAAAACTCAAACTCGACTCGGACTCGGAAAGTTCGGCTCGGGAGTCGGACTTGGGACTCGGCAAAAAAACTTGGCAAGACTCGGTAAAAACTCGAAAAAAAATTAAAAAATTACAAATTGTTTTTGAAAAAATAAGTTTTTTCATGCATATTACTTATTAGTATGTTCTAACACACTTACTCAAACATTCAACATTATACAAATAAGAAATTAACAAGAGGAAGGTGCATATTCTAATAGCAAGCTAATAATTTTGTTTTATAATTTTTTTTTTTGGATACATAGGGAGTTGGTTACATCCACACTATTTTTAGTAATTGCCAAGTGCAAGGTTCAAACTACAAGGGTTGCCCCCAACAAGCCTATACCATCTCATTATTTTATAACCCGGCATGAAGAGGACCACCGGTCACTCGAGATTCATACCATCGTTGTCTGTCGGGCGTGCACTCAGAGGATTCGAAACAGACTATGACCTTTGCAGGCATGACCACTTTGGTTTATAAAATTATAAATAAATAATATAATGATAAAATATAACTTAATATATAAAGTTCAAAAACATTATTAACATTTTAAAAAACATTAAATAATAATAAACTTTACTGTATGACGGAATCACCCTAACTTAGTCCACCATGTTTAATAAATAAAATATTCAAATACCATGTTTAATAGAGAAACCATGGGACGGAATCACCCTAACTTAGTCCACCATGTTTAATAAATAAAATATTCAAATACCATGGTTAATTATAATCGGTGGGTTGTCTAGATTCGATTTCCTAGATGGTTGGTTGGGATCTATTAACTTTACTTTTTTTAAAAGGTTCCTAAGAAAAAAAATTGAAAAAAAAATTCTTCAAATATTAATAAAGCTAATATTTAATCCTAGCCATTTTTCCTATTTTAGAATGGGAAGTTGTTTTTGAAAACTGCTTACCAAAATTCAAGGTAGAAGCGACATTCATTATTCTGGGGGAGCTTCGTGCGTAGAAATTGTTTCGTTGGCGGTCGAGGGTTTCAAAGCGAAATAAATTATCGTTTTTAATTTTTTTTCCATTGTCGCATGGTAATGTGTATTGGCTGCAATGGCGACGGTGGCAGTGACGGCGACGGGAGAGGGTGCATAGAAGGAGAGAAAAGAATGGAAGAAAATGAAATTGCAAGAACTGCGCGACGAACTTTCTAGAAGAGGTCTCAGCATTGGCGGCCTCAAGCCTTCCTTGATCGAACGCCTCCAAAAATCATGCCATTCTCCGCTCGAATCACCACACCCCACAAGATACGCATACGTGCATTCTGAAGCGGTTCTCATTCCCAAACAAGACGCGGATGATGTATCCATCGGCGAAAGATATATTTGTATTAAAATAAATTGTAATTGAGGGATAAGCATTCTGAAGGTTTGAGAAGCAAAATTGCACATTCTCTCGTTAATATAATAAATAAAGATTTCAGCGTCTTGTTCGTGATTGTGCACTGGCCAACGTGGATGCTTAAGTCGTGGAGCATCATCAACACTTAACTACCCTAGACGTAATTTTTCTTTCTTTTTAAACTTCCATTTTTTTTGGGCCAGCCAAGTCCCGACGTCGGGACTCGGGAGTCCGGGTCAGACTCGGCCGAACTCGGTGGAGTCCAGAAAAAAAAGGAGTCGGAGTGGGCTCGGCGCGGCTGAGCCCACTCGGACTTGGACTCGGACTCGGCCGAGTACTCGGGAGTCCAAAAGAGTCTGACTACTATGGTACATACTAGCATAAAAACATATTGTTGAAATGGGCAAAGGAATCCTCATCATTCTACATTTCTTCTCATAGATTCATTGTACAGATTCTCTATATGAATAAAGTTTCTGTTCTAGATCTCAAGTGATTGTCATATTTTCATTAACGGTCTCACATCCCTCTTTTTCTCAGTGACTTAACATTATCAAAATCAGTGAAGACCAAAAAAGGTAGAAGACTCACATGTGCATGACCAAATGTTCAGCATGTTTAATTGTGGAGCAACTTTATAGCCTTAATGGCTGATTTCTCCTTTGTAATACAAACTAATGAGGCAATATACATATTTCTTTTAACGGGCTGTGATGAAGGTTGCAACCCTCTCACATGCACACTTTTAACTCATTCAAATGTTACTTAATTTTTGTTGGTCTAGCAGCAACACACTAGCAAGTATTTCATCTCTGTTCATTGGTCTAGTAGTATTTGCTTTTAATAACATAAACCCTTGAAGAGGTAAACAAGACCCTTGAAGAGGTAAACAAGAGGGAGCAAAAAATTCAGACAACTGCTTCAAGACTTTAGTTTGGAAAATTACAAAGCTAAGAAAATTGTGAGGAGCAGCAGCAGTCTATGAAAAAGTTAAACAGAGGAGGTTTTCAAGCAGGGATCTGACTCCGCTACATAATAGAAAATGACCAGTTGATGAGACATCACAAGAAGTCTAAGAGGTAGCCCAAGGGGAAACTCAAAGTGTTCATCACAGTATAAAATGTGACAAGCAGACTGCACAGATTGCTCAACACCTGCTAGATGGGGGTGCTGCTCTTGAAAAATGAATTCCAAGGGAAAAGATTCCTGTAAAATGTCAACAAGTGGAATCAAGGAGAAGATTTTGAACTTTCAAAGCACTGAATTCTCAAGGCCATCACCAGTTGTCCCCCTTGGTAGAAAAAAAAATGGGCAAGCTCCACTCCACCCAGAAATAAACACAAAATACCACAGTTCTATGGTGAGAATAAGATGAAATATTCATATTAATCTTTGTGAATGACAATAGGTCAACAGGATTCAGCTCAGAAGCGGGATTGAAGACACAATAGACAATACTAGTCTCTAACAAACCAAAAACTAAAACTAATTCTACATCCAAAGCAACAAGCAGAAGCAAAAAGACAGAGTATGGGATCCACACAAAAGGGCAAACCCTAATACATGTGGATCGTGACCAGTAGCATCAAAAATGCAAAACTGGGGCAGCTGTCAACTAAAGTACTAGGAAGGACAATCTCAGTCATCTCTAGGCTGTATAACAAGATGTCCTCAAACACAACAATAGCTCTCCTAGCACTCGAGATCGACAAGCCACAATGGCAAGAAAACTAGTGATATGAGTCTATCTCCAAGGGTATCTGTGAGAACTTCAATGTATAGTAACAGGATGAGAGTACTGAGGTGCTTTGTTGGAAGAAGGTGCAGACGAACATCAGCTCACAGATCTATCACTGGCTGCTAGCAGCCTCATGCAGACGTGAGGGTGTTTACCCAGAGCAGAAATAGTCTGCAAAAAGTAGTTCATCTAGTGCTGTGACATTTATCATGTAGAGCCCAACACCAAAACCCCACAACCTCATGAAATAAGAGAACCAAGCACCACTAATCAGGTAATGAAAAAAAGTGATGAGAGAGTATATTGAATCCCTTTATGGATAATAATATCTCCCATAGATCTCATTATAGATGGGACATTGAAATATAAAATGTGCTCCATCTTTGACTTCTTAAAGGAAGCTGAGGCAAGAAATCATTTAATTATGATGAAGGTGACGATCTGTGAGCAGTTGATAACAGAGTCAATTGACCTAAGGGGATTCACAGACCATGCAGCCAATGAAATTGGAGATAGTCAGGCCGAGAATTGATACCATCAACAGTCTGCAAGGAATGTGCAGCAATGAAAGTTTAACTTATGGCTGAGAGTATGTGGAAGACAAGTCCAACTGACCTGGCACATAGTGCTTGTAAATGTCTTGCCTGATAGCTCTATGTATAACTTCCATAGAGGAAAGGAGATGCCAAGGAGCATCCAAAGAATAACTGAAAGGAAAGATTCGATCCATTTAGACACCAATGGATTGGAGCCACAAGTTGCACTCTGCATACCAGCACCAATAACACCCAGCAGATCCCAAGAAGCAATTTGCACAGAGGAACAAAGAGCCATGTAGGGATACCTCTCATGGCTGATCACAATCACCCATAGAGTGAGGTCTATCACATGCCATTATAAATCATGTCTATTCGCAGATTAAAGTCTTTGGAAGTTTACTTTCAAAAATAGTTGAAGATTTTAGCAACGAACAATGAAGTTCTAAGCACATCTATAAATATGATTTGAATGAGGATCTTGATAGAGAAACTAATTAAAACTAACATCAACATAATTCTTATTTCATATTTCTTTGGACTATGGTCAAGACTCAAGAGTATACTAAGACTTGCAAGTCAGGAAATTTCAAGCAACCTCGAAAAAATATGGAAATTACTCTGATAAGTTTATAAAGTTATAATTACTAAGGAAGTGCTCACTAAAAGCCAAAAAAAAAAAAAAATGTTGTATGCATACCTATTGCATGGACTTCTCTCAATGTTCACCCCATATCCCGTCAAGTCTGCCAGCCTCATCAACTGCACAATTAGTTAAACTCGGTTTAAAATATCTGAAAGTGATCCCACCCACTTCCCCACATAGAAACAAAATCATAACACCAGGCAATAAGACTAAAGAACTTCTAATAACAGTGACCATAGGTAGTAAAACTCAAAGAAATAAGCAGAAGGCATCAAAAAATTAGTTCATTGTACAAAAAAGCTTCAGAACGGAATAGAGAACAGTTAAAAAAACCGTGCTTACAATAATGTTTATGACACAAATTGAAAGTATTAATAGCATTGGATTTCTAATGATAACATTGACCACAACAGCTAGTCCATACATGACAGGAACACCGACAAAAAGGTTTATATGAAAAGGGGATCCACCTGATTTTGTTTACTACAGAAGTATGAGCTCCATAAAGGTCTACCAGGCAAATAAAGTAGAATCGAATTCCAAACAATGTCTTACATTTCTTTTTATTATTAAATAATAATATCATGATGAACAAACCCATCAAATTAAAGTGTCTAGAAGGAACTCAAGCAAAAGATGAAATGGACAACAAGAGTTTCAACATAAGATTTCCAACTAAAGGATTATGAGTATCTAAATCACAGACTTTAGACCATAGTTGAGAAAATCGGAAAAGAATCGGCATTTTTAAAAATCGGCAAAAATCAGGAATTGGCAAAAAATCGGGGAAAGAATTGGCAAAGAATTGGCAAAAAAAAAAACCGAAGAAAATGAAAATTTTCATTGAAAAAAGTTGTTTTCATGCATATTACAATGAATTAACATTATGCAAATCAAATATTGCAATAAAAGCAATAATTGTGTCAAGACATCATACAAGGCTCAAGCTTTAAGTACAAATGAAAGTGACAAAACACATCTTGTATTGCTTATAATATGAAAAGGTACAAAATTACAAGTAACAAGGAGGAAAAAAAAGGCTTCATTTTTTATATGCCTACACATGGAAACAAGTACCAACAAAGTTACAATTACTTGAAAAAAAGGAAAAAAAACCTAAACCTTAAACCAAAAGGCTAGAGTTTAGGGTTTAAAATTGAAACATTGACAGCTGAAAAATGGGCTTGCATACATAGTTATCAGTGAGCAATATTTACTTTAAAAGAGAAGGAAAAAAAAACCCTATGGCCTAGACTAGGGTTTAGGGTTTAAACTTCAAGTTCAAATTTAAAAGTTTCAAATTCAAACATTAAGAGCTGAAAAATGGGCTTGCATACATAGTTACCAGGCAGAAATATTTACTTAAAAAGAGGAGGAAAAATAACAAAACCCTAAACCCAAAACCCTAGGGCCTAGCCTAGGGTTTAGATTTTAAACTTCAAAGTTTCAAACATTAATAGCTGAATATGGGATTACATACATAGTTATCAGGCAACATTATTTACTTAAAAAGAGGAGGAAAAGAAAACCAAAACCCTAGACTGTATCAGGTTAAAGGTTTAAACTTTGAACTTCGAAGTTCAAACATTAACAGCTGGAAAATGGGCTTGCATGAAAAACCCTAAATCGGCATCGCAGATTTTTTGAAAAAATCTTCAAAAAATCTTTGCATTGCTGAGAGTTCGCCGATTGCATTTGCATTATAAAAAATCGGCAAAAAATTGGGATTCTGCATATTTTTTGCAGATTTTCTCAATGATGCTTTAGACTGCTCTTATCATCATGAAAATTTAAGAATCTTCACTGATAGGACTTTGAAGAAACTGAACCATAGAGAGTTGGGATACATAAAAAACTAAACTGACTCCCAATGTATAGTTACAACCATAGTTGGAAAAACTGCAGATTTCCAGCAATTTCTCATGCTGAGAGAAATTCGGGGCTGCAGTTTGTTTTTGATAAAAAAACCAGCATTGATAAAATCACCAACTTGCAGAGATTTTTGTGTCGTTTTCTTCCCGAATTCTTGAAAAAAACTTGGCCAAAACAACAAAATGCTAAATCAAATTTTTAAAAGGGGTTTTGGGCCCATCTTGCCATTTTTCTTTTCCCCTACTTAGAAACAAATCTTCCTAGAGGTCAACCACGAACTTTAAACCACATTTTGACACTGAATTTGTGGATACCGAGTATACTATCAAAAGTTTGCCTAATACCGAGTATACTGCAGAGGGCATTGAGGTAATAAAGGCGGAAGCTGAACGTTTGAGAGCATTGGAGGAAATATACCATGAAGATCGTATACCTAAGGAGCCTCCAATTTGACCACCTCTCCAAAGCCAAGTCCAACCATCTAGTTCGAGGGTGAGTGTAGCATGGCGGTGGTATTCCACCCTTGGAGGAACAATTTGAATTGACAGATTTAATGATCAGGTTTATAATGATGAGGTTGTATGGCCTGCATCATATCTTGCTTATGATTGCTTTAATCTCAGCTCCAAACGACTCAGTCTATGAATAGGACGGCCTGCCCTTTTCCCAACTGCTAACATTCACTATAGGCCCGAATTCTCCACTATATGGCATAACGACTTCGTTGGACGATGTTTGGCAATGCACTATACGGCGTTAGACAACTCATTCTACAAAGTTCACTGTACTAAAATTCACTATACGGCCTTGGCAACTCCCTGTACGACCTTGTGCAACAAACTTTGAAAGAATACAATGAACAAATTGAATCTATTCTAATGCAACAATCATTAATAACAAAATATATAATATCAATAACAAATGATGAATGAATATGAATAGATATTGCATGAAGAATAGCACGTATGATGAAAGGTGTACCACATTATCTTACATACACAGTTTGCGATCCTGTGCAAAATATCTCCTGACATACACAATGCAATGCACGTGCAAATGTATCTACTCTCTCTCCTACGCGAGTCTATGTGTTGATGCATGGTACTTGCTCAAATGAATGAGGGGGTCTATTTAACCTTGGGGATGGTAGTTAACAAACAACTACCACCTCGGACACCTCACCTCTAACTGGGCAATAACTACCCTTGCATGACTACATTCGCACATATCTCATTATTTCATGCATCACAGTTGATAAAATCATCGAAAAATCCCAATATTTGCCAATTCCGCTTCCGATTTGCCCTTGCCGATAAAATATGCATCAGAAATCACAATTCTGAAAAAATCGGCAAAAAATTGCCGAAAAAATCGCCTAAAGGATTCCTCTAAGGTAAGAAAAACTCTTGCAAACTGTTTTTTTTTTTTCCAAGCATGTTTTTTGTATTTGTTTTTTTAAAGATTAAAACCAAATGCAACAGCCACCCAACAATTGCATTTGAGCTATAAATTTGAAAAACTAGGTAAAAGTTTCAGCTGTTTTTTTTTTTCCTTTCTCTTTCAGCTGTCTTGTTCTTTTCCTCCTTTTAAGTAATGCTTCATAAGTATTGCCGCATGAACTATGTATGCAAGCCCATCGGTTCAGCTGTCAACGTTTAAACTTTAAACTAGGGTTTAGGTTTTCTTTTTCTTTTTCTTTTTCAAATAATTGTTTGTTGTTATTTGTATCAATGTGCAGCCAGAAGAAAATGTCAAAAAGAGATCCAGCATGGAAGTATGCAAAGGAAGGGGAAAAGAAAGAGGAGGTTTATTGCAATTTTTGTGGGTCAATCATTCATTGAGGCATATACCACCTCAAACTCCATCTGGCAAAGAAGCAGGGCAAAATGTCAAGTTATGCCCATAGGTATCAACTAATGTTGAGAAAGAATGCAATGCCATCCTCTATAACAAAGAGGAGAAAAAAGCGCTCAAACGAAGACAAAGTGAGGCCATGTCAAGCCACCCTTCTTGACCTCATACAAACTATGACAGCAATGGCAGCACCTGTAGACAGGGGTAAGTACTTTCCCGAGACAATTAGGAAGAAGTGGTGAGTTTTGCTATGGTATTTGACATACTGTTTTGTTGTACATGGGTAAGTTCAGTAGACGTCTAGAACAAACTCGTAGACGTCTAGACAGTAGACGTCTAAGGGATACAGGTACACATCTAAGACAGACGTCTAGGGCAATGGGTCGGATGTCTAGACAATAGATGTCTAGGGTGAACACGGTAAACGTCTAGTCAGTTAGATGTCTAGAACAGGCAGGCTAGATGTCTAGGCAGTAGACGTCTAGAGTTAACGGAATGGACGTCTAAGCAATAGACGTCTGGGGTATCCAGGCTAGACGTCTTGACAGTAGATGTCTAGGGGCAAGATCAGACAGCTAGGCTTGGACGTGTGACGGGTTCGGTTATACGAACAAGGTTAGACATCTAAAACTTGGGTGCTCATTCTTCAGCCTGCAACTCTCCTTGCCTATTCCTGCAACAACACAACACAACACAACGACAATGCCCTTCTCGTATCAAGCAATGATCAATTCCTGCAACACAACACTATACACCAGATGCAATCACATAATACATGCAATCCAAAACAATGTTTCCTGCACAACAAATTTGCATTTATGGACAAGTATGGATAGATTACAAAATGAAATAGGGGGTATTTATAGGTAAGTCCAGGTAGTTACTACAACCAACCTGACTCAACCATCCCAACCACCCTATGCTTAACAATTCAGTTTCCAGCGTAACAACTGTCTTAGACATCTAACACAGCTAGTCAGACGTCTAACTAACTGGACTAGACGTCTAACTAATCAGGACGTCTAACACAATTGACGGTTGTGCTTGTCCTTTTGTGCAGTTTAACTAATCAGTCCGTATTCATTAGATCGGTTGATTGTACATTGCAAAACATTTTAAATGACTTGTACATCTTCAAAATTGTTGTACATAGTCAAAATTGTGAATCTTCATAAGACATTCTTGTCAGACAACTCAATAAGTTATTTCTGCTTCAAACTGTTATCTAAGTCTATCCACCCCTTCAAAGAAGTCGATGTCCTCAACAACTTTCTCCGCTCGTTCTGAGGGGTCTCAGCATCTTTGTGGGTTGCAGCCTGAAGTGCCTCCTCCAATTCTTGTACCTGTGTTTGAAGAGCTTCACGTTCATTTCGAGCCCACATGGCATAGTAGTAATACTTGGCCCATTCGACTCCCAAGGTATTGGCACGATCTTCTGTCTCCTGGAGCCTAGACAACAGTTCAACCCCCTGCTGTAAGAAAAGCTCCTTCATCCGTTGTTCGGACACTGTGGAAAAGGATGAAGCCTTTTGTGCCAATTCTGTTTTAAGAGTTGCCTCATGTTGTTGTGCTTGCAGCAATTCCTCCCGCAAGGCTGCCTGCTCCTTCTACCAAGTCTCTTCACGTTGTTTCATTTCCTGTTGCCAAGCTAGCTCACACTGGTTCTTTTGAGCTGCTAATGTTTCAGTCTGCTTGATCAGCAGTTCCTTAGCCTCCTTTAGCTTCAACACTTCAGCCTCGAGTTTGATAATTATTTGGCCCTGTTCTGCCAGCTGAGTGCTAAGTTTCTCCAATTCTTGTTGTAGTTCCTGAATCTATTGCGTGTGACATCATTCATTCGAGAAATCCCTTCTTCTAGAAGTTGCTCCTTCCATTGTAATGCTTCTTGTACCACTTGCAACTCACTGTCTACCATCTGCTTGGCTAAATGCAAGTATTTGATTCCTTTTGCTAGCCAACACAACATGTGTGCTAAGAAGTTAAATTGGCTATACATGGGCAGCAATTCGGGTGCTAGCTCCACCTGTGATCCGCGTTCTATGGAGTGCTGGGAAGCAGGATTAGTGGTGTGGCCACAAACATACACCTATGCTGACTCCAAGTAGAGGGTGGGCGTTTTCTCCGGCAGTTGTTCCATTCCCTCCATTGTTGACAAGTGTGCAGTGGGCAGCATCCAAGGTTGGGCCTGATAGATGCTGGAAATCTTTGTTCGCAAGGGACCCTGTGTGGCCCATTTTACCAATCTGTCCAGCTCCTCTTCTACCATGAACTGCCACTTCTTCCATTGGCCAACACAAGCTACGTCAAACTGCAAGCATAGATTTTCCATTATCTCCGTTAGCTTGGAAAAACATTTTACCGCCTGTTGATCCATAGTATCCGATGGATCCATGAGATTGGGCAGCTATACCAAAAAATATTTGGACCATGCATCCTCATGTTCCTCCTCCACTTCTTGCAACATCGCCTTCCTCTTCCCGGAAATGTCGATGGGCTTTTTGGTTGCTTTCCATTCTATCACGACAAACTATGTCGGAGGTACTTGAGCTTGGTTGTTGTCACCTTCTGTCCCAACAACTTGCTGAGATACTTTTGTCTGTGGAGGCTGCTCTCCCTTCTCTACAGTGGTCTCATGTCCCAAAGAGACCTCTTCATCTACTGAAATGGGATGTTGTACTGTCCCAGGTGCTGGATTTCCAACACTAGGGGGTGGTAGGCCCTCCTCTACCATCTCAATTACGGGTTCAGCTGGAATATCTATGGGTACTATTGTTTTGGTTGTGTCGGCTACGAGAATATCCTTAAAGGAAACAGCCCGCAGGGAGGCAGCAAAGGAAGTGGTTGTAAATACGGATTCGGGGGTGCTTCTGGTGACATTGCACGAGCCCAAACATGAGCTTCTGCCAAATATTCCTTAGGTCCAATTTGCCTAGCAATACTAGTTCCAGCTGGAACATTCTGCAGAACTGAGGGGATTTCAAAATCAACTTCTTCCCATTGTACCTTCATCTGTTGCTCAAGACTTCGAGCTATCTCGCGACTGCGAGCAATCTTCTCCGTTGTTATATTTCGCACCAAATCTGGGGATAATGATGGGGGTGGTAAGTCAAATCGTTGTCTCTTCTTCGTCGGCTTGGGCACTTTTGACGAAGTTGCAGGAACTTCTTTTGTTGGCCCTTGCGCCTCAGCTGATGGTGGTGCAGTATCCTCCCCTTCTAAATCAATCACCAGCCTCTCCTGCCATGATGGCTTGTGGGAGATTTGTTTTACCCATGGCTTATTTACCGGTGTCTGCTTTTTCACCTGAGGTTTGGCATCCTTCCACCGCAAAATGGCTGAGGTGGGTCAAAGTTTGGAATTTGTACTCTTGCTCTGGAGGCTACATCCAAAAACAGTTCAATGGCGTGAAATGCAATTGAAAAATTCTTTGTGGTTCGCATTAGAAAATTCTGAATGCCAAGTGCCAAATGAGTTGCCCAATAATATGGTACGCCTTGTTCTAGCCCTTGCAAATATGAAATGAGCCAAATGGGAAGATCTGAGTTGCGTTGTACGCCTGACAATCTGGCTATCAGGACATTCATAATACACTCCAAAGCCTTATTCCGCAGTTGTGGCTGTTTAACTCCCCTATTGTCGGGAGTGGCTAACATGGCATCCACTTCCGCCTCTTTCAGAGTAGTGATACTCAATATCAATTGCAGGGTTTTCTTGGGATTGATCCGCTCGTTTATCACGGGTTTGCCCTTCTTTGGAAGTCCAAATGTACGACTGAACGCGTCAGGAAATGAACTGAAATGAAATGAAATATTATTAATGTCCACGATGGGCCAAAATAAGACCCAAGGGACTATAAGAAGGACAATAATGACTGCCAGCTAGCAGGCTAAAACGCCCAATAAAAAAAAGAACTAAGATAAATACAAGAAAAAACCCGACAAACGGGCCAAAGAGAAAGAGAAAAGAAAAGAAAAGGGAGAGGAGAGGGATAAGGGCTACAATCCAACAGAGAGGAGTGCACGCCAAGAAGAACGGAGAGAGAGGAGGGGGGAGGGAGCAGCCCTAAGGGGGGAAGCTCCGAGAACCCTCCAGAAACTAATCTCTCCTAACAAGCGAGGCCGAAGTACCGGAGCTAAAGAAGTCCATGATGTCTCTGCCCATTGCTAGTTCGGAACCCTGACAAACTGTTGGTGCGTTGTCTAGTGACCCTGCTTCTGTCCAAACTGGATGATATGGGGCGTTTTCGATTGAAGTCACCTAGTCCGTCAGAGTTGAAGTATGTTATGATGAGCCGATGTTGAGGAGGGTGAGATCCATTTGGAGAACTTTTATGTCGTCGAAGTTGAGTTATCTCCCTAAGAAAGAGTGTGAGACAACGCTGGTCCGGGTATCTGAAGAAGGTAGAAACAGATCGAGAGTTGTCCCTGAAAAGGCAATGGAACCTACCTCAAATCTCATAATAAATGGGACAACAAAAAATAAAGTGATGAAGGGTTTCAACTTCACCCAAGGAGCAAAACAAGCAAATCCACTCCTTCGTCGGAAGATGGTGATCTGACTCAATCCGGAGTTCGTGAGAACACACCCTGAGTTGCCCAATAGTGATCCGAAGACTATGCATTGTGTGTTGTTGAAGGTATTGTGGAGGAACTATTCTGCCCTCCTAAAGCCGTAAGGAGTGCTCATGGTAGAAAGACAACTTGGGGGAAAGAGGGACAACAGGAGAGATCCATGTGCATTTGGTGTATAACATCCTTCCGAATCTCGTGGAGCATCTTCTCCTTACAAAGCCGGGGGGGAGAACCCCCAAAGAATAAGGGGGAGCCTATCTATTTGTATCTGAATGTTGTCCAGGAGAGCAGAAACCTAAAAAATACCAGCTCCTCCGACCTCCCCGAGAACTCGGAGAGTGTTCCATCGAGGAGCGAAGGGCGAGGTAAGGGTACCGCCTGCAACCCTCTAGGGTATCTCCAAAAGTACGTATCCTGTGAAGATAACCAATAATCAAGAAGATAATCTCAAGTTGAAGAAGAGAAGCCCCAAACTCTGCCAGAATAATAGAACGAGGGATTGTGCCCTTGCAACGAATGAATCGTCGAAGAAAGAGTGTCTAGACTCATTCAACCTGTGACCACTCAATCGGACCAAGACTAGGACCCCAAACCACTGACCCATAAGTAACAGTTGACTTGACCAAGGCGTCAAAGATCCTCATCTTCACAGGTATATCCTGAAAATGTGATTTGAAGCGATTCCTCTCTAGCAAAGATAGAGTTGCATACCCCTTACACACCCGGACCTGGGCGGCGGGTTTCATACCAAAAGTGGGACCAGTGAAAAGAACCACCAAATACACATAAGAGGTGGTGATTTCGCCCTCCTGACCCTGGAAAAGGAAGTGGTGATGGGATAGAGCCTCTTTGGTAGTATTGAATACCATAACCTCGGTTTTAGAAAGATTCACCATCAACTGTCTCGAGTCACAAAAAGCGGCAAAAGTGTTCAGATGACGCTGAAGCCCCTCAGGGGATGAGGCCAAAAGAACAACATCATCGACAAAGAGGAGAATAGAAATCAGCACATGGTGAAAAAGGAAACCATCCTATGGGTGAGCGTTCTCCCTAATAAAAGTCTCAAGCTTATCGATAAAAATCCCAAAAAATGTCGGGGAAAGGGGGCATCCTTGTTTCACTCCTATGGTGCTAAGAATATTGGCTGAAAGCCCTTGAGGGGAGCGAAACCGACCTTTCACAGTCTCATATAACCATGTAACCGCTATCAAAAGTTTCCCAGAAATGCCAACTGACCGAAGCCTCTCAAGAAGTAAATGTCGAGGCACCGTGTCAAAATATTTCCTGAAGTCTACAAAGCCACAATAAACCTTCGAGGACCTGAAACACGCCTCCTCAATAATAGCTCTGACGACTAGAATGTGATTTGTAGTCTGGTGATCTTGCCGAAAACTAGCTTAGACAAGAGCCCTGAAACCCCCCTACTCCAACCTTCGGGAGAGAAGCACATCCAATGTTGTGGCATAGAGCTTGGCAAAGATATGCCCAATCATGATAGTCCTGTAGTTATTGGGTTCATGCGGATCACCTGCCTTATGAATGGGGTGAATGATATGCTGAGTCCAGGAATCAAGAAACCCAGAACAGACAGAGATCAGTGAGGGGCCCAACAAGAGAGTTGTAGACAAGGGTGAGGGTGTTCCCGAGATGGGGGAATGACGACAGTTAGGCAGGAATGAGTAGATTCATCATAGCTTGGGTTAGACATCACAAGGGTTAGACGTCTAGGTACAATGGTAGACGTCTAGGGTAGACGTCTAAGGTGACTGGAGTAGACGTCTAGGGGTACTAAGGTTAGACGTTCGGGTTGACTAGGCTAGACATCTAGGAGTAGACGTCTAGACGGTTCGAGTAGACGTCTACGTTGAACACGTCTTGTCAGAGTAGACGTCTACGTTGAACACGTCTTGTCAGAGTAGACGTATGGCGATTAGACGTCTAGGTTGCAGAGATAGACATCTAGGTATTTAGACATCTAGGCGTCTTACTGGCCAAGCTAGATGGGTAGACTGGGCAGCTGACGGCTTCGTCAGACGACAAGGTTTAGACGTCTAGCGGGGTCTGGATCCACAGTCTTCAATACCTGCAACCATCATTAATGTTATCTCGTCCTCCAAGTGATGAACACAACCTGCAACACAATTCTGCAATACAACCTACAACACGTCTACAATCCACAACTAGTAACACGCATTCCAGAACAATGGCATTGCACAACAAGTTTGTATTATCAACAAGTAGATACATATGTACAAAATGAATAGGGGGTACTTATAGGTGAGCAAAGTAGTTAGTGCAACTACTTGCGTCAACCGTCTCAACTGAATTTACCCTAACTACTTGTTTTAGACGCCTAACACAGCCTGTAGGACGTCTAACTAACTAGACGTCTTAACTCAGACGTCTAACTAATTATTGCATTTTAACAATGACGGCTGCATTTGTCTTCTAGTGCAGTTTGTACGTAATCAAGCCATATTCATCGATTGGCTGATTTTACATCATTAAACATAGCAAAATAACATTCCAAAATTCTTATGTACAATCAAAATTGTGGGACATTCTCGTCAGCCAGTTCTATATTTTATTTTTGTTTAGAACTGTTGTCTACATCTATCCTCCCCTTCGAAGAAGTCGATGTCCTCAACGACTTTCTCCGCTCAGATTGAGGAGTTTCAGCATCTGTGTGCACTGGAGTTTTTGGATTGGCACCTGTTGGTTACGAATCTGCCATGAGGAAAGGATTTTGGGTTAATGCGCCCAGATTCGCCCACCAGCATGAAAGGCCGGAAGGAAGAGATGCCTTCCGAGCCAATCTCCGGAGAAGGCCGGCTCCTTTTGGGGGTTTTCTGATTTAAGCTAAGAGTGCAGGAAAGAGATAAATGTACAGAAAGAATATACAAATATACTTGGAGGTTGGTGGGGGGGAACTAACAGTACGGCAACCAGCAATCACCAATACTCATTGCATTATAAATATAAAGCACGACTGAGAACTGCAAAATCTAACGTATACTTCCGATACCTAAGCAGTGTACGCACGGCTACAACGGCTCCCTAACAGACATTCCCTACAAGGAACTAACGATACGGCAACACGTCAATCACCACCTACGGACACTAACATGGGTAGAAAGCAATCATAGAGATATCGGAGCCAGGTATATGTGTCGTGTAGAGAATTTAACCGCACGACTTCAATGGCTCCCTAACGGACATTCCCTACAAGGAACTAACGATGCGGCGGCGCACCAATCACCGAGATACGGACCGGCAACTTAACACACAAGCGATGAAACTGCTACTACATCCATTCTATGTATCCTTTTAATTAATGAAGTACGAGGGGTGCTTTAAACAAGCAATGCTAGAGGCACTTGCTCACCAAATGCTGAAATGAATCGGCGAGCCGTGACAAGTTAGCCTAAGGCATGAATATAAAGAAAGGCGGCATAAAAAACGAAAGCGACGAGAACAGAACCAGGCATACAAATTATATTTATAAGCAGAAGCACGGTTACATTGGTTCCCTAACGAGACATTCCCCATCCACCCTTTACAATGAATTCATGGTGGGCTTTTATAGCCCGAGTCCCTCCCGTTACATTAATGGGCACAAGGTCCCAGTCAAACATAAGGCGACAAAAGCGGCGAAAGAGGCTGCAAATGCTGACCTTTTGTCGGACCGGACTGTACCCGCGGCATGGTCTTCCTGGAAGGCGGACGGCTACGTGGCGGTGTGTTGGGGAGAACTTCAATGCGCAGTGATGCGGGTAGCTGGAGCAGGTAGAACCTCAGATCAGCTTTGAATGAGGCTACGGCACGGGCGGTGCAGCCCATGCTCGTCCTTTTGCTCGGCACGTCTCGGCTCGAATCCCGAAGCTGGACACTTGTCAGAAGATGGGTGATGCTGTTTGACACGTGTCTGCCTTGGAGGGCAGTCTATCCATCTTTGCTTGGGATCGGAGCGCCTCGGGATGCGCGGGCGAGAATACGGTGCGATCGGGAAGGCCTTCATGCCTTGGTCAAATTCCGAGTTTGTCTCCCCTCTGCGCACTGTCAAGGCGCACTCCGACTTCAGCTGCGAAGTCGGGCTGCGCTGGGTGGAAACTGGTGTCTGCCGCCGTTCGGACTTTGCTCCGGCACTTTGTCATTTTATGTCAGCCTGCCAGTCTGCCAGTTGCAAGGTGCGCCCAGAAACTGGGGCGAAGTCAGACTTCGCACCAAGCGGGCGTCCGGCGTCCCGTCGACTCGCACCAGCGGCGAAGTGCGTACTTCGCACCACACATAGCCAATTTTCAGGTAACTTGCTGGAAAGTTAAAAAATCAACTGGGGGACTCCGAGAAAGGGGGAAAGAAAGAGAATGCGGGAAAGAAAAGGAAAGGGAGAGAAGAAGGAAGGAAAATAGAGGAAGAGGGGAAAAGAAGAGCAGCACTGTTACAAACTTGAAGACATTGCACCCCGTGCAAAATGTGACAACATTTATGGCGGCTCGCGGGGTGTCGAGCTCGCCTCGGCGCAAAGAATCCATGCCTTCATCCTTTGGGTGCGAGAGGAACTTGCCTCCCCTGCCTTTTCCTTGCTCTAGTCTGCTCTCCTTGCGGCAATTGTTCTTCAGATTCGTCTTTGTCAGTTGCCCCCTCAGAGTCACCTTCCGAAAGCTCTCCATCCCCTGCTTTTGCCTCGCAGATGCGAGTGTATGCCGCTGGGCTTGGCGCCAGGCCTACGCCTCGAATGGCCGGCGGTCAGCTACATCTTCTAATGCTGCGTGGAAAGCAGCGACCGCGTGCAGGTCGATGGTGAGGTATCTTTTTTCTAACTCCTGGAAGTAGGAGCTGATCTTGGAATATTTGGACACCATCCGAGTGACCTGATTGTCTTGAATTGGTTCAGTCCAGCTATCAATTTCAGCTGTATCTGCTTCAAAGGACTGCCAATTCCTTTTCACCTGATCTAGGGTGAGAAGCTCGCCATTCTCAACAAAACCTGGGCACCCTAGTTCGAAAAGAGCGTGAAAGGGGGCCAGACAGATATCCCTTTCATGTCCGAATGCATCAAGCATTCGTGCGGCAACCCTCACCTCTTCAACTTTTTTGAAATATTTGTGCAAGGTCACCCTTGCACCTGCCCATTCTGCGGCGAATGAGGACACGGGAGAAAATTGGAGGCCGTTGCGCTCGCGCTCTGAAGATTTACCGCCGAGTCCAGCCATTGCTTCGCCTGACGCTCGGCCTCCTCTACCACAGGCTTTCCCTGGCGAGAAACTTCTTGAATTCTGGATGCGAAATCCAGAAGCTGCCATCGCCTTAAAGGTGTGGGGCTTGCATTCCCGCAGCAAACCAGCCCGCATCTCCTTAACCTTTGTCTTTGAAAAGACCGTCGCTTGAGATGCTCTCTCTGCAAGTTGCGATTGCGCCTGCTTCAAAGACTCTTGGAGCTGAGAAATCTGCTCAGAGGCTGCTTGCTTTTCGGTTGCGGCTTGTTCTTTGAGAAGCGGCCAGGTGGGCTTTGAGTTCATCTATTTCTTGCCGCGCCGCTTCCGAGCTGCTCCGTGGACCTAGACGGGTCCTCTTCAAGCTGCCTTGTTTTATCCTGCAACCCGAAAAGTTCTTCCTGCTCCTCCAGACTTTTGACAAAGAGACTATCAGCTTTGCGCATAATCGACTGAATCTGATATTGCTTGTTAATGTCGTCAAAGCTCTTCTCCTTTGTATGGAGCTCGTAGTCCGCCCTGGTCATTTCCCGGAGAGGCTTCTTCACTTTTGGGATTATTTTCTCTGTTGTAATCACTCTCCTCTCGAAATTGTACTTTGCGCGTTTTACCGGGGCGGCTATCTCTTCAGGTCTCCTCCGCTCGGGTTACGGAGGAAAGAGACGAGAATACTCTACGACTCTCGTTGCCGGGGGCAAGTCGTACGTATTACGGAGGTCGTCCATGAAATCCGGTTCCCCCGGCCCTAGGGTTCTGCTGAGAAGTCTCTCCTGCGGGAATGGGATCAGGAGGAACCGGACAGACCTTGGAAGAATCGGCCGCTTGTGGGGGCGACCGGGAAATGGAGATGGGAGCGGGTGATCTTGCGAGGGTTTGAAGCGGCTGAGAAGGTGGATGTGACGGTGAACGGACGGTCTCGGCACTAACCCGGGCGAAGGGTTTGGAGTTGTGCTCGGAGAAAGAGAGACGTTAGGGTTACGAGCAAGGCGATCAAAAGAATGGGGGCCGCTAGAAGGGCGCGGAGACGGGGAGGTGGATGCGGTCATAACTTGCTCGGATTGAGCGGGAGACGGAGTGGGAGTAGGACTGGGTGAGACCAAAGAGACGGGGGCAGCAAACGTACCTGCGGGCTCCACCTGAGCCGATGCCGGATGGATGTCTATGCTTCTGATTTCGGCGGCTGGCTTGGGACTGCCCAGAGAAACTGTCTCTGCGGCGGCAGAACGCGGCTGCGGCTCTGCGACTGGCTGCTGCACTATCAGGCTAGGTCGCCTGATTTTCTCAACTCTCTTCCGCTTCTTCTCCTTCGGAATAACAGTCGGATCAGGGGAAGGAGATGAAGCAGGTGCAGCGGCGCCGAGGCTCCCACGGTAAACTTGTACCGGGGTTTGACTTGCAGAAGGTCTGCCGCAAACGGTCTGCCCTCTGACGGCGTTGGCGCTTTTCGTGCCTGAGGGATTGCCTCGGGCGTTGCTTTGACTAATTCTTTCGCCTTCTCAGGCGCCGTCTTAGAAGCCACGGGCTGCATCGGATCGATCTGGACGTCTGCTGGGCCCACGTTGGCAGTTGCCGAAGTGTACAACTGTTGGGAGGAAGACCCTCCTTTATAGTCCTCAAAGGGGCCTCGGGGAACGTAACCTTGATATGCGAACGGCCGCCAGTTGTCATGATCTTGGTCATAGAGAACCGAAAAGTCGTCATCTACGGCCAGATTTCTTCTCGTGGACTTGTCGTGCTGCGTGCGGCATCTCATCTTCCAGCATTCAGTAATCTTTTCTTTAGACCAGTTAAGGCCTGCTATCTTGGATAGAAATTTTTTGAACCCTGGAGATGTGAACTGGTGGTCCGGGTTTCGCTTGGGGTCATATGTCACCTCCTCGCAGTAAAAATCCTGCCAAGGAGGAGAAGCTTCCATCAATTCGATTTCCCAGTCAAGGTCCACATGGACCACATCGCACTTATCTTCGGTTATATCTGCCGGGGGGCAGAGATGTGTGAACTTTCCCCTTATCCCATACGGGTCATACTTCCAACGGCTTGCGGCAACAGAACCGGGCCAATCCGGGAAAACTCTTGCTCAAGGTAGACATGCTGTCCTACCTCAAAAATCTCAACGTTTGCCCAGGAAAGAGGGTATTGAAAAATCTGTCCTCTCTTCTTTCCTAGGCCGAACTCCTCTTCAACATAGTCCATACGTCGGGCAACCTCCATCCCGAACAAATGTTCCGAGCACCGGTAGGGCAGCAAATGGGGTTTGCCCTTGAATCCGTAGATTCTGACCACAATCCCTTGCGTCAGTCTGAAAACGTCCCCGAGCTTCTGATTCATCAAAGCGCTTGTCATTTCTCTCGGGGGACGGGGGATTTCGCTTTCGCTGAAGACTGACATGACGAATCCCAGAAAGTTGAAGTTGAACTTGTAGTAGGACCCTTTCCGGTATAAGTCATCCGTCCAGTTATAGACGGGCTGTGGCTCTCCCTTCTCGTTGACCTTCTTCAGGTTTGGGATCGGCATTCGGGGGTGCAAATGGTACAAACAAAGCCAGGCTAGAACAGAACTAAACCGAAAATCGGTGGACTGCTTCTTCTGAATTTTGACCAGGCTGGAGTGGGTGGCGTATGCCAGCCAGTCTGCCCAGTCGAAAAAGATGGGACGTTTTCCGCTTCTCTGTGCTGCCGGTTCGTAGGATTCTCCGCATAGGAGACATTCTGCCAGCGCTAGCTGGTACGGCTGTACCAGCTCATCAGAGTCGCAACCAAGAATTGATGCCAAAATGGTATACAAGTACTTGCTCTGAAATTGTGCCAAGGGCATGGGGCCGATTGGCCTTTGTCCAGTCTGCAAGCGAGGCGTTCGGCTACGAATTGAGGAAATCCCTCATCCGTTTGGTATTCGCGAAGCGTCCCGCTGCTCGCCCAAATTTATCTTTACGAGGATGGTCTTGGAGTCATACTCCAACCACAGGGCGAAAGGTCGGCTGGACGATCTCCTGCGCGGTGTGAACAAGGGTTTACCGCTGGAGCTGCAAATTTGCCGGAGTGGCGAGTGCCGTAGTGTCGACAATTAGGTCTACCGATTCCGGGCATTGGTGGACGGGAGGGCACAAGAATTTGAGCAGTTGGATTTGTACGCCGCTCCGAAATGGTGGGAGGGCGAAACTTTGTACGCTTGACTCTCCACATTTGCCCGCAGCTTCGTCAAGCTCATAGAAAATGAGCCGTCCTTGTACCCCGCTAAGTAATTTAACGGAGGTGGTGGGGCTTGCCCACGTTGTACCTTTTTCGTCCGGGACTTTGACTTTCTTTCTGGCGGGGTTTCGCTTCTAAAAACGCCCGGCCGCGGTAAATCCTTTGGTTCGCCACTTCCGCTGGACTGCGCTGACACTGGCATCTTTCCTCGGTCCATCTCTTCGAATCGGCAATAATTACAGGTTCAGGGCGTCTGCAGCAGATTTCGTTGTCACGGGAATAATTAGCACTTGTCGAGGAATAATACGTGTAGTACGGAATGTTTGAAAACATCTGACCCCCTTTTCTAGATAAAGACAGCGCCATAAATGCCGCGCAGGAGGGGGTAGGTCGGCTGTGTTAAGGCTCTTAGATGGCTGCGCAGGAGAATGTTTGGAAAAAGTGCACTCCGGCAGACGTGCCATGTTCTTTTGCTTGCACTTTCGTTGAGGAACGTGCAATCATTAACTCTGTCTTGGACGACTGCGCCATGGCTGACGTCACGGCCGAAATCAGGGCACACTGCTCAAGAAAGAAGCATTGGTGCGGAAACCCACTTTGAAACGGTCGCAACGCGCCTTGGGCCCAACTTGGGACCTTTTTTGAATATTTTATTCATTTTTTAACATTTGCCCAAATTGGCCCAGAAAACGAGGCGCCGTCGGGCTTCGCCCAAAGTTGGGCGCGACCCGACTTCGCCGGCGAAGTCGGACTTCGCCGAATTTCGGGCGAAGTTCGAACTTCGCGCGAAGTGCGCGTTGAACTGCTCTGTTTCCTTTGACTGTCCGAACTGCGCAACTTGCACATTGAAGTGAGTCGGACTTCGCCCGAAGTTCGGGCGAAGTGCGAACTCGCGCGAAGTTTGCACTTCGCGCGGAGGTTGCGCGCAGTTCGGACTTCGCACACTAGCCGGCGAAGTCGGACTTCGCGTGCGAAGTCGGACTTCGCCCAAGGTTGGGCGCGGTCCGTCCTCCTTTGCTTTGCAGTCTTTTCCTTGAACAAGCTTCGCATTTCGGCTGGCCCGAAGCCCGACTTCGCTGCGAAGTTGGACTTCGGCCAACACTTAGCCAAATTTTTTCCTTTTTCCTTTTTTCTTCTTTCTTTGTTTGCTTCTTCTTTTGTACAGCCGAACTTCGCCCATCCTGAGGGACGACGACGGACTTCGCTGCGAAGTCCGTCTTTCTCTCCCGTGCCGCAGTTAAGCTCAAATAATAAAAAATAAAATTAAAAGCTGAAAACGAGAAAGCGTACATCTTGGGAAATGAAAAAGCATAAGGAAAATTTTTTACAAGGAAGGGCCACTTGGGCACCTTCGGCGGCGGTAAATCTTTAAGTGGAACCCGTTGACGGGGGATAGGTAGGAGGTGACCCTCCATATCCCGCGATGCGTAGGCATTGAGCTGGTTCACCGGGCAATCCGATAAGGGCCCTCCCGAGAGAGCATCAAACTTCCCGTGATTACCCGGCTTTGCTTTATATGAGTCCCACTTCAGCACTAGGTCCCCGATTTCGAAAACTCGGGCAGTGGTGCCTTTTGCAAACCAGCCTTGGGTTGCTGCAATGTGATCAGTGAAGGCCTGGTATGCACTTTCTCTGTCTTCTTCCAACTGCAGGAGTTGGCACAGTCTGTCGTCCACCGGGTCTCCGTTGCTCCTGTCTTCGTCAATCATCCACAGGGCAGGGATCTCGATGTGTGATGGCATGACAGCTTCTTTGCCATAGACGAGCGCATAGGGGGACGTTCTGAGGGATTTCTTAAATGCAACTCTGTCCGCCCACAGTGCCCGGTTCAGGAGCAAGTGCCAAGTCCGCTTGTTTCTTTCAATGGTTCTCCGGATAATCTTCAGGAGGTTCTTGTTAGTAGACTCGGCAAGGCCATTCCCCTGCGGGTAGTAATTAGAAGACATCTTGTGATAGATGCCAAGTGCGCCGGTGTACTCCGTGAGTACAGCGCCTACAAATCCCGGACCGTTGTCGGTCACAATCGACTCTGGAACCCCGAAGCGGGTAATCAGGCTCTCAATGAACATGATGACCGTTTCTTGGTCTGCGTTCTTGGTCGGGATTGCCTCCGTCCACCGTGTAAAATAGTCAGTAGCTGTGAGAATAAACTTGTGTCCGGCGGAGGAGTTAGGAGAAATCACCCCAATGAAGTCTAGACCCCATTCTTTGGAACGGAGTCTCGGCCTGAATCGGTTGAAGGGGCGGGGGTGCTTTTACGTTTCGGCCAGCAAACCTCTGGCATTGATCACATTTTGAGCAGACCGCATGCGCGTACGCAAACAGAGTGGGCCAATAGTACCCGGCCCTTATTATTTTTAAGGCCGTTGGCCTTGAAGAATGGTGACCCCCAGGCATCCCGGAATGGAAATCTCCGAGGACCCTAGGCTGGTCTGATTTTCTGACGCACCGCAACAGGATGCCGTCGATGTTTTTGAAATAAAGCCCCTCGGGGCGAAGAGTGTACCTGAGTGCACCCAGCCGAAATCTCCTTCGTTGTGAGGCGTTCGGGTGATCGGGACATCTTCCGGTGCGGAAGTATCTCACCGGTTCATCTGTCCAATCACTCCCCTCCGATAAGGAGTTGGCTAGGTAGATGCGTGTCGCTGTGTCCTCCCACTTACGAGGCGGAGATGCCGGCTACGGCGCTTCGGGCCAATTCACGACACAAGGCTCGGCCTACGATAAGCTTGGTGGGCCGCACTTCAATGTCAAACTCTTGGATCTTGGCAATCCATCCCGCTCTCTTGTGACCCGGTTCTCCTTGTAAGATGAAGCTTCGAACGTCGGGTGAATCACAAAGACAGTGGTCTTGCTACGGGAGACAAAATGCCGAACTTTCGAAGGGACTTCATGACGGCATGAACACTGCCGCTCTATAAAATTATACTTTTCTTCATGCGGCGAGAATCACTTGGCTCGGGAACGCTATGGGGCGCTCCTCACCATCGTCTCCCTTCCGAGTCGGGGCTGCGGCGTAACTTTCGGGTTCTCCCACTGCATACAGGATGAAGTCCTTGGAGTAGTCCGGGTTTGTCAATACCGGAGCTTGCGCAATTCGAGCCTTGATTTCCTCGAAGGCTTGCTCTCTCTCATCGGTCCATTCGTAAGGTGTATCTTTCTTCGGTGGCTCGGCCATAGGCTTGATCACTGTGCGAAGTCGGGGATGAACTTCCGCACGAAGTTAATCGACCGAAGAAGTACTGCAGCCCTTTTTTATCAATGGGGGCGGCAAGCGAACGAGGGCTTACGCTCTGTCGGGGTCAATGGCGAGGCCTTCCTCGGAGATGACATGTCCCGGCAGCTTTCCTTCCTTTACCGCGAAGACGAGACTTCTTCGGGTTTATAGAAATGCCGAATTCTCGACAACTCTCAAATATTTGTCGTAGGTGCGAAACATGATCTCCTCGTTGATGAGAGAAAACGGTCATGTCATCAAGGTAGATGACAATAATTTTATTGAGCGGCTCTCGGAAGGCCAAGTCCATGGCCCTTTGGAACGTGGCGCCGGCATTGGATAAGCCAAACGGCATGCGGCGATAGGCGAACGTCCCCCACTTCGTGGTAAACGCCGTCTTATCCTTGGTCTTCGTCTTTGACCCAAATCTGGTTGTAGCCGGAAAATCCATCTAAAAGTGAAAATCTACGGGCTCCGACAACGATATGTAGAATACGGTCGATTTGGGGAAGCGGATAGTGGTCCCGGAGGGAAGCTTGATTTAGGTTTCTGAAGTCGACACAGAGACGAATGTCGCCATTCTTTTTCCTCACGGGCACCAAATTCGCGACCCAAGATGAATGTTTGATGGGGTAGATGATCTTGGCCTCCAGCATCTTCAAGAGCTCGGTCTTCATCATGGCCTCAATCTTTGGATTCACGGCCCTGCTGCCTGTCGGAACGGCTTGGCGCCATCCTCTAGCTCAATGGTATCTTTGGATGACGGTTCTGTCATACCCCCTCAAATCCTCGTAGCACCAGGCCACGATGTCGGGGAACTCCTGGCACGGTGATCTGATCTGCCCAAGTTCCTCCGACGTGCGATCTGTTCCGACCTTGATAGTTTTACCGGGTTCAAGTTCCGAGGTCAGCATCTTGCCTCGGGTCTACTTTGATTACGTGAGATATTGCTCTGTCATTACGATCAAAGAGACTCTCTAATGTAATCGATCCTTTTGGGACATGATTATTCCGTAACTGTATCAACCCCTCATATTGCTCGTCATCAGGGTCTCTACCTTCGATTACACACACTTCGTTAACCAAGAATGTGACGATCTCCTCGTCATGATTGAACACCTGCCAGTGGGTGTCCTTATCGAGCACGGAAGGCACGTAGATAGTACGAACCGGCTTCGGTCTGCGGACAACGTCTTCGGCCGGAACGTGCACGGCTCCAACGGACGCGGAATATCGGCGTGCTTGTTTTTCTCACGCGATATTGCTTTGACATTCAACGAGTCGAATGACTCCATCGGGTCCCACACTCGGTTACGGTACGCTCTAAGAAAATGCTGTTTGGATGCGCATTTCTCCGTAACTTGGTGACACACCGGCTACGAATCTCCGAAGATCTGCGGGTGTTTGATCCCGAGCCTCTCCGCCTTTCGCAAACCCAAGCACAGGGCTTCGTATTCCGCCGAGTTGTTAGTGCGGCTCCAGGCCAGCCTGTAGGCATAGTCCTTCTGGATTCCAGTTGGAGAAACCAGAAGTACCCCTGCACCGGCGCCATTCTTGCATCGCGCGCCGTCAAAGAAAAGCTTCCACAGCTCTTCGGGTGCGGGTCCCACTTTTTTCGCAGCTGACACGTCAAGCCTCTCGGGCTGTACAATGGAGTAACAGACCACCTTTCTGTTCCGATTACGGCATTGAAGTCCCGCAATGAGAACTCATCTTCAAGGCTGTAGCACTTCGAAGGCTTGCTCGGTCGGCTCCATTGTCACCGGTTCTTCCTCCGACAAGCTGGACCATGCAGTCCAATTCTCCTCCGGGTATCTTGTCTACTAGGAAGGGGGAAGGCTTCTCATTAAAAATTTTCAGTCTCCTTCCTTTGAAGGGCACTTCCATGTGTGAGTAGTCTAGAGACAGGTACCCGCCCAACTTTGCAGTGAACTCCCGAGAGAGACACATGCCGAAGTAAGGCTCCAGGTCGACAATCACGACCTCTTGGATGACTACGATGTCGAGAGCTTTGTGCAGTCGGATAGGGATGTCCTTTATGACACCAACTGTCTTAACAGGGGTGCCGTCTAATTGCAGCACTCCTTGGCTGCACCGTGTGTATTCCATCCCGATCTCATCGCGAGACGGCCTTCGGCATCACGGTCGAGGAAGCACCGAGAATCCACCATGCAGTTGTGAACTATGTGCCCTTGCATCCGTAGAGACAGATAAAAGGGTGGCGGTCTGTTCTTCACAGTGGCGGAGACTGTCAAAGGTTGAACCAGGACAGCGGGCTGTATCTGTCTGCCGCTCTTCATGTTCTTCAGTGATTCTTGCGGCGAGATCCACGGCACGGGAGCGAGAAGGGCATCATACATGCTGATTCTAGCGGGCGTTCTTTTCAACTCGTCTACAATCTCGTAGCCCGAGGTACTAGCTCCCTCTGCATGTTTTGCTGGCTCATACTTCGTCCGATCTTGTTGGGTGGCCTCAACTCGCTGTCTCTTGGTCGGAGAGCGGGTACTTGACTTCTCCTGGGCTTGTTCTTTGGTTTCGGTTGGAGGGTGAGAGTACGGGAGCCTTAGCCGGAGTTGGGGCCTTTGCTTGGAGGTTTGGGTGGAGCAGCGGCGGCCTTTGCTGGGAGAAGGCTTGGGTGGAGCTTTATCTTTGGATGCCTTCTCCTGGGTTGTGTAAGGCCATAGCCGCTTGTATGGCGGAAGCCCACCG
This sequence comes from Wollemia nobilis, assembly GCA_028583015.1. Taxonomy (NCBI): domain Eukaryota; kingdom Viridiplantae; phylum Streptophyta; class Pinopsida; order Araucariales; family Araucariaceae; genus Wollemia; species Wollemia nobilis. Next base: position 5,928,973 of record JAQPPZ010001028.1, read on the forward strand.
GGCTGCGGTTTTTCTCTTCTTGCGTAGACTTGCAAAGGTTTGGCCGCATCCGCGGCTTTCTTTTCTTCCTTGGCAGGTGACGCTAGATTCTCTTCGGGGAGGGCAAAGTTGGCCTCGCCGTCCAAGATCATGTACAGCTCATCGTCTTCTATAGCGCTGCCGGCCAATGTCTGGATGTAGTCTTGGTGCGAGTGCGATCTTCCTCCGAATGCGGGTCGTTGCACGTAGTGCACCAGTTGACCTGGTCGGGAGGACCGAGCGGGTCTTCTATAGCGGCATTTCTCGGAGGCGGACGCCTCTGCGGGCGATGTTCCGGGGCTTTGTCTTTTGTCGGTGCGGGTGGCGCATAAGGCCTCCTAGGAGCAAGGTCCATCCGGGCCTTCTTCTTCATAGCAGTCATGTCATTGGACATGGCATGGTATCCGGAGGCCAAAGCCCGCACCTCCTGTAGAATCGTGTTACGGATGCTGCTGTCGGGTGGTGGCAATTGTGCCGGTGGAGGCAATGCGGCCAATGGAGGAGGGTTAGAATAAGATGCGTGCTTGTGGGGGAGCGGGGAAGTGTTGGAAAATGCGGGGTGGGACGAGGCGGATAAGGGTAATGCAACTGAGGCGGGCCGTAAGGAGTTACGACCGGCGCCGGATTCCATTACTGTTGGGTTTGCTGTCCTGATGTGGACGGCGCACCACCGAAAGCAGAAGGATACTGTGATCTGGGGAAGTCGGGATGAATCGGTTCCTGCACTCTGGACGGAAGCCTGCCGATGGAGATAATGTCAGCTTCAGCTTGCTAGGCCGCTTCGTACGGCGCGGGAAACTCGTCAATTACGGCGATCTTCGGCGGCGAGGCATATGTACGAGTTGAAGGATCTCAGATAGTAGTGAGCGGCCATGCCGGCTGAAGGCCGAAGTTCGCGAGGTACCCGTTTCCAGGATCTCGCAAACCTGATGTTAAAATCAGACACCTCCTCTTGAGGATGTCTCTGGATAGCTTGGAACTGATGCAGTAGAGAAGTAGGGTCAGCAGACTCGTTGCATCCTTTTACGAGCCTTATGGCAAGCTAGGGCCACCCTGTGATGGATCCCTCTGGCAGCGATCTCCACCAGTAGAGAAGCTTTCCCCTCAGGGAAAGGGCCAGCAAACGGGTCTTCACACTCTCATCGGTGATAGTATGCAGTGCGGCCAGGGCAAGGATGTCCGGGATGTGCTCGTACGCCGTCTCTTCGTAGCCGTCGTATGGAGGGGGGAAGACTTTAAAGCAGCAGGGGGCACAGCTTGCTGTCCGACCAGGGCCAAGGGCCCCGTAGAGTCCACCGCCGGGAAAAGATCATCGTCATTCGGCTGTTGAGCAGCCATTTCTTCTTCTTCTTCTTCTTCTTCTCCGCCGTCGGTTGTGTACTCAGTGTCGGTACTTTCCGAGGATGCAGGATCTTCTTCTTCCTCGGCCTCTTCTATTTCGTACTCAGCTCCGCCGATTTCAGCTTCGGCTTCTTCTTGTATCTCGGCCTCGGCTTCGTCGACACGAGCTCGCGGGTCGGCCCGGCTGGGAATCTCGCCTCGGCGTTGATGTCCGGTTCGTAGAACTCGGGCGGGCTTCTTGGATCCCTTGCTTGCCACCTTCTTGTGTGCATGAAGGTGCTTGGGACCGGTCTCTCGGACTCGGGAGGATTTGTTCGTGCGAGTCGCCGGGTGTTCGGATTTGGAACAGCAATGAAGCGAACACCGGTGCTTCAATTATGTCGGGGGTGAGAAACTTCCTTGTCTCACCGGGTGCTCGGGAACCACTTGTCAGCGCCAGGTGGAGGCTGATCAGAAAATTTTTCTTCAAACGTGGGACCAGGGTCCCACCGGGCGTGCCAGAGAAACTGTTGGTTACGAATCTGCCATGAGGAAAGGATTTTGGGTTAATGCGCCCAGATTCGCCCACCAGCATGAAAGGCCGGAAGGAAGAGATGCCTTCCAGGCCAATCTCCGGAGAAGGCCGGCTCCTTTTGGGGGTTTTCTGATTTAAGCTAAGAGTGCGGGAAAGAGATAAATGTACGGAAAGAATATACAAATATACTTGGAGGTTGGTGGGGGGGAACTAACGATGCGGCAACCGGCAATCACCAATACTCACTTGCATTATAAATATAAAGCACGGCGAGAAGCTGCAAAATCTAACGTATACTTCCGATACCCAAGCGGTGTACGCACGGCTACAACGGCTCCCTAACGGACATTCCCTACAAGGAACTAACGATGCGGCAACACGTCAATCACCACCTACGGACACTAACATGGGTAGAAAGCAATCATAGAGATATCAGAGCCAGGTATATGTGTCGTGTAGAGAATTTAACCGCACAACTTCAATGGCTCCCTAACAGACATTCCCTACAAGGAACTAACAATACGGCGGCGCACCAATCACCGGATACGGACCAGCAACTTAACACACAAGCGATGAAACTGCTACTACATCCATTCTATGTATCCTTTTAATTAATGAAGTACGAGGGGTGCTTTAAACAAGCAATGCTAGAGGCACTTGCTCACCAAATGCTGAAATGAATCGGCGAGCCGTGACGGGTTAGCCTAAGGCATGAATATAAAGAAAGGCGGCATAAAAAACGAAGCGACGAGAACGGAACCAGGCATACAAATTATATTTATAAGCAGAAGCACGGTTACATTGGTTCCCTAACAGACATTCCCCATCCACCCTTTACAATGAATTCATGGTGGGCTTTTATAGCCCGAGTCCCTCCCGTTACATTAATGGGCACAAGGTCCCAGTCAAACATAAGGTGACAAAAGCGGCGAAAGAGCTGCAAATGCTGACCTTTTGTCGGACCGGATTGTACCCGCGGCATGGTCTTCCTGGAAGGCCGGACGGCTACGTGGCGGTGTGTTGGGGAGAACTTCAATCGCAGCGGTGATGCGGGTAGCTGGAGCAGGTAGAACCTCAGATCAGCTTTGAATGAGGCTACTGGCACAGGCAGTGCAGCCCATGCTCGTCCTTTTGCTCGGCACGTCTCGGCTCTAATCCCGAAGCTGGACACTTGTCAGAAGATGGGTGATGCTGTTTGACACGTGTCTGCCTTGGAGGGCAGTCTATCCATCTTTGCTTGGGATCGGAGCGCCTCGGGATGCGCGGGCAGAATACAGTGCAGTCGGGAAGGCCTTCATGCCTTGGTCAAATTCTGAGTTTGTCTCCCCACTGCGCACCTGTCAAGGGCGCACTCCGACTTCGCTGCGAAGTCGGATGCTGCACGGTGAGGCGGTGTCTGCCGCCGTTCGGACCTTGCTCCGGCACTTTGTCATTTTATGTCAGCTGCCCGGTCTGCCAGTTGCAAGGTGCGCCCAGAAAGTGGGGCGAAGTCAGACTTCGCACCAAAACTGGGCGAAGTGCGAACTTCGCACCAAAACTGGGCGAAGTGCGTACTTCGCACCAACACTTAGCCATTTTTCAGGTAACTTGCTGGAAAGTTAAAAAACCAAGCTGGGGGACTCCGAGAAAGGGGGAAAGAAAGAGAATGCGGGAAAGAAAAGGAAAGGAGAGAAGAAGGAAGGAAAATAGAGGAAGCGGGGAAAAGAAGAGCAGCACTGTTACAAACTTGAAGACATTGCACCCCGTGCAAAATGTGACAACTGCACCCTGAAACGCTTTCTCATATTCCTGTAGCTGAGCCTGCATGCTCTCGCGTTCCTCTTTGAGCCTCTTGGAATAGTTGAAATATTTGGCCCATTCCACTCCCAAGGCGTTAGCACGTTCTTCAGTTTGCTTGAGACTGGATAACAGGTCAGCCTCCCTTCTTAGGAAAATCTCTTTCATGCACTGTTCTGATACTGATGAAGAGGGAGTAGCTTTCTGTGCTAACTGCTGTTGCAGAGTTGTTTCACGCTGTTGTGCCTGTCGCAGTTCTTCCCTCAAGGCTGCCTGTTCTTGTTGCCAACTCTCCTTTTCCTGTTTCCAAGCGAGCTCCTGTTGATTCTTTTGAGCTGCCAATGTTTCCAAGCAAGCTCCAAGACATCATTTGATTACAATGGATCATGCACTAAAGTAAAATAGTTTAAACCCTCTTAATGTGTGTCAAATCAGAAAGTCTCACGTTCAGACTCCATAGCTCTGACCCGTGAATAAAATCATTACAGAACAGTTATATCTTTGAAGGGATATCCTTCAAATGTATCTGGAAACAATAATGTTCTAAGAAACAGAAGAATATACCTCAAAGTGAACACTAGGAGGTGTGTTTGAGATTAAAGGATAGAACTGAGAACTGAATCTCCAACTAAGTATCGCATTTTGTGATCTCAGCAAGTTGCCAATTGTAGAAAAGCTGGAAATGTGCAAGGGCATTTAAAGAGGTACTAAAAATTATAACCTTAAGCATAGTAGGGTTAAACATAAGTTTTTTAAGATCACAAAATAAAGCAACTGCATCTTTCCTTTACAGAACCTTAGAATTCTCATCAAGTAGAACCAAATCATCAGCAAAGAGTAATAAGGTGATCAAAGCATTCATCCTCAATGTGAACATGTTGTCAAATGAAATCCTCACACTAATCATCAGCAAAGAGTAATATGGTGATCAAAACATGATGTCAAAGGCATTTACCCTCAATGTGAACATGTTCACAAATGAAATCCTCACGCTTATCAATGTATCTACCAAATAGGGTGGACAACAAGGGGCACCTTTGCTTAACACTAGTACTCCTAACTTCATCAGAAAACACATGGCCTGACTTAACCAACCAACGACTGTCTCATAAATGCTCATTATCGTTGTGATAAGGAGCTTTGAAGCACCTGCAGTCTTTGCAAGCATACCATCTGAGCACCATATCAAAGGCCTTTCTAAAGTCTAGAAAAGCAACAAAAGTTTTGCAGGACCTTGCTCACGCTTCCTCAATAATAGAATATAAAGTGGAATTACAGTCGGTGATCTGTGTGCAATCTTACAGGCCAACTAACTTAACAAGTGATAGGTTAGGAGTTGCCATCATATGCACTGATTTGTTAAGTATATATGATTAACCAGTGGCTAATAGCGGGCTGTGATGAAAGGGCATTGACCCTCTCACAGGTAACATTTGTCTCCTATAAGTGTAAATCACAATGGCTGGTTTTGCAGAACAGCAATGTAGAAAGAATACAGTTTTAGTCGTGAACATGAATGTGATGCATATATATGCAAGTATACCTAGCTGATAAAAAGCGCACCTCTAAGTAGGAAAACAATATGAAAATCTACTTGCCTTCTACCTTTGAAATACTAATCTTGAAGTGTTCAGAGAACTATAAGTCCAAGGTTGTGACATAAGATTGGCAAATATGTCACCAATCACAATGACCCTGTAGTTGTTTGACTCTGAATGGTCTCCAGGTTTATTAAAGAGTGAATAATATGCTTAGACCAAGAGAACGGAAAACCAGAACAAATGATCTCATTGAAAAACAGTGCGAGAGGGTGAATTTGATGCTAAATCCCATACTTCAGAAATTCAGCCTGAGGCCCTTCACAATCAGCTGCTCTGCTGGTATGTAACTCCCTGAATCAAGGGGAAAATGACCTCAGTGGTGAGCTAGCATATGATGTTATACCAAGAGGTAGCATGTAAAATCAAGGTTAGGTATCTGTATGAAAAACAAAGAACAACAAACGAATAACAAAACCCACTCACAAAGGTTGAGGGGTATAGACAAAGACGAGTTAGAATTAAGGATCCTGTGCACTAGATCATAAATGGTGACATGTCTTCAAAGTTACACTCCATCACCCCAAGATAAAACACAAAACAAAGTGTATCTTAGCCTTGCAAGATCCAAATAAAGTTCTCATCGAAGATAAGCATCAAATATGACAAATCCTTCAGGCTCATTATCAAAATACTTCAAATGATATCAAGCATGGTTTGTCCATGGATCTTCTAAAAAAGGTTGTCCTCAAGTTATGACAGGGATTTTCAACACTACCGGAGATGTTTAAAACTCTAAGATGTTTCTGATGAAAAGAGACATTACTCACTCAACCATTGCTGTAATTGTTACAAATATTTTTGGTATTCCTTTCAGCTAATCCATTATCGTTTGTGTTGAGCTCTCGAGTCTTTTAGTTGAGTGCATAAGTGCTTGTTATCCCTCACTAAACTTCCTTAACCAGTCAATAGGTGAAGCCTAAAAAGATCTCAAATGATATTATATAGGTAAGATACGTTGAGCACATAAAAGTCCTCAATTAAAAGGTCAAGCTCTCTCTGAGATCTTTGGGCAAGTACATAAATGGTAACTTCTGCTTACTGTACTTTGTTCCTCAACCTATCAATTGAGTGCATAAATGGACTGTGTTATCTATAGGGAGATAGACATGAGGAGTTGGAGATAAACATGAAAACCTTGAATAATGAGAAATCTGTGCATGATGTCATGTCTTGGCACAATAGTGAAAATATCCCTTACATGAGTTTGGGGCTTCTCCTCTCCAGCTTGAGATAATCTTCCTGATTATTGGTAATCTTCATAGGATCCATACTTTCGGAGATACCCCTGAGGGTTGCAGGCGGTACCCTTACCTCGCCCTTCACTCCTCGATGGAACTCTCTCCGAGTTCTCGAGGAGGCCAGAGGAGCTGGTATTTTCAGGTTTCTGCTCTCCTGGCCAGCATTCAGATACGAATAGACAGGCTCCTGCCTTATTCTTTGGGGGTTCTCCCCCCTCTCGGCTTAGTAAGGAGAAGATGCTACACGAGATTCGGAAGAATGTTAGTCTCCAGTACACCAGATGCACATGGATCTCTCATGTTGCCCCTCTTTCCCCCAAGCTGTCTTTCTACCATTTGCACTTCTTACAGATACAGGAGGGCAGAATAGTTCCAGCACAATACCTTCAGCAGCACACAATGCATAGTCTTCGAATCACTATTGGGCAACTTAGGGTGTGTTCTCACCAACTCCGGATTGAGTCAGATCACCATCTTCCGACGGAGGAGCGGATTTGCTTGTTTTGCTCCTTGGGTGAAGTTGAAACCCTTCATCACTTTATTTTTTTTTGTCCCATTTATTATGAGATCCGAGGTAGAGATCGAAGTTGAAACTTAGAGAGTCTTTCTAACATATGGTATCAAAGCTAAGGTTTTGCACGAGTGGGAGCTGCAACAATGACAAAAGGTGTAACCAAGTTCGAGATTGAGAAATTTGATGGCAGGAACTTCGCTCTATGGAAGATGAAGGTGGAGGATTTGCTGGTTCAGAATGACCAAGTGCAAGCCTTGAAAGGGGTCGCGAGTAAACCGAGCAACATGAAAGATGAGGAGTGGGTAACGCTTGACAGAAAGCGGTTTCTACAATCCGTCTCTGCCTAGCAGACTCTGTCTTGTTCAATGTAGCTGAAGAAAAGACCGCGGAAGCCCTTTGGCAAAAGCTTGAAAAGTTGTATGAAACAAAATCAACAACTAACAAGGTTTTTCTGAAAAAGGAGCTTTATAGCTTGAGGATGAAGGAAATTTCATCCGTGGTAGATCATTTGAATGAGTTTAATACTCTGATCAGTAAACTGGTTTCAGTTAATGTGAAGATGGACGATGAAGATAGAGCTATCACCCTACTTTGTTCCCTCCGAGACAGTTGGGATCATATGGTGATGACCATCAGTAATTCATCATCAGGAACTCTCAATTTTGATGATGTGGTAGCCGCTTTGTTGGCAGAAGAGTTGAGGAGAAAAACATCTCTGGAACCCTCAACCAATGAAGCCCTATCTGTGAGAGGTCGATCGTTTGAGGGGAGTAAACAAGGTAGAAAGCAGTCCAGATCTAAGTCTAAAGGACATAAGCATTAAGGGAAGTGTTGCCATTGTGGGATACCAGGACACTTCAAGAAGGAGTGTTGGCAATTAAAGAATGGTGAAAAGCAAAATCAGCCATCAGCTGAAGCCAGTGCAGCAGATTCAGGAGAGACGGCAACATGTGAAGCCTTTTGTATCAGTAACAACAGATCAGTTTTATATACCTGGGTTTTGGACTCAGGTGCATCCTTCCACATGTCTCCCCACAAAGACTGGTTTGACAAATATCAGCCATACTATGGTGGAAAGGTCTATTTGGGTGATGATCATCCTTTAGAAATTGTGGGAAGAGGGGATATAAGGATCAGGTTGGACGATGGTAGAGAAAGGATGCTATGTGATGTGCGATGTGCCCGATTTGAGGAAGAATTTGCTATCAATCAAAATGATGGATAAGCTAGGGTATTTTGTCACTTTCAACAACAACTACTGCAAGATTACCAGAGGAGCTCTTGTAGTAGCAAAGGGAGAATCTTACGAGACCTTATACCGTTTATGCGGTGATACGGTGACAAACCATGCAGCAGCAGCAACTTCTGATCAGGATGCAGTAATGCTATGGCATCAATGCCTAGGCCATATTAGTGAAAAAGGCTTGAAAATTCTGCATCAGTCCTCTTTTGCTTTGTTAACTGATGATGGTGAACCTAGTTCATTTCAAGAAGCTAGAGAGTCTGAGAATGCAGCAAAGTGGAGGAAATCCATGGAGGAGGAAATCGAGGCACTTCGAAAGAATAAAACTTGGGAACTTGTGGATCTCCCACCTAGAAGAAAGACTGTTGGAAACAAGTGGGTGTACAAAGTGAAGAAGAACAACGACGGGCTGTTGGAAAGCTATAAAGCTCGCTTGGTGGCAAAGGGCTATGTGCAGAAGTCAGGTGTTGACTTTAATGAAATTTTCTCTCCAGTTGTGAAGATGACTACTATCAGAGTTCTACTTGCACTTGTAGCTGCACAGGATTTGGAACTGGAGCAGCTTGATGTAAAGACTACTTTCTTGCATGGTGATCTCGAGGAAGAGATATATATGGATCAGCCTAAGGGCTATGAAGAAAGAGGCAAAGAGCATTTGGTTTGCAGACTGAATAAATCACTGTACGGGTTGAAACAGTGCCAAGGATGTGGTACAGGAAATTTGACACCTTCATGAAGAGCCAAGGTTTCAGCAGGAGTGAAGCTGACCATTGTGCATACTACAAGAGGTTTGACGATGGCAATTTTATTATTTTGCTGTTGTATGTTGATGATATGTTGGTTGTAGGCCCCAACATGAAGAAAATCATTGATCTTAAGGCTCAGTTGGCTAGGACATTTAAAATGAAGGATTTAGGAGCAGCAAACCAAATTTTAGGGATGAAGATACACAGGGACAGAAAAGGAAGAAAGATTTGGTTAAGTCAAAATTCATGTGGAAAAGATTCTGTATCGCTTCAATATGCAGAATGCTAAACTAGTTAGTACCCCACTTCTTCCACACTTAAAGTTGTCTTCCAACCAGTGTCCTAGAATGAAAGTAGAGAAGACAAGCATGTCTCGTGTACCGTATTCATCAACAGTAGGAAGCCTCATGTATGCCATGGTGAGCACCAGACCGGATATTGCCCAAGCAGTGGGAGTAGTCAGCCGGTACATGGCAAATCCTGGTAAGGAGCATTGGAATGCGGAAAAGTGGATATTCAGATATTTAAGAGCCACTTCAGATGTTGACATTTACTTTGGATCAGCAGATTTGCCAGTTACAGGTTTTGTGGATTCTGATTATGGTGGAGATAGAGATGGGTGAAAATCCACTACAGGCTATACCTTCACTCTTGCAGGAGGAGCAGTGAGTTGGGCTTCTAAGTTGCAATCTGTTGTGGCTTTATCAACCATTGAAGCAGAATATATTGCAGCAACTCATGCCAACAAAGAGGCAATTTGGCTAGAGCGATTGTTGGGTGACTTCAAGGTAATGCAGGAGAAAATTATGTTGCATTGTGATAGCCGAGTGCTATTCAGCTTAGTGAAGAATCCAACATTCCATGATCGCACGAAACACATTGATGTCAAGTACCACTTTATCGGAAATGTGGTGGAAGAAGGTAGGATCCTGTTGCAAAAAATCGACACTCGAAGTGAATCCATGAGATATGCTTACAAATCCGGTCAAGGTAGAGAAGTTTGAATGGTGCAGAACTTCTCTGGGCTTGCTGGAAAAGTAACAAGGGCAGCATTGGGCAATTGGCACTGGATGAAAATATTTTGGCAGAAGAGTTCCTGAATACTGACTTCAAGTGCGAGAATGTTAGGTGTGAAGTCCGTATGGCCACTAGACGTCTGACCTGGCAAACGTCTAGGCCAGACGTCTGGACTGGCAGACGTCTAGGTTTTTCTAAAAAAGCAAGTTTATAGGTTGAGGATGAAGGAAAGTTCATCCATGGTAGATCATTTGAATGAGTTTAATACTCTGATCAGTAAACTGGTTTCAGTTAATGTGAAGATGGACGATGACGATAGAGCTATCACCCTACTTTGTTCCCTCCCAGACACTTTGGATCATATGGTGATGACCATCAATAATTCATCATCAGGAACTCTCAATTTTGATGATGTGGTAGCCGCTTTGTTGGCAGAAGAGTTGAGGTGAAAAACATCTCTGGAACCCTCAACCAATGAAGCCCCATCTGTGAGTGGTCGATCGTTCGAGAGGATTAAGTCTAAAGGACATAAGCAGAAAGGGAAGTGTTGCCATTGTGGGAAACCAGGACACTCCAAGAAGGATTGTTGGCAATTAAAGAATGGTGAAAAGCAAAATCAGCCATCTGTTGAACCCAATGCAGCAGATTCAAGAGAGATGGCAACATGTGAAGCCTTCTGTATCAATAACAGCAGATCAGTTTTATATACCTAGGTTTTGGACTCAGGTGCATCCTTCCACATGTTTCCCCACAAACACTGGTTTGACAAATATCAGCCATACTATGGTGGAAAGGTCTATTTGGGTGATGATCATCCTTTAGAAATTGTGGGAAGAGGGGATATAAGGATCAGGTTGGACGATGGTAGAGAAAGGATGCTATGTGATGTGCGACATGTGCCCGATTTGAGGAATAATTTGCTATCAATCAAAATTATGGATAAGCTAGGGTATTCTGTCACTTTCAGCAACAACTACTACAAGATTACCAGAGGAGCTCTTGTAGTAGCAAAGGGAGAATCTTACGGGACCTTATACCGTTTATGCGGTGATACGATGACAAACCATGCAGCAGCAGCAACTTCTGTTCAGGACGCAGTAATGCTATGGCATCAACGCCTAGGCCATATGAGTGAAAAAGGCCTGAAAATTCTACATGACAGATGTATAAGGTCCAAGGACGTGAATGTAATCTTTGCTGAAAATAATAAGAGAAGTAGCCATTGCCCCGTGGTTTTTCCTGCACATTGCAGGTTTCCATGCAAAATCTCTGTGTCACTTGTGTTACTGTTTCCGTGTTCTATATTTTTGTTATTGTGCTTCCTCTTGAAGGTGTGGAAACTAAGAGAGTCTTTTTAACAGGCTCATCACAACATACTTCACCAACTCCGATGGACCAGGTGACTTCGATCAAAAACGCCCTACATCATCCAGTTCGAACAGACACAGGGTCACTAGACAACGCACCAACAGTTTGTCAGGGTTCCGAACTAGCAATGGGCAAAGACATATCATGGACTTCTTCAGCTCCGGTACTTCAGCCTCGACTGTTAGGAGAGATTAGTTTCTGGGGGGTTCTCAAAGCTTGCCCCTCTTGGGCTACTCCCTCCCCCTTCATCTCTCTATTCTTCATGGCATACACTCCTCTCTGTTGGACTAACACCCTCCCCTCCTCTGCTCTCCCTTTTCATTTCTTTTCCCTTTCTCTTTGGCCCGTTTGTCGAGTTTCATCTTGTATTTATCTTAGTTCTTTTCTTTGTAGGGCTTTTTAGCCTACTAGTTGGCAGTCATTATTGTCCTTCTTATAGTCCCTTGGGTCTTATTTTGGCCCACTGCGGACATTAATAATATTTCATTTCATTTCATTTCTCAAAACAATACTCTATTCAGGCTTGCGGTAATGTTTAGGTGATCCTTATCACCTTTAAAGATCTTTGCTCTTTGCCAAATGTGGATGACTAGTAGATCCAGGACCATTCGAAATCATTAGCTTTTATTCTTGAATCAACACCTTCACAAAGAAATCTATCAATATCTTACTCATTTATCTAGAAAAACGCTACAAACGGTAATAAAATTAAACACAAATACATCATAATTGATGGGTTGGTCATGAAGGATGGTATATATCTACAATTTTTCATCCTTATTTGTTTATTTGCAATATGTAGCTTCTACTTTCATGCAAGATAATCCCAAAACAGCTCCTGCTTTTAGTTGTTCTTATTTTACGGAAGTTATAGGGCAAAGCTACCCACCAAGGTGAATCATTTTTGTATAGCCCAGAAGACTTGAAGTTGTTACCTTATACACTGAAGAAAACCAATTTTCCCCATGGGCGTACTGTTTTCACTTATTTCCCAAGTACAAATAAGCAAATAAGAAGACACTTAAATAGTCTACAAAGACGCATAGCAGCCTCACATTGTGCACAGAACATCTAAAACCCAGTAGATAAGTCTCTAAAACCTCCCCAAGCTTCTACAAGTGAAAATACAGTATCCATAATCTCAAAAAATAACACATCCTCCAAAACTAAAATCTGTGCCCTTTATTAGCAGAAGGCCCCATACATAGCAACAAAGCAGATTCATGCTTTCAGATGAGATGAAACTCTCAGAACAGAGGACTTCAGTTCAAGTCATAAACTCTATGCAAGTGAATGCCATTGCAGTCTACTTTCTCCTTGACATGATCAGATGCACTTTGCAAGTAAACCAAGTACAAAATGCTGCCATGTTCATTCCCAAGGAGAAATCTCAGCCTCTAATACATAGTCAGAATTCAGAATCAATTTTAAGGGTAAAAGAACTCTACACAAAAAGAGCAAATGCATAAAAATGGCATGGAAATGTAGAGCGCGGTGAACACGCATAAATTTATGTGTTGCATAAAAGAATACAACGATATAATTGAGTAAAAAGCATGTGATTGATGCATATTTAGAAACACCAATGAGGCAGAAAACCTACTGTGCAATGCCTCTAATCACCAAAATTAGTTTAAGCCACATGCTACACAAGTTAGTCACCATGTCTGCCAAGAAAACCTTATAACTTCAACAAGACAAAATATTGGAGCTCTTCCTATATTATTCTATCTAAGCCGTAAACTACTAAGCCTAAAATTCTCATAGGGCACAGACTGTGGATGTCAAATGTCATTCGTTATGTATTATCACCATAGGTTTGGTTGTGGCCATACTCTGCTCCAAGGTTCAGCAGGAATATTTATTCATCCTGTTCACTCTATAGTGCTAGAGTAGGTGCCTTCAATGCTAGCCTCCAATGAACCTTCAATTGCATGCATGTGCTAACTGGTAACCATTCCCATTGAAATTTGGATTACATTAGATTTTTCACGTGTTTCTTTCCTTTCAATGTCAAAATCAGAGTTCACGTGCACACAGAGGACCTAACAGCTAACCTTGGATGTGTAGATGGTGCTCAGCTCATGTGCCACGCATGAAACTTAAGAGTGTTAGCTTAAGCATTTTATAGAACAAGTCAACCAAAATATTTATGAATGTTTATTCAACTATACAAAGATATTCATCACAATTCATAGATGATACTGCCTCTTAAGAAAATGAAAGTTGGCAATAGAAACATATTGTTAGTTTGCCTTCAAAAATAACAAAGCTGGCATTTCTAAATGACAAGTGAGTGTTCCAATTGTTTTCAAGTTTGTTTAATAACTATTTGTGGAAATTAACATGAATATGGAAGTCCTAAAGAAAGCCTGGTATGAACCTCTGACATAAAAGAATTGAACTTTGAAAGAATCTGCAAACTTGTAAATCACATAAAATATTTGTACTTACCAAAACACATGCTTCTATTAGCTCATCATTATTTATATATAGAAGTCTTGAAAAGTATCATACTGCCTTTAATACATATACTCTCTAAAGTCCTAATCTGAACTGAGGCTGACAGCAACAAAACAAAATAACAAGGCTCCACATAAAATCCAAAGAAGCAAATCTATAAACATTGAGCAATATTTACCTTAACACGGCTAAGAGAATGCAGATCACCCTGCAGCCTATAGAATTCCTTCTCACTATCAGGAGTCACTAACTGAGAGTCAAAGTGGCTCATGGTGGCCTTGATCAAAGACAAGCACGCAGTAATCACCCATACTTCCCGCAAACAAAATGGTAAGTTGCGCTGTAGCAAAAGTTCCACAGTTTAAGTAGGGCATTCAAGCATCAGATTGATCTTGAACTCCACCAATAATATTTATTTTTGAAATTTTGATTTATAGTTTTTCCAAAATTAAAAATAAAATGCACTAATTAAGTTTAGTAACACATTGAGAACTAAAGGAACAGAAACTCATACCTCATGTAGTGATAAAGTTTTTGAGAATGAAATAATGAAGAGGTAACCCCGAAAAGCAACCTCAATTGGGCGATTTAATTTGAATAACAGCTGCCGAAAACAGAAATGGAGTTAGATCACATAAGCATGATTAACTGATAAGTTGACAAGCATGAAGTAAAAATCAAACAAGAATTCAAATTCATTACTAAATCTTGGACACTGGCACTAGTTCAAGTCAATAATCATGATTCAAGTTTCCAACTGCTTAGCATTAATTCAAACACAAACTCATAACATACATAGGATCAAGGATAGCATTAAGAAAGGATAATATAATTGCCACTTCAGTAAAATATAATAATCAATTATGCAATTCTCCATTAGAGAATAGATGGGTATTCAAAAGAATATCCCTAATGGCTTACTAAAACTCTACTACTATATAGCATAAAACTTTCGTACAATTCCAAGCTACAATGGAAAACAGGAAAGCTTTCCATCTCCTGATAAGCAAAACAAACAGAATATGCAAACAGGACATAAAAAGCAATAGTCATGATTAAGATAAGATAAAATAGAATATGCAAACAGGAAATGAAAAGCAATATTCATGTAAAGATATGATAATTCTAGTCATGTCCAACACCAAAATAGGCCAATAGCACTAGTCAAAAGAGGCTATACAAAGCATTGTAGCCATGAAAAGCAATATTCATGTAAAGATAGGATAAGATAATTCTATTAATGTCCACAAAAGACTAAAGAAGGCCAAAGGCACTCGTGAAAAGCGGCTGTTACAAAGCATTATAGTAACCAAAAAGTGCTACAAAATTAAGTTAAACTAGAGTAAAGAAACTAGGGTAA
This sequence comes from Wollemia nobilis, assembly GCA_028583015.1. Lineage (NCBI taxonomy): Eukaryota > Viridiplantae > Streptophyta > Pinopsida > Araucariales > Araucariaceae > Wollemia > Wollemia nobilis. The sequence goes on from JAQPPZ010001028.1 coordinate 5,944,172, forward strand.
ACTACACTAACATGGAATGACTGTATGGCATTAAATAACAGCCTTGAGTGTTCGACCGAAAAGGGGTAAACCTTACCATGCTAAAAGTAATTGTTGGTTATGAATCTGCCATGAGGAAAGGATTTTGTGTTAACGCGCCCAGATTCGCCCACCAGCTAGAAAGGCCGGAAGGAAGGAATGCCTTCCGTGCCAATCTCCGGAGAAGGCCGGCTCCTGTGGGTTCTTATGGTTTAAGCTAAGAGTGCAGGAAAGAGATAAAAATGCGGAAAGAATTTACAAATGTGATTGTAGTTGGGTGGGGGGAACTAACAGACAGACAACGCATCAATCACCACTACTTACTGCATCATAAATACAAAGCATAACCAGGAACTGCAAAACCTAAGTATACTTTCTGTATAAAGCAGTGTACGCACAGCTACAATGGCTCCCTAACAGACATTCCCTACAAGGAACTAACAGTACGACAGCGCATCAATCACCACTACGGACAGTAACATGAATACAAAAAGCAACCAAGAAATGTCAGATCCAAGTATGTGTGTTATGCAGAGAATTTGTACGCACAGCTACAATGACTCCCTAACAGACATTCCCTACAAGGAACTAACAGTACGGCAGTGCATCAATCACCACTACGGACAGCAACATAAACAGAACACACATACTGAAGGAACTGCTACTTAATCTATTCTATGTATCCTCTAATCAATGAAGTTCAAGAGTGCTTGGCCACCAAATGCCGAAATGAATCAACAAGCCATGACACAAGCAATGCCTCAGGAATACCTGACCACCAAATGCTGAAGTGAATCAACAAGCCATGACACAGGAAAACGTAAAGCAGAAACGTAAAGGAGAGGCAGCATAAAAAATAAAAGAAGTAGAACAGAACCAGGCATATACTTTATATTGATAAGCAGAAGCACAGCTACAATGGTTCCCTAACAGACATTCCCCTTCCACCACTTTACAATGAAAACGTGGTGGCTATTTATAGCCCAAAGTCCCTCCCGTTACATTAATGGGCACAAAGTCCCAGTCAAACACTAGCTGACAAAAGCGGCGATGGAGCTGCTAATGCTGACCTTTGTCGGACAGGACTGTACCCGCAGCATGGTCTCCCTGGAGGCTGAACAGCTACGTGGCAGCGCGTTAGGTTGAACTTTTCATTGGCAGGAATGCGGGCAGCTGGAGCAGGTAGAACCTCCAATCAGCTTTAAATGAGGCAGCTGGCATAAGTAGCGCAGCCCATGCTTGTCCTTGTGCTCGGCACGTCTTGGCTCAGATCCCAAAGCTGGACACTTGTCGGATGATGCTGTTTGACACGTGCTTGCCTTGAAAGGCAGTTTATCCAACTTCTCTCAGGACCGGAGCGCTATCGGGTTGCGCAGGCAGAGAACAACGCAGTCGGGAAGGCCTTCATGCCTTGGGTGCATTTCTGAGTTTGTTTCCCTACTGCGCACCTGTCAAAGGGCGCACTCCGACTTCGCTGCGAAGTCGGGTTGCGCACAGGTGAAAGCTGATTTCTGCCGCCGTACGGACTTCGCCCTGGAAAGGGGGAGCAGTCCGACTTCGCTGCGAAGTCGGACTTCGCCCCAGCACTTAGTCATTTTTCCTGCCAGCCTGCCAGCCTGCTACAAGGTGCGCCCAGAAAGCAGGGCGCAGTCCGACTTCGCTGCGAAGTCGGACTTCGCCCAGAAAACTTGTTCTTCTGGCTGATCGCACTGCGCACTTTGTATTCCTGCTGCGCTCCAACTGGAGGGCTCACTCCGACTTCGCTGTGAAGTCGGATTGCGTCTTGACACTTAGCCATTTTTCAGGGCAACTACTGTCAAATTTGAGATCTGACTGAGGGGCTCAAAAGAAAGAGGGAAGAATGAGAATGTAGGGAAGAGAGAGAAAGGGAGAGAAGAAGAAAGGGAAAGAGAGGAAGAGGGAAAAGGAAGAGCAGCACTCTTACAAAACTGAAAACATTGCACCCCGTGCAAAATGTGGCAACATTTCTGGCGGCTCGCGGGGTGTCGAGCTCGCGGGGTGCAATGTACAAAGTACATTGCACCCCGAAATCTCCTTCGTTGTGAGGTGTTCAGGTGATCTGGACATCTTCCGGTGTAGAAATATCTCACCAGTTCATTTGTCCAATCACTCTCCTCCGATAAGGAGTTGGCTAGGTAGTGTTGTCACATTTTGCACGGGGTGCAATGTCTTCGGTATTGTGACAGTGCTGCTCTTCTTTTCCCTCTTCCTCTATTTTACTCCCTTCTTCTCTCCTTTTCCTTTTATTTCCCACATTCTTCTTCTTCCCCCCTTTTTTCTTGGAGTTCCCCAGTTGATTTTTCAACTTTCCAGAAGGTTACCTGAAAAATGGCTAAGTGTGAATGCGAAGTTCGCAATTGGCACAGTCTGGGTGCGAAGTTCGCACTTCGCCCAGTTTTGGTGCGAAGTGCGCACTCGCCCGCTCGGGTGCGAGGTTCGCACTTCGCACGACTCGGTGCGAATCGCGCACTTCGCCTGAGCTCGGTGCGAGTCCGACTTTGCCCTGGTTTACGGGCGCACCTTGCAACCGGCGGATCGGCGAGTTGACAGAAAATGACAAAGTGCCGGAGCAAAGTCCGAACGGCGGCAGACACCAGTTTTCACCTGTGCGCAGCCCGACTTCGCAGCGAAGTCGGAGTGCGCCCATGACAGGTGCGCAGTAGGGAAACAAACTCAGAAAAACATCTAAGGCATGAAGGCCTTCCCGATTGCACTGCGTTCTGCCCGCGCATCCCGAGACGCTCCGATCCCAAGCAAAGATGGATAGACTGCCCTCCAAGGCAGACACGTGTCAAACAACATCACCCATCTTCTGACAAGTGTCCAGCTTCGGGATTCGAGCCGAGACGTGCCGAGCAAAAGGACGAGCATGGGCTGCACTGCCTGTGCCAGTAGCCTCATTCAAAGCTGATCTGAGGTTCTACCTGCTCCAACCTACCCGCATCATCGCGATTGAAGTTCCGCCCAACACACCGCCACGTAGCCGTCCGCCTTCCAGGAAGACCATGTCGTGGGTACAGTCCGGTCCGACAAAAGGTCAGCATTTGCGGCTCTTTCGCCGCTTTTGTCGCCTTATGTTTGACTGGGACCTTGTGCCCATTAATGTAACGGGAAGGACTCGGGCTATAAAATCCCACCATGAATTCATTGTAAAGGGTGGATGGGGAATGTCTGTTAGGGAACCAATGTAACCGTGCTTCTGCTTATAAATATAATTTGTATACCTGGTTCTTTCTCGTCGCTTCTGTTTTTTATGTCTGCATTTCTTTATATTCATGCCTTAGGCTAACTCGTCACGGCTTCGTTGATTCATTTCAGCATTTGGTGAGCAGGTGCCTCTAGCATTGCTTGTTTAAAGCACCCCCTGTACTTCATTAATTAAAAGGATACATAGAATGGATGTAGTAGCAGTTTCATCAGTTGTGTGCTAAGTTGTTGGTCCGTATCTGGTGATTGGTGCGCTGTCGTACTGTTAGTTCCTTGTAGGGAATGTCTGTTAGGGAGCCATTGAAGTTGTGCGGTTAAATTCTCTACACGACACATATACCTGGCTCTGATATCTCTATGATTCCTTTCTACCCAAGTTAGTGTCCGTAGGTGGTGATTGACGTGTTGCCGTACTGTTAGTTCCTTGTAGGGAATCTCTGTTAGGGAGCCGTTGTAGCCGTGCGTACACTGCTTGGGTATCAAAAGTATACGTTAGATTTTGCAGTTCTCAGTCGTGCTTTATATTTATAATGCAGTGAGTATTGGTGATTGCTGGTTGTCGTACTGTTAGTTCCCCCCCACCAACCTCCAAGTATATTTGTATATTCTTTCTGTACATTTATCTCTTTCCTGCACTCTTAGCTTAAATCAGAAAACCCCCCAAAAGGAGCCGGCCTTCTCCGAAGATTGGCTCGGAAGGCATCTCTTCCTTCCGGCCTTTCATGCTGGTGGGCGAATCTGGGCGCATTAACCCGAAATCCTTTCCTCATGGCAGATTCGTAACCAACAGTTTCTGCGCACGCACGGTGGGACCCTGGTCCCACGTTTGAAGAAAAATTTTCTGATCAGTCTCCACCTGGCGCTGACAGTGGTTCCTGAGCACCTGGTGAGACAAGGAAGTTTCTCACCCCCGACAGAATTGAAGCACCGGTGTTCGCTTCATTGTTGTTCCAAATCTGAACACCTGGCGACTCTGCACGAACAAATCCTCTGAGTCCGAGAGATCCCAGCACCTTCATGCACACGAGAAGGTGGCAAGCAAGGGATCCAAGAAGCCCGCCTGAGTTCTACGAACTGGACATCAACGCTCGAGGCGAGATTCCCAGGCTTGCTGACCCGCGAGCTCGTGTCGACGAAGCCGAGGCTGAGATACAAGAAGCAGCCGAAGCTGAAATCGGCGGAGATGAGTACGAAATAGAAGAGGTCGAGGAAGAAGAAGATCCTGCATCCTCGGAAAGTACCGACACTGAGTACACAACCGACGGCGGAGAAGAAGAAGAAGAAAAAGAAGAAATGGCTGCTCAACAGCCGAATGACGATGATCTTTTCCCGGCGTTGGACTCTACGGGGCCATGGGCCCTGGTCGGACAGCAAGTTGTGCCCCCTGCTGCTTTAAAGTCTATTCCCACATACGACGACTACGGCAAGACGGCGTACGAGCACATCCAGGACATCCTTGCCCTGGCCGCATTGCATACTATCACCGATGAGAGTGTGAAGACCCGTTTGCTGGCCCTTTCCCTGAGGGGAAAGCTTCTCTACTGGTGGAGATCGCTGCCAGAGGGATCCATCACAGGGTGGCCCCAGCTTGCCAGAAGGCTCGTAAAAGGATGCAACGAGTCTGCTGACCCTACTTCTCTACTGCATCGGGCTCCAAGCTATCCGGAGACATCCTCAAGAGGAGGTGTCCGATTTTAACATCGAGTTTGCGAGATCTTGGAAATGGGTACCTCGCGAACTTCGACCTTCAGCTGGCATGGTTGCCCACTACTACCTGAGATCCTTCAACTCAGACATATGCCTCGTCGCCGAAGATCGCCGGAATTGACGAGTTTCCGCGCATTACGAAGCGGCCCAGCAAGCTGAAGCTGACATTATCTCCATCGGCAGACTTCCGTCCAGAGTGCAGGAGCCCATCCATCCCGACTTCCCCAGATCACAGTATCCTTCTGCTTCTGGTGGTGCGCCGTCCACATCAGGACAGCAAACCCAGCAGCAGTGGAATCCGGCGCCGGTCGTAACTCCTTACGGCCCGCCTCAGTTGCATTACCCTCATCCGCCGCCTCCTGCTCCTCATTTTCCAGCACTTCCAGCTCCCCCACAGTACGCATCTTATTCTAATCCTCCTCCATTGGCCGCATTGCCTCCACCGGCATAGTTGCCACCACCCGACAGCAGCATCCAGAACAAGATTCTACAGGAGGTGCGGGCTTTGGCCTCCAGATACCATGCCATGTCCAATGACATGACTGCTATGAAGAAGAAGCAGGCCCAGATGGACCTTGCTCCTAGGAGGCCGTATGCGCCACCCGCACTGACAAAAGACAAAGCCCCGGAACATCAGCCGCAGAGGCGTCCGCCTCCGAGAAATGCTGCTATAGAAGACCCGCCTGGTCCTCCCGACCAGGTCAACTGGTGCACTACGTGCAACGACCCGCATTCGGAGGAAGATCGCACTCGCACCAGAGACTACATCCAGACATTGGCCGGCAGCGCTATAGAAGACGATGAGCTGTACATGATCTTGGACGGCGAGGCCAACTTTGCCCTCCCCGAAGAGAATATAGCGTCACCTGCCAAGGAAGAAAAGAAAGCCGCGGATGCGGCCAAACCTTTGCAAGCCTACGCAAGAAGAGAAAACCGCAGCCGGTGGGCTGCCGCCATACAAGCGATCGTGGCCTTACACGCCCGGGAGAAGGCATCCAAAGATAAAGCTCCGCCCAAGCCTTCTCCCAGCAAAGGCTGCCATTGCTCCAGCCAAACCTCCAAAGAAAGGCCCCAACTCCGGCTAAGGCTCCCGTACCTCAACCTCCAACCGAGACCAAAGAACAAGCCCAGGAGAAGCTGAAGTACCCGTCTCTGACCAAGAGACAGCGAGTTGAGGCCACCCAGCAGTATCGGACAAAGTATGAGCCAGCAAAACAAGCAGAGGGAGCTAGTACCTCGGGCTAGACTATTGTAGACGAGTTGAAAAGAATGCCTGCTAGAATCAACATGTATGATGCTCTTCTGCTCCCCGGCCAGGTGGATCTGCTGCAAGAATCACTGAAGAACATGAAGAGCGGCAGACAGGTACAGCCCGCTGTCCTGGTTCAACCTTTGACAGTCTCCGCCACTGGGAAGAACAGGACCGCCACCCTTTTATCTGTCTTTACGGATGCAAGGGCACATAGTTCACAACTGCATGGTGGATTCTGGTGCTTCCTCGACTGTGATGCCGAAGGCCGTCTGCGATGAGATCGGGATGGAATACACACGGTGCAGCCCAAGGAGTGCTCGCAATTAGACGGCACCCCCTGTTAAGACAGCTTGGTGTCATAAAGGACATCCCTATCCGATTGCACAAAGCTCTCGACATCGTAGTCATCCAAGAGGTCGTGATTGTCGACCTGGAGCCTTACTTCGGCATGTGTCTCTCTCGGGAGTTCACTGCAAAGTTGGGCGGGTACCTGTCTCTAGACTACTCACACATGGAAGTGCCCTTCAAAGGAAGGAGACTGAAAATTTTTAATGAGAAGCCTTCCCCCTTCCTAGTAGACAAGATACCCGGAGGAGAATTGGACTGCATGGTCCAGTTGTCAGAGGAAGAACTGGTGACAGTGGAGCTGACCGAGCAAGCCTTCGAAGTGCTACAGCTTGAAGATGAGTTCTCATTACGGGACTTCAATGCCGTAATCGGAACAGAGCAGGGCTGTTACTCCATTGTACAGCCCGAGAGGCTTGACGTGTCAACTGCGAAAAAAGTGGGACCCGCACCCGAAGAGCTGTGGAAGCTTTTCTTTGACGGCGCGCGATGCAAGAATGGCGCCGGTGCAGGGGTACTTCTGGTTTCTCCAAACGGAATCCAGAAGGACTATGCCTACAGGCTGGCCTGGAGCTGCACTAACAACTCGGCGGAGTACAAAGCCCTGTGCTTGGGTTTGCGAAAGGCGGAGAGGCTCGGGATCAAACACCTGCAGATCTTCGGAGATTCAGAGCTGGTGTGTCACCAAGTTACGGAGAAATGCGCATCCAAACAGCATTTTCTTAGAGCGTACCGTAACCGAGTGTGGGACCTTATGGAGTCATTCGACTCGTTGAATGTCAAAGCAATATCGCGTAAGAAAAACAAGCACGCCGATATTCTGGCGTCTGTTGGAGCCAGTGACGTTCCGGCCGAAGACGTTGTCCGGAGACCGAAGCCGGTTCGTACTATCTACGAGCCTTCACGTGCTCGATAAGGACACCCGTCGGCGGGTGTTCAGTTGTGACGAGGAGATCGTCACATTCCTGGTTAACGAAGTGTGTGTAATCGAAGGTAGAGACCCTGATGACGAGCAATATGAGGGGTTGATACAGTTACGGAATAATCATGTCCCAAAAGGACTGATTACATTAGAGAGTCTCTTTGATCAGAATGACAGAGCAATATCTCACAGAATCAAAGTAGACCCGAGGCAGTATGCTGACCTGGAACTTGAACCTGGTAAAACTATCAAGGTCGGAACAGACTGCACGTCGGAGGAACTTGGGCAGATCAGATCACTGTGCCAGGAGTTCCCCGACATCGTGGCCTGGTGCTACGAGGATTTGAGGGGGTATGACAGAACTATCATCCAGCATACCATTGAGCTAGAGGATGGCACCAAGCCGTTCCGACAGAAGCAGAGGGCCGTGAATCCAAAGATTGAGGCCATGATGAAAACCGAGCTCTTGAAGATGCTGGAGGCCAAGATCATCTACCCCATCAAACATTCATCTTGGGTGAATTTGGTGCCCGTGAGGAAAAAGAATGGCGACATTCGTCTCTGTGTCGACTTCAGAAACCTAAATCAGGCTTCCCTCCGGGATCACTATCCGCTTCCCCAAATCGACCAGATTCTACATATCGTTGCTGGAGCCCAGAGATTTTCACTTTTAGATGGATTTTCCGGCTACAACCAGATTTGGGTCAAAGACGAAGACCAAGCATAAGACGGCGTTTACCACGAAGTGGGGAACGTTCGCCTATCAACGCATGCCGTTTGGCTTATCCAATGCTGGCGCCACGTTCCAAAGGGCCATGGACTTGGCCTTCCGAGAGCTGCTCAATAAAATTATTGTCATCTACCTTGATGACATGACTGTTTTCTCTCATCAACGAGGAGATCATGTTTCGCACCTACGACAAATATTTGAGAGTTGTCGAGAATTCGGCATTTCTATAAACCCGAAGAAGTCTGTCTTCGCGGTAAAGGAAGGAAAGTCGTCGGGACATGTCATCTCCGAGGAAGGCCTCGCCATTGACCCCCGACGGAGCGAAGCCCTCGTTCGCTTGCCGCCCCCATTGATAAAAAAGGGCTGCAGTCCTTCTTCGGTCGGATTAACTTCGTGCGGAAGTTCATCCCCGACTTCGCACAGTGATCAAGCCTATGGCCGAGCCATCGAAGAAAGATACACCTTACGAATGGATTGATGAGAGAGAGCAAGCCTTCGAGGAAATCAAGGCTCGAATTACGCAAGCTCCGGTATTGACAAACCCGGACTACTCCAAGGACTTCATCCTGTATGCAGTGGGAGAACCCGAAAGTTACGCTGCAGTCCTGACTCAGAAGGGAGACGATGGTGAGGAGCGCCCCATAGCGTTCCTGAGCCAAGTGATTCTGCCGCATGAAGAAAAGTAAAATTTTATAGAGCGGCAGGTTCATGCTGTCATGAAGTCCCTTCGAAAGTTCAAGCATTTTGTCTCCCAGAGCAAGACCACTGTCTTTGTGATTCACCCGGACGTTCGAAGCTTTATCTTACAAGGAGAACCGGGTCACAAGAGAGCGGGATGGATTGCTAGGATCCAGGAGTTTGACATTGAAGTACGGCCCACCAAGCTTATCAGAGGCCGAGCCTTGTGTCAGGAATTGGCCCGAAGCGCTGTAGCCGGCATCTCCGCCTATAAGTGGGAGGACACAGCGACACGCATCTACCTAGCCAACTCCTTATCGAAGGGGAGTGATTGGACAGATGAACTGGTGAGATACTTCTGCACCGGAAGATGTCCCGATCACCTGAACGCCTCACAACGAAGGAGATTTTGGCTGGGTGCACTCAAGTACACTCTTCGCCCCGAGGGGCTTTATTTCAAAAACATCGACGACATCCTGTTGCGGTGCGTCAGAAAATCAGACCAGTCTAGGGTCCTCGGAGATTTTTATTCCGGGATGCCTGGGGGTCACCATTCTTCAAGGCCAACGGCCTTAAAAATAATAAGAGCCGGGTACTATTGGCCCACTCTGTTTACGCGTACGCGCATGCGGTCCGTCTCAAAATGTGATCGATGCCAGAGGTTTGCTGGCCGAAACAGAAAAGCACCCCTGGCCCTTCAACCGATTCAGGCCGAGACTCCGTTCCAGCAATGGGGTCTAGACTTCATTGGGGTGATTTCTCCTAACTCCTCCGTCGGACACAAGTTTATCCTCACATCTACTGACTATTTTACACGGTGGACGGAGGCAATCCCGACCAAGAATGCTGAGCAAGAAACGGTCATCAGGTTCATTGAGAGCCTGATTACCCGCTTCGGGGTTCCAGAGTCGATTGTGACCGACAACGGTCCGGGATTTGTAGGCGCTGTACTCACGGAGTACACCGGCAGACTTGGCATCTATCACAAGATGTCTTCTAATTACTAACCGCAGGGGAATGGCCTTGCCGAGTCTACTAACAAGAACCACCCCGAAGATCATCCGGAGGACCATTGAAAGAAACAAGCGGACTTGGCACTTGCTCCCCGAACCGGGCACTGTGGGCGGACAGAGTTGCATTTAAGAAATCCCTCAGAACGTCCCCCTATGCGCTCGTCTATGGCAAAGAAGCCGTCATGCCATCACACATCGAGATCCCTGCCCTGTGGATGATTGACGAAGACAGGAGCAGCGGAGACCCGGTGGATGACAGACTGTGCCAACTCCTGCAGTTGGAAGAAGACAGAGAAAGTGCATACTAGGCCTTCACTGATCACATTGCAGCCACTCAATGCTGGTTTGCAAAAGGCACTACTACCCGAGTTTTCGAAATCGGGGACCTAGTGCTGAAGTGGGACTCATATAAGGCAAAGCCAGGTAATCACGGGAAGTTTGATGCTCTCTGGGAGGGCCCTTATCAGATTGCCCGGGTGAACCAGTTCAATGCCTACGTACTGCGGGATATGGAGGGTCAGCTCCTACCTATCCCTGTCAACGGGTTCCACTTTAAGACTTACCGTTGCTGAAGGTGCCCAAGTGGCCCTTCCTTGTAAAAATTTTTCCCTTATGCTTTTTCATTTCCCAACATGTACAGTTTCCTGTTTTCAGCTTTTAATTTTATTTTTTATTGTTTGAGCTTAACTGCGGCACGGGAGAGAAAGACGGACTTCGCAGCGAAGTCCGTCGTCGTCCCTCAGGAAGGGCGAAGTTCGGCTGTGCAAAGGAAGAAGCAAACAAAGAAAGAAGAAAAAAGGAAAAAGGAAAAAATTTGGCTAAGTGTTGGCCGAAGTCCAACTTCGCAGCGAAGTCGGGCTTCGGGCCAGCCGAAATACGAAGCTTGTTCAAGGAAAAGACTGCAAAGCAAAGGAGGACGGACTGCGCCCAACCTTGGGCGAAGTTCGACTTCGCACGTGAAGTCCGACTTCGTCCGGCTAGTGTGCGAAGTCCGAACTGCGCGCAACCTCCGCGCGAAGTGCAAACTTCGCGCGAAGTTCGCACTTCGCCCGAACTTCGGGCGAAGTCCGACTCACTTCAATGTGCAAGTTGCGCAGTTCGGACAGTCAAAGGAAACAGAGCAGTTCAACGCGCACTTCGCGCGAAGTTCGAACTTCGCCCGAAATTCGGGCGAAGTCCGACTTCGCCGGCGAAGCCGGGTCGCGCCCAACTTTGGGCGAAGCCCGACGGCGCCTCGTTTTCTGGGCCAATTTGGGCAAATGTTAAAAAATGAATAAAATATTCAAAAAAGGTCCCAAGTTGGGCCCAAGGCGCGTTGCGACCGTTTCAAAGTGGGTTTCCGCACCAATGCTTCTTTCTTGTACAGTGTGCCCTGATTTCGGCCGTGACGTCAGCCATGGCGCAGCGTCCAAGACAGAGTTAATGATTGCACGTTCCTCAACAAAAGTGCAAGCAAAAGAACATGGCACGTCTGCCAGAGTGCACTTTTTCCAAACATTCTCTCGCGCGACCATCTAAGAGCCTTAAATCAGCCGACCTACCCCCTCCCGCGCGGCATTAATGGCGCTGTCTTTATTTAGAAAAGGGGGTCAGATGTTTTCAAACATTCCAGACTACACAGATTATTCCTCGGACAGTGCTAATTATTCCTGTGACAGCGAAATCTGCTGCAGACGACCTGATTCGAAGAGATGGACCGAGGAAAGATGCCAGTGTCAACGCAGTCCAGTGGAAGTGGCGAACCAAAGGATTTACCGCGGCCGGACGTTTTCAGAAGCGAAACCCTGCCAGAAAGAAAGTCAAAGTCCCGGACGAAAAAGGTACAGACGTGGGCAAGCCCCACCACCTCCGTTAAATTACTTAGCGGGGTACAAGGACGGCTCATTTTCTATGAGCTTGACGAAGCCGCGGGCAAATGTGGAGAGTCGGCGGACAAAGTTTCGCCCTCCCACCATTTCGGAGCGGCGTACAAATCCAATCTGTTCAAATTCTTGTGCCCTCCCCGTCCAATACCGGAACCGGTAGACCTAATTGTCGGACACTACGGCACCGGCTTACCCGGCAAATTTGCAGCTCCAGCGGTAAACCCTTGTTCACACTGCGCAGGGAAACTGTCCGCACCAGCTTTCGCCCCAGGGTTGGAGTATGACTCCAGCACCATCCTCAGAAAGATAAATTTGGGCGAGTAGGCGGGACGCTTCGCGAATACCAAACGGATGAGGGATTTCCTCAATTCAGAGCTGAACGCCCCGCTTGCAGCCGGACAGTGGCCAACTGGCCCCATGCCCTTGGCACAGTTTCAGAGCAAGTACTTGTATACCATTTTGGCATCAATTCTTGGCTGCGACTCTGATGAGCTGGTACAGCCGTACCAGCTAGCGCTGGCAGAATGTCTCCTATGTGGAGAATCCTACGAACCGACAGCACAGAGAAGCGGAAAGCGTCCCATATTTTTCGACTGGGCAGACTGGCTGGCTTACGCCATTCATTCCAGCCTGGTCAAAATTCAGAAGAAGCAGTCCACCGATTTTCGGTTTAGGTCTGTTCTAGCCTGGCTTTGTTTGTACCATTTGCACCCTCGAATGCCGATCCCAAACCTGAAGAAGGTCAACGAGAAGGGAGAGCCACAGCCCGTCTATAACTGGACGAATGACTTATACCGGAAAGGGTCCTACTACAAGTTCAACTTCAACTTTCTAGGATTCGTCATGTCAGTCTTCAGCGAAAGCGAAATCCCTCGTCCCCCGAGAGAAATGACAAGCGCTTTGATGAATCAGAAGCTCGGGGACGTTTTCAGACTGACGCAAGGGATTGTGGTCAGAATTTACGGATTCAAGGGCAAACCCCATTTGTTGCCCTACTGGTGCTTGGAACATTTGTTCGGGATAGAGGTTGCCCGACAGATGGACTATGTTGAAGAGGAGTTCGGCCTAGGAAAGAAGAGAGGACAGATTTTTCAATACCCTCTTTCCTGGGCAAACGTTGAGATTTTCGAGGTAGGACAGCATGTCTACCTTAAGCAGGAATTTTCTCGGATTGGCCTGGTTCTGCTGCCACAGCGTTCGAAGTATGACCCATATGGGATAAGGGGAAAGTTCACACATCTCTGCCCCCGGGCAGATATAACCAAAGATAAGTGCGATGTGGTCCATGTGGACCTTGACTGGGAAATTGAATTGATGGAAGCTTCTCCTCCTTGGCAGGATTTTTACTGCGAGGAGGTGGCATATGACCCCAAGCGAAACCCGGACCACCGGCTCACATCTCCAGGGGTTCAAAAAATTTCTATCCAAGATAGCAAGCCTTAACTGGTCTAAAGAAAAGATTACTGAATGCTGGAAGATGAGATGCCGCACGCAGCACGACAAGTCCACGAGAAGAAATCTGGCCGTAGATGACGACTTTTCGGTTCTCTATGACCAGCATCATGACAGTTGGCGGCCGTTCGCATATCAAGGTTACGTTCCCCGAGGCCCCTTTGAGGACTATAAAGGAGGGTCTTCCTCCCAACAGTTGTACACTTCGGCAACTGCCAGCGTGGGCCCAGCAGACGTCCAGATCGATCCGATGCAGCCCGTGGCTTCTAAGACGGCGCCTGAGAAGGCGAAAGAATTAGTCAAAGCAACGTCTGAGGCAATCCCTCAGGCGCGAAAAGCGCCAGTGCCGTCAGATGGCAGACCGGTTGCGGCAGACCTTCTGCAAATGTCAAACCCCGGTACAAGTTTACCGTGGGAGCATCAGCGCCTGTTGCACCTGCTTCATCTACTTCCCCTGATCCAACCGTTATTCCAGAAGAGAAGAACCGGAAGAGAGTTGAGAAAATCAGGCGACCTAGCCTGATAGTGCAGCAGCCAGTCGCAGAGCCGCAGCCGCGTTCTGCCGCCGCAGAGACAGTTTCTCTGGGCAGTCCCAAGCCAGCCACCGAAATCAGAAGCACAGACATCCATCCGGCATCGGCTCAGGCGGAGCCCGCAGGTACGTTTGCTGCCCCTGTCTCTTTGGTCTCATCCAGTCCTACTCCCACTCCGTCTCCCGCTCAATCCGAGCAAGTTATGACCGCATCCCCCTCTCCGTCTCCGCGCCCTTCTAGCGGCCCCCATTCTTTTGATCAGTTTGCTCAGAACCCTAACGTCTCTCTTTCTTTGAGCACAACTCCAAACCCTTCGCCTGAAGTTAGTGATGAGACCGTCCGTTCACCGTCACATCCACCTTCTCAGCCGCTTCAAACCCTCACAGTATCAGCCGCTCCCATCTCCATTTCCGGGTCGCCCCCACAAGCGGCCGATTCTTCCAAGGTCTGTCCGGTTCCTCCTGATCCAATTCCCGCAGGAGAGACGTCTCAGCAGAACCCTAGGCTAGGGGAACCAGATTTCATGGACGACCTCCAGAATACAGACAACTTGCCCCTGGCAACCAGAGTTGTAGGGTATTCTGTCTCTTTCCTTCAGAACCTGAAGCGGAGGAGACCTGAAGAGATAGCCGCCCCGATAAAACGCGCAAAGTGCAATTTCGAGAGGAAAGTGATTACAACAGAGAAAATAATCCCAAAAGTGAAGAAGCCTCTCCGGGAAATGACCAGGGCGGACTACGAGCTCCAGACAAAGGAGAAGAGCTTTGACGACATTAACAAGCAATATCAGATTCAGTCGATTATGCGCAAAGCTGATGATCTCTTTGTCAAAAGTCTGGAGGAGCAAGAAGAACTTTTCGGGTTGCAGGATAAAACAAGGCAGCTTGAAGAGGACCTGTCTAGGTCCACGGAGCAGCTGGAAGCGGCGCGGCAAGAAATAGATGAACTCAAAGCCCAGCTGGCCGCTTCTCAGCAACAAGCCGTAACCGAAAAGCAAGCAGCCTCGGAGCAGATTTCTCAGCTCCAAGAGTCTTTGAAGCAGGCGCAGTCGCAACTTGCAAAGAGAGCATCTCAAGCGACGGTCTTTTCAAAGACAAAGGTTAAGGAGATGCGGGCTGGTTTGCTGCGGGAATGCAAGCCCCACACCCTCAAGGCGATGGCAGTTCTGGATTTCGCATCCAGAATTCAAGAAGTTTCCGCCCGGGGAAAGCCTCGTGGTAGAGGAGGTCGAGCGTCGAGGCGAAGCAATGGCCGGACTCGGCGGTAAATCTTCAGGAACGCGAGCGCAACAGCCTCCAATTTTCTCCCGTGTCCTCATTCGCTGCAGAATGGGCAGGTGCAAGGGTGACCTTGCACAAATATTTCAAACAAGTTGAAGAGGTGAGGGTTGCCAGACGAATGCTTGATGCATTCGGACATGAAAGGGATATCTGTCTGGCCCCCTTTCACGCTCTTTCTGAACTAGGGTGCCCAGGTTTTGTTGAGAATGGCGAACTTCTCACCCTAGATCAGGTGAAAAGGAATCGGCAGTCCTTTGAAGCAGTTACAGCTGAAATTGATAGCTGGACTGAACCAATTCAAGACAATCAGGTCACTCGGATGGTGTCCAAATATTCCAAGATCAGCTCCTACTTCCAGGAGTTAGAAAAAAGATACCTCACCATCGACCTGCACGCGGTCGCTGCTTTCCACGCAGCATTAGAAGATGTAACTGACCGCCGGCCATTCGAGGCAGAAGCCTGGCGTCAAGCCCAGGCGGCATACACTCGCATTTGCGAGGCAGAAGCAAGAGATGGAGAGCTTTCGAAAGGTGATTCCGAGGGGGCAACTGACAAGGATGAATCTGAAGAACAGTTGCCGCAAGGAGAACAGCTAGAGCAGCAAAAGTCAGGGGAGGCAAGTTCCTCTGCACCCAAAGGATGAAGGCATGGATTCTTCGCGCCGAGGCGAGCTCGACACCCCGCGTGCCGCCAGAAATGTTGTCACATTTTGCACGGGGTGCAATGTTTTCAAGTTTGTAACAGATGTCTGCTCTTCTTTTCCCCTCTTCCTCTATTTTCCTTCCTTCTTCTCTCCTTTCCTTTTCTTTACCGCATTCTCTTTCTTTCCCCCCTTTCTCGGAGTCCCCCAGTTGGTTTTTTAACTTCCCAGCAAGTTACCTGAAAAATGGCTAAGTGTTGGTGCGAAGTTCGCACTTCGCCCAGTTTTGGTGCGGAGTACGCACTTCGCCCAGTTTTGGTCGGAGTACGCACTTCGCCCAGTTTTGGTGCGAAGTACGCACTTCGCCCAGTTTTGGTGCGAAGTCTGACTTCGCACCACTTTCTGGGCGCACCTTGCAACTGGCAGACTAGCAGGCTGACAGAAGAAAGATCAAGTGCTGGATCAAGTCCGAACGACGGCAGACACCAGTTTTCACCTGTGCGCAGTCCGACTTCGCAGCGAAGTCGAAGTGCGCCCTTGACAGGTGCGCAGTGGGGAGACAAACTCAGAATTTGACCAAGGCATGAAGGCCTTCCCGACTGCACTGTATTTTGCCCGTGCATCCTGAGGCGCTCCGATCCCAAGCAAAGTTGGACAAACTGCCTTTCAAGGCCGACACGTGTCAAACAGCATCATTCATCATCTGACAAGTGTCCAGCTTCGAAATTCGAGCCGAGACGTGTCGGGCAAAAGGACAAGCATGGGCTGCACTGCCTGTGCCAGTAGCCTCATTCAAAGCTGATCTGAGGTTCTACCTGCTCCAGCTACCCGCATCACTGCCAGATTGAAGTTCTACCCAACACACCGCCACGTAGTCGTCCGGCTTCCAGGAAGACCATGCTGCGGGTACAGTCCGGTCCGACAAAAGGTCAGCATTTGCAGCTCTTTCGCCGCTTTTGTCAGCTTATGTTTGACTGGGACCTTGTGCCCATTTATGTAACGGGAGGGACTCGGGCTATAAAAGCCCACCATGAATTCATTGTAAAGGGTGGATGGGGAATGTCTCGTTAGGGAACCAATGTAACCGTGCTTCGGCTTATAAATATAATTTGTATGCCCGGTTTTGTTCTCGTCGTTTCGTTTTTTATGTCGCCTTTCTATTCATGCCTTAGGCTAACTCCGTCGCGGCTTGCTGATTCATTTCAGCATTTGGTGAGCAGGTGCCTCTAGCATTGCTTGTTTAAAGCACCCCCTGTACTTCATTAATTAAAAGGATACATAGAATGGATGTAGTAGCAGTTTCATCAGTTGTGTGTTAAGTAGCTGGTCCGTATCTGGTGATTGGTGCGCTGCCGTACTGTTAGTTCCTTGTAGGGAATGTCTGTTAGGGAGCCATTGAGGCTGTGCGGTGAAATTCTCTACACGACACGAAGTTCATCCCCGACTTCGCACAGGTGATCAAGCCTATGGCCGAGCTACTGAAGAAAGATACACCTTACGAATGGACTGATGAGAGAGAGCAAGCCTTCGAGGAAATCAAGGCTCGAATTGCGCAAGCTCCGGTATTGACAAACCCGGACTACTCCAAGGACTTCATCCCGTATGCAAGTGGGGAGAACCCGAAAGTTACGCCGCAGTCCCGACTCGAAGGGAGACGATGGTGAGGAGCGCCCCATAGCGTTCTCGAGCCAAGTGATTCTGCCGCATGAAGAAAAGTATAATTTTATAGAGCGGCAGGTTCATGCTGTCATGAAGTCCCTTTGAAAGTTCAGGCATTTTGTCTCCCAGAGCAAGACCACTGTCTTTGTTATTCACCCGGACGTTCGAAACTTCATCTTACAAGGAGAACCGGGTCACAAGAGAGCGCGATGGATTGCCAAGATCCAGGAGTTTGACATTGAAGTGCGGCCCACCAAGCTTATCAGAGGCCGAGCCTTGGGTCAGGAATTGGCCCGAAGCGCTGTAGCCGGCATCTCCGCCTGTAAGTGGGAGGACACAGCGACACGCATCCACCTAGCCAACTCCTTATCGGAGGGGAGTGATTGGACAGATGAACTGGTGAGATTCTTCTGCACCGGAAGATGTCCCGATCACCTGAACGCCTCACAACGAAGGAGATTTCGGCTAGGTGCACTTAGGTACACTCTTCGCCCCGAGGGGCTTTATTTCAAAAACATCGACGGCATCCTATGGCAATGCGTCAGAAAATCAGACCAGTCTAGGGTCCTCGGAGATTTTCATTCCGGGATGCCTGGGGGTCACCATTCTTCAAGGCCAACGGCCTTAAAAATAATAAGGGTTGGGTAGTATTGGCCCACTCTGTTTACAGACGCGCATGCGGTCTGTTCAAAATGTGATCAATGCCAGAGGTTTGCTGGCCGAAACAGAAAAGCACCCCTGCCCCTTCAACCGATTCAGGCCGAGACTCCGTTCCAGCAATGGGGTCTAGACTTCATTGGGGTGATTTCTCCTAACTCCTCCGCCGGACACAAGTTTATTCTCACAGCTACTGACTATTTTACACGGTGGACGGAGGCAATCCCGACCAAGAACGCAGACCAAGAAACGGTCATCAGGTTCATTGAGAGCCTGATTACCCGCTTTGTGGTTCCGTAGTCAATTGTGACCGACAACGGTCCGGGATTTGTAGGCGTTGTACTCACGGAGTACACTGGCAGACTTGGCATCTATCACAAGATGTCTTCTAATTACTACCCGCAGGGGAATGGCCTCGCCGAGTCTACTAACAAGAACCTCCTGAAGATCATCCGGAGGACCATTGACAGAAACAAGCGGACTTGGCACTTACTCCTGAACCGGGCACTGTGGGCGGACAGAGTTGCATTTAATAAATCCCTCAGAACGTCCCCATATGCGCTCGTCTATGGTAAAGAGGCTGTCATGCCATCACACATTGAGATCCCTGCCCTGTGGATGTTGGACGAAGACAGGAGCAGCGGAGACCCGGTGGACGACAGACTATGCCAACTCCTGCAGTTGGAAGAAGACAGAGAAAGTGCATACCAGGCCTTCACTGATCATATTGCCGCAACCCAAGGCTGGTTTGCAAAAGGCACTACTGCCCGAGTTTTCGAAATCGAGGACCTAGTGCTAAAGTGGGACTCATATAAGGCAAAGCCAGGTAATCACGGGAAGTTTGATGCTCTCTGGGAGGGCCCTTATCAGATTGCCCGGGTGAACCAGTTCAATGCCTACGTACTGCGGGATATGGAGGGTCAACTCCTACCTATCCCTGTCAACGGGTTCCACTTAAAGATTTACCGCTGTTGAAGGTGCCCAAGTGGCCCTTCCTTGTAAAAAAATTTCACTTATGCTTTTTCATTTCCCAAAGATGTACGCTTCCTGTTTTCAGCTTTTAATTTTATTTTTTATTATTTGAGCTTAACTGTGGCACGGGAGAGAAAGACGGACTTCGCAGCGAAGTCCGTCGTCGTCCCTCAGGAAGGGCGAAGTTCGGCTGTGCAAAGGAAGAAGCAAACAAAGAAAGAAGAAAAAAGGAAAAAGGAAAAAATTTGGCTAAGTGTTGGCCGAAGTCCAACTTCGCAGCGAAATCGGGCTTCGGGCCAGCCGAAATACGAAGCTTGTTCAAGGAAAAGACTGCAAAGCAAAGGAGGACGGACTGCTCCCAACCTTGGGTGAAGCCCGACTTCGCACGCGAAGTCCGACTTCGGCCGGCTAGTGTGCGAAGTCCGAACTGCGCGCAACCTCCGCGCGAAGTGCGAACTTCGCGCGAACTTCGGGCGAAGTCCGACTCACTTCAATGTGCAAGTTGCGCAGTTCGGACAGTCAAATGAAACAGAGCAGTTCAACGCGCACTTCGCGCGAAGTTCGAACTTCGCCCGAAATTCGGGCGAAGTCCGACTTCGCCGGCGAAGTCGGGTCGCGCCCAACTTTGGACGAAGCCCGACGGCGCCTCGTTTTCTGGGCCGATTTGGACAAATGTTAAAAAATGAATAAAATATTAAAAAAAGGTCCCAAGTTGGGCCCAAGGCGCGTTGCGACCGTTCCAAGGCAAAAAAACTCATAAAAACATCCAAGGCATGAAGGCCTTCCCGATTGCACTGCGTTCTGCCCGCGCATCCCGAGACGCTCCGATCCCAAGCAAAGATGGATAGACTGCCCTCCAAGGCAGACACGTGTCAAACAGCATCACCCATCTTCTCGACAAGTGTCCAGCCTTCGGGATTCGAGCCGAGACGTGCGAGCAAAAGGACGAGCATGGGCTGCACCGCCCATGCCGTAGCCTCATTCAAAGCTGATCCGAGGTTCTACTCGCTCCAGCCTACCCGCATCATCGCTGATTGAAGTTCCGCCCAACACACCGCCACGTAGCCATCCAGCCTTCCAGGAAGACCATGTCGCGGGTACAGTCCGGTCCGACAAAAGGTCGCATTTGCGCCTCTTTCGCCGCTTTTGTCGCCTTATGTTTGACTGGGACCTTGTGCCCATTAATGTAATCGGGAGGGACTCGGGCTATAAAAGCCCACCATGAATTCATTGTAAAGGGTGGATGGGGAATGTCTGTTAGGGAACCAATGTAACCGTGCTTCTGCTTATAAATATAATTTGTATGCATGGTTCTGTTCTGTTGCTTCTATTTTTTATGTCTGCCTTTCATTATATTTATGCCTTAGGCTAACCTCGTCATGGCT
The DNA here is from genome assembly GCA_028583015.1 of Wollemia nobilis. Classification (NCBI taxonomy): domain Eukaryota; kingdom Viridiplantae; phylum Streptophyta; class Pinopsida; order Araucariales; family Araucariaceae; genus Wollemia; species Wollemia nobilis. The sequence continues at coordinate 5,964,508 of JAQPPZ010001028.1, forward strand.
CGCCGATTCATTTCAGCATTTGGTGAGCAGTTGCCTCTAGCATTGCTTGTTTAAAGCACCCCCTGTACTTCATTAATTAAAAGGATACATAGAATGGATGTAGTAGCAGTTTTATCAGTTGTGTGTTAAGTTGCTGGTCCGTATCTCTGTGATTAGTGCGCCGCCGCATCGTTAGTTCCTTGTAGGGAATGTCTGTTAGGGAGCCATTGAAGCCGTGCGGTTAAATTCTCTACACGACACATATACCCGGCTCTGATATCTCTATGATTGCTTTCTACCCATGTTAGTGTCCGTAGGTGGTGATTGACGTGTTGCCGTACTGTTAGTTCCTTGTAGGGAATGTCTGTTAGGGAGCCGTTGTAGCCGTGCGTACACTACTTAGGTATCGAAAGTATACGTTAGATTTTGCGCTTCTCGCCGTGCTTTATATTTATAATGCAATGAGTATTGGTGATTGCTGGTTGCCGCATCGTTAGTTCCCCCCCACCAACCTCCAAGTATATTTGTATATTCTTTCTGTACATTTATCTCTTTCCTGCACTCTTAGCTTAAATCAGAAAACCCCCCAAAAGGAGCCGGCCTTCCCCGGAGATTGGCTCGGAAGGCATCTCTTCCTTCCGGCCTTTCATGCTGGTGGGCGAATCTGGGCGCATTAACCCGAAATCCTTTCCTCATGGCAGATTCGTAACCAACAGGTAGATGCTTGTCGCTGTGTCGTCCCACTTACAGGCGGAGATGCCGGCTACAGCGCTTCGAGCCAACTCCTGACACAAGGCTCGGCCTCTGATAAGCTTGGTGGGCCGCACTTCGATGTCGAACTCCTGGATTTTTGCAATCCATCCTGCCCTCTTGTGACCCGGCTCTCCTTGTATGATGAAACTTCGAACGTCCGCGTGAATGACAAAGACAATCGTTTTGCTCTGGGAGACAAAATGCCTGAACTTTCGAAGGGATTTCATGACAGCGTGAACCTGCCGCTCTATAAAGTTGTACTTTTCTTCATGCGGCTGAATCACCTGGATCAGGAACGCTATGGGGAGTTCCTCGCCATCGTCTCCCTCTCGAGTTAGGATTGCGGCGTAACTTTCCGGTTCTCCCACAAGATAGAGGATGAAGTCCTTGGAGTAGTCCGGGTTTATCAACACCGGAGCTTGCGCAATCCGAGCCTTGATTTCCTCGAAGGCTTGCTCTCTCTCTTCAGTCCATTCGTAAGTTGTATCTTTTTTCAGCAGTTCGGCCATAGGCTTGATCACCTGTGCGAAGTCCGGGATGAACTTCCGCACGAAGTTAATCTGGCCGAAGAAGGACTGCAGCCCTTTTTTATCGATTGGGGCTGGCAAGCGAAGGAGGGCTTCGCTCTCGTCGGGGTCAATGGCGAGGCCTTTCTCGGAGATGACATGTCCTCAAACAGACTTACCTTCTTTTACCGCGAAGACAGACTTCTTCGGGTTTATAGAAATGCCGAATTCTCGACACCTCTCAAATATTTGCCGCAGTTGGGAAACATGATCCCCTCTTTGGTGAGAGAAAACAATCATGTCATCAAGGTAGATGACAATGATCTTATTGAGCAGCTCTCGAAAGGCCAGGTCCATGGCCCTTTGGAATGTGGCACCAGCATTGGATAGGCCGAAAGGCATGCGTTGATAGGCGAACGTTCCCCATTTGGTGGTGAACGTCGTCTTATGCTGGTCCTCATCCCTAACCCAAATTTGGTTGTAGCCGAAAAATCCATCTAAAAGTGAGAATCTCTGGGCTCCAGCAACGATGTGTAGAATTTGGTCAATTTGGGGAAGCGGATAGTGGTCCTTGAGGGAAGCCTGATTCAGGTTTCTGAAGTCGACATGGAGACGAATGTCGCCATTCTTTTTCCTCACGGGCACCAAATTCGCGACCCAGGATGAATGTTTGATGGGATAGATGATTTTGGCCTCCAACATCTTCAAGAGCTCTGCTTTCATCATGGCCTCAATTTTCGGATTTACGGCCCTCTGCTCTTGACGGAATGGCTTGGCGCCATCCTCTAGCTCAATGGTATGCTGGATTACATCTCTGTCATACCCCTTCAAATCCTCGTAGCACCAAGCCACGATGTCGGGGAACTCTCGGCACAGTGATCTTATCTACTCAAGTTCCTCCGAAATGCAGTTTGTCCCGACCTTGATAGTTTTACCAGGTTCAAGTTCCAGGTCGGCATACTGCTTCGGGTCTACTTTGATCCTATGAGATATTGCTCTGTCATTCTGATCAAATAGACTCTCCAATGTAATCAGTCCTTTTGGGACATGATTATTTTTCAACTATATCAACCCCTCATATTGCTCGTCATCAGGGTCTCTACTCTCGATTGAACCAACTTCATTAACCAAAAATGTGACGATCTCCTCGTCACAATCGAACACCTGCCAGTGGATGTCCTTATCAGGCACAGAAGGCCTGTAAATAGTGCGAACCGGCTTCGGTTTCTGGACAACGTCATCAGCCGGAACGTACTTGGCTCCAACAGACGCCAAAATGTCAGCGTGTTTGTTTTTCTCACGCGATATCGCCTTGACATTCAACGATTCAAACGACTCCATCAGGTCCCACACCCGGTTGCGGTACGCCTTGAGATAATGCTTTTTGGAGGCGCACTTGTTCGTAACCTGGTGACACACCAGCTCTGAATCTCCAAAGATCCGCAGGTGTTTAATCCCCAGCCTCTCCGCCTTTCGCAAACCCAAGCACAGGGCTTCGTACTCCGCCGAGTTGTTAGTGCAGCTCCAAGCCAACCTGTAGGTATAGTCCTTCTGGATCCCGGTCGGAGAAACCAGAAGCACCCCTGCACCGGCGCCATTTTTGCATCGCGTGCCGTCAAAGAAAAGCTTCCACAGCTTCTCAGGTGCAGGTCCTACTTCCTTTGCAGCTGACTTGTCAAGCCTCTCGAGCTGTACAACGGTGTAACAGCCCTGTTCTGTCTCAATTACGGCATTGAAATCCCGCAAAGAGAACTCATCTTCAAGCTGTAGCACTTCGAGGGCTTGCTCTGTCAGCTCTACTGTCACTAGTTCTTCCTCCGACAGCTGGACCATGCAGTCCGACTCTTCTCCGGGTATCTTCTCTACTAGGAAGGTGGAAGGCTTCTCATTAAAGATTTTCGTCTCCTTCCTTTGAAGGGCATTTCCATGTGTGAGTAGTCTAGAGACAGGTACCCGCCCAGCTTCGCAGTGAACTCCCGAGAGAGACACATGCCGAAGTAGGGAGCTAGGTCAACAACCACGACCTCTTGGATGACCACGATGTCGAGAGCTTTATGCAGCCGGATAGGGATGTCCTTTATGACACCCACTGTCTTGACAGGGGTGCCGTCTAATTGCAGCACGCCTTGGCTGCTCCTTGTGTACTCCATCCCGATCTCATCGCAGACGGATTTCGGCATAACAGTCGTGGAAGCGCCAGAGTCCACCATACAGTTATGAACTATGTGCCCTTGCATCCGTAAAGACAGATAGAAGGGAGGCGGTCTGTTCTTCCAGTGGCCGAGACTCGTCAAAGGTTGAACCAGGACAGCGGGCTGTATCTGCTTGCCGTTCTTCATGTTTTTCAGAGATTCCTGCAGCAGATCCACCTGGCCTGGGAGCAGAAGAGCAACGTACATGCTGATTCTAGCAGGCGTTCTTTTCAACTCGTCTACTATGCTGTAGCCCGAGGTGCTAGCTCCTTCTGCTTCTTTTGTCGGCTCATACTTCGTCCGGCATCGCCGGGTGGCCTCAACTTGTCGTCTCTTGGTCGAGACGGGTACATCGCCTTCTCCCCGTGCTTGTTCTTTGGTTTCACTCGGAGGCTAAGGTACGGGAGCTTTAGCCGAAACCGGAGCTTTTGCTATAGGAGGCTTGGCTGGAACAGGGGCAGCCTTTGGCCGGAGGAGGCTTGGGTGGAGCTTTGTCTTTGGATGCCTTCTCCGGGCCGTGTAGGGCCACGCCCGCTAGTATGGTGGCAGCCCACCGGCCGCGCCTTTTCTCTTCTGGCATATACCTGCAAAGGCTTGGTAGCATCTGCAGTTTTCTTTTCTTCCTTGGCGGGCGGCACTAGATTCTCCTCCGGGAGGGCAAAGTTGGCTTTGCCGTCCAGGATCATGTAGAGCTCACCGTCCTCTATGGCACTGTCGGCCAAGGTCTAGATGTAGTGTTGGTGCAGTGTGCAGTCTTCCTCCGAATGCGGGTCATTGCACGTAGCGCACCAGTTAACCTGGTCGGAAGAACCAGGTTGGTTTTCTATAGCAGCATTCCTCGAATGTGGAAGCCTCTGCAGCTGGTGCTCTGGGGGTTTGTCTTTTGTCAATGTCGGGGGCGGATATGGCCTCCTAGGAGCAAGGTCCATCTGGGCCTGCTTCTTCTTCAGAGCGGTCATGTCATTGGACATGGCATGATAACCTGAGGCCAAAGCCCGTACCTCCTGGAGGATTGTATTCTGAATGTTATTGTCAGGAGGCGGCAACTGTGCCGGTGGAGGCAATGCGGCTAACGGAGGAGGATTAGAATAAGGTGCGTACTGCGAGGGAGCAGGAAGTGCTGGAAAATGCGGAGGAGGAGGCGGCGGGTGAGGATAATGCATTTGCGGCGGGCCGTAAGGAGTTACGACCGGCGTCGGGTTCCATTGCTGCTGGGGTTGCTACCCTGATGTGGACAGCGCACCACCAGAAGCAGGTGGATACTGGGATCTGGGGAAGTCGGGATGAATGGGTTCCCGCACCTCGGACGGGAGTCTCGCCGATAGAAATAATATCGCCTTCAGCTTGCCGGGCAGCCTCGTACGGAGCAGAAACTCGTCTATTCCGGCAATCTTCAGCAACGAGGCATATATCCGAGTTGAAGGATCTAGGTAGTAGTGGGCAGCCATACCAACTGAAGGCCGAAGTTCGCGAGGTACCCGTTTCCAGGATCTCGCAAACCTGATGTTGAAGTCAGACACCTCCTCTTGGGGGTGTCTCTGAATACTTTGGAACTGATGCAGCAGAGAAGTGGGGTCAGCAGACTCGTTGCATCCTTTCACGAGCCTTCTGGCAAGCTGAGGCCACCCTGTGATGGATCCCTCTGGCAGCGATCTCCACCAGTAGAGAAGCTTTCCCCTCAGGGAAAGGGCCAGCAGACGGGTCTTCACACTCTCGTCAGTAATGGAATGCAATGCAGCCAGGGCAAGGATGTCCTGGATGTGTTCGTACGCCGTCTTGCCGTAGCCGTCGTACGTAGGGATAGACTTTAAAGCAGCAGGGGGCACAGCTTGCTGTCCGACCAGGGCCAGGGGCCCTGTAGAGTCCACCGTCGGGAAGAGATCATTGTCATTCTGCTGCAGGGCAGCCATTTCTTCTTCTTCTCCTCCGTCGGTTGTATACTCAGTGTCGGTACCTTCCGAGGATGTAGATTCCTCCTCTTCCTCGGCCTCTTCTATTTCGTACTCAGCTCCTCCGACCTCGGCTTCGGCTTCTTGAATTTCAGCCTCGGCTTCGTCGACACGAGCTTGCGGATCAGCCAGCTTGGCAATTTCGCCTCGAGCGTTGATGTCTAGTTCGTAAAATTCAGGCGGGTTTCTCGGATCCCTTGCTCGCCACCTTCTTGTTTGCATGAAGGTGCTAGGACCGGTCTCTTGGACTCAGAGGATTTGTTCGTGCAGAGTCGCCAGGTGGTCTGATTTTGAACAGCAATGAAGCAAACACCAGTACTTCGATTCTATTTGAGGGTGGGAAACTTCCTTGGCCCACCGAGTGCTCAGAATGAACTGTCAGCCCGAGTGAACACGAGCCTGAGTTTTTTCAAATGTGGGACTCCGGGTCCCACCGGGCGTGCCAGAGAAACTGTTGGTTACGAATCTGCCATGAGGAAAGGATTTTGTGTTAACGCGCCCAGATTCGCCCACCAGCTAGAAAGGCCGGAAGGAAGGAATGCCTTCCGTGCCAATCTCCGGAGAAGGCCGGCTCCTGTGGGTTCTTATGGTTTAAGCTAAGAGTGCAGGAAAGAGATAAAAATGCGGAAAGAATTTACAAATGTGATTGTAGTTGGGTGGGGGGAACTAACAGTACAGCAACGCATCAATCACCACTACTTACTGCATCATAAATACAAAGCATAACCAGGAACTGCAAAACCTAAGTATACTTCTGTATAAAGCAGTGTACGCACAGCTACAATGGCTCCCTAACAGACATTCCCTACAAGGAACTAACAGTACAGCAGCGCATCAATCACCACTACGGACAGTAACATGAATACAAAGCAACCAAGAAATGTCAGATCCAAGTATGTGTGTTATGCAGAGAATTTGTACGCATAGCTACAATGACTCCCTAACAGACATTCCCTACAAGGAACTAACAGTACGGCAGTGCATCAATCACCACTACGAACAGCAACATAAACAAAACACACATACTGAAGGAACTGCTACTTAATCTATTCTATGTATCCTCTAATCAATGAAGTTCAAGAGTGCTTGGCCACCAAATGCCGAAATGAATCAACAAGCCATGACACAAGCAATGCCTCAGGAATACCTGACCACCAAATGCTGAAGTGAATCAACAAGCCATGACACAAGAAAACGTAAAGCAGAATCGTAAAGGAGAGGCAGCATAAAAAATAAATGAAGTAGAACAAAACCAGGCATATACTTTATATTGATAAGCGTAAGCACGACTACAATGGTTCCCTAACGGACATTCCCCTTCCACCACTTTACAATGAAAACGTGGTGGCTATTTATAGCCCAAAGTCCCTCCCGTTACATTAATAGGCACAAAGTCCCGACCAAACACTAGCCGACAAAAGCGGCGATGGAGCCGCTAATGCCGACCTTTGTCGGACAGACTGTACCCGCAAGCATGGTCTCCCTGGAGGCTGAACAGCTACGTGGCAGCGCGTTAGGTTGAACTTTTCATTGGCAGGAATGCGGGCAGCTGGAGCAGGTAGAACCTCCAATCAGCTTTAAATGAGGCAGCTGGCATAAGTAGCGCAGCCCATGCTTGTCCTTGTGCTCGGCACGTCTTGGCTCAGATCCCAAAGCTGGACACTTGTCGGATGATGTTGTTTGACACGTGCTTGCCTTGAAAGGCAGTTTATCCAACTTCTCTCAGGACCGGAGCGCTATCGGGTTGCGCAGGCAGAGAACAGCGCAGTCGGGAAGGCCTTCATGCCTTGGGTGCATTTCTGAGTTTGTATCCCTACTGCGCACCTGTCAAAGGGCGCACTCCGACTTCGCTGCGAAGTCGGAGTGCGCACAGGTGAAAGCTGAATTCTCGCCGCCATACGGACTTCGCCCTGGACAGGGGGAGCAGTCCGACTTCGCTGTGAAGTCGGACTTCGCCCCAGCACTTAGTCATTTTTCCTGCCAGCCTGCCAGCCTGCTACAAGGTGCGCCCAGAAAGCAGGGCGCAGTCCGACTTCGCTGCGAAGTCGGACTTCGCCCAGAAAACTTGTTCTTCTGGCTGATCGCACTGCGCACTTTGTATTCCTGCTGCGCTCCAACTGGAGGGCGCACTCCGACTTCGCTGTGAAGTCGGATTGCGCCCTGACACTTAGCCATTTTTCAAGGCAACTGCTGTCAAATTTGAGATCTGACTGAGGGGCTCAAAAGAAAGAGGGAAGAATGAGAATGTAGGGAAGAGAGAGAAAGGGAGAGAAGAAGAAAGGGAAAGAGAGGAAGAGGGAAAAGGAAGAGCAGCACTCTTACAAAACTGAAAACATTGCACCCCGTGCAAAATGTGGCAACAAAGTAATCATGAAGAGAGAGCCAGCAACCAAGGTAAAGGAGAGAGAAACAAGCTTCAATGGATGCAAGCACCAACACTAATATTACATCCCACTAAATATTATTAGTGGAAGCATTATCCTCAAGTGTTCAACCCAAAAGGGTAACTCCTAATGTGCCAAAAGTAATGATAAAGGAAGAGCCACCAATCAAGGTAAAGGAGAGAGAAAAGAGCTCCAATGGATCCAACCGCCAACACTAATATGTAGTGGGATGTAAAGTAGAAGCAAAATCATCATCATCACCAACCATCCCATAAAGCCAACAAAGGATCTAATGATACTCCTAAGAAAATGGTTGGGACTATGGGGTCTTGGTTGAATAATCTTCATAAAGAAATGCTTTAAACAATGTCTAGAAACTAGAAATCCATAAACCTTAAGGAATAGATGAAAGTGAAACAAGGTTGTTATTTAAGACAAATGAATTTCTACAAACTCAAGGTTGCCAATCACATGAGTTCTCATTTGTAAAATAATTCATGTTGGAGACTGTTATAGCCTATTCGACCCTCGACATGTTGATAACTCTTGACAACCTTTCTTCTTTGTTATTTCTTTTCTCCCTTTTGTGCATTCCATTTTGTTGTTCGTAGTCATGCTTCTTGATCAAACATATAGTATTCATGGAGTATTCAAGTCACAAATAATCAAAGAATTCACTAAAACAGAACACATGATGAAATATTAAATCTACTCTATAGTAAATGAATGCAATTACGAAAAAATCTCACAACTATGAATTCAAACAATCAGTACATAATATTGAACCCTAGTTCAAAAGTACATCAGCAATCAATCTACTATACTCATAATCAACAACACATACATGGACAACGTTAACAGCATCAACTAGCAACCATCAACAACAACCCGCATTTACTACAATGAAGGCAATACATAGGGTTGCTTTAAAAAAGGAAACTGGAAAGTGCGATTTGCGCCCGTGATTGCAGTTCAACAAATGGATGGGGAGGTCTCTACTCTCCCCAGCCTCCGGATCTCGGGCCAATTCCCTTCTACTTTCTAACTAAGCTGAAAAACAATGAAAGAAACTAATCTAAAATGCAGAAAACAAATCTGATCTACTTTGTGTAAGAGAAAAGGGTGCAAGAGAAAAGAGATGTAAAATACGGCCAAAGCTGTAGCAAGGTTTAGTTTTGGTGCAATTGGCAGTTTGAGCAAGGACTGAAAAGAGAGCGACTAACAGTTGGGCAAAAATGCTACTTCAAAAATATATAGGTTTTGTGGATACAATAAAATTGTTCAAGATACGAACCCTACCTAGAAGCTCAGCAACATGGAACTTCATATCAGATAGTGTGCAATTGATCAAGAAACATATTAGATGGTTTGTCAATAAGGAGGATTATGCAACTTTTTGGTCTTATGCTTGGTTGAAGCCTTATCTATGTTGGCTCAGGCATGTTTTGCTTGTAAAGGTTCAAAGCTCATAATTTATATTAATGGGAACAACTCTAAATCATGGATTTTGATTAGCAACTTGGTTGAAGGAGAGGACCTTAAACAAAGAGTAAATGAGCTTCAAAGGATGCTTCAAGAGTTTTATTTGCGTATTTTTACACGAATGGAAGAATTGCTTTGGAACCTATCAAAAGACAATGGATACTCCGTCAAGTTAGGATATAACGATTTAGAGAAATCAGAATTTCCAACTCCTAAATATTTTTCATGGAAGAATGATTGGTCACTTGAGGCCCTTCCTAAGGCCTCAACATTCTTTTGGTTAACAGTCCAAAGGAAAATTCTAACAAGTATGAGAAGGATAAAGAAACATTAGATCATTTACTTCTTCATTGTCCCTTTATTTTCACCATTTGGGGTTTGCTTTTTCAAAGATATGAGAATATATTAGGTAGCTCTATCAATCTTGAAAGAGTCGACGAAATATTGGAGCATTGTTTCAAAGCTAAAGCATTATGCATTCTGTGGAGGATTGATCTAGCAATTTTTTGCTAGAATTTAAGGCTTGAAAGGAAATAGAATTTTAAAAACAAATCTCAAAATCATGCCCAAGTTTGGAATCGTATTATTGCCTCTCTTGCAAAATGTTCACTGACATGGTGTTCCTCGTAGGAAGTCTCAAGTACGGAAAAAGAGCTACTATCCTCATGGTTACAGGATTTAATATACATGGCAGGGCCATTTGCAACAATGGAGTTAACACATCGGATCTACTTTGGCCTATGGTAAAATGGAAATGTTCAGAAGTTCGGTTTATCAAAATTAATGTTGGTAGTGCTCTGTAAGGAAAACCAGAAAAGCTGGTGGAGCTGGTGTTTTTTGAAATAATTAAGACAAAATTCTCCTCGCTTATTCAAAATCATATGGAACTTCAACTATGCAAAGGCTAGGTCACATCTTACAGAATCAAAATTGTCATTAAAAATGAATGGAAATATATTTCAATTGAGGGGGATTCACAAGTTATTATTAACACTATCAAGAAAATAGAAGTGCGGATTGGATCAAAAATAACATTATTTCTGATGTCCATTAACTATTGTTGGAGGCATTATCTTGAAAAAGTCAGTATATCTATAGAAAAGAAAATTGGGTCGTAGATAATTCAACCAATTGTGGCATTAATCTTCCTTTTCGCGAAATTCAAATTTTAGAATGCAACTAGACAAGTGAGATTTATCTCTTAATGAAAATGATGTCAAGGAGTTGATTGCAAAAACATAATTGTTTGAAGAAAATGAAGAATATCTTTGATAAAAAGGCAGATGAAGAATATCTTTCATAAAAAGGCAAGCTAGATATGGTTTAACTGGCCTTATAGCAATACTTATTATTTATTTATAAAAAACTGACCTTATAGCAATGTAATGTGTTGTTACTTTGATGAACGTGGCCCCCAATTGAAGCCACACAGCTTATTTAAAAAATCATAAAAATAATAAATGAAATTTTTTATTTATAACATATGCATTCTTTGAGAGTCAAAATCAAAATTTGAATACCATGATTTAATTTTAAAATGATTAGTTTTTCTATAATTTTATATGAAAGTTAAAGAAAACATTTCACGCATAAACATATATTAATTTTCACTTTGCTCGACACTTAATTTATTGAAATTTTATATTATTTGAGGTGTGTTGTAATGGAAAATTTTGAGTTAAAACAATCTTTAAAATTCTAAATGTAAATTTAAATGCTATAGTTTAATTTTCAAACGATTATTAGTTTCAAAATTTAGTAAATTAAAAGAATTACTTCTATATTAATTTTTATTCTACTCTATGTTTAATTTACATGTGTTAAGTTAAGCATAAATGTTTTAAATTCATAGAATTTATAATAAACTTTACTTTGTTTTTCATCTATATTAAATAGTGATGAAAAAATAAAGGAAGCAATTATTAATTGGCTATATTGGATTGAGATGGGCCCCACATGTATTACATCATGTATTAGAATAGTTTGGCCATTATGCATGTATCGCTTGGCAAGATTCAAACCTAGGTTTCCTCCTTGAAAGTCGAGGAATTTAAACGGTTGAGCTAATGCCATTTGATTATTAAAGGGTGCCACATTATGACTATCCAAGAGGCCACCAATCCCAATGTGTTAATGCCATTTGATTATTAAAGTGCAAAATCATAAATATTTGTGTTCCAAGGGACACATCCCTCCCTTCCCCCCGGACCTTGTTTCATCATGCCCCATATTTCGGAGACGAGAGGGCGGGGCCAAAACATCCCCATTTTTAGGGACTCAGGACATGATCACCAAAACGTTTCTAGACGTACCTAGGCCATCCTCAAAATGAGGTGTCCCCAAGACGGCGTTCCAAGATGCTTGGGCATCTACAGCACGCATGCTCGTGCCTAAGCCACAAGTGGGACACTATCAAGGACGTCCTCAAGCCATCCCCAAGATAGTTAAACATCCTTGGTAGTGCTTAAAAAAAAAAAAGATTTTATTTATAAAAAATAAAACTTAGCCATAAAGATTGCCCAACATCCCTCAATCGAATCCAAGAAGAATCACGACGTGTGTGGGGGGTAGTGGCCCCTCTTGCTTTCTAACCTGTTCATGTGATGCTCTTATTATACAAGTTGTTTATTTCCTATGGCATATTCCTACAATGGAATTTCATTCCACATCAATACCTCTTCTATTTAGTGTAGTGTGTGCATGCGTTAATAATCCCACATTGATGCAGTTGTGGGACTTGATTGGTTTATAAGCCCCACCACTTGCTAAACTCTTTGCCAATGGGGTAGCAGGCTTAATGTGCAAGCCCTTGGTCTTGCTTATGTGGAATTCCTCATCACAAAACATATCTACAATACCCATAACAAGTATATCAAGCCTAGAAAAGGTTTAACTCATAACATCTTCCATTTATTGTTTTGCAAGTAGAGTAACTAATCCCAGACATGTCCTTTGATTATTTTCCCGTAGATTAGTTAATATACTTCATCTCTATTGCCTCATAGATAGAGACCTATAGTTGCTACGAACAATTTATACACGCACATGCTTTAACACTAAATCCATGTAAAGTCCAACACAACCTTATTCCAATTTACTACAATAGAGCACACACAGCCATTAACTTTTCCATAATCAAAGGAGATAATTCACCAAGTCTTTCATTCAAGCAATACCACACAAACTCACTTTTCACATGCCCTTGCAAACACACTGAGAGCTTGGTTTCACTTTTGTTTTGCTTATGTGATTGGAATTTGATCTATGGGTGAATTGAGAATCTTAATTGCCTACGGTTTTCAAATTTTATCATCACATGAATGATGGATGTTTGATTATATTTGATGTTCATTGTTTTCTATGCCTATATTATTCCTAATTCCTACATTCCTGTGCTTTTACATTATCTTATGTTACACAGTTATAATATCTGCTTATAATATCCAAATTGGGGCTTAAATATGTATTTTGATATATATCTATGTAAGTCGTCCCCTGGCCATCCTGGAGAGACGACCAACCTTCCCACCATCGCTGAACTTCTGTGGAACACAGGTAAAACTAAGTGATTTTGTTCAGCAAGAGTAGCATCCATAGCTTAATGTTCATCATCTCAAGCTACTACAGCTTTAACCTCTTGATCCAAAAGGAAGATCAATGATTACTTACACCCTATACAAGCATGCATCCAAAAGAAATAAAATGCAAGGAGGTGATTTTGTGGAATTGGGAATGTCTCCTTTGTGGAAAAATTCAAGCAGGAAAAGACAATATTATATTGCAAATTTTAACCCAACGTATGACCACAAGGAAAAAGCGTATATAGGCGCTGAAATCAAGTGGAAGGAAAAAATACTCATTGCTCAGATAAGGACTAGCTCTCATAGGCTTAGATGTGAAACAGGGAGATGGACAACGCCCAAAGAACAATGGGAAGAAAGGATATGTACTCTATGCAGCACAGGGGCAGTAGAGACAAAGGAACACTTCATCTATAAATGCTCGAGTTTTTCAGATATCCGTGACAAATACAAAGAAACACTTGGGAACGGGTTTATGGCAGATTTATTTGAAGACAGTAAAATAAAAAAAGTTGGGGAATTGCTAACACAAATCAGCAGGAGAAGGAACAACCTTCTCAAAGACATTAAAGATCATATGATATGATTTGAGTAATTGTACTTCCATATTTGAGGTCCCATAGACCATATTTGGGTCTCGCGGACTTAATTAAAATCTTTCATTCATTCATTCATAAGAGTAAGTGCCCATATTCTGCATGAAGGGCAGCCAAAGAGTTGAGAAGTGTGCAAAAGTTAGACAACGTTCTTTAAGGGCCCATTCTGAACTGGAGCAATTTGATGCTGACAGGCTCAAAGCAAAAGAGTTCAGCTTGGAAGCAATCCTTTTTCTTGAAGTGGACTATTGGACATTTTGAGTCCTTAAATTTAAAGTTGTCATTGATGTCAAGAAATGAAGTCATCATTAAATATCAAGGAATTTGTCAAGAAACAAGTTATCAAAGTTGTCATTGATATTCTGGAAGAAGCTTCTAATAAAGTCAAGATCAAAAGGAACAATGCAAAAGTTAAAGGCAAAGGGCTCCATAATATTTTTTAAGTATTATGTGGAAGCATAAGTTATAAGATTTTTCTTTAGAACCAATGGTGGCAAAAATAAAAGGTTTTTCTTTAAAACCAATGGTGGGATAAATTAAAAGGTTTTTCTTTAAAACCAATGGTGGCAAAAATTAAAAGGTTTTTCTTTAAAACCAATGGTGGCAAAAATAAAAGGTTTTTCTTTAAAACCAAAGGGTTTAAAGAATTAATTTATTAATTTCTTTGAGAGGACTTATTGAGCATATTGGACAAGTTCTGAGTGGACTTGTTGAGCAGATTGAGCAAGTTCTGAGTGGACTTGTTGAGCAGATTGAGCAAGTTCTGAGTGGACTTGTTAAGCAGATTTGAGCAAGTTCTGAGTGGACTTGTTGAGCAGATTTGAGCAAGTTCTGAGTGGACTTGTTGAGCAGATTTGAGCAAGTTCTGAGTGGACTTGTGGAGCAGAGTTTGGTGCAGATTTGAGGACAAGTTTGTGCCAGACCAGAGATAGAGATTGAGCAGATTTATGCTAGACCGAAGGACTGTGTTTAGTGCAAATTTGAGACAGAGCTTTGGAGGTGACAGCAGAGAGGACAGTGGTCTCCAGTGGATAGAGATCCATCAGCCAGGGCAGTGAGGACAGGTCTTCTGAACGGGGACAAGAGTCTTCAGTGGAGAGAGATCCACAAGCCAGTGCAGTGGAGGCAGTAGTCTTCTAGAGGATCACCAACCAAAGCAGAGGAGAAGGAGTTCTCCTGTGGATAGAGATCCACGAACTTGATTTAGGGGATCAGCATCTCCTTTGGACAGAGGTCCATAAACATTGTAATAGGGAAAGGATTCCCAAGAGATTGATTGAGAAAATCTTAGTGAAATATTTTCTCCGTGGAGTAGCCCACATTGGGTGAACCACGTAAATTGTGGTGTCTCTATTGTGTATGGTGTTTTGTGCATTGCTTTGATTACTGTTGTTGATATTGATCTATAAATTGCAAATATTGATTGGGAAAGAAAAGTAAAAAGTTGCTTTGAGGCAATTTTCTAAGCTGGAGTTGCTAAAATTTAAAAGCTATTGAGATCCAATATGCCTCGGACTTTATCATTTTGAAGCATCTCATACAAGTTAAATCGTCCTCCAGTTTTCATGTTGATTTTAGTGACTTAAAATATTTAAGCGCAAAATTTACAGTGTATCTGTATCCCATGTTAGTTCAGTTTTGCATGTCATGCATAATCATATCTATAATGGCTCATTTTTGACATTAAGCATTGTAGACTTCAATCTAATTTTGATCCCTTTAATTCATTTTTATCTGTAAACGTCTAAAAATATCTACTTTTTAAACTTTTAATTGGTCAGTTCCTTTGTCATTTCCTCATTTGTGGAGGGTTTGAGAACTCAAGTTTTCTAAGGCAATTTCATTTCAAAAACCATTCCCATTTCCAAGTTTAATGCAATTAAGGCCTTCTAGCTTGAGGATCCCCTTGGCGAACTAAGAATCCACATTCATCAACTGTATGTCAAGACTATCCATCATTCCTTGGAGAAAAAAGAAATTGTCCTGTTCTATCAGAAAAGAAAAAAAAATGAGGAGCACTTCATCTTTAGATACCCAATTTACCATGACATAAGACAGATTCTACTGCTTGTGGAGGGTCAATCGCAAAGTCTTCCAATATCTCTAACAAATATATCTTTGCACTTTTCCTTCTGGAGGCAACTGCTATCTGGCATAGGGCACTCTAGGGAAGCTCCAGACCCACTTGGTTGATTGCATCCTTCTATCAAACGGTTTCAGATACACAAGCCTTCAAGAATCCTTCAAGAAAGACAACTGTTAGTACCTAAAGTGGCAGATCTATTAAACAACACCCTACTTTGCAGATTAGGCAGCAGGACTCTGTTTGATCCGAAACTTGTGGCCAGGCATGCATCACCAGCTTCCTTTCTACCTCTATGAGAGGATCTAGAAGTGTCTCCCCTAACCCTAAACATTCTCCCCAGCCACCTGCATGTGACTCATTCTAGTAATGAGACTTGGGCACAATTCCATGTATTGAACATAGGAGGCGGCTATTAAACTTTTGAGGTAGTTGATAACTTGATATTATATTCAGAGAATCCTACCAAAGACACTTGCCACTTAGACAAAAATGGGCTGAAATTAAATAGTTAGCAGGTATCATTTACTTGGAATATATACTTCACTTTACTTTTTTTTTCTTTTCTTTTTTTAATATATTTAAGGATATATACTTCACTTTGTGAATCTTATTTAGTGATTGGAAGCCTCCATGTACTGACTGATATTTGCAATCTAACTTGTATACTTGTTCCAATTTTAAACAAAACTCCACTAAGCTCCTATAATATAAACTAGAACTCCACCAACAAGGGAGTTTGTTCTGATCCTTCCAAATGTAAGATTTCAATTTTGATCGCTCCCTCGTGTGATATTATAAACTCTTGAACTTTAAAGACAAATTCTTCACCACAAACAATACAACAATTACAAATAATAATAAAAAACGATATTTTATTGAGACATCACCGAATCATAAGAAAAATACTCCTATGGAGCGAAATGCAAGCAAAAAAATGACCAACGGTCAAAACAAGTTCATATTTATGTCTCCATTAATTCTTCATACAATTACTTTATCAATCTCACTGAACTAGGAACCTGTGACTGCCGAGCAAAAAGATATTGTCGGAAATCAAACTCCTTGAACGTATCGTCCAATGCCATTTGGCTCAAATATTTGCGTCCTGGATCCATTAATGCAGCTTGATCATCACCACTGTCCAACGCACCAAACTCCCTCTGCTTAATATTTTGAGCACTGACTGCAAAGCATCAACTACATATGAGATATGCAAGCATTTACCAAGTAAATCAACCATCATTCAATTTAATATAGCCAAAAGAACGGACACTTTGTTCCCAAGGTGACCTTATTGCTATCTAGTCTGTTCATAATCACCAAGAATAATGTAAAGCTCATTCCATCAAACTCTAACCAAAATATTTTGTCAGTCTGAAAAAAAATCAATGCTGCATTCATAAATTCTCTCTTGTAAAAACAATTATTCTCTGTATTTAGAATTACAACGACGAAACCTTAGATAAGATGTTGTGGTAGTATTGAGTACACATCATTGATCATTTAGAAAGTCAAAATTTCATGCTTAGGTTCTAAAAGTAATCTATAACTGCATTTCCAAGTATGAGAAAATCATTTTGAATTATCTCATCATTTTGCTCCCTCAAAAGATTCATAATTTTATACCATGCATATTAGAAGCTAACATTAGAATACAGTTCATTTGACAGAACAGGAATGTTGTAAGCATACATGTAAATTTTCAATGGACTTTCATTTATTTGTCAATATTTTCACCTCTTCTATCCACAATATTAGTGCATATTACATGTCTTTGGAGCATCTTATATGTGTAAAGGCTTCATTTCAATCTAAAAAGGAACGTGTTCTTAAAAATTCTAGGAATATTCAGCTTCAGGGGAATTCTTGGGATGCTATTCAAACAATATCAGAAAAGCATCAGAACAAAACCATCCATACACTTAGATGATATGAAAAAGGAAAACGAAAATCTCACTTCCATGTATCATAATTACCACAGAAATTACAGGTCTATGCACTCAAGCAAATATAACTAAACGTAAAAAGAAATTTGCGAAGAAGAGAAAACTCTTCATTCCAAGGAAACTGAAACCTTTGTATATAAATGATTACAGAAAATAGATTGTGGTTTCTTCTTTCTCCAAGGTAAGGACTATATTCTGGAATTTTTCTAACAGTGGTAGTTTGAGAGCAACTTGTATTATATTTTGTCCTCGTCATATAAAATCCAGGTCAAAGAATACAAATACACACACACACACCAGTGTTGAAAAAAGGAGCTGATACTCACACGAGTCGCAAGTATTTCAGGCTCTGCAATATCTATTAAAATATCACCTGAATCACAAATTTATCTCGTGTAAAAGGTTCCCCAAGTCTTACCTCTGTGTCCCCCAAATCAGTTTGAGTGATTAATGTTGTGCCCTGCGTACCCCAGATCTTGTGTAAACGGGGCTGATACTCACCCAAGTCTTATGTCTGCTTCCTCCAAATCAGTTTGTCATTCATGTTGTGCCTTGAGGACGGTTGGTGTTTCAATCTATGCATCCCTTCCTCCAGCTTCAATTTGTAATCCAATATCCATTTCCACTTTGTGTATGGTATTAGCATCTCCTTCTACGTCCATGGCTTCTAACAATCTCAGACTATGAAAAAAGGTAAAGATTTTTTAATTTTTTTATATATTTGTTAAGAGAGAACAATAGAATATGACAGAATCCTAGACAAATTGAAATTTTCTTAATACATAGGATTAGGATAGTCATAGATAAACTAAAATTTAGTTAATATATTTTAGTTTTTACTAATATTTTCAAATTATAATGTGTAATAAGATATATAATAAAAAAAAAATTCTAATAGATATTCTTTTTTATTAAATATTTAGTTAGATTTTAAAGTTTTAACTTATAACAAAATATATTATAAATATTGTAAAAAGAATATATATATATATATATGTGTGTGTGTGTGTGTGTGTGCGTGCGTGTGCGTGCGTGCGTGCGTGTGCGTGTGCATGTGCGCGCGCGTGTGTGAAACTTTTTATTCTTATTTTATCATAGATCTTTTCTTTTTATAATCAGTTATATGGGATTGAAACAGGCCCTACCCGTATTACATTGTGACCACATAGTGCTATTACAACAGGTTGGCAATTATAGTTAAAAACGTAGATTGGCTGTGATCAAACATTGTACGGATGTGATAAAATAATAAGTACATGAACAAGAATGGAAGAGGTCGGGAATTACAACCAACTTCTCAACTTCCTACAACCCTCGTAACCATAATATAATATGTTATCATGACGTAATGTTCACAATATTGCCCCCCTTATTACATAAATGCTGAATAAAAGTACATACAAGAAAAATTCTAAATTTTTCAAATTTTACAAGTACAAGAGAATTTGTCAAAATGTTTGCACGTTGCTCCATTGTTGGAAAAAAACTAGAGTTTTATGTTGTCTTCTTGAAAATGTTCACGAATGAAATAGCACTAAACCTCAATGTGTTTTGTGTGCTTATGAAAAATGGATTGCGAAAAATTCGAAATTCCTTGGTTGTTACAGCTTAGGATCATTCGTTGCTTTTTTCGGATGCTCATTCCTAACAAGATGTGACATAACCATATCGCCTCGTAGACAACTCCTCCTGTAGCACGATATTCAGCCTCGGTGGAAGAACGAGGAACAACATGTTGCTTCTTACTTCCCCAAGAAATCAGACTGGATCCCTAAAAATACATATCCAAAAGTGGATCTCCTGTCATTAGTAGACCCTACTTAGTCCACATCCACGAAACCTATCAAGGAAATTTGATCATTCTTCCTGTATTCTAGATAGTACTCAATCATACCACAGACATATGTTCCTTCCAATAACACACCTTTGATTCTTGCATCAACCGTGAAGGATAGCTAATAGCATAGCTGATATCTAGTCTGATGTATGTCATATAAATGAGACTCCCAATGAACTAGCAATAGAGAGTTCCATTCACCTATGGAGATAGATCGTTTCGAGATAGTTGCAACCTTGTCTCCATTAGAGTGGACATGGGCTTGAAATATGTCCTCCAAAACTTCTCGAGCAATGTCCTGGCATACTTCATTTGTGACATGAACACATGGTTCTCAATTTGCCACACCTCCAAGCCAAGACAATAATGCATTAGCCCAAGATCAATCATGTCAAATGAACACTTCAATGCTTTCTTGGTCTCTTTAATCAGCTTCACCAATCTCCTAGTGATGACTACGTTGTTGACATATACAATTATGATCACATCTTTTCCTTGCCTTTTAAAGTATAGGTTTGGATCATAAGGACTACGATGGAATCTATGTCGCATAAGATACTCATAGATCTTCACATAGCAAGATCTAGGAGCCTACTTCAGCCCATAGAGAGATTTCATGAGCCTGCGTAACTTTTTCTCCTCACCAGGTATGATGAATCCCTCTAGTTGTGTCATGTAGACATCTTTTCTAAGGTCACTATTGAGAAATGCACTTTTCATGTCCATTTGATGCAACTTCCATTCAAACTACGAAGCCATTATAATAACCATCTTAATGGTCTTGATCTTTGTTGTTGATGCAAAAGTTTCACCATATTCGATCCCTTCCTTCTATGCATAGCCCTTTGCAACAAGCCTTGCTTTGTATTTGTCGATGCTTCGTTAGCTTTGCTTTTGGTCATCAATACCCATATACAACCAATGGGTCTCTTTCCAGTTGAAAGATCAACAAGTTGCCACGTCTTGTTCTTCATCAATGCTTGATATTCGATGTTCA
Organism: Wollemia nobilis; assembly: GCA_028583015.1. NCBI lineage: Eukaryota > Viridiplantae > Streptophyta > Pinopsida > Araucariales > Araucariaceae > Wollemia > Wollemia nobilis. Next base: position 5,984,796 of record JAQPPZ010001028.1, read on the forward strand.
TGGCATTCTTCCACTCCTTTGCAAACCGATAAAAATTCATATGTTTGCACCACCATGCTCATCAAGGCTAGGTTGACCTCATTTTAAACTCTTAAGTTCTAGGTCCAAATTGGATGTTTGGAATCTAAGTTTGCACCACAAATCGTACTGAAATGCCACTTGGACCTACAAGTGGTACTCAAAGTGGATGGTCTTGGGTCATCAACACCATCATGATCATCTCCATCATCTTTATCCAAATGAACATCCTCTCTCTCAGAGGCTTCATCATCATCGTCATCAAACAAAAAAACATGTGCTTTGTAAACAGCACATGGCTTAGAAGAATATGTAAAATAATTCTTTTCATCAAACACCACATCTCGGCTGATATACAACTTCTTGGTGTCCAGATCCATGAGACGATATCCCTTTGACTCACTATTGTATCCAATGAAGATACATCGCTTGGATTTCTCCTCTAGCTTCATCTGCTTCTGCTTCGGAATATGCATGAATGCAATGCATCCAAGCATATAGAAATGTGACACAAAAAGTTTGTTACCTGTCATGCCTCTTTAGGTGTGACACCATTCGATGGAATTGTGGGTGTGCGGTTCAAAAATAAAATTATAGTGCGAACAGCTTCTGCCCAAAATGCTGGCTCCAAATTGGCATCACTCAACATGCATCTTACCATCTCTTGAATAGTACAATTTTGCCTATCCGCAACTCCATTTTGTTGAGGCGTGTAGGCAAGCATCACTATTGTTTGATGACATGTTACTTTAGGAAAGCAAAAAATGGATTACTAGTGTACTCCCCCCTTGATCTAATCAGAGTATACTAATGGGACGACCAACAATCTTCTCCACACGAGCTTTAAACTCCTGGAAATAGTGGAAAGCTTCATCCTTTGTTTTCAGAAATACACCCACATTCGTCATGCATGATCATCAACAAATAGTTGAAAATATCTACAACCACTAAAACTTAAATACATGGGTCTGCATAGATCGATATGCACGAGGTCAAGTGGACTAGCCACTCTTCGATTGCTTGAGCCAAATGGGACTCGATACTATTTTCCGACCAAACAACTCATACAAAGGTCACAAGGCTTCATAAAAGACAGAAGTCCATGTATCATATCATGATGTAGAAGTTACTACAAAGGGGCAAAACTGATATGTCCATATCGCCTATGCCATAGTGAGGCAGCTTCGTTCGCCTTGGCTACCAAAGCTTGGTTTGTCACACATTACAACTACAAGTTGAAACATCTTCCCTATGACAATAGCACAAGCAATGATCGTCGAACCTTTGGATTTCTCTCGAATGAGACTGTTTCTTTGAACGTGTTTCTAGAAATTCAACACACAAATTGTGATCAAGCAATTGATTCATAGAAAGTATGCTATTTGTGAGGTTGGGCAAGTAAAAAACTTGAGTTAGACAACAAGCATGTGCTCCAAGATGCAAATGAACATCACCAATACTAGCAACGATGTATGTCCAATTGTCGCCAAGAGTCACTTGCCCATAGTAAGATGAATGGTCAAGGCTCACAAACCATTCCTTCTGCCTTGTCATGTGTCTGGTAGCTCCTTAATCAACGTACCAAATTGCTCTAGATTTTGAAATAGCATCACAAGATTGAACAGAAAAAAATAGTCTTGTTCTTTTGTGTCACAATCAGCATCCTCAGCTACATTGTCATGTTGGCAATGAGGTGCATTCCTCTTTTGCCAATAAGAACTCTTACGCTTGCCTCCTAATGAATTCTTCAATTGATTCTTGGAAGAACCTTATGACAACAGATAATACTTGCACCTCCTTAAGTATGTGTCCTGGTTTCATAGATGAAACATATGACATTGGAACTTGAATAGTTCCTTTGTCCTAGATGTTGTTGTTTTTGCCCTTTGCCGTTTTGTTGGTTCTAATGCTTGTTAGGGGATCTGCCACCTTTCTTCAACTGCATCGACTTCTTGCTCTTTTGATGTATAAGCAAAGCACACTCATCTTTGGTTTTTGTTTCTCAAATTGCTTCCTCCTGCTGAAGCAAATTCACAAGAGTCAAAAGTAGGAATCTAATTAGTCACATTGAGAGTTGTTACCAAAACGTTGAACGCAAGTGACGTTGCACACAACACTATTGGAACAAGCACATCATCACTAATGGTTTCACCTAACACTTGTAGAGAGGCTCGCAATTCAGCAATCCATCATAGAAAGCCCTCTAGCTGCTCACCACTCTTCATCCTCAAACAATGCAATTTGCTTTGTATGTGTCGAATTTGGTTTTGGTTCTTGGATTCAAACATTGTATTGAGTGTCTCCCATGCATCCTTCACAGTTACTACATTATGAATGAGCACTTGGATCTCATCAATCACGCAAAACATTGTGATCAATCGGGCTTCTTGATCAAATTTATTGAACTTTCTTTAATAATCAAGGTCAACGACATATCTTTACACAGTGCCAGATACCACTCCCCACAAATCCTTGAATTCAAGGTGAATCTTTGATTTCATCTTCCAAGCGGAATACTTGTCACCTTTCGGCAATTGAGAAGTGGGCAGCAGCATCTTCAGGGTGTTAATAGCTATGGCAAATCTTCACAAAATTGGACAATTTCACATCCATTGGAACGGGCCTAAAAAGAGCTCTCCAAAGAGTATATATATGCCTATACTCGCAAAACAAATAATGCCTCGAATCATAAGAAAACAAGGCCTTTCCCTCCAATCAAAATCTCCACGGAATTCCCTCAAGGTTCTAATGCAGTAAAACAATAAAGTCGGGATTCCATTTCGATCTGCAATAAAGAAATAAAACAACCAAAAAGTTATTTATGGTTTCAAACAAGCCTCCCACAAAGCATGTGGGATAATTGGAGTTTGATTCAAACAAAAGAAGCACGCGTGCACCAAGGTCAAATTGTCAACAGTCCTCTTTAAAATTTCTTTGCGATTGGACAAAGTGTGCTCTCCTCACTCTTTTTCATCAAACAATGGCTTTAGCAAATGTTTCAACGTCCAATGCTTTTAAATGGCAACAAAGGCCTTCCCACCAAGCATGTGGGATAAACAAAAACATTTTCCCTCCAAAATGGATGAATACAACATGTATTATTAGACAATGACGTCAACTCTATGCACTTTGACCAATCAATACTCACTCCCAACCATCCATGTTTAATCAAACGGCTTTGGATTTCTTAGGGGGACGTTAGGGTTTAATTTGGATTGTAAAATGATTTTACACCAAATATTGGCGCCTCCTCATGTTTCAATTGGACAACACTCTCTCTTCATGCGCAACACATCCAATGAACAAGACGTTCTTTTTCAGCAAAACACCTTGTTCCTTGCCTTATCAATGTGGTGCCCTTCACATAGCAATTAGTGATGCTTCACATTAAATGTTTACGCCTTCACTCCTCTTTGCTAGACAACATTAAGCAACCTTGTTTCTAGACAGCCCAATCAACAGATAGCCTAGTCAAAGCAAGCTTCTTTTCTAGATGGTCCAGTCAACACAAATGTCTTCAGATGATCCTATTTTCAAAAGGCACCATGATTAGACAGCCCATTTAAGGCAATAGATGACCTATATATGGCTAGACAATTCTATTTGGATGGCCCTTCACGCAAATTAAATCTCGCTCCACTCTAGTGCAATTCCAACACAGACCAATGATAGCATAGTAGGAGAAGATAAATGCTCCAAACCTATAAGAAATTAGACCTTCTTGCCTCATCCAAATCTTTGATGCACTGCTTGAGACAACACGGTCTCTAGACCAAATGAGAACAAATCTATTTAGATAGCCTTCAACAATTTTGTGACAACAACTCCTCTGACACAAACAAAATGTATAATACAACTTGACGATACGTCAAACAACTTAACAACTTCTTGGACAGCTCTCCAACTCCAAACACTGGCAAGTCTTTTTTGAGATCAAACTGATTGCTTGCTCAAATCGATTAAACAAGGTCTCCTTGCATGAACTCAAAACACTTGCATCTGCACTCTTCTGGATTTGCTAAGGGAGCACGCATTCACAAACTTCGAGAGGTGTCTCCCACTCTCCAGTAACTGGGTCACTTTCACAACATCGAAGCTCTAATATCAACCTACTCTGATGCCAAATGTTAGAAACGCAGATTGGCTATGATCAAACTTTGCATTGATATGATAGAAGAATAAGTACATGCATGAACAAGAATGGAAGAGGTTGGGAGTTACAACCAACTTCTCAACTTCCCGTAACCCTTGTAACCGTAGTATAATATGTCATTATGATGTAATGTTCACAACAATTATGCATGCATCGCTTGGCAAGATTCAAACGTGGGCTTACTCCTTGAAAGTCAAGGAATTTTACCAATTGAGCTCATGCCATTTGATAAAATGTTAAATTTCACTAATGGGATTGAAACTTTGGTCTAGGATGTGAAACTTATTGCTCTTGACCAATTACCCCAAACCCCTTGGGCTATTTTATCATATATTTTATTACATGTTATAAATTGAATATGTAAGAAAATTCTATTTTCATTGTATATTATAAAATGAAAAGTACTTTGTTTTTTTTAATAAATAAGAATTTTATTATTAAAAATATAGAGTTTCATCATATAGTATATATTGTCTAGTTATTTTGATCTGGTTATATGTGATTGTAACAAGTCCCATGCATATTACATGAAGACAATGTTACCCCAGTATTTCAAGCAACCATATAGTTGTATTCTAACAAACCAGGTTATTATGACACCCATGGGATTTGAACCCATGTGCACTCCTTGTGAGCCAAACATCTTAAATGATCGCAATTATATTTCTATTGCCCGTTTTCAGCTTGTGATAGTTCAATTGAGCTGGCTTGGCAAGAACGTCTTTTAGATGAACGCTTGGATGATGTACATGTTGAAAAGATTAATAACATACACAAAGGTAATCCTTATTCCCACCATGATGGACATTTACCTTGATTTATTTTAGTCAAGTAGATTTCGAGAAAGATCCAATGTGAATAGTTATAAGATTTCTACGATAACATTTTGGATGACTTAAGTCTCAAGAGTGACTCAGCAAGCTGAAGAGTTATAGTTAACAAAGAAGAAGCCCAATTAAAAAATAAAAAGTAAAAAAGCCATGACAAATCAAAAGATGCGTAACATATTGAGATTTTCCTCGAAAGGGAATCTTTCATTCCCTGGAAAATTGACTTCGTTCAATAAGAAAAAATCCATCTCAAACTAAACATTTAAGTTTTAACCTATATATTCAATATCAAGAACTTTAGATATAAAACGTTCAAAAATTAATTCATCCAGGGTTTCTAGAACACAAAGAACCTGGTTGGACAGGGATGAGTATCAATTATATATATGTATACCCAGACAGCAAGGGGCATTCTTATCAGACACTGACCAGAATCCAAAACATTAAAATATAGCAAATATAGTAACAAAAGTCAACATGTTATTTTCCTTTTCTTTAACGGATAAATGAAAGTCTTTCTGTTCCCTATTAGGTCAAATGAAAAGGGTCAACATAGGATCTAATGATGCTCAGAGGAGAATTCCAAGGACTAAGGGGGCTTGGTTGTAAAATCTTGGTTAGGACATGGAGTTCAACTCCTCAAGACTCTTTTACCATCCATGGTTATGAAACCAATAGAAGAAGACAGGAAATTAGAAAGTTGCGTCTATCTGCAACTCCTGGGTACATGAGAGGTGGTCCAAGAAAAAGAAAGAAACAAAGTTGTAGTAGCTATATCTTATGCAAACAAGGGCACATAGATCTGTCATTAACATTCAGGATAGTTGTAGCTTCAAATGAATGCTTGTTATTCTCAACAATATAGACAAAGTGAAAGAACAAGGTGGTTAGTCAATAGTAGTCAATCTATCCTGTAACAACTAACATTGAAGAGTGATCCCTTCCCAAAAGTACATATCTAAGCCTCTTTGGCCAGGATAACTGAAAAATGTGGAAGCAATCCACCTTGGTCTGCTCCCTAAAATTTTGTAATATATATGACACCTGAAGATGAAATGTTCTTTAGTTTCCACCTCCCAAAGAGAGGAATATGATAGATTGTCTCCACTCTTAACTGATGTGAGCTCGTAGAAATAGCATTTAAACTCATAGAACCAATTTTCAAGTTAGAGCTCAATCAGTTCATACTAGTGAATAGAATGATTTTGTCTTTGCACTCATTGGAAAACTCTTAGGACTTGGCACAAACCTTATCATGACAGAGGAAGAACCAAATTAACCCCTTCTTTGTTATTATAATAGTAGAGAATCAGAGATATTCCTATGAGAACGAAGTTTTATTTTATTTTTTTTGAAGTAATGCGAAGTAAAACTGGGGGCCACCCTCCTCGGGGGCATAACGGGGGCCACCCTCCCCGTGATTTGGACTTCAACATCTTGAATGAGAGTCGAATGACATACCACTGGGGTGTCCTAACAGGGACGAGGACAAAGTTTTGTTACATGTTTCTTGTTGTAGACTACCATACACAAGGATTTAAATTTGCTAAAATCAATTCACGTTGAATCAAAAAGCACAAACCTGTTTCTAAGTAGCAATGTCCCAACTCATCATATTCGCGCAATGCGTCATCATAGAGATGTGACATCTCAAACATAAATGCCAAGCTCTCCTGCATGCATTAGTGAAGGTGTAGTTATGCCAGAAGGCAGGAGCACAAAAGTATTCTTGAGCACTTGGCTTCAAGTTTCTTATACAATTTACACAGGAATTTTTCTCAACTTACATTATTGATTACCTGCCATTGCTTGTTAAATACCAGACAACCTTATAGGAAAAGCATAAACAGGAACAACTGCATACCTTGAGAATGAAGAAATTGCAAAAGTTCCACACTGGCATAAATCTGTTTTCACTCTGCTTACGAATTTCCTCTTCATAAAACTGAACACGTTTATCCAATGTATTTCTGATGGATTCTACCATCTTAACTTCAACATCTTCCCAAAAAGCTGCATCAGCCGCATGTACATCTAACTTGCAACACCTGTACAGGAAGAATACATGTGCAAACATATTATTGAGTCTAAGGAAGAGAAAAATCAATTAAACATCAAAATAAGAAAACAATTGATTTTAATTGAGAATTTTGAGCAGTGATTGCCCTTTGAATTTCTCTCACTTGATAACTTATTAGCAACCCCTTCTAACAAATAATAAATACACACACTGAACTATAATATAGTTCTTATAATAGTCAAGATAGATCTTTATAACTAAATATAAGAACTAGCTTAATTTCAGCATTAACTGATACCCATGTTTGGTAGTCAACATTTTCATTCCATTAAGCTAAGAAATGCAGACAGCTTAATATGACTAATTACATGCTTAATGTTTATTACTAACAAGCAAATTGTAATACAAATTTGAATGACAAAACTTATCAATCACCTTAGTAAGCAATTGCTCAATGGGAGACCTATTCAGGTAGGAACTTTTTCTCAATCAACCAAAATAGAGATTCGTGTTGAATAGCATGGTCAGACATCCACTGAACACAAATTCATTTGGAAGCCGCTATAAACCTACAAATATAATCAAGTCAGTCCGAAAAGGGGTTGAGATAGTGTAAACCTTCACTTGAGGCCACGACAGACTTTGTATTGTGATCATTGTATTTGCCCTAAATGCCTATGTGCACCTTTTAAGGTGACCTTTAGTATTATTATCTTAACATCCAATAGTTAGCCTCAATGATTGATTGGGAGAGTTGTACTTAAGGGTTGGTATTTATACCCCCACTTGTGCAACCATTTATTCATTGGTTGGTGATCATTCCTTATTCATCAATGAGAGATTCTTGGTGTCTACGGACACCACCTATATTCGTGTTCTTCTCTATGAATGTTATGTTCTTTCTACACTGAGTAATTTGTTTGATTTTTATTCCTGAATATATTGCCTATTCCAAAATGATATCAGAGTGGATGTAAATATCCATTAATCAACCTAGAAGTTCAATTCTTGACCTGTTGCAACAGCGATTCCAAAGGAGTTGTGTTTTCCAAAGTAAGAGCTTTGGAACAAGGTTTTGGACTGGCATTGTCTTCTTAGGGTTTTCTTAAAAAACCCTAATTTGAGCATTTAAAGCTTGGATCACAACTATCTATGTGTTGCTTCAAAGAACTTCCATAGTCCAAGAGGCGGGTACAAACAAGTATTCACCAACAGGTTCTTTCCCTCTCATCATTTAATATTCAATTCATTTATTCCTCCCCCCCCCCTTGCAATGGTGTGCTCTAGTGAAGTGGTATCTCTCAAAGGAACGACTATGTAGCAAGGGCATGGATTGGCTTTTTTAGGTTTTATAAAAATCCTAACTTGTCTTTTAGAAATTTTTTAAAAAATCCATATCCTTCATTCTTTTGAATTCTTTGTCGCAAAAGTACTTCAAATAAGTGGGCCAAGTATTCAACATCCATTGGATTGAAAATGTTGAACACTAAGTGACCATCCGTACTTGCCAACAGATTTTTGGGCAGAATGCAATACACTATCAGGAAATCCAAGTTTTAAGTCCAAAGAAGAGTTGTTTGCAGGTTGCCTCAGCTCAAAAAAAGCTCAAATAAAGGGCAGTTGAACTATGCTTCATTCTTCAGCGAAGTGCTGTACAGGACAAACCATGAGAATTGTGCAAGGTCAGCACTTTTCTAATCCTTGCAGAAAAATAGAGAGTGTCTCAGTTTGGCATTTTGTCGAAGTTCCAAGGCCTCAACTTCAGGGTTGAAAGTTTGTTCAAGTGGTTTGTCGCACAAATTGAAGACAAAGAAAGTTGCATTTCTTATTAGCAAACTACCTTGTTCATTGTTGTCGTTTGTGTAGAATTTAGTGCTTCTCACCCATCCTGGTGGACCTTGGTTGCTAACATGGTTCTCCCTATAGTTGATGTGGCACCTAGGTGGATGAAAAAATTAATAAACTTTTTATATTTGTATTCAGCTAAGGCCAATCAAAAGTTGCATTTTCTCAGCATTTGATTCGGTCATTTGTATAGGTGGCATTCTCTGATTGGTGAAAGGATATAGTTCAATATGATAGCTAAGTCATGCCAAGTTGCACTTTAAGAAAAATTGGAAGGAATTTTAAGAAAATTGATTTTTTTCAAAAATGTCACTCTAGGGTTGCTTTAGAGGATAGGCTTCTGAAGTCCATATCTTCACCATACAAAAGCATTCTGGGCTTTTTTTTCCAAATTGCACAGATTTTTAAGCACTTCACATCAACACTAGTCTTGCAGTCCTGTTTTGTTGTATGGAAGATGAAATTGTGTAGGAATCAAATGGAACAGATGGCTGCCTTCTTCTTGCACTCCACTAGTTTTGGAAGAAGCCGAAAAATCATATATTTGAGAGGTTACCTAACTAATATTTAAAGAAAATGAAGAAGCTTTCAACTTCAATTTTGGTGTAGAAGCTTGTCAAGGAAATGTCAGAGAAGATAGTTCGTGAGTTTTGCAAAGAGGGGCACAAAGGACTATTTTGTCTTGCACAAATTCGACAGCTTAAGGATATATAGCTCAAAATTTTGGGTGAAGTGCTTCTTGAAACTTCTCGTGATGGCAGTACCTCACATAGCATGCATGTGGCTGTGCACCCTCAGTATATTGGTCATCATCTTTTTAGGAGTGGATTGTTGATTCTGGAGCCATAAGGAATACGATCAAGCATCTCCATCTTCTTTCTACCTACAGTTACCAGCATAACAAAGAGAGTTTTCAGTGGTGATGACTCATCCTTGCGAGTTTCAGATTGTGGAGCTGTGACTATTGGCTCCAACTATGGAGAAGTTCTTCATGTTCTAGTGTTGGCCCCAATCTTCTCCCTATTTATTGCATTAGTCATACTAACAAAATGGTGGAATTTGGCTAGACAGATGGGCAGTTAAATACATTGATGATGAATTCAGGATAATTGTTCCAAGATATTGTGATGAGACAGATCAGATGTACAAACTTGGTGAGGTTTCTTCTTCATCTCCTTCCAATAGAAAATAATTCATTGCTACAGTGGTCAAGGCCGATGACATCAATGATCGGTGGCACTAGCAGTCAGGGCACACCCTAGTGGGGTGTGAGGAATGTATTTTCAGAAAACATCATCATAAGTCCTTTCTAAGGGGAAAATTTGTTGTTCCTCTCAAGAAGATTGTTCATAGTGACATTTGTGGGCCTATGGCAGATTGTTCTCTCAGGGAATAAGTATTTTCTCACTGTTTTTTATGATTTTTCCAAGTTCTTGTGGATTTATACCATCAAACTCAAAGATGAAGCCTTTGCAAAGTTCAAGTTTTATAGGGAATTCACAAAGAATAAAAGTGGGAAGCAGATCAAATGCCAAAGGGCTGATGGAGATAGAGAGTTCACTAGTAATGACTTTGAGGATTTAATTGCATCTCATGTCATTACTTTGCAATGGACCATTCACTACACTCCATGGTAGAATGGATTAGCGGAGCAGGAAAAAAAGTCATTTGAGAGATGGCTTGTTGCATGTTGCACCCAAGCAAATGGAAGTCAAGTTTTAAGGCGAAGCAATGACTTGTGCAACATACATCTTCAATAAGACATTGACCATTGCGATCAAAGGTATGACTCATAATGAACAATGAATAAAGGAAAAGCCTTTTGTTTCGCATCTTCATATTTTTGGGTCAATGGTATGGGCTTACATTTCAAAAAAGAAGTCGAACAAACTTTAAGCAAAGACTCATCGGTGCATTCATGTAGGGTATAATGAGTAGTCTATGGCTTATCTCCTTTTATGACAACCCACAATGTCATCATTTATCGTGATGTGGATTTTGAAGAGATTCCTTCTTTAGGTGCTTTTAATTGACTCCCTACTCTTCTTGCATATTCTCCTCCGTCTTCCTTTTGTTGGATATATGCATTTATACTTCTTATGAGTACAGTCCTACTCTATCTATGGATCTTAGTGAGTGGTTCCTCCTACTTTGGTGTTTTCTTCTCCCTCTTCAAATTTCTTTTTGAAAGAGTGCGATCCTCCTATATCATGTGCTACTATATTGAATGTCTCTTCAAATTCTGATTGTGTACTAATTTCTTCAGTGCATGATGCCTTTCTACCAATTAAGCCTCCTCCTACAGATTGTCCCATGACCAAGTGGACCCAAACTCTTCTTTAGGATGAAAAGTTTGTTCTTCAGCACAAGCGACTTTGAATCACCCTCCTCTTTAGGCCTTGCTCTTTAAGGTGGGTGATTATGGAGATCCTCTCACTTACTCTCAAGACAAGGGATGTCTCTAGTGGAAAGATGCAATGTAGGCAAAGTATAATTCTCATATAAAGAATCAAACTTAAGAGTTGGTTCATTTGCCCAAAGGCAATAATATTGTTGGTTGTAAATGGGTCTAAAGACCAAGTTTGGTGTTGATGGTTAGATAGAGAAGTGCAAGGAACACATTGTTGCTAACAAATTTTCTCAAAAGAGGGACGATGATTCTTCAGAGAATTTTGCTCTTATGGCTTGTACAAACTCCATTGGCATGGTCCTCTCCATTGCTGCTTCGAATCGGTGCAAAGTTCATCAAATAGATGTGAAGAGTGCCTTTCTCCAATAGCAACCTATAGAAGGATATCTGTATGCGGCAACCCCTTGGATTTGTTTTAGATGGACCTACAGTATGCTAGCTCAAGAAGTCATTGCACAGATTTAAGCAATCGCCTCGTGCTTCGTATGAGGCATTCGTTTATTCTTTCTCAATTGTGGTTTCAATTGATGAGAGATACAACATGATGTTTACATCAAACATCATAACAACCAAATTCTTATTCGCATTATACGTTGATGATATGCTTATCACAGGGAGCTTGACCTTTATGACTCAAGAGATGAAGCTAAGTCTTTAGGAGTCCTTTAAGATGACTAATTTAGTTATTCTACATTTCTTCTTGGAATTCAAATTGAGTATTTGTCCTATAGGATTTCTTTGTCATAGCCTCAATATGCCTTGGACCTTTTGCAACATTTTAGGATGGAGGATTGGAAGCCAACTCACACCCCTTTTGCATCTGGGTTGAACTTTCAAATTGGATGCTCCACTCCATTGGTTGATGCTACTCTCTATTAGTCTCTAGTAGAAGGTCTATTGTAACTCTGTCACACTTGACTAGACATTGCCTTCGCTGGAAATTATTGTTCTAGGTATGTGCAAGCACCCTATGTGAATCACATGACGATGGCCGAATTGATTATGTGCTACATCAAAGATACTTGTTAGGTGGACATTCATTATTCTGTCGAAGCTCCTCTTGAGTTATAGGGATTTTTTGATGCAAATAGGGCTGGTAATCTTACAAGTGTAGATCCGATACTAGTTTTGTTTTTTTTCCCTCTTGGATTTGTTCGCATCTCTTGTTCTCAACAACAGCCTACCATTTCTCAATCTTCCACGAAGGCTGAATAATTTAGTGTTAATAAGGCTGCCAAACATATTCAGTGGATGTTATTGATTTTTGACCAAATTGGGCTTCCTCATAAAATTCCTATCACATTTTTTTGTGACAACTAGAGTACAATCTTGTTCATAATTTAATTTTGCATTACCGAACTAAGCATGTTGAGGTATCAATACATTACATTTTTCAACTTCACTTGTGTGGGATGGTTTAGTTGATGTACGTGCCTTCAACGAATCAAATAGAAAACATCTTTACCAAGGCCACGCCTGAGGCAACATTCATCAAATTGCTAGATTGTCTTAGTGCAGGAGAGCATCCCTTAAGAGGGGATGACTCATAGAGGTCTCTCTCTCTCTGTCCCCATTTAGCTTACGAGTGGACAATGAGACTGTGTTAATCTTCACTTGAGGCCATGACCGACTTTGTTTTGCTATCATTATAGGCACATGTGCAGCTTGCAAATTGACATTTTGTGCTAATATATTATTATCCAATGGTCAGCCTTAATGATTGACATCGTCAAAGCTTTATTACGGATTATTCTTGTCCAATCATTTCTTCTTCAGTTGGAGATTATTCGATTATTGATGTCCAAGGACTTTCTATATTCATTTTCTTGTCTATTGAGTGTCATGTTCTTTCTCTATGAGTAATGTGTTTGAGTCCCTTTGCTCATATATATATTACATATTCCATATAGATACATACATGGATAGTATAGATTCCTCTCCATATATAGATACATACATGGATAGTATAGATCTCTCTCTCTCTCTCTCTCTCTCTCTCTCTCTCTCTCTCTATATATATATATATATATATATATATGAATATGTGTGTGTGTAAGAGAGAGAGAGGACTTTTATACTATATTACGTAATCAAACATATTCACCAATTACGAGGATTTCTATGACAAGAATGAACCTTTAATACTCCTCATCATTCCTTTGCTCTTTCCTGCAACCTAGTTATGGGTCTTACACTATTTTTATCATCATATATGCAATATTATATAATCAGGTTTCTCCATCCAAGAGCATTGTATTATCTAAAGCACTTCACCATGTTCTACTTGTTTATTTACTTTCAATATTTGTTTTTCTTATAGCGCATATTAATGAATAAGATTAGTGTTGTGAATACTAAAAAAGAGGTGAAGTATATGACATAATGTTGAGCAAAAAATTAGATGAGAAAAGACAAGATGATTCTTTTAAAGACGGCAGATGACCAAAGTAAGCTAATGGGACTCATTGAGAAGAAACTATTACAATCCAATGTAGTACAACAAAATAGAGTATGTTGGAAACATAGACTAAGCTAAACTATAGTAAACTACCCTAACGTGGATCAAGTGGCATTAGCTCAAACAGTTAAATTCCTCCATTATTAAGGAGGAAACGCAAGTTCTAACTTGAAAAACAATACATGCAAAATTGTCAAGCTATTGTGATACCATTATGTGGTCATGATGTAATACGGGTGGGGCCTATATCAATCCCATATAACCAATGAAAAAACTACACTAGAGCAAACGGAACAACATGAGGTCATAGCCTTGAAAGGTGGGGAGGGTGGAACTCAATACATGGTAGAATGTAAAGTAGAAGTTGAGTTACCATTCTCAACAATTACACAAAAAGAGAGCCAATGTAGGATCTAATTATGCTCTCAGAAGAGAGGCCAGGGCTGATCTAAAACATAGAATTTCGAGTTAAGAAAGATCAAGAAAGAGAGCAATTCAGAAATAACAAACTATAACAAACCAAAACACAAAAATATATTAGCAAAATAGCATAATGAATTTATTGCTCCTAAAATAGAGTACAGAGTAATCAATCTATGACAAGAGGTGTGAGCCTATAACATTGCATCCATTACTCATGCTTTTTACAGTTAGGAGTGCATCTCTCTTTATACAATAATTGGTGTGTTGGAAATCCATCGTATTGAATATGGAAGGTCACCCATATAGAAATCTCGTGGTTCACCTTCCATAAGTTTAAAGGTCACCCATATGGAAATGTGATGATCCAGCTTACTTAAGTTACAAAGTGCATATTAAATGAAAATTACATACATACGACTTCTCTCTATGTTTTGTCTTCTACTAATGTGTCAACATGGCTAGAGATGCATTTTGGCTACAAAAATCTAAAAATATAAAATTACTATTTTTTGATGTGTCCACAAAGTTGTTGGAAACTCTATTTACAATAGAGTTGCAGGTTGAAATTGTTATTCTCCGTCTAATATTTCTACGCTTCTTGAATTGATCAAAACGAAGCCCAGAGCACAACGTTATGCCCCTCACAATGTGGTTAGGATTAAAAACATAGATTTTCAGGCATAAAGCCATGCCCCGAAAAGGTCACATGCTTGGATGATTCATCCCCCTTGAAAACCAACTTATGACATCGGGTGCATAAATTGTTTCTTTATTTAAATTTTTGCAAGCCATTCCCATTGGTGACCAAGTTGTCCTGCCTTGACCACTCTATATGTCTGAATGGACTGCCTTTTGGTGGTCTTAGTCTATGTATCAACAATTTGATATTCCTACACTAGTGCTAAACTATCTAGATTGAGCTCTTCAATGTCCAACTATTATGTTACCACATAAGTCTCCAACAGAGGTGGGTGATACAACTTGAGAAGTTCAACATTGAAGATTGGATGCAAGCCAAGAAAAAATGGAAGATTCAATTCAAAGGCATTCTCTCCCACCTTCTTGGTGATGGTGTATGGTCCATAGCAAAGAGGTCTAATCTTCCTATGGGTTCTTGCAAGTTTCTTTTTCTGAAAACATAACCATACCTTATCTCCAACCTTGAATTGATGTGGGACCCAATGTTGGTCATGGCATTGCTTGTATTTTTTATCTCTTTTGCAAGAGGTCATGGACCCGTTTTGGATATGTTCCCACAAACCTTGTTGCCTTTTCTACTTCTTTCTGTCCATGAGTACCCCATGGCTTGCACAGAAAGAGCTACATCAGTGGGTGCCAAGGGTTCGAACCCAAAATAGAGTTGTGCATGGATGCTCGACTATATCCATGCTAAATGTAGGGGAGGATCTCATCCCGTGTGCATGGATGCTTGGAATTGTACATTTGAAGAAGATGTACAATCAATCAATTCACAACTTTTTGTCCAGCAATTAGTCTAAGCATGGAAGGTTGTGGACATGGTCAACTTGGTGTTTAGCATGCTCCATAGGATGGACGAGAAAATGCTCAGAAATCTGCTATCCTTGTCAAATAAAATGGACTTTGGCAACCCAAAGTTGAGCCACACATGACTAAAATAGAGCTTAGCAATCTCTTCAACTAAAATGAATTTATTGCCAAGAATCGTGATAGCCATTTTTGAAAAATGATAAACTACTACAAAAACACAATCATTACCATGCTTAGATGTGGGCAAACCTAAGAGGAAATCCATGGAGACAAATTCCTGAGGCTTGGATGGAACTAGCAATGGTGTCTAAGTCCCTGCTTCTTGTTGGTTGGTTTAGCAACAGCATAGGAGGTACATGACTCGATGTACCTCTCAACGTCATTTCTCATTTTGGGCCAATAGAATTACTTTTCAAGAACTACAAGATTTTTTTCCACCCCAAAGTGACATGCTACTTTGTTGAAGCATGCTTCCCAAATCATCTTTGAGCCCTCACTAGCCAAAACACAAATATGTCCCATGTGAATATTGCAAATAAAAATCAAAAACATGCTTACCCACACAAATGGCTTGGTATGCATCTACAAAATCAGAATCTATTGTAGCATAGTGGTGGTATTCTACATTGGAGGAACAATTAGGAATAATAGTTAAACTGCTCAACAACCTTACAGGATGTAGCCCAAACGGCCTACATTATCTCCACTTTGTCAGTCAGACGACCCAATCTGAGGTCCAGACGGCCTAGCACAACAATCAGACGGCTTGCCCTTCAAGTTAGACAGCCCAGGCCTGCATGGGATGGACTGGCACTAGTCCAAACGGCCCTGTATGGATAGAGTACGACAACTAGAATAAAATAGAAACAATCTGGAAATTATATCTAAAGCACTAACAGTAAATATGAACACATGCAGTACCCCAAATATGGGGAAAGAATAAGTACCAGAATGGCAAAACCTGGAAGGAGGGAGAATTTGCACACAAGGAGATTGAAGGCCTCAGTGTTTCATGATTAGGAATTTTTCGAATCATTGTGTATGTGCGAAGGTGGAGATAGGACAAACATAACAATGGAGATTAGCAAAATGAGATGGTAGAGCTGCAAGAATTTGCAATTGCCACTCGAAATGAAGACCTTTCGAATGCAGTTCCAAGAGAATATGCGGTATACGAGGAAAAAAAAACTGATGGTTTTGTCTTATTGCAGTTCTAAGGAGTCCTCCTCTGATATGTCATTTAGTGATTTGGTGTAGCATAACTATTTTGTGCATTTTTTGTCTATTCTCTAATTGGGCATTTAGCATTCATGGGATTATAGGCATGTATATCTAGAGGCACTTCCAGGTTGCGGCCCATGTATGGAAGGCCCCACGACTATGTAATCTGGTTTCTATTTAATAAAATTTAGTCTTTTTTCACCCAAAACAAAAAATATAAACGCATGAAAACAACATACAAATAACAATGGCTAAATGATGAATTGATATTAACAAGATACAACATTACATATTTATTTGTAAAGATGCACTTCCAGCATCATCTTTGCGTACAAGTTCTCCAATGAACATATCCTCTGCAAAATGTATAGAATACAACCAATCCACTATCTCCTCTATGTGCAGACTCCTCTCTTGCATATGCAATATCTCCCATGTGTTTATTGGCGACTACCAACCCCGACATCTCACCTTTCTCATTACATTTGTCTTGCATTTCATTTCATCTCCTAACTACAAGACAAACTACATGACAACTAACCACTTATAACTTATCTACACATGACTATTACTTAACTCATCATTACATTATTGCATGAAATATTACAACATTATCAAACTTTATCAAAACTATGTCAAAACTTCAATGTGCACATACTTGACTTCCAACGCACATATTTTATTTCTTTGGTTGAGGTGGCAAGTTAGAACTAGCGCCTACATCTACCCTCCCCTCTAGATTGGTCAACATCCTCGTTGACAACTACTGCTGCTCTTGGGGATTCTTACTTTGTTGAGGATTAGGTGTTGGAACAAGTATTCCTCCCAGTTCCTAAATTTGCAGCTTCAAGGCTTCATTTTCTCCTTTTAGTCCTTCTTGCATAGGCCTGGTAACAAGCCCACTAGAAGCCAAAATGATGTGAATTTTACTTGACTTTTGCCAACCTAACCTTTAAGTCAGCTTCCCTCTTTGATGCTTCAAATTCCTTCTTTGCAGCTATTGCGTATTGCTAAATGCTCAACACGCTCAATGATCAATTGATCCTTGTGACCAATCTCCTACATCTTCGCTTCCAAAGTTTGCTCCCTCACTACACACTTTGATTTCAGTTGTCCTATCAATTGATGTTATTGTTCCTACACTTGCCTCATGCTCTTCATCTCCTTCCTTAATGTTGTCAGTTCTACTTCAACATCCTGTTGCACTTGCCAAAGTTGTCCTTCCACCATCTGCAATTGGTTAGCATGTTCTTCCTCTTCAACTTCAAGCTACAAACCATCTACTAAAATGTCTCTAGCCATGTTGCTAACCACTGAATCAAGTATGCCAAGAAATGCATTCTTGCATATAGCTTATCCAACTCAGGTGCCAACTTCACATTCTTGAGACCTGGAAATTTAAGATAAGGTGCCATATTCCCTTCATAAACAAATATTTGTGGTGATTGCCAATACAAAACCCGAGTTCCTTTTGGCAATTTCCTGAGTTCCAACATCAAATGGATAATGCTACTGCCAACTCCTAGCTCCCATGGCTATATTTGATGGATCTCTACAAATTTTTTCATACACTCACCATCCTAAGCCCAACTCACCAATTTGCTCAACTCCACTTCCATCCTTAGTTGCCACAATCGCCAATCCCCAACACAACCTACTTGGAACTCGCTCCAGACTCACCTTCTCAAAGAATGTGTCAATCTACTCATTAATAGTTTCGCTATGAAATAGTGATCTCCTCTAATTTGGCACTTCTATCATGAAATGTGCACTTGTTTCGCCATCCTCCAGCTCCATGTCCATATCACCCTCGTTGGTTGTCTCCTCAACATCCTCTCCATTGAAACTTGTCGAGTTGATCTTTTGTCTGGTGGCCTTGCCCTCCTCAATTTATGGAACACTCCCTCCTACATCAGTGTTCTTTTCGGTTGTGTCCACCGTCACCCTACCTTTATCAAGTTCTTCAGACAGTTGACTACTTTGACCTTTCTACCACAAATGACATTTTCATGCAAGTTGTTTCCCCTTTTCTCTTTTCTCTCCCGACACAGATGATGTTGGTGACGTAGTCTATGTAGTTGCAGATGTCAACTCGATTGGTGGTCCCTCATCCAATGAAGGTGAACCACATCTCTCTACTGCATCCACACACTGCCTCAATAGTGTTGTGGCATAGCTCTCCAACATATCCACATTGTCAACATGCATTGAAGCATCACCAATGAGGTCTCCTTGTACTTCGTCCAATGGTGGTGATGCCTCCACCACATCCACTGCAGTTTGAACATCATCATCCACATCTACAATTACAAGTGTATTTTAGACCTATTGTTGCACAGTTCTCTCAAACTATAGTGCTACCCTTGCACATCAAACATTTTGTGCAACAAATACATCTCGTTTTGGTTGCTTTCCTCCACTAACAGCCTCCTTCGAAGCATCTTTTTTGGTACCCACAATGGCACTTGTAGTGTCTCCTCGCACAATCTAACTTCCTGATTGTGTTGGAGTTTCCACATGCACTACATCTTTGACACTCTTTGCAATTGAGATTGTTGACCCACCACCATCCTCTACGAATCACCACCATCTGTCCTCTCTGTGGCATGTTGTGGGGGTCCTAGATAAAACACTTTAGCACCATGATTTATTGGTTGTTGTTGTCGGGGCTACGGTTGTTGTTGCACTACTCCAACTGTCTTCACTTCTTCTCTTTCCTGAATGGTTCCTCGACACTATTCAGTTTCTCCTCAGCTCCATCAAACTCTTCACTCTCCAAGGCATCCATCTCATTCTCCTCGTCATATGATGCCTCTTGTGCTTTCCTCTTCTTCCATTTACTCTTCTTCGTACCTGAAGCTACCTTCGTTGTCCCTACTTCCATCTATGGGGCAACATGCCCCCAACAAAAAATGGTAGGCATACATTCTAAAATGGTATGAGGGAGATTCATTCCTAAAAATTGAATCTTCTCATGTGACGATGCATTCAAAATCAAAACAATGGCATGGAAATCCATCAAAAAATTCTACGTATACCACATAAGAAAGTTTTGAACACGGTCCGATAGAAAACTAGCCCAATCATATTGTTCTTCGGCCATGATTCCCTCCATGTATGGTATGATCCAAGTAGGCATATCCAAGGCTCTTTTCTCACCCCAACAATAAAGACACGATTACATTCATCACACACCGCAATCCATCTAACTTGACATACTACATTTTCAGTCTACGGCTCCCATGCTTCATCAACTTAGCCACTTCTTGCAAACTGAGATTGGTGACCTTGTCAACAAAAATCTGCAATCAATAGGGCTTTACTCCCTTCTTTTTCACTGCTCTCGTGGAAATTGGCACGCCAAAAACTGTTCAAGGAGAATGACACGTACTTCCATGTCACCAAGCATGAATCTGCTTCTCTTCCTCTTAGCATCATAGGTTTACAGCAATTCTAGTTGGTATGGTTTGAAGAAGTCTTTATCAAATCTGAGGACCTACAAAATAAACTGCTCCCTTGGGTTTTGAAATATGGTTTTTAGCAGATAATCCTTCGAGTGCTCCAACCACCACGTTCTACAAAATTCACCCGTTGACATTCTCCAGGTTATTTCTTCTAAGGGGATCTGCATTGGCTCCTTCCCCTTACTCCTTGCTTGAGGTGAAGTTGTTGATTCCTGCCTATGTCCACTACAATCGTTAATAATCTAAATTGAAATCTTGAACTACACAATGATTTGCTTATAGATGAACTTCGCAATACTCCTAGTTGAATTGACTAGTAATGCTCTTACCTTGTCTAGTAATACTCCTAGTTGAATTGACTAGTAATGCTCTTACCTTGTCTACTTAGTTTGTGCTTCTCTTTCTGTGGCTTGGCTTCAACAGCCCAAAGAAGCAACCTTTACCATTCTAACAATTCTTGTTGTTAGGGTGTATATAGCACCATAAAATCTTGTTTCAACAGGTTCCCTGTCACAGGAGGTCACCTACTTCCTCATGTCTCCAAACAAGCTTGGCCACCAACGATTAGCTAGTAGATGCATCATGTCCCCTATGTCTACCTAACAGACTTTTGTGCACCTTTTTTAGTACATTGCACACTTCTTTCTCCATATTGCACATACACATACAACAAATGTTGAATGAATTGGATGGGCCTTGACTTGGCACAATTTGCTTCTTCTCAGCTACTAATAACTCTCTTGGTAGTGACCCTGTTGACCGGTAGTTCCCAATATGCTTGTACCAAGACAACACCGCAATATAAAAAAAGTGAGCATCTAGGAACTTATATGGCACAATCCCTTTAGCAGGTTCACTTGAATGATTTCAAGATAGCTAGTTGGAAATTACGTGCCTCTTTCTTAACCATGCCACTAACTGAAACATGAAGTCTTGCAAGGTCACGAGCCACCTACAAACTTTCTTGTAAAAGAAAGAATTATTAATAAGGTTCAACAATGTAAGCACGAGAATTGACCAATGAATAAAGTTTTGTTATTTTGTAGTTCGTATGCAAAGCGTTTGACAAAATGCATACGTATAATTAATAATGTCATAAAGTGAGTCATGAAATTAAATGTAAACGTAATTCAGGTGCATGTCAAATGTAATTTAAGAAAATGATGAGATGTCGAGTAGGTAGTTAGTTGGACGATGCAACTACCTCCTTAGTTATATAAATAAGACCCCTACCTCTTTCATTTGAAGGTTGGTAGGAAGGTCGGCATGGTATTGAGTGTTGGTATCGAGGTTGTTGTTAGACGTAGGCATTGCATGTGGTAGTATAAGTTGGTTGCAACCACACATGTATTCGTGAGGTACTTGTGTTGGGCCATCTAAATGTTGTTCCAAGCAATCTGAATGTTGTTTTAGGCAGTCAGGATGTTGTGTCGGGCAATCTGAATAGATATGTTAGGCCATCTAATATATGTTGTGTGCGCAATATATGAATTGACCTAATTGCAATAGGGGAGGTGAACTTCATGAACATAATTGCAATAGGGGAGGTGCACTTAATGAACATTATTGCAATAGGGGAGGTGAACTTGATGAACTTGATTACAATCAAAGAGGCAGGGATCGTGCACATAGTTGAAGTTGCACAGGAAAAGGAAGTTGCACATGTGGTTGATGCAGACGGAGTGAATGACCCAAATGACGAAGAGAGGTTGTTTGGTGTCTGAATGTCTGCTAGGGTCATCTAGCCATTTGGACCCAAACCTCGATTATCAAAGCTTAGGTTGTTTGAGCCTAGGTAGTCTAAGTAGAGACCGTAGTTGTGTGGTGGGAACAACAGGTCCCCAGGCGGCCCTTAGACCATCTATTGCAAGGGGAGGGTTGTTTGGATCCTCCCTAGGTTGTTTGAGGAGGCCATCTGAGCATCAAACTGCCCCAAGGCCATTAGATGAACACCCCAAGCTGTCTGAAGATAGATCACGATCGTTTGTAGAACATGTATAGTTGTTTAAAGATCCATTTGAAGTTCAAGATGAAGGGCCGTCAAAAAAACAAGTGCAGGTGTCTGAAGAAAGACATCAGCAAGGTGGAATTCATTACAACGCAAGAAGACAAGGGGCAAAGCCATCTGGACGTCCAAGCAAGTCGTCTAGCCGCCTGATTGGAAGAGCGCATGGTATGAACTGTCTGGAGGACTGTCTTATAGGAGAAGAAGATTATACAAAAGTCTAAACAGGCTGCTTGCATGAAAGAATATGTTGTATGGACTGTTTGAGTGAAAGAGTATATTGTATGGGTCGTCCAATTGCAATGTAGCCAGACCGTCCAAAGCAAGGTCATCCAGTGCAAGGCCGTTTGAGGTAGGACTGTCTGGAGCTAGGTTGTCCAGAGCCTAACCATCTGACACAAGAAATGGGTTGTCTGGCCCAAGGCCGTCTAACACAGAAGGTTGATCATTTGACCTAAGAAGATCATTTGAGACCAAGTCATCTGGAGCCAGAGAGAAGTCATTCGGAGTTGAGGGGAAGTTGTTCAAACGACGAGAAAATTCAATGAGGGTTTCAATGGTTTCGCCATTGAGGGATGTTGTTTAAGAGGGTTTGCGTGAAGGTCGCTAACCCTTGACCCTTGACAAAGGTGGCAACGGGCATTGCCTGTCATGTTGGTCATGTTGATGATATGATTGATTGTAAAAAGTGGAGTAAGCAATCGAAAAGCAATGTGTTGTTGGCAGCAGTTTGAAGTGAATTCTATTGCAAAAGATGTCTGGAATAGAAGAAAGAGGAAGGAGCATGACATGAAATTCCAATATAGTGTTCAATTCTTCTATCCCCGGTGTTCAACTCATGTGTTGTCAAGGATGCCAACAAGTCTAGAGGAGGGGATAGATGTAGGCAGGCAAATTGACCAATGAATAAAGTTTTGTTATTGTGTGTTATTTTGTAGCCTGTACGCGAAGTATTTGAAAAATGCGTACGTATAATTTAAAAAGTCATAAAGTGAGTTATGAAATGAAAAGTAAATGTATGTGCATGTCAAATGTAATTTAAGAAAATGATGAGGTGTCAAGCAAGTGGTTAGTTGGAGGATGCAACTACCTTCTTAGTTGTATAAATAAGATCCCAACCTCATTCATTCGAAGGGTGTTAGAGAAGGTTGGCAAGGTGTTGAGGGTTGGTATTGAGGTCGGTGTTGTACGTTGGCATTGCATGTGTTAGTAGAAGTTGTCTATAACCAGGCATGTATTCGTGAGATACTTGTGTCGAGCCATATGAATGCTATAACAGGCTGCCTGGATGTTGTTCCAAGCAGTCTGAATGTTGTTTCAGAGAGTCTCAATGTTTTGTCAAGCAGTCTGATGTGCCTGGCAATCTTAACTATTGTGCCAATTTGTTTGATATATGTTGTGTGCACAGTGTATGCATTGTAATTGTAAGTTATTCACATTGTATATTTTGTTTATTTAAGTAGTAATGGAATTGTGTTGCAGTATGTTATATTCCATTTCTACAAACGCCGCCAAATGGTAGCCATAGAACATAAAGGAGTTTGCCATCTCCGTTGGCACAAACATCTGCAAAAGCTAGCCAACAATGTCTTGCGATGTAGGAGCCTTATCATCAGTAGTTGTATGTGCCATTCTTGCTTGGTCCTCACGCTTCTTCACCATTGCTAGTTCAACATTTGCCCAACCCTCCTTCCATCACTCACACTCAATGGTTGGTCAAGGTGCTCCATCTTCTTCTTTCCATGGGCCTTGGTGATGTCCAACACATGTTTAGTCGCTCCATCTCAATCTCTATCAGATTAACTCAACTCGAGTTGTCCCCTCTTCATAGTTTGGGGCAACCAAGTTGTAAGGTTAGTTTGCACAGCATGCACTTAGTCAGCACTTTCATACTAGTGGAGTTAGTGCAATCTTGAACAAAATGCCCCCACTACTAGTACTTGCGGCACTATATCATAGATCTAGCACTTGTGTTTACTAGATTCAGCTATTGCTTCCTCAAGTACCTTTGCCTTACTTGGTCCTATTCTCTTAGTAGTTCTCCCCCCAATCGTTGCTCATGGCACTGCTTCCCTTTTGAGGTGCTCACCTTCTTCATTGTCTCCTAGAGAATCAATGGTTGATGCTTATAACTATTGATGAAAATCGAGCTCTTCGCAAGGAAATGTCCATGCACCTCACACATGTAGTAGTAGGTGTTCATAAGACACTTTGCACTGCTTAGTCCCTTTGTCTTGCACTTGATGCACTAAATATCCTTTTTCTCCTGCTTTTATTTAGTCCTTCTAATTAGTGGAACATCTGCATTACATTCTTTTTTGAGAGCACCAATTTGCACTCCCTCCCCATCATTGTGGTTGTTGGAGTCACTCATCAGTCAACCCCGTCCATTGCCTAATGTCTTCTCTAACTCTCTAAATTAAATGCTCTATCCACCACATCATGATATGTTGTTGGCAACAAAATCCTCATCTTATTCCCAAAATATGGAAGAAGTCCCTCCATGGAACATTGATTCATTAAGCAGCTCTTTTAAGCTACCATTGTAGGATTGAACATTCTTGATCTTACCTTTCTTCATGTTGTGAATCTTTCTAACTAGTTTGTTGTTGTCACATAGGAACTGAAACACCTCGAACATCCTATAGCTCATTCCAAGTAGTATATAGCATTTGTATCTCGACATACCAATTGATCATGACAACCGTAAGTATCACAAGGAGCACTTGCATCCACTCTACATCGTCATCCTAAATGTTGGCATGCCAAATGGTGACACAAACTGCGTCTTCCTCATCATTTTGTAAAAGTTAGGACCTTTTGATTTCATCCTATCAAATCCACTATTCTCTGCTCTCTATCGACACTATAGTTTGGTGGGTTCCCCAGTGTCTAAATCTGGGTCACCGATCCAACTTTCCTGCTAGGGTTGTTAGTTGACAAAAGATCTCCTACTACATGTCTCATGTATAATAATGTAGGCTCTGCTCAACTGTCACTACTCCATGCACTACCAAATGCAATATGTTGGCGTTGCTCCTATGGCAAATTCCCATACCATGCATTGTCAAATACAACACCCAACACTTGATTTGGTGTTGGATTCCCTTGCACAATCTGTAGCCCTCAACTATGGTCTCCTACAATTCCATCATGATCGATGATCCTAGCTCAAAATCTAATTGATTGTCATGTTCTTCTATTGTCAATAACAAAGTCTCCAACAAAGCTTGATTTAGATGAAATGCACTATTTTCCTTATCAAAGAACAAATGGTCCTCTTAGTGAGGACCTCCCTTGTCCGCAGGGACCACATGTATTCTAATTCAGGTGACAAGATTCCTTCTATTGATTAAACAATTGGATGGTATCATTACATCTTCGCTTGATCTAAATAGGCAAAAGTGTTTGCACACCCTCTTCCCTCAATGCAAAGGGGCACCATAGAAATTCCACCTTCTACACTTCCTTCAAGGTGAGGAAGGGGTAGTTCCTGTGGTAGACTAACTACACTACAGAGCCACAAGTGCTCTATCGTCAATCCCATGTACATCATAGGTCACTCATGGCACAATCCTCTCAAACCTACAAGTGGGTTTACTCCTTCGTCGTTGCTTTCTTCGTTTGCAAAGAAGTTGGGAATAGTCACTCATCAACTCGTGTGACCAACCCAATGTCATGTCAACAACATTGCCAAATTGTAGTTCTCATATAGTATTCAAGTCATGCATAAACCAAAGAAAGCAGTAAAGTAAACCAAAATACAAACTGCAATATAATTTACTCTGTAGAATCTAATGCTGACATTGAAATAACTCACAACCATGAACAAGAATAGCAGTTTGTCTCATTAATCTCTGGAACAATAATACATCAACAATTAATCCAATCGACTCATTCCACAGAAACACATACAGACACTAACATCAACAGAACACACTAACAAAAATACACCAACAACCAATCCAATCAAGTCATACCTTATTCTGAAATGGATTTCTTATCATTCATAGATTTCATTAGAAAACAAAAGGTGGAAGAGTGTGGCTATTTGCAAATATTTTTCAGCATATAATGAAGCTAAATTTGATTTTGTTGTTTAGATTTAAGGCCAGTACAGATTTCAGTTCAAATTTTGGTGTGTTTGCTTTGCAGTACAAAACAGCATACTGATGTCCAGAAAATTCAGATTCCACATTAGTAAAGAAAACTTTAGATATTAATCCAGATTTCAGCATTGTCATTCTGTTATTCCAGCAAAGACATGATAATATTACAGAAAATTTTACTTTTTATTTTCTAAAATTCAGATTTTCTAAATTCATGTCGTAGTTTTGTATGCAATAGTAGATTAAAACAAACATTTCGCAGTTACTTTGAGGAGATCAAAACTACCAAAAGTAGCATCACAAAAGTTGAATATCTTGCTCTATAATATTTTGAATATCTGAATATAGAAAAGATATTGTGGTGGTAAAGGCAGATAAAAGTGATGCTGCCGTGGTGCCGAATAAGCAGGCTAGATAAAATGAATGACCATTTGCTCAATAACAGTAGCAGTAAAAGATTAAACAAAAATCCAATTGATAAGATCCTAAAAGAGGTAACCACTGCTTTTATGGATTCCTCTTTAAGGGATAAGGACAAGAAGAAATTCATTCCAAGAAAAGAAGCAACTGCAAGGAGGACGTGCCCTGGGACCGGTAGTAGACACAACAAGTTTCCCTACATGTGTGAAGAACACAAGCTTATACTGAGAGAGGGGGTGAACAGTATAAGACCACTTTTTACTTTTCTTTCCCAATTAATATTATGCAATGTATAGATAGCAATATCAACAGCAGTAATCAAAGCAATGCACAAATCACCACACACAATAGAGACACCAATTTAACGTGGTTCACCCAATGTGGGCTACTCCACGAAGAAAATCTTTCACTAAAATTTTCTCAATCAAGAATCATTTCCCTATTACAATGTTTATGGATCTCTATCCAAAGGAGACACCAATCCCCTAATCAAGTTCGTGGATCTCTATCCACAGGAGAACTCCTTTCTCCTTAGCTTTGACTGGTGATCTTCTAGAAGAATTGTTGCCCCCACTGCTCTGGCTAATGGATCTCTATCCATTGAAGACACCTGTCCTCACTACCCTGGCTAATGGATCTCTATCCACTGGAGACTGTCGTCCTCTATACTCTGTCACCTCCAAAGCTCTGTCTCAAATTTGTACTAAACACAGTCCTTCGGTCTAGCACAAATCTGCTCAATCTCTGTCTCTGGTCTGGCACAAACCTGTCCTCAAATCTGCACCAAACTATGTCCTCGAATCTGCACTAAACACAGTCCTTCTGTCTAGCACAAGCATGTCCTCTGATCTGCACTAAACACAGTCCTTCGGTCTAGCACAAATCTGTCCTCAATCTCTGTCCTCAAGCCTTAACAAAAAGCTTGACTCAATCTCAAATCAACTCTGTTGGATCTGCCCCAAACCTTAACTCAAGGTTTGAACAAATCAATCAATCAAATCTGCTCTCAAGTCTTCTCAAAGACTTGTCTCAAATCTGCCTTGTAAGCTTCCACAAAAGCTCACACTAATCTGTCCACAAGTCCTCTCTAGAACTTGTCCAAATATGCTCTACAAGTCCTCACTAGAACTTGTTCAAATCTGCTCAATAAGTCCTCACTATGACTTATCCAAATCTGCTCTCAATCTGTATTGTAAGCTTCCACAAAAGCTTACACATATCTGTCAACAAGTCTTCTCTAAGACTTGCCTTAAATCTGCTCAACAAGTCCACACTAGAACTTGTCCAATCTCATAGAAACATAAAGAGAATTGTTAAAGACTCAATATACTTCTCACTCATCACAATGCTTAATTACTTTCAATTACCTTTTAGAAACATATAGAGAATTGTTAGAGACTCAATATGCTTCACATTCACGTCAATGCTCAATCACTTTCAATCACTCTTTTGAAACATACAGAGAATTGTTAGAGACTCAATATGCTTCACATTCACAAACTCTCAATAACTTCCAATCTCTCTTTTATCACAGAAACATATAGAGAATTGTTAGAGACTCAATATGTTTCACACTCATAAATACTCAACCTCTTTCTCAAATCAATTCAGAATATAGAATAATTTGTTTCATAGAACTTGAGCTATCACTTCACACATCCACTTGACTAGGCTCAACCAACTCTATTCAACCAATCACTCAATGAAATAATCCTTGCTCACAAACCCTAGTCCAAGCATATGAACACTCACTCAAAATGTTTCCAACAATGCTTATCAACCAATCTCACATAACAATAATACTCATGTTCTTTCCAAACCCTAGTTCAAGTTCTTCACTCAATCAATGGCTTCAACAACAATGCTTATAAACCAATCTCACATAACAATGATACTCATGATCTTTGCAAACCCTAGTTCAAGTTCTTCACTCAATCAATGGCTTCAACAACAATGCTTATCAAACAAGGTTTTATCAACAACTCTTCATTCCAGAAAACCTTGAAGCATTAATTCAAAACACACTCAACAATGCTTATAAAACAATCTTCACATATAGCTCAACAACTCAATAAGGAAACCTAATCAAGTCCTTTTCACTCCAAAGTTGTTTTCTAGAAAACCAATCAATCAACTCAACCAAGGAAGAATATGCCCATACCTTTTTCTTTTATGGAGAATGATCTTCAACACCTGTCTCAAATATCACCACTTTATTTGCCAAGTACAAGGGTTAGATGATAAGAATTATCACCCTAACACTTAATCACAAAGATAAATTAAAATCCAAATACACCTTATTGCTCCATCTCAACAATAAATTTCAACATCATAAATTTCATCAAAAATCCCCTTTAAAATATAACACAACTTCTACTTATAACTCCTTTCTCAATATTGCATTTAAATTAAATAATTCATTTTATTACTAAATGCAATAAATTAATTTCTCTTTCCTAAGGTACAAACAATGTTACCCTAGCAACATTCACTATTTACCACTTAGGTAAATAAAACAATTTATTTACACCTTATCCCTCCACACAACTTTGGCAAAAGCAATAATTAAAAATAAAATTATAAAAACCTTTTTCTGCCCTCTCCGCGAATTGCGGGATTCGAACTTGCACCACTGCCGCTGTAGCGCCTTCGCCGCGGCTTCCACGTCGTGTGAGCCAAGCGCTCACCTTGCTCCACTAAGGCGCAATATACGCCTTATGCCTTCGCTGCCCTTTAGAGCCTTTTGGCTCCTTTCTCCACCACGTCTCCTTGCTCCATGTAGCGCTTCGAAGGCGCTTCTCCAAACGAAATTCGCACGAGTCTTGCACTGAATATTGCGGAGGATGTTTTAAATGAATTTTCCAATGCTTTGGCTAAGGTATAAATACCTTGTGCCATCGTTCCATGCACGTCGGCTGAGGTGAGGTCGGCGCTAAGGTTTTTGCATTTAAATATTTTAATTTATAAATCAATTAAATTCTTTAGAATTTAAATTTTATAAATTAATATTTAAATCTCTTAGCTTTATAAAAAGCCTTCTTGGGTTTTAATCAAAACCTTTTATTTTTGCCCATTATGGTTTTTAATAAAACATTTTATTTTGTCCACCATGGTTTTAATAAAAAAAAAGCCTTTTATTTTGACCACCATGGTTTTAATAAAAACCTTTGTTTTGCTTCACATAATATTAAAATGAATATTATGAAGCCCTTTTCATCAACCTCTCACATTGCATATTTTGACCTTTTGACATCATCGGTGGTTCACTTCGTGGCATCAATGGCAACTTCATGCCTTGACATCAATGACAACTCCATGGACTCAAAATGTCCAACAATGTGATCTTGCAGCTTTCCTGGGTAAATGACCAAAAAAACTGGTTGGGAAGACCTCCTCATATATCAGGATTCCATGCCATCCATAGATTTCATTTAAAATTTTGAAAACAATAGGTGGAAGAGTGCAACTATTTACAGATATTTTTCAGAATAAAATGAAGTCATAATAGGTTTTGTAGTTAATATTTATGTCCACTTCAGACATCAGTTCAAATTTTGGTGTGTTTACTTTGCAATACAAAACAGTATCATGATGTCCAGAAAATACAGATTCCACTCTAATAAAGAGTACTTTAGATATTAATACAAATTTCAACATTGTCATTCAGTTATTCCAGCACAGACATGGAAGTATAACAAATTTTATGTTTAATTTCATAAAATTTTACCTTTGGTTGTCTACAGTTCAGATTTTCAAGCTCATGTCGTAATTATGTATGCAACAGAAAATCAAAACAAAGACTACATGGTTACTTTGAGGAAATAAAAATCACCAAAAGTAACATCACAAAAGTTGAATATTTTGCTCTAAACATTTTAAAAAGCTGAATATAGAAAAAATATTGTGGTGGTCATGGCAGATAATGGAATGCTGCTGTGGTGAAGACTTAGGCAGACTAGATAAAATGAAAGACCATTTGCTCAATAGTGGTAGCTGTTGAAAATTAAACAATAATCCAATCTATAAGATCCTAAAAGAGGTAAGCTCCGCTTTTAGGGATTCCTCTTTAATGGATAAGGACAAGAAGAAATTCATTTCGAGAAAAGAAGCAACTGTAATGACCTGGTGCCCTGGAACCAGTAATAAACAAAACAAATTCTCCCACATGTGATCTCACAGTTTTCTTGTGTAAAAGACTAAAAACCCTGGTTGGGAAGGCCACCTTCTCATATATTAGAATTCTATGTCATTCACAGATCTCATTAAAAAAACAAAAGGATTCCTCTCAGGTATCATTATTTGCAAAAAATGGAGCCATCAAGGCCATTGAGAGAATCACGGATTGCGAGACATGACTAATCAAGACTTGCTTGAAATAAAAAAATTTTAAGTTTCAAAAGAGAAATCTATGAGTAAACGAGAGAAATTGCAAGGTTCACCCAGACCACTACTAGTGGCAAATCTAATTATGGAACATTTTAAACAGAAAGCCATATATTCCTATTTGAAAAGTTAAGAGGTGGAAATCCTATGTAGATGATACCAATGTCAACTGGCCTAATGGTATAAGATAACATAATTCTATTAATGTCCATGGATGACCTAAGTAGACAAATGGGACTCATCAAAAGTGTTGTTATGGTGCACTGTTAAGTAACCAAAAAATACTACTAAAATAAGCTAAACTAGAGTAAAGACACTAGAGTAAACTATACTAAAGTGGAACCAACATATTGCATTAAATTACAGCCTCAAGGATTGAACCCAAAATGGATAAAACCTAATATGCTAAAGAGACAGCCAACAGTCAAGAAAATAGAGAAATAGAAAAGAAATCAAGTGGATCCAAGCGCCAACACTAATCTGTAGTAGGATATAAAGTAAAAACAAAGTCATCATTATCACCAACTATCCAAAAGGGACCAATAAAGGATATAATGATGCTCCTAAGAGAATGGCCAAGACTAAGGGGGCCTGGTTGTATAATCCTGGGAAGACATAGAGTTCAACACTTGAAGACTCTCATAGCATCCATAGTTGTGGAACCAATAGAAGAAGATAGGAAACCAGTAAGCTACGTCTGTCTGCAACTCCCAGAGAAGTGAAGGGTTGCCAAAACCCAACCAAAGATCTACATTCCTGTCCCACTGCATATAAGAAGAAAAAAGCATCAAAAGCCCTAGTAGCCACTTTTGTATGTAAAAGAGGCACACAAATCTGTCATTAACATTTTGATAGCAGCATAGATAGGGTGAAAAAATTCAGACGACTAGTCAAGTGATAGTCAATCTCTGTTAGGTCCAAGGTGTAGACCAATTGGTTCGGCGAAACCCCATAAGGGGGGTGGACATCCAAGGTTCAAATCTCGGGCATAGCCAGACTGAACGTTTGTTCGTATTCCTGGTGATTTCAGCGGCGTAAAACGTTTAAAATGATGCATGGTGGTTATAGGGGCGGACAGCACGGAAAACCATGGCGGCTACCGATTCCACCATTTAAGAAAAAAAATGATAGTGGATCTTTGCTACAATAATTGATGTCAAAGAGTAATAGTTCCTCAAGGTACAAAGCCAAGCAATTTTGGTCAAGATATCCGAAAAAAGTGGCAAGCAATCTACATGAGACTCTATACAAGCAAGAGTACCTCCCTTGATTCTTACAATGAAGTGGACGCCTAAAGATGAAACGTTCTTAAGTCTCCACCTCTTGGAGAGAGCAAAGATGACATTCTCTATTCTCTCGAGGAATAAGGTCGTCTATCTCCACTCACAACTAATGTGAGCAAACTTTGAGTTAACCGAAAGGAATTGTGAGGCTGTGTGTCCAATGTAACTAAATATAATCAGGACAATAATGCTTTCCTCGATCCTCATGAAATGTTTACTGTAAAAGGACAAGAAAGATACGATAGCTTCTTTAATTACTTGAATTCCCAATTGGCACATACAAAATCTACAGAAATTGGGAAGGGCAGGAAGGTTGTCTACCATTCTTGGACATTCTGCTAAACAACATAACACTAGCAAGAGAGGTCTATAAAAGGAAAACCAACAAACTTTTATTTAATAGCAGACTCACATCACTACCCCTCTCAAAAGATCAGAGATCTAAAACATTGGCTACAAGGGCAGCATGAATCTTGAATGAGGAACGCTTAGAAAAGAAGAAGAAGCACATTATGGAATCCCTAAAGGATAATGGCTTTAATTTTTTTTATTTTTTTTTTTTAGGCTGTGGCCGATTTAGGGTTTTTTTATGCAAGCCCATTTTTCAGCTGTTAATGTTTGAACTTCAAAGTTTAAATTTTAAACCCTAAATCCGAAACCCTAGTCTAGGGTTTCGGGTTTTTTTTCCTCCTCTTTTTAAGTAAATATTGCTGCCTGATAACTATGTATGCAAGCCCATTTTTCAGCTGTTAATGTTTGAAACTTTGAAGTTTAAACCCTAAACCCTAAACCCTAGGCCCTAGGGTTTGGGTTTAGGGTTTGTTTTTCTTTTCCTCCTCTTTTTAAGTAAATATTGCTGCCTGGTAACTATGTATGCAAGCCCATTTTTCAGCTGCTAGTGTTTGAATTTGAAACTTTGAACTTTGAACTTGAAGTTTAAACCCTAAACCATAGTCTAGGCCCTAGGGTTTTGGGTTTAGGGTTTTTTTTCTCCTCTTTTTAAATAAATATTGCTGCCTAATAACTATGTATGCAAGCCCATTTTTCAGCTGTCAATGTTTCAATTTTAAACCCTAAACCCTAGCCTTTTGGTTTAGGGTTTAGGTTTTTTTTTTCTTTTTCTTTTTTCCAAGTGATTGTAACTTTGTTGTTACTTGTTTCCATGTGCAGGCATATAAAAAATGAAACCTTTTTTTTCCTTCTTGTTACTTGTAACTTTGTACCTTTTCATATTATAAGCAATACAAGATGTGTTTTGTCACTTTCATGTGTACTTAAAGCTTGAGCCTTGTATGATGTCTTGACATTAATTATTGCTTTTATTGCAATATTTTATTTGCATAATGTTAATTCATTGTAATATGCATGAAAAAAAAAATTCAATGAAAATTTTTGTTTTCTTTGGTTTTTTTTTCCTGATTCCCTATTTTTGCCGATTTTTAAAAATGTCGATTCTTTGCCGATTCAGATTTTCTCAACTATGATATAAAGAATTACGAACATGTAAGGTATTTAAAAATGTCCAACAAGGCCCCAATAAAAAACCAATAAACAATGAAGATGAAATTGCAGATAACAGAGATGGTCACTGTGCACAAGGATATCTTCCATACATGCAAGAAACCACTAATAAGGTTAGTTGAACATTAAAAAGAAAAGGCATAAGAGCCATTTTTGCTCCCCTTCAGATACTCGGAAATAAATCTAGATCTGTGAAAGACCAACAAGATCTGATGCAATAAAATGGGGTTTACTCAATTCCTTGCTTGTGTGGCTTCAAACAAAACAAGAGGATCTGGTAGATCAATCAAAACAAGGATAAAGGAGCATTATGCATATCCAAATCACAACCACACTAACAAATCTGCCTTAATCAAGCACTCTTGCCACTGCACTACATTTGCATAGAGGACGTAGGCTACTACCAAAAGCAGTCAATTACATTGAGTGTCACTTGAGCGATGCTCTAGAAATTGAGAAACGTGAATCCAACCCCAATAGGGATGAAGGCTTAAAACTCAGACAACCATGGAAACCTTTAATCCAAGATATTTTAAATAAACAAGATAGTGTTTCTCTCTCTTGATAAATGAGTATTAGAAGCTATATTCAATGGTTTTAATTGGTGTGTTTGCTCTTAATCCCATGTGAGTTTAAATTGCATCTTTGGTGTGTATAAATCTATCTTAATATTTATGTATTTATATGCTTATGAACACTGTGCCGCTTATCAAAAAACCTAATTCAAATGATCTAACGAGGGCTCTAGAAGATAAGTTGAAAAGTCATCAATAAAAAACTACCGCACTAGGATTCCACAATAGATAATCAATAGGTCAAGAGATTATCTAAGATCATTAATTATAATTGTAGATTCCCAGAATGTTTTCAGATTTGGAACCCAAGGATGATATGAGGGTGATTTACCTAACCTCATAGACAGGCCTAACAATGATAGAATATTTGGAGAGGTAGAGTGTCTACTAGCCCTCATTGATAAATATCAAGGTTCCACGAGCCTGGGGGACGGGGGGACGGGTTTCCGGGGACGGCGGGGGACGGCAGGTCGATTTTAGGGGACAGCTCGGGGACGGCGGGGGGGACGGCTAGTATAATACTATAAAAATTGAATTTTTTTAGAAATTTAGAATAATCTACACATTCAGAATTCTACACCCAACAAAAATGATATTTCATATTACTAATCAATTATGTAAGTGCAGCCATTCATATTCAGATTAGTTACTAACACAAAAGTGCAGCCATAATTGAGTCATTTAACATTTTCATTTTCATATTAGTTACTAATTTGCAGCCATTTAATTGTTTCAAGTTCAACAACTATAACTTGAAGGTTCAGCCAAGGATATCAAGTTCAAACAATGTTCAAACAGTCATCATTTTAAGTAATAACAGTCATCATTTTTTCAGCCACCAATGTTCAAACAAAGACTGTCATGTTTAACAATTTTCAGTCACTAACTGTTCAAATATGACAGCAATAAGAAATTTGAAATAGTCCAGCCATGGGGGACGCCCAGCCGTGGGGGACGCCCAGCCTTTTTAAAAACTTAAAAATTTAAATTTTTTATTTTTTTTTTATTTTCCCCTTTGGTGGGGACGCCCAGCCTTTTTAAAAACTTAAATTTTTTATTTTTTTTTATTTTCCCCTTTGGTGGGGACGCCCAGCCTTTTTAAAAACTTAAATTTTTTATTTTTTTTTTATTTTCCCCTTTGGTGGGGATGCCCAGCCGTGGGGGACGGCTGGGCCCCATGGGGGACGCCCAGACTGTCCCTAGGGACGGCTGGGCGTCCCTAGGGACGGCCCGAGCGTCCCCCATGGGGCCTAGCCGTCCCCGGGGACGGCTGGGCGTCCCCAGGGACGCCCCAAAAAGGGGGACGTCCCGGGGACGTTTCCCAGCCGTCTCCCAAAAAGGGGGACGGGGGAAACGTCCCCCTTGCCGTCCCCCTTGCCGTCCTGGGGGACGTGGGAAACGGGGGGACGCGTCCCCGTGGAACACTGATAAATATCTTGAGTTATAGAAAACTTATAAAAACAAAACCCAAAAAAATTTATTAAAAATAATAATAAGAAAATTATGAAACATCTTTAAGGTGTATAGTGACTTATAAAGAATAATGAAGTTACAATTCATCTTAGGGATAATAGGGAATTACAAAGCATCTTCACATAATGTGAAAATTACAAGTATCTAATATCTCACATGTAAAAGAAATAAACAGATTTGAAGACTTGAGGGGAAAACAATGTGTTTTGGAGAAGCTGTCATCCATGAATTCTAGTAGAGACTAATTTGCTCGGCCAGGACCGCTTCCCATGATTTCCTTAAAAGGGACAATAATGTATTTTGGAGAACCTGTCATCCAGGAAGTCTAGCAGAGACTAATTTGATTGGCCAGGACCCCTACCCATAATGTCCTTAAAGACTTTAGGCTTGTGTTGATATCCATACCTTCTCAAGAAAGTATCTTTATTTGATATAATGTTTTAAAAAAATTTAAAAATACATTAAGTCGTATTTGCTCTAATTTTTCAGATTTTAGTTCAATTCAAATTTTAAATTTCAAATTTCTGTTCATATTTAGGTGTGGTTTCTTTGGTGCTCAATACTGTAGATACCTTTCCAGACAGAAAATTTAAAATCCAGTCTTAGAAAATAAACAGATCTTAGGATTTTATCTTAGATTTCAGCTCTTTCATTTAATTATTCCTGCAGATATCTCACAGTGTTGCAACAAGTTTCAGTTCTACTTGTCTAGATTTAAGACTTCCAAAATTCAACTAGTAACTTTCATATTTCTATATAATAGTATACTTCCAGCCAGTTTTCAGAATTGGAACATAACATTATTTCACATTACAATAGTAGTTTTTGCCAGTAACCTGGAGTTTCAGGGAACTGTCATGACCCTATAATCCTCAAAGAGCTTATAAAGTGTCTGATAAGAAACTTCTTCACATATCAGGAAATCAAAAATAAAATATTAATATATCCATAGACATTGTAACTATGTTGAGAAACACTTTATAATATAGATGCCTTACAAGCACTTGTGAGTGCCAACATCAACTTGCAGAATTTGAACATACTCATACATACTCGTGAGGGCTGAAAATAATTTACATTAGACTTGATGAGACGAGAGACACATCATCCACAAAATTGTAGGCAATTAATAAGTTGAAATGGCAAATCATAGAGGTAAATATCAAACATGTTCTGGGCCCACACACACCAAATGAGAATTGCATATAGAGACAACAACAAATTAACAGCATATGATAAAATGTAACAAAAATAAAGCACAAAATTGATTTCGTATTGACGTCGTGCTTGGTAACATTCAATAAATATAGATGATGTATTTGTAGATGACATAGGCCACATTTTTCCTTAATTTTATGTATTGAATGATCAATTTCACAATCAAAAAAAAAAACATGAGAATTTTCTATGAATAACCCAGATAAGATAATTTTATTAATATCCAAAAAAAAGTAAATATAGAATAATGGTTTACCTCTCTCGCTTTTTAGTGCTGAAGTCAACTTCAAGCTTACTATATATTCTCTTCATCAATTTGCTTGCTTGATCATTGCTTAAGTGTGCCTTTGAGACGAACACAATAAACCACTCACGATCATCATTTTGGACAATCAGTTTTAAGCGTGGCTTTAGTATTGTTTTGTACTCATCAAAATCCTGGGTACCAGAAAAAAGCAAAATTCCAAAGCGTCAAGGTTCATCCAGTTGCTTATATCCTAAAGTTTCCTAATAAGCTATTATTATTTACAATCAAAAAGCATGTCAACCTGAAAATGAAGTAAATATCAAAAAAAAATTGAAGGCAATCAAATGATAGGAGCTGAATAAACATTATCGAGAAATCTTTTTCTTTCTAGCTTCTAACAATTAAGGATTAACTTTGGAGACTGAGGGATTGAGGAGGGTTTTGGAGGAGGAGCGCAGCGGAACCAGGGAATAGGCGGGAAAACCAGATTTCAAACTGCGGCGACCGGAATACACCAGAGGAGGCCTACGAGCAGCAGAGGGCAGACAGCAGAGATCTGATATCAGAAATGAAGAAGGCAAAACAGGTAAGATATAAATAATTTAGGTTTCCCAAAAGAATTGTCTAGGGATCTTCATCTTCAAGGGTTGTTCCGAAAAGGACACCTGCTGAAATAATACAAGTAATGGCTGAATCATCTAGGAAGAGGAAAGTGGAGATTTTTTCTTTCCGTAAAAAGGATGGATTTGGAAAAAGAAAAGAACAAATTCCAAAGGTAAAGTTCGATGAACAGAACCTCATAGAGTATTATAACAAGCTGGCTGAATGTGGGCTAATATGTTGGTTCTTTAACCAATGGCCGTCTCCAATGGTTATTGAAACTTAGATTAAAAATAACTGGCTCCCATTAATCTTGCAAGAACCAAAGACAGTATATGCAGAAAGAGGGTTTTTTCTGGTAACATTTAACAATCCCAAAGACAGGGAAATGATTTTTGAGAGAGGTCCCTCATTCCTGGCAAGAAGTGGACTGCTTACAAAGTATTGGGATGATAATTTTGACCCAAGAGAAGAAATTCCAAACTCCATTCCAATATGGTTTAAGATGCCTTTTTTCCCATATCAGTTTTAGCAGGAAGAATATTTTAAAGCAACAGGAGACTCTTTAGGGTGGTTCATTAAAACAGCTAAGATGACATCACAATGAATGATAACAACATATGCCAGAATATGTGTAATGATGGACATAATGGAAGGCTTACCAGAGCATACTGAAATCAAAATACAGGGTTAAGTATGGAAGCAAGAGCTTTATTATGAGCAGACCCCATTTAAATGCACGCAATGCCATGAATATCGACATTATGTCCGTAATTGCAAGACAAGTATCAACAAGAACAGGGCAATGAGGAGGATAATGAAGGATTTGTGAATGTATCAAAGAAAAAGTAGACTAAAGGAAAGTGGGTACCAGCAATGAAAGAGATATCAGTGAAAAACCAATTTCAAGCCTTGGGGAAGGAAAAACCACAAGACGAGTTTACAACGGAGAAAAAGAATTCAAAAATGAACAATGAGGAGTTTGAACCGATTGAAGAAGTTCAAAAAGGAGAAGAGGAAAAAGCA
The DNA here is from genome assembly GCA_028583015.1 of Wollemia nobilis. Classification (NCBI taxonomy): domain Eukaryota; kingdom Viridiplantae; phylum Streptophyta; class Pinopsida; order Araucariales; family Araucariaceae; genus Wollemia; species Wollemia nobilis. The sequence continues at coordinate 6,024,007 of JAQPPZ010001028.1, forward strand.
GAAAATCGAGAAGAAGAAAAAGGAACAGAAAGTGAAAAGGTGGAAGATGATACCATAGAATCACAAGTAGACCGTGGGACAAGTACCAAGAAGAAGGTAGGAAGACCCACAAGGTCAGAGGCATTGCAAACATATTTGCAAAAAGCCATTGAGGAGGAATCTCAAAAGCAAAATCAGTATAGAGGACAAGATAGTCAAATTAAACCCCTCAAGCGGACAAGGAGGAAAAAGTAAGAAGATTGTTCCGTACAGCCCGGAAAAATGTTATATTCTCTTGGAGTATAAGAGGTATGGGTTCTACCTCAACAAAAAGAACCTTAAAGGGAAAGATTCAACAATCTGGTCCTGATATAATTTTTTTTCAGGAAACTAAGATAGCAGAAAATGAAGTGACAGCTATGGAAGGAATATGGAATACTAATAAATACCAAAGTGAATGTATCGGTTCAAAAGGCCAAGCATGAGGCATTGCTACAATATGGAACAGAAAGAAATGGAAGTTCATAGAAGTGGTTAAAGATGCACATTGGATACGAATATCATTGGAATGCCAGAGATCCAGGAAAATATATCATCTTACAAATGTGTATGGACCCACTCATCAATCTTTGGCAAAAGAATGTTAGCAAAGAATATGGCAAGATGGATCATCAAATAGCCTTGAAAATTGGATAATAGGAGGAGACTTTAGTTTAATCCTCAAATTAGAGGGGAAGAAAGGAGAAATTATGAGGCTAAACCAGAATTCAAGAATGGTATCAAATATGATGGAAAAGAGGAACCTGGTAGATATCATTCCAAAAGAAGGTATTTTCACATGGTCATAGAAGAGAAGCAGCCTTAATTCAAAAACGATTAGATAGGTTTTTAGTAGATGAATCCATAGAATAAATGTATCAATGAGGTCTTTTATATTGTCTAGAGCGAGATCAGACCATGCACTAATACTGTTGAAGACACAGGAATTTGAACCTCCAAAAAATGTGTCGTTCAAATTTAACTCTCAGCTGATGAAACATGAGGAATTTCAAGAAAATGTCAAAAATGGTGGAATGAGATTGAAGTTGAAGGAACAGCAATGTTCAGATTCTATAGCAAAATGAAACATATCAAGAACAAAATTAAAGGATGGTAGAGAAGCATAATGTAAGCTGAAGCTGAAAAGAAGAAAGAAATATGTGATTGATAGGAAGAATTAAACAAACTGGCACAAAATGGAACAGATACAGAATTGAGTAGAGATGAGGAAGCTAATTTGAGTAGAGATGAGGAAGCTAAGTTGAGTGCACAAATGGAAAGGATTGAGGAGGAGAGTGATCTATTAAGGTTAAGAGCAAGAATGCTCTAGGCACTAAAAGGGGATGAAAATTCTAAGTTTTTTCATAAAGCCTTGATTGTTTACAAAATGAAGAACAACATATCATGTATCAAGCAAAACAATGGTGAGGAGATGGTAGAGGATAATGAAATACGAATCACTGCAAAGAATTATTTTCAAACCACATTATCAGATGATAACATTGAAAGAAATGAAACGAAATATTATTAATGTCCATGGTGGGCCAAATATGGCCTAAGGGACTATGAAAAGGACACAACAATAACAAGCGAATGGGCCAAAGCGCCCAACAAAAGAAAGAATCAAAGATAAATACAATGACGTGACTCGATAAGCGGGCCAAAGGGAATAGGAAGGGAGAAGAGAGGAGAGAGTTGGTCTCCAATCCATTAAAAACAAGTCGTGTGAAGTTTTCTCCAAGAGGAACGAAGAGAGAGGGGGCTGCCCTAAAGGGCGCTCGCCCACGGCACCGGGTACTAGTCTCTCCTAACAGTTGAGACCGAAGAATCTCCGCAAAAGAAATCTATGATCCGTCTCTGCCCATCACTAATTCGAAGCCCCAACAAACCGTGGGTGCGCTATCTAGTGGCCCCGCCTCTGTCTGAAAGGTCCAATATGTGACATTTCCGTTTGATACCCTCCCTTGGTCCATCTAAGTTGGTGAATATGATGGGTCAAGAGTGTGGGAGGAAAGATCCACCTGGAGGAGAGCTCCTTTGTTGATGAAACATAGTCGCTTCCCTAAAGTAGAGTGCGAGAAATCGTTGGTCCGAGTAACTGAAAAAGGTGGATAGAGATCGTGAGTTATCCCTAAAAAGGCAGTGGAATCTACCTTGGATCTCATAGTAGATGGGACATCGAAAAATAAAGTGATGCAAGGTTTCTACTTCTCCCAAGGAGCAAAAAAGGTAGACCTGCTCCTCCATCGAAAGATGGTGATTTGACTCAAACCGAGGTTGGTGGGAGCACACTTTCAGATGTCCAATTGGGATCCTATGTTATGCATCGTATGTTGTTGAAGGTACTATGGGGGGACTATCCAACCATCTTGTATCTAAAGGAAGTGCTCGTGGTAGAAATACAACTTGGGGTAGAGAGGGGTGGCGGGAGAGATCCATGCGCAGCTACTATACTAGAGGCTAATGTCCTTCCGAATCTCGTGGAGTATCTTCTCCTTCTTATTTCGAGATGGGGGGTGAGCACCCAAGAAATAAGGAGGAAGTCTATCAATCTGTATCTGAATGCTGGCCAAAAGTGTAGAGACCTAACAATAGCAACTCCTCTAACCCCCTTGAGGGCTCAAAGAGAGGTCCATCGAGGAGCGTAGGGCAAGGTAAGGGTATCGTCTACATCCTAAGGGGCTATCTCCCAAAGTACAGACCCCGTGTAGATAGGTGATAATCGAGAAGATGACCTCCAGCCAAAGAAGGGAAGTCCCAAACTCTGCCAAGATAATGGAATGGGGGACCGTGCCCTTGCAACAAATGAATTTCCGAAGAAAAATGTCTCTCGTTCAACACAAGACCATTCAATCAGGCCAAGACTAGGACCCCATACCACTGACACATAGGTTATAATGGGTTTGACCAAGGTATCAAAGATTTTCATCTTCACTGGAATATCCTGGAAATGTGCTTTGAAACAACTCCTCTCAAACAAAGAAAGAGTTGCATATCCCTTACAAACTCAGGCCCGAGCAGCAGGTTTCAATCCAAAGGTGGGTCCAATGAAGAGAACCCCCAAGTACACGTAGGAGGTGGTGATCTCAACCTCTCGCCCCTAAAGATAGAAGTGGAGATGGGATAGAGCCTCTTTGGTAGTATTAAACACCATAACCTTGGTCTTAGAGAGGTTCACTATCAATTGTCTCAAGGTACATAAAGTGGCTAATGTATCCAGATGATGCTAAGGTACAGAGAAGAAATCTAGAGAGAAGTGGTTGAATTAATACCAAAAGTAGTCACACAAGAAATGAATAATCATCTAATGAAGGAAGTCAACATGGAAGAATTAAGAGAGATAGTGTATTCATTTAAGCTAGACAAAGCTCCAAGTCCAAATGGATTTCAGGCAATTTTTTTTAGAGGAGCATGGCAAATTATAGCTGAGGATCTACTATCAATGATGGAAGAAGCGAGAACAAGGAGGAAATTTTTAAATCAATAAATTCGACATTCTTGGCACTTACCCCAAAAGAGAAGGCAAGTAAGTTTGATAGATTCAGACCCATTACTCTATGCAACTTTTCCTATAAAGTAGTTTCAAAAGTAATGGCTAGTAGATTGCAAAAATTGCTAGCTATGATCATATTGAAAGAGCAAGGGGGAGTGGTTGAGAAAGACAAATTTTAGATGAAAATTTACTCTGCAATTAAAGCGAGAAGGGCAATGATGATCAAACTTGACTTTGTTACAGCCTATAACAGACTCAACAGGAGATTTCTCTTAATGGGCCTCCACAGAATGGGGTTCTTTGAGTAGTGGGTAAAATGGGTGGAAAGTTGCATCAGCTCTAGCACATTCTCAGTTTTAGTCAATGGAGGACCATCTGATTTTTTCAACTCTTCTAGAGGCATAAGACAAGGTTGCCCGTTATCACCAGCTTTATATGTCATCATGGTTGAGGCATTGAGCTATCTTATCAAGCAAGCAAGAATGCAAGGACAGATTGAAGGAGCATCAATTACTTCAAATGTAGTAAACACCACCCACCTACAATTTATAGATGACTATATGTTAATGGGACAAGCTTCTATTAAGGAAGCCAAGAACATGAAAGAGATATTAGACAAATTCTATATAGCAACAGCTGCTATTATTTGTGGTACATTTTTCCTTCATGTATATAATTACTTAGTATCTTTCGAGAGGAAACTTGCCACAATTTTTGGCTTCAAACTAGGTGAATCCAAAGAATTCTTTGTGTATCTAGAAGGTGCCAATTGGCCCACGCAAACATGCCAAAAAGCAATGGGAGAATGTCCTCAACAAAGTAATGCAAAGATTGAATATGTGGTCCTATAGATGGCTGAAATTAGTTGGGTGAGTGATTCTAATCAAATCAGTTTTATCTATCATCCCTATGTATTTTAATCTCATCTATTCATGCACCAATAGGGGTAATTAAGAACTCTAAGAAGATAATAAGGGGAATTCTGTGGAAAGGCGCCAGAGAACAAGAAAGAAAAAAGTTCCATTTGGTTAAATGGGATATTGTATGCTTACCCAAAAAATAGGGTGGATTAGGAATAATGCATCTATCCTTATTGCCAGAGGTGTATGGAGCTAAATTAATATGGAGATTAATTCAGGAAAGTAACTCACTATGGAGCAAGATCATGGTGAACAAGTATCTTGGAGGCAACCCACCAAAACATATACTAACATTGTATGTAACTTCAGATCAGGGATCTACTACATGGTAGAATCTGTGTGCAGCGCTATCCTTCTTTAGAAAATGTTGTTCATGGCTCATCGGTGATGGCAAAAAGCGTACATATGAAAAGATGCAATCAATGGCATGCCACCAATAGGAGGATATCTAGAAATACTCCACCTAAGAGATTGCTTGAGAGGTAAAGGTATGGCACAAATTTCAAATTTTTTAAAACTGACAATTCTCAAAGTGAATGGCCAAAATCCAAAATCAAAAGATTGGGAGGAATGGGAGATTGAATCAAAAGACTTTAAGAATGAATATCAGAATCTTGCCAAGTTATTAAGAGAAAGAAATGTCAGACTCAAAGATGAACCGGACTAGAAAATATGGGGACCAATAAAAAAAACATGAAAATATCATGTCAAACAAGGATACAATTGGTTATTGGTTGATAAATATGGTCACTTAATTCCAAACAACAGGTGCTGGAAAAAATTATGAAGTGTAAGATCCATTCCAAAAATTGATCATTTTATGTGGATCTTAACGCACAAAGCAATTCTTACAACTGAAAATTTAAATAGAAGGGATATACATGGGCCGTCAGTATGTATGTTATGTAAGAAGCAAGAAGAAAAGATTGAACACTTCATGTATGTTATGTAAGAAGCAAGAAGAAAAGATTGAAGACTTTAAGAATGAATATCAGTATGTATGTTATGTATGTTATGTAAGAAGTCTCAAACCAAGTTTGGAACTTCATGTGGCAAGCATTGGGCTTCAAAGTTGATATCCAACCGAAAATTAAGGAGTGAGGAATTTTTAACCGAATGGGACACTAATTATCTTTTTTGCAAAGACGGAGATTCAAAAGTGGTCATTGAAACGATGAGCAGGAAGGTGGAAATATCAAATCTAATTCTAGATGTGATTCTACAGGAGAATTAAGAAATATGCAGCCATTTCAAATCCATAAGTTTTGTACATGTGAGAAGAAACTTTAACAAAATGCTAATCAGCTTGCCAATGAAGGAGTTCAAATGGAGCATGGAAAGACCAAACTAAGAGATTTTGACATTGCTAAAAAAGGAGTTACTGGTGAAGAAGCAGCATGATTCACATGAGCTACAAAATAGTACAAGAGTGATGGAGAAAAGTGTGACAGATGTTGGTGCACATATGTCAATGGTGTTACATAGGTCAGTGGAGACAATAGTGCTTAAGGTGATACATTTGTAATTAGGGTTATGTGTAAATCAGGAGATTCAGTTTTTTTAGTAGTGATGCATATTATATATATCACTTATATCATTGAGCGTTGGATAGTCCAGATCAAGAGAGAGCTTGGCTTTAAAAAACTTATATCTTCTAATTTTACCCATGGGAATTGGGTAAGAATTTTGTATCATAAGCTTCTCTTTATATATAAGGAAAATTTCAAATAAAAATAAAAATAAATGATAGGAGCTCAACTGGTTAAATAGGGCAATTTTCAAAACAGATTCTAAGATTCAAATCTTGTCAAGCAATATGTGCATAATTGCCATAATGTTGTAAAACCATGATGACATGATCATACTAGAGAAACTCAAACTCGGCGTGAACTTGGCAAGGCCGATTTTTTACTCAAACTCGAACTCGGCGTGAACTTGGCAAGGCCGATTTTTGACTCAGACTCGAGCTCGGCAAAAAAACTCGACAAAAACTCGACCAAATAATAACCAAAGAAGATGCAAATTATTGGAAAAAAATTATCTTTTCCATGCACATCACAATTAATTAATATTATACAAATCCAAAATTAATACTGTAAGCAATACAACCTTAAACTACACATGAAAGTGATAAAACACACATCAATATAACTGCTAGGTGGATGTTAGATTCAGTCATGGAGCATCTGCAAGTCCTTTTGTTGTCATTTAATGTGTTGTTTATTTGTAACTATTTCCTCCTAATGAATATGTAGTGTTTGCTAAATATTTCATATTGAGTCAAAGTCTAGAGAGAGTACATAAGGCTGGTACATGTCCAGTGGCTATTGTTAGAAAATCCTTCAAGTCATGTTATCTCCCATTCTGGTTTTGTGGCCATACACAGGTGCAATGCTCAAACCAACACTCATTACGGTTGATGTTATTCTCTGGCAGTGTATGGTTTGTAAGTTATCCTTCAAAGGGTATAACTACATATCATAATCATTAGTCAACTTGTCTTCCTTTGAAAGAAACCTCAAGGACATTTTGTGCTTCTTTAAATGGCCTCTTGCCATTTTATGTGCTTCTTATAAATCTCACTGGGATTGTGAGACGGCCCAAGCATTGTCCTGCTCCAATCTTTCATGCCTAATTCTTTATGCCTTTGAGTTGCCTCAAACATGGTGAATGTTTCCTGTGTTGGTTAGGATTTTGGAAGCATTTTTTTGTTCCTAGGCCCAGTGGTTAGATGAGCATTCTAGAGAATGTATATTACAGAGAAGTGCAAAGAAATTTTGCTCTTGATTATTGAAGGTGTTACACTTTGCATGGGGTGGGACATATTGCCATTGAACTCCATACAAGATTGGTTTAGATTCCTCTTAATGTTGTCTACCCTTTTGGTCCCAACTTCCATTGTTGATCTTCTTTGACCTTATCCCTGCACCCTACTGACTATTTTTTATTTTCCTTTTGTCTTTGATCCTTTGTAATCAGGTGGGCCTTGTGGCATTAGCCTTCCTTTTGGTTCTTGTTTTTTTACCTCAAATGTAACTGTCGGGTGGCTGTTAGATTCATGAAAAACTAGGAAAATTTTGGATTTAGGAAGCAAATGAGTGTTTTTTGGGTCTGTTTTTACCCTCTCTCTGCTCTCTTTGCAAGTGGAAACAACAAAAATGAGGCCAATTTAGAAAAAAAATATTGATGTCGTTTTTCTGTGTTTTTGCCACTGCAGTCAAGTTTTTTTCTTGGATTCGCAAGTTTAAAAAAACTCGCAAGTCTGAAAAAACTAGTGAGTAAAAAAAATAAAAATAAAAAACTCGCCGAGTCAAGTAAAAAAACCTGGGAGGCCCAACTCAGGTGAGGACTTGGCGAGTTTTTGAAAAACTCACCAAGTTTCATAACTATGGACGCAATCATGGTGTAATATGGATGAGGCCTGTTTTAATCCCATTTAACTAAGTTAATATATTTTTTTTAACTTCTTGAAGGCAGTCGCATCTACTTAAAACACAACTAATTTGAGAAGTTGCAAGAAAATTATTTCATTTGTTTTAGTAAATCTGTTGTGCTTATCCCAGTAACTGAAGCACCTCCCCAGAAAGAGTCAACCATGTCTACAGAAAAGGAGGAATGCTGCACCACTCAGCGATGCCTGGGCAGTACCTGGTACCTTTCAGACCATATCCAGCATACCCCAATAATTGGAACAGAATGGGAAAAATGTTACAAACAACCATGATTTTGAATATTGCATTACAGTTTAAAGGATAACATGGTCAAAACACAAGCCAGTTTTAGAAAACTTACCTTTTTAAACTTTATAGTCCTTTTGACTATTACAATTTCATATGAACAGGTTATATGAACATCAAGGTTCAGTAGAAAACAACACATTTATTGATTTACAATGCATTTATGTTTTTTTCTTGATGATAAGTACATAGACAGTATATGAATATAAGAAGAATTCGAGAGAGAATGCTCCACATACAATGTCATCCACAATATATATAGCAATCAAGTGAAAAGGTGGAAAAGGAAACAGTCATAGCCATGTGGGCGTACTCCAGTCATGTCATATATACAATGCAACACACTACTATATAATTCCATATTAAATAAAGAAAGACACACAATGGGAATAACTCAGGGATACATGTAAATACACAACACAACATGTATGCTTCACATTCCAATCATCTGCAATGCATCACAAACTAATCCACCATATAACACAACTCTATGAGCATGTCTTGATCAACATATAACAATTGACTACCATAACCATCAACCAAGATAGACAGGAATACATAGATACCATGAGAAATCATATGCAGTCAGCAACTGCTATACCTACTAAAGTACGTAACTACCTGTATACATGAAACAATAGAAGTACCTCTAACAGACGATATAGTAATTTATCACATCACACATATATCAAAACATAAAATATGACAAAACCTAACACAGTACTACAACTATATACAACTCATACAAACACTCACATTCATGCATTCATGCAACCACTCATTCATGATGTTCTTCAAGCAGACCAGCTTGTCTGCCTTCATTTTCCCCTCCTTTAGACTGGTCAGCATCCACACTCACAAACCAACTATAGACACCATAGGGGGTAGGGTAGAGACATTGATCTCACTACTTCAAAAACTTTCCACCCTTGTTTTGCTGCTTCATGTTCCATAAATCTTCTACAAAACTGGGAGCATATCTCCTTTCCTATATTGACAATATCCAAACTGTGCAATGCTTCACAATGTGACTTGGCAATGACATTACTACAAGTCCAACAAGCAACAACTGTCACCACCTATGATAGGGGTGAAGGGGGCAACGCTATCCTGTCTGAACTTTCCTTGTGTTTGGCATTCGGGCAGCTATTGTGGATGATTTTTCCAAACGTCATTCTCCTTCCTGTGGGTGGCCTAAAGCTAGATGGCAGCCTACTTCACTCCTAGATGGCAACACTGATGTTGCAGACAGCCTGGGAAGGGTGGACGACAAATTAGAACAATGGCTTTTCTGTCTCACCCTGCAACTACCAACCCCGGGGAACACTAGATGACATGCTCCATACGAGGTACAATAGTACTTGGATGAAGATGGTTATCTAAATGCAACGACAGAATCAAACAAGCTATGGATGATATAGGCATCAACACCAGCTCTTGTTTAATATGATTGACATCTACTCTTCCCCACATGAAAGATGAAACTCTCTCCTAGATGGCCTTGACTTATTCTATCACTTGGTCAGCCTTTAGAAGGACTGACAAAACATATGAATTGGCTTAGACAACATTTCCTTTTCTTTGAACAACAAAAGCTTGGTGAGGAACGGCGGTAGGATGGAAAGCAATATAGGCACTCCCTCACCTTGAGACGGCAAGGTCTGAGGTGACATCCCCTAACTAGTGACCACAACATGTTCTGATTTCTCTCTAGACAGCAACCAAGTTTAAGACAGTAGCACCCCTTCTATGGCCACCAATGTTTAGGGCACCCCCATCCAAACAATCTTTATAGAAACCCTCTGTCCCAAGAAGCTTTCAGCTAGAAATGGTTGGCAATGTCCATGACTACATCCATCTTTCATGACACTTCCCAGGTTACATCCATCTTGTGAAACACTATCTGGACTATGTTTGCCATCCATGCCACTTTCTCGATTGCATCGTCGCTTCCCAAATTGTGTCTGTCCTCCCAGTCACTGCAACATCCTCCATCATTTAAACAACAAACATCCTCATTTGAATAACATTCTTCATTAAAAAACATCTTGCTTCTTCATCCCAATGGCATCCTCCATCATCGGTACAACCTACTTTGTCATCAATCAGGCAACCTACATCCTCAACAGACAACACTGCTTGTCCAGACGGCATCATATTTCATCCAAACTGCATTCTTCCTTGTGTTCATTTTCGGACAATATTTTACAAAATCCCTAGATGTCATGTAACATTTTGTTGTTTATGTAAACAGGCAACACCTAGCATGTATCCTTCACATTCAAATCATCTTGATATGTCATGATCTAGTTCAGCTTACAACACAACTTGATGAGCGTGCCTCAATCACCACATGACAATTGACTATCGTACCCATCAACCAAGGTAGACAACATAGGCAGACCAAGTGATCATAGACCAAGTAATCATACAACGCCTTGGGCGCCAGCACAACACTAGATCAGTGATGAGTCAATCATCGAGTCATTGTACATCTATGTTCCACAAAGTTTCAAGAGGGAAGCAGCAGGACAACTTTTTGGGATGGTAGGATAACCTGCTTTGTCATCAGTCAGGCAGCCTGCATCCTCAGCAGACAGCTCTGCTTGTCCAAATGGCATCATACTTAATCCAAACTGCACTCTTCCTTGTATTCATCTTCGGACAATATTTTGCAAAATCCTTATATATCATGTTTCATTTTGTTGTTTATATAAATAATAAACATCTAGTATGTATCCTTCACATTCCAATCATCTTGATATGTCATAGTCTAGTTCAGCTTACAACACAACTTGATGAGAGTGCCTTGATCAACATATGACAATTGACTACCAATACTCATCAACCAAGGTAGATAACATAGGCGGATCAAGTGATAATATACCAAGTAATCATACATCACGTCGGGTGCCAACACAACACTAACTCAGTGATAAGTCACTCGCCGAGTCATTGTACATCTATGTTCCACAATGTTTGGTGAGGGGGATGACAGGACGACTTTCTGGATGGTAGGACATGTTTCTGGAACTGTGGGACACGTCTCAGAGATGGTCCCCACATCTCGATGAGCCCCCATGGAACATAGTTGTACAATGTAGATAGAATTTTTATCATATGAATGTATATGTGATGATGTGTTTTTTAAAATAGTACTTGTACACTATAGTCCACGTATCAGGTAGGTAGTTGGATAGGTGTAACAGTTAACAACCACCTTCTGGTATTCCATCGAGCCTATGTATTCTCTTCATTACGGTCAATTCCAGACATGTTGAGGTATATTATTGATGTCTCAGGAGTCTAAGAGATGATTGATGGTTGCTAGTTGTTGTATTATCCACATATATCAATATTGTGTGAGTGGATTGGATTGATTGCTATGTACTGTTGTACCAAAAATTAATGGCATATTGTTGTCTGTATTTATGGTTGTAATTTCTTTCTATGGTTCAACTCGATTATCATAGAAGAGATTATATAGCAGTTTGCATTATATTCTGTCTTGTTGTTTCTCTGGTTGTTGCATGACTTGAATACTACAATACTATAAAACAAATAGAATGGCCTAGGTAACACAAGAAATGGTAGGTGGTTGGCAACTGCCACACTAGCTACCCATACGAATGAAACAATAACAGTAACCCGTAATATTTGGCATAATACAACATCTAACACACATAATAAAACAACTATATACAACTCATAGAAACGCTCATTTGGTTATTCACGCAATCATTCGATTATAATGTCATTTATGCAGTCCAACTTCTCTGCCTACAACAGACATACCTACTTCTCAACCTCTCATACTTGATGAAAATGTACCCCACTAACATGCATGACCAATCCAAATATAACTGGTGCCATTTATTTATTCTTTTATTCTAATTCCAAAGCATAACAAAGCAATACCCAGGTGTTGTAGGTGAGTTGAAGAGGAGAGGGCAATCCTCCAAGGGAGGTCCCAGGTTCGAATCTCCACCCTACCAAAAAGTTGAATTGGGTACCAAAAATCCAATTGATAATGTTGGTGCGGGCAGGGCCGGGCGCGACTCCCGGGTGACTTTGACGGTGTAGAACCCCCTGTTCGTGGTCTCTCAGACCAAGGCGGCCCCATAAGGGGTTTTTCGCTTAAAAAAAAAGCATAACAAAGCAACATAACAAAACTCTTGAGACTCATGTCTCTAATTACAGCCTACAAGAAACTCTTAGTACATACATTTTTCTCAACAGGCATCGGTGTGTTAATCCAAAGAAATATCAAAAGAATAATAAATAACATTTATTGGAATAGCATAAAAAATCCAAGCCACTATATCAATCAGAAAATTTGATGCATACATTAAAAAATGCAATGCCCTTGTCTTCCCATGCTCTACATAACATATTCATGCATAATGTGATATATCCATAAATAAAAATATATGTATACTGACGCAACATAAACTTGCTAAATATATCTATGCAAAACATAGAACATGTTGCCTAGATAATAGCCAATATACAAGAGCAAATGCTCATGTGCATGCACACATATAGAGGACATTTATGTCCATAGCTCCAGTCTTACATACAATCAAAGAATATGTTCTAAAAGGTTAGAGTGGTGATAAAATATAAACTCTAGTCCATTTCCACTTCTTTTGCCAACATGGTTGGAGTGTCAAAATGCGGTTCATAATACAAGGTTTCCAGAATAATAACTGTTTAACACTAATTGCAAAGCAAATAATCAACAATCTAGATATGAATATCAAATAGAGAAATTTTTCAATCAGTTCAGCTAATGCATCATATATAATGCTGAAACCTTATGATGAATCTGACAAACAGATAATTTTGGCAGACAGTAAACCTTCATAAATCTGAATAGAGATGTATCTGTCAACTAGAAGGAGAAAGCAGACAACAGTTTAAAGACAAATATAAAGACATATGGAAGAAACAAATGGCATTAATATAGAAAACTTTACTAAGTTGAATACATCAGAACAGAAGGCCCTTTCTTATACACTACTGCCAAATCCAATTCATAAGTTATCCCTACAGACTTTGCACATAAGTATGCATATTACAAAAGATAATATTAATTAAACTTTCACAGCTTCCAATGTAAATAACAGTACAATATATAATGGATTGTAGTAAATATACCTCACAAGTAACAAGAACAACAGTTGCGTAAGGTTGTCGGAACAAAAATGGAAATTGTTCCTGTGGAAAACGGCTGCGAAGACGAGCATCTGTTGTTAAGATGAATTCTACAGGCAGCTTCTCAACATAAACAGGATTACGGGCCTTGTTGTTAAGGCAAGCCTTTTGAAAAGGTACACGAGCCTCAAATCCATCCTTTACAGTAGGCCATAGATCATTTACATCTTCAACTGCAAAAACAGGCATTCAACTATTAAGATTGATCACCATATCTTACAAATTCCTAGAAAGTATTCAAGAAACATACTAACTTTAGTTTTGTTTTTTGTTTTTTTTTTCATTTAAAACTCTCTAAATCAAAGATTGGAAATTATCAAAACATAGCTCCATCAGTGATAGGAAGTTATCATACTGTTGCATTTATGTTCAAAATACTAATATGAAATTATTCATACTCAGACCCAACCATATTCAATGAAAAATTCATGCATTTGTACATATTTGCACATGGATAAATATTTATGAAACAATTTTTTAAATATGTCCATGTTTAAACACAAGTTCACACATGCAGTGAGGTTTTTCCATCATTCTTTGGCATTGGTGAGTAAACATTGTTGTAAGTGCACCTATAGAGATAAATTTATGCTTACATAAAAGCCCATGCACATCCATTCATGTGAGTGTGCCAAGTGTCAACACATGTATCTATATCTATGTTAGAATGTAAATATAGTATTGATTATACAAAACACATTTACGTCTACATATATCCATACGCAAGACATATTTCTGTGTACCAAAATGAAGCATCAATAAGAAATTTGGAACATGAAGTATAAATATTTATCCCCTCATTTAAAACGTCTTTGCTTCTTCACCTTCCCCTCAATTGGTAGCATCCCTAGAGTCCTAGAAATGTGCCCTAACTCATTTGAAACTCGCACTAGTTTACCTTCTATTGCAAAAGCAGATACCCTGGCGGCTGGATCATAAAACTTGAGCATCTCAGTCAACACATCCTGGAAGGCATTTTCCTAATCAAAAATTGACAAGCTGATGACATCAAGAAAGCCCATATTCACCAATGATTTTTGGATGACCACTAATACATAATGAAGCCAATGCCATGCAGTAGATACTAATCTCCTCAAGTGCCATGTCCTCCTCATCTGCCTCTTTCTTCCCTCTTATTTTTTTTTATTGAGTAAATACTTCTTATACATATACATATCGTGATGTGGTCTTCCCTCTTATTTTTACAAACGAGAAGCTCAAAAATTTGATATGCAAATTTTGTGGCCTCTAAAACTTTAGTTCAAGTTTACACCCAATTACTGCAACTAGTTTGATTGAAATTAGACTACAAACTTTCTGGGTAGCATGGCCAACCAACCCAGAAAAGCTGCAAAATTTTAACATCAAATTTTTCACATGGATTCTAGATTTCTAAATAAATCCAAATAGTTCAGACTGAATCTATCAAGAATTGAACTATTGCAATATCTTTGTGAAGAATTACACGTTTTTGTTTGAAACCACAGACTCCTTAAGTCATCACCAATCATTCGATGAAGCAAATCAATTAGATCTACAAAAGGCTTCAATAAATTTCTTGCCTATTGAGCAATTGCACTTCTCCAAGCTGAAAAATGAAGTCAATCTTCTTCAGATGACTCCTTTGAGAGCAAAGTACAATTCCATAGAATTCTTACTTCACAGAAGTGTAGCTGCTGCTTGAAAAAACAGACAAGCTCCAGTTCCAAAGACTTTAATTTTCATGTTGGAGAAGCCATCAGTGCAAAGCACAAGCAAGAAAATAGAAAAATATACAGATAGGAACAATTTCTTAAAGAAGAACAAATAAATTAGGTGATGATTTAATGATTCCAATGAGCAAACAACATGCCTTTGCATAGGTTTAAGGTGGTCAAGAATACAAAAGTTGGCTTCAACCACATATTACAAAATTACTATAAATATTCCAAATGTGACATACACAAGCCGACCATAGATGCCAAAGGGCCCAACAACCAAGTTTACATATTCCAACATCACCCCTTAAACATCTTCTTACCCTCCTTGGCTATGGGAACTTTAATAGTTATTTGCATTATTCATAAAAAATTCAAATGTGACATATACAAGCCAACCATGGGTCCATTACAAAAGATGCCAAAGGGCCCAACAACTAGGTTTACAAACTCCCACATCACCCCTTAAATACAGTTTGGAGGGACCAAGAAGGTGCAATCACACCATCATCTTCTCACCCCCCTTGGCAATGGGTTCTTTAAATAGTTATCTGCATTCTTTAAATAGTTATCTGCATTATTCATACCATTAATCTTGCATGGTGGTATCATCTCTCACATGTGCAGGGTTTACCCCCTTTACGTTTATGGATACAGCTAGAACCTTTTGTACCATGTTTGTTTATAGTTCTTACTTCTTAGTTCACTTCTGTTAATATTTGCATTAATTTTAATGTCTTCATGGCCCCTACGTGGCATTATATATAGATGTTTCTTTTTGAGTTCTACAAAACATTATGTGATAATTTTGAGTTCTTAGATTGTTTTATTTAATATTTACATTTATGTTAGTAAAAGTATATATCATTTTTTAAGCCCTTTTAGGCCCTTGGAAAGCAATACATTGTTTCTAGTGTTGTTTTGGTCCCTTGCAAAGCATCATACTATGTTTACACATAGTTCATAGTTCATTTTAGTTAGTTTACCCTTCTAGGACCCTATAAAGAATTGTACATGGATATATTTTTCAAGCTTCATTAACCCAGCTTGGTCATTCTCAAGCATTAATAAAATTTCTTTCCTTCCTTTCCACATCCTGCTTTAGAATCAAAATCTTCACAAAATAATTGTAAGTATAAGAAATACAAGTAGCACACATCAATCAAGAGATAAAATCTCAATTGGCCAATTGCCTTCTAAACTTTGAATTTCATCAAGATGAAGATCAACACCACAATGAATTTTCTTTGTAATTGAAATTGGAGGAAATTATGAATCAGAAAAGCTCAGGCAAATTTTTCCAAAAAACGAATAATCTTTCAGGAGCCATATCTTTTCATAGAGTTGTCCGATTCAGATGATTCTTGTGTCATTTTGTGCAAAATTTGAAAAGATTTGAAATGAGTGGTCATTTGAAATAATCCAAGCAGTATTGAGGGAGATATGACCATGTGAAGACAGCTGTTCAAAACTAGGGCAGTGTTAGGGCCTCAAAAATGTCTCATCTTTTAGGAGCCATTTCTTTGTGAAGGGATGTCCGATTCAGATGATTCTTAGATCAATTTATGTGGAATTTGAAGAGCATTAAAATGAGTGGTTATATGAAGGAATTCGAGCGGTATTGAGGGAGATACGATCCTTTAAAGTCAGCCATCCATAACAAGGGAAATGATGATTTTTCAAGTCACGGAAAACGAAACTGCAGATATTTGTCAGCTAGGATTCGGATGATGGGAGGAGCAACGAAGGGCTAGGGCATTAGCAAGGCAGGACATTTTGTTTGGGCGTAGAATTTTTTAGCTAAGTTTCTTTTTCCCCTTCATTATCTTAGAAATTTTGCATGCAAATTATTATAGGTTTATTTTCAAATAATATAATCTCTATAGGATATACTGGTAAATTTCAGTAGATTTTGAGTTATAGTTTCCTTCCCATGGATCGATTTACAGTTAGATCCTTAGAATCATCCCTAGTAGTGAAGGTTAGCGAGGACCTCATAGAGAAGCGATCCTTGTTGTTCAAAGATAGGGCAGTTTTTGGTAAATTTAATGGGTCTTGGTCAAGGGCTTCGGCCTTGAGAAAATGGATTGATTGGAGTTGGAAGTCTCCAAAAGTGAGTCTATCCTTTCTTCCCAAAGGTTTCTTCTTAACCATTTTTTGTTCCAGGAAGGAAAGAGATAGAAACCTAAAAGGGGGTACTTGATTTATGGGAAGAGCAGGACTCTTCCTTACCCATTGGTATGAAGGCTTTGTACCTGAAAACGTAAATTTATCCCTAGTACCAGTCTAGGTTAGGATGTATGGGTTGCCCATTGAATTTTGGGAAATGGATACCTTCAAGGCAATAGGCAACACTCTAGGAGAATTCCTTGAGATTTCAGAAACTACAAAATATGGATTCTTGGCTATTTATGCTCGGATATTGGTCATGATTGATATAAGTAAACCTTTACCAGAATCAATCATTCTTAAGTATGGGGGTAAGTTTTGGACCCAAACCATAGATTATGAAAATATATCTTTTAGATGTAGAAGATGTCATGAGGTGGGGCATATTGAGAGATCATGCCCTAAGAAGAGTCCACCAAAAACATATGTAGAAAACCGTAAGAGAAACATACAAATGGATATGGATAAGGATGGTTTTCAACTTCCAAAAAGAAGGTCCTGACAAATGAAAGTAAATAAACAATGGAAACCAGTAAGGAAGGATATTGGAAGAAATACCAATTCTTTTAAGGCTTTAGCTTATGAAGACAACGCAGATCACATCTTAGAGGACACGGTACAGCAGGATCAAAATATTAACAAGGAACCATCTTGATTTAAGGATGCAGATCACATCTTAGAGGACACGGTACAGCAGGATCAAAATATTAACAAGGAACCATCTTGATTTAAGGATGAACATTCCCCCTGAACCTAAGGAATGTGCCTCATAAGACTTTGAAGACTCTCTTGAAGTACCATGCACCATTCAGGAGAAGAAAAGTGGTAGAGAAAATGCAATTTTAGATGTTAATACCTCTACCATTAATAAGGAAATACCAGAAAATGAGTAGGACAAATCAAAAGCTTCCATAGCAGAGCCAAGAGAGGATAAATCTAATGAAAAAGAAAGTTGTAAAAGAATATTGAGGAATACAATAATAAGACCTGCTCCTGATACAAGCAAGGCAAAAAGAGGAAAACCCTCAAATTATCAAGCGAGACCCAAGGAAACAAGAGCAAACATACAAAAAGGAACACAATCTAAGTTGGTTGAACTTCTCTTTACCAAACAGCAAAATGATATTGGTAATTTGTAGGCCGGGCCAATAGCCCCTAATGAGACATGATTACCATATCATGGAATATAAGGGGTGCTAATGTCCCCTCAAAGCAGAGGTGTATCAGGGACCTATGTTTAAGTAATAAGCCTGATATTCTTTGTATCCAAGAAACTAAAATGACAAAGGAAAAAGTTTTCAAAACTATGAAAGCAGTATGGGCAAGATGTGAATGGGATGCTATGGATTCTGAAGGAGTGGTAGGGGAATTCTAACATGTTGGAATCATGTTAGAACCTCTTGTGCAACCATTCATAAAACTAGGCATTGGATAGCCTCATTAGTCAGTTACCACTTTGCAAATATTCGTTACATCCTTATCAATGTCTATGTACCTACAACTCAATCAGGCAAATTAGAAGTATGGAGTGGGATTGAAGCCTTTATGAGAAATAAAGACCAAGAAACCCGATTTAATGAGAATTTAATGCCATAACCAAGCTGGATGAAATTTTTTGAGGGAATTAGGAAAATAACCCGAAGTATGAGACATTTCTCAGATTTTATTCAAAACAATAATCTATGAGAGTTTGTTTGAAGAGGACAACTATACATGGTCCAACAACAGGAGAGGCCAGAACCTAATAGCAGAAAAATTAGATAGATGCATACTCTCAGATCATTGGCTAGATGAAGCGACTTGTGCTAAGATTAATATCTTGACAAGGATTGGTTCAAATCATTGGACAATAAGAGTTAAAATGGTAGCAAGTGAATTCAAAAAAAAATCATAGTTTAAGTATGAGCAGATGTGGGAAGACCATCCTCAATTTTTTGATATGATAGCGCAAACATGGAATTCTTCAAGAAACAGTGGGCTGTATACACTTCCAAAACAAATTAAATCAATGACATCTAGATTAAAAGAATGGAACAAGAACACTTTTGGAAACATTTTTGAGAAGAAAGAACTAAAAGATAAAATTTCAAAATTCCAAAAAGGTAAGCATAATAATCCAAGCTCGGAGGAAAGGGAGTTGCTTAGTGAATATCATAATATTTGAGTAAGGAAGAGAAATTTTGGAGATTAAAATCGAGACAAACTTGGTTAAACGAGATAAAAGCACAAAGTTTTTCATAGGATGACAATAGTACAAAGATCAGCATCTAGAATTAGTAGAATTAAATTAGTAGAAGGGGTTTGGACTCAAGACTAGAGTGAAATGAGAAAGGAGGCAAGGTCTTTTTACCAGAATATTCTAGGATTGAAGGAGTTTAAAGTTCTTAATGATAAACTACTACGAGAAGTACCTTCAATTATAACAAATGAAGACAATAGGAAACCAACAGAGCCTATTACTCTTGAAGAAGTTCACTTAGCTCTTTTCTCTTTCGATAAGAATAAATTCCCAGGTCCGGATGGGTTCTCTGCAGCATTCTATCAAAATAATTGGGATATAGTGAAAGATTCTTTATTGATGGCAGTGGAACAGTCTAGGGTAAAATAGTACATACCTTATAAAATAAATGCTACATATCTTACCCTGATTCCAGAAAAGAAGGACGCGGAATTGTTTGATTCGTTTAGGCCTATAAGCCTATGTAATATGGCATATAAGATAATCTCCAAAGTGATGGCAAATCGGTTAAGACTATTGTTAGAAAAAATTATTTTTGAAGAGCAAGAAGGATTTGTGAAAGGGAGACAAATTCTGGATGGGATCATAGTAGCTCATGAAGTTATGCATTCAGCAGCTTCAAGTAAAAAGAGAGCAACGATCTTAAAACTTGATATGAGGAAAGCCTGTGATAGGGTTAAATGGGATCTTCTTTTTGCAGTTCTAGAAAAGTTTGGATTTGGGAAGAAATGAGTCAGATAGATTAAAGCTTGTGTCTTTACAATATCATATTCAGTGTTGGTCAATGGGTTAGTAACAGAATCGTTTAAAGCCAAGAGAGGTCTTAGACAAGGAGATCCTCTATCACCATATTTGTTCATTATTATGGTAGAGGTATTGGGTAGGAACTTGAAGAAGGCTAACAAAGATGGGCTAATAAGTGGACTTAAGGCTAGTAATAACATTGACAACATCATCCATCAACAATTTGTAGATGATATAGCCCTTTTTGGGAGGGCAGGGATAAACGAGGCCAAAGCTTTGAATAACTTATTAAAGGAATATGAAAGAGCGTCACGCAGAAAATTAATACGACAAAATCCAAATTTTACTTCCTAAACACTCCAGCTAGAATCAAAGCAAGGATATGCAGGTTACTTCAAATGGAGGAGGCAAATTTGCTAGCAACTTATTTAGGGATGCCCTTATTTGAGGGGAGAATGAGGATATAATTATGGAATCCAATTATAAGTAAAGTTTAGAATAAACTACCGACATGGAAAGGTAGATGGTTATCGTTATCAAGAAGAGTGCAACTAATTAAATCAGTCTTACAGGCCATTCCAACATATTATATGCTCTTGTATACTATGCCAAAATCGATAGAAAAAAGTCTAATCTATACTATGTGGTCATTTTTGTGGTCACGATTACATGATAAAAGGAATTTCCTTTGGTGAAATGTTGCAAGGTGTCTAATGATAAAACTAGGGGAGGTCTTGGTTTAAAAGTTCTTACGGATGCAAACTTAGCTCTAAGGGGAAAAGTAATTTGGAAATTGTATAGAGTCAACGACAATGAGCAAGAATTCTTCTAAGTACGTTGAGCCCAATGATCCAAGCTCAATATTTACTACCTTCTCACTACCATATGGTTTTGCTCGATGGAACGGTTTAAATAAATCAACTGAACTAGTGATTAAAGGTCTAAGATGAGTGGTAGGAACTGGAGAAAAAAAAATCTATTTGGATGGATACTTGGTGTGATAAAAAACCACTCAATCTAGATCCAATTTTGAAACCATGGATGAGATTACTTCAAGACAAATATGGTGATAGGGTTTCAAACATTATGTACAAGGATCGGGAAGGAAGATACAAATGCTAAGAAGATTTTTTTTCCAGTATACAAGACACTGATGTTAGGAGGCAGTTGAGCAGAAAGATAACAACGGTGATTATTTCAAGGGGAGTTGAGGATAAGTTGATTTGCAAGTTGAATAGCTCGGAAGAATACACAACAAGAAGCGGATATAAAGTAAAGCACCAACAAAATAGGAATACCGCAATAATATGGAGAGATGTTTGGGATAGCCTGAGCATTCCTAGAGTCAAAATGTTTGTTTGGCTAGTAGGTCATAGAAGAATTTTATCTTGGGATAACCTTATGAAAAGGGGTTTTCATCGCTCCTCACAATGTGTTCTTTGTAAAAACGAGGAGAGTATAGACCATCACTTGGGACATTGTTCAATAGTTTGGAAACTATGGCAATGGATTCCTAATATGTTTGGTAAATGCACGATGATAAATTGCAAAATTGAAGAATGGTTAAAGCAATGGTAAAGCACTTTTAAAAGTGAGGTTTTACAAACAATCTAGGATATATCAAAAGATACAACACTTTGGACTCTATGATTGGAAAGGAATAGAAGAAATTTTAAAGGAAACGAAACCAGTTTAGAGGTAATGAAAAGGAAGATTTGTTTAGTCATAGAGGAGGCTAAACCAACCCTATCAACTCACCCAATCCCTAATCTTGAAGCAAAGATCCTTGATAGATGGAGTCAAGTCATCAAATGGAATTATGATGTTGGGTACAAGAGAAACAAAAATAAGGTAAAAAATATAAAGTTGAAACCACCAGAAGTGGAGTTGGTCAAATTGAATATTGATAGAGCATCTAAAGGAAATCCAGGACCAACAGGAGGAGGAGGAGGAATAGATTGAAATAATAAGGAAGAGATTTTGTCTCATTACGCTTTCAATAGTAGATTTAAGAAAAATTTTGAAGCTGAAGCTTGGGTGGCTTTGGAGGATTAATAATATGCAGACAAATGAAATAGAATAGAGTATAGATGGAAGATGATTCACTAATAGTAATAAATGCAATTTTAATGGAAGCAAAGGATCCATGGAACATACAAAAGACAATTGTGGAAATACAAGACCTTGCTATAGAGTTTGACGAAATTAGGTTTACACATACGTTAAGGGAAGGAAACAAATGTGCAAATAGGCTAACCAATAGAGAGGTTTTAATTGAGGATCATATAGTTAAATTCACTTTTCCATGGTTAGAGGAAATAGTAAGTTTAGCTGAAGCTGACAAGAAAATGTTGACTGACTGAATCAAATAATGATTAAGATTTACTTTAATGTTTTCCATTGGTAATATTTGCTTTATTTTATAACATTAATGTGTTTTCATATAAATTATTTATTACAATTATTGTGGTTGAACTTACACTTCAGGAAGGAAACTAGTAATCCAGATCTGGTAAAGCGGACTATGATAGCGCAAAGTTTTGGAAATATTACTCTACTAAGATGCAATGCATAGACAGTA
Source organism: Wollemia nobilis (assembly GCA_028583015.1). NCBI lineage: Eukaryota > Viridiplantae > Streptophyta > Pinopsida > Araucariales > Araucariaceae > Wollemia > Wollemia nobilis. Next base: position 6,046,822 of record JAQPPZ010001028.1, read on the forward strand.
GAGATGGTGTTTTGGTATTGTGAAGGCTGCTGCAAGAAAATGTCAAGAAGGATGCTAAAATTTGGAATATTTGTATTCACACAAAAAATTAAAGAAGATCCAGAAAATGATAATCAAGAATTCAAACTTTTTATGAAAAATGAGATGAGAATTGAATATGTTTGTAAATTCTCAAGCTCTAAAGGAGAGAGTTGTGATTTTTCAAGGGTGGGGGGGCCAAGAACAACCCCTTGTTTACCACCGAAAGAAAAAAAAAAGTAGCGTTCATCTTCTATAGCAATTATGGAGTTGAAAATACTAGCATGTTTTATATGTCAATAACTCCCCATATTGGGATAGAGGTAAGTCAAGCTTTAGGAAAAAACCTAAGCCAAGATTTGGCCTTACGATCTCCCCAAAGATAATCAAGCTTTAGGACAAAACCTATATGTCAATAACTCCCCATATTGGGATAGAGGTAAGTCAAGCTTTAGGACAAAACCTAAGCAAAGATTTGGCCTTAGGATCTCCCCAAAGATAATCAACCTCTAGGTTAACCTTTGTCTAAATTAGTCCATCCCTTCAAGAAGCCTTATAACCACCCTTCCAAGCCATAGGATAGCATTGACCTTAGGCAAGTCTTATACTTGGACACCCTAAATTTGACTAAGTCTAAAATGGTGCAATCTTCAAATTTGACAAAGTACTAAAATTGTCCAAAAAGAGCCAACTTCTAAATTCTTTATTTGAGGTCCTATAAAGTTGAAACCACTTGCTAACATCCTAGACAACAACTTCTCCTTTTATATTTATTATATGACTAAAGTAAATATCAACATGTATACTAGGTCAACATTTACTTTATTTTTATGATAACCGTAAAATAAATGGAGGCCCATCTACCCCATTGCAAACTACAAACCTTGAAGGACCAATTTGTGGTCAGCCTCAAAGAGTTGACGCTAGTGATTAACTCTCAAAAAAATAGCAAAATCATTTCACACCTATAGGGACATAAACTTGATGTTTAAGGACATATTTATATGCATAGAATTCCTTACTTTGGGAAATCAGATTCAAAATGGAATTCTAAGATGGAATTTGCATTTGAGGTTTTGCTTCTTTTCCCTTTTCAACCTAACATCAAAAATTCTCACAAGGAAACAATAGGATTACTGACAAATAGCAACACATATTGGCATTTATAAATGGACAACATTTACTTTAATTATATGATCAATGTATGCTCAAGGTATCATGGAGCAATGGTAAATGGGAAGCAATTTTATGACCATGAGCCAAATTCAAATCCTTGAATTGTGATGGGTATTATCGTGATATTGTTGCCTATGATAATATGGTTTGTTGAAATACTGCAATAATGCAATCAGGATCTGATACATATGGGGCCCATTTCAACCCCATATGACCAATGAAAAAAATTTGGTAAGAAATGTAAAATAGATCAATGTCCATGCAACCCTTTGTCTCAAATGTCAATCATTCCAATGTTTTAATCACCTCTATGGAACTTCAACTGTCCATTGCATATTTAATCTCTATTCATTCAACCACATCAACAATCTGTCAAATGCTACTGTCCTTAGGCTAGGAAATAGAAACTCTATTAAGATCAGCACCTTCAATATGCAAAAGAGTTGAAAAGAAGTGTGCCTCACTGTTGCCTTTTAAGTAGTCATGAATTTCCTTTGCCTCACCATTCACTTGTTAATAAGGGCTTGACAAGAAATTCAAATTGTAAACTGTAAGTCGCATGACAAATTATCTCATTTACAATGTTCCCCCCTCTCATTAGTCAGGTGCAGAGATATCCTGAACCAAGTGATGATTTGCCCATAGGAAAATCTAGTTGTGCTTGCTACCACTTCTCCAGAAATGCACAGGACTGAACACAATTCATCAAAAATTTCATTGCAAAAACAATATATCTACACCGTTGATGACCCGCCTTCTTGATTGGCCCAACAAAGTCCAAACCCCAACTTTCAAAAATATTTTGAGGCTACAAAGAGTGCAATTTTTAGTTATCAAGTTCGAGTTCGTGTTCGAGTTCGACACTCTTGAAGTTCAAAATAAATTCGACATGTTTAAAAATTCGGAATAAAATTCGATATATTATAAATGTACATATATCCTTTCAATGTTATGTAAATAAATTAGTAACTAAGAAACTCAAACGGAGACTTGAAACAAACATTAATAATTCCCTTGTCATATATTTCCAAGCTTCTGCAGTAGATTTTAATGGTACCATTTTAAATAGTTTTTCTAAAGAGAAAAAATGCCATTTAATTTTACTTTCAACATTTAAATATAAAATTTTATTTAAATGTATTAAAAGAATGTAAACCTACTTTTTACATTTTTAATATAAAACTTTTACTTAAATGTAACAAAATATATATATATATATATATATATATATATATATATATATATATATAGTTTATAAACATTAAAATTAGATGTAAAAAATATATTATTTAATTTTATTTTTTATTTAAAAAATATATAAAGCAAAAATATGAGAAAATTCATATGAAAACAATAAATCTATTATAGTAAATCACAACAAATTTATTTAACCCAGCAAAACTATTAAATTACAATATAGAGAAAAGTTTATGTAGAAGCTACAACTCGTAGTCTTACACAGTCTGACTATTGAGATTTTTAAATGTTGTAAATGTTTTCAAAAATCAAATATAAAGGGAAAAATATCAAATATAAAGGGGAAAACACATGCAAAAAAATTTCCGCATGCATTTTCTCCTTCCCGCATGCATTGTCCAATTTTTTTCCTACCGAATTTAGGGTTGAAAACACATGCGAAAAATTTCTCGCATGCATTTTCCTCTTTTTTTAAGGAATTCAGGGTTGAAATAACTAATTAAGGGTTGAAAACACATGCGGAAAATTTCCCGCATGCATTTTCCTCTTCCCACGTGCGATCCCCACTTATTTTTTGCCCAATTTTTTTTCTTGCCGAATTTAGGGTTTATTCGTCGAACTTATTTGCTAGGGTTTTAAATTCAACAAATTTCGAATTTTATCTAAAAAATTTGACGAATTTCGAATTTTATCTAAAAAATTTGACGAATTTCGAACTTTATCTAAAAAATTCGACGAATTTGATAACTAAGAGTGCAAAGGCATGAAGTCCCTATTAAATTGCTTCCTTGTTTGCCAACATACATCACAGCCAACAAGTTGCCTCACATCTAAAATAATGTAGGTCACCAAACCCCACAAGGACTTGTCTCACAATAGCATTTAGTCCATGTATCCACTAACCAACCATTCATAAGCTTCCCTTAATATCTTTTACTTCCTATAGGAGGCTATGTTGACTGAAGTTATGAGTCTCAACATTCAAGGATGGTGTGTTGTGTTTTGTAATGTTTTGATGTATTACAATAAAAGAGGTAACAATGGCATGACTCATATATAGTTGTTATAGTTGTTTGAGGACACATTAATTTTGTTGGTGCATGCAAGTAGTTGGGTGAGTGTAGTGATTGCACTCCACCACTCTCTGCATGGGGCTAGACTATCCTGGTCATATTAGTCTTGAAAGTATGCTCGTATCATGTTCAGCAAATATACAAGCTCTTCCTGGAAAATGACAATTTGGCTGATCACCTATGACTTGCTGCATGTCTTCCATTAGGAAATTGGGAATTTTATTGGTCAGCTTAAGTTTTATAGTTGTTTTATTCATCTAAAATGCATAAGTAAATTGTTATAGCTTCAGAGATAGCAATTAAGTGTGAGATTAACACTTAACTGCTCTTCAAACATTGTCCACGACAATATGAACAGAGCCAAAATGAGCCACATAATTGTAAAGAAGCCCAATAAAATGGTTAGGAAGCCACCTGAGGTGGCTTAGAAGCCAAACACCTTAACCTCAATATGATATCATAACGTGACACAAAAGTGGAAAGATTGAATGGATAATGACCTCCCCCTCCAACTCTGCTGCCATCATCAATTAGTTCTCAGTTCAGTGCATTACTTACAGCAAACCTATGTTGTCCACATGCACATACCCAGTCATTTTTGGCTCACACCTAAGATACACCCAAATGGGGTGCATGATTATGAGTGCCAAACACACCCCTTTTTGCACCTGAGGTACTCCCAGAGCATTGACCCTGGATCAAACCTTACAGTTAAAAATTTGAATTCAGTTTACTGTTTAACTAAGTTTTAAAACAATCATATATTTCAACTTTCCAAATTTATTACAGCATACCAAGTCTTTGTGTGTGGCCTGAACCCTGCATATCCCTGCACCCTTGCATCCACATAGCCTTATTCGCAGGGTCTGCATTGGGTCCTCCATACTCGCACCTGTGTGTAACTGCAAACCCATATAACTTTGGAGCAACCTAATACACATACAGACCTAAAACAAGTTGGATTCTGGTCTCTATACGCCAGCAACTAAGTTCAACATGTTACGATACCATTAAAGCTTGCAGAAAGAAGGCAAGTGCAAGGTGTTTAAGGCAAAGTCAGACTTTTGCTTTTTCAGGAAAGAAATCAGATTAGTTATGCTACTGTCTTAAAAATGGAAGAAGATTAGAGAAGTGCAGTTCACACTTCATACATGTTTATGACTAGAAAATGGTTACAATTGACAGCAAACCTTCTCACCTCTTTGTCATTCTTTTTGTATCTTGTTCCTCTTAAAATGTTAGTTTATTTTCAAGTTTCATGCTTTGAATTTCCCAATAATGTATTATAATTGATGATTCTTGCCACTCTTACGATGTCATCTATTCTCATGCTTTGCATTTCCTGAATAACGATACACCTGAGCTGGACGCAGATGAATAAATTCATGGCATGTGTGTTGCTTAATCCTTAGAAAAAAGATGTGAGAGCAATAGCCAATGGAATTGTTTGTATCTGGTTATACAAATCCTCTTAACCAGGCTTGAATACATCCATTCCATATCGGTATAGATGCAATATGACCTACAATGTTTTCTGCTGCGGAAGGATGAGATGAAACTGTGCAGTCTCCTTCAGAGGCGGGCCTCTGTTGTTTCCTCATTTATTTTTAGGGCCCCTTCGACATAGACCCCCTTCAGGATTTGTTTCTGTCACATGAAAAGAGATTGTTTTGGGGAGGGTAAGGTTCTTGGCCACCAGGAAAGGTTATTAAGAGAAAGGAAATGTGCTTTAAGAAGTATTCTCTTGTTTTATTAATGTTATCCAAGTGAGGCAACCTTTGAGGCACTAAGGTCAGTGACCAAGTGCACCAGTAAAATGGTTGGTTGTAGTTCCAGTAGTTCCGGATTCTTCTCTATATTGATTTTAAAAACATCGGTTGTGGATGTAACACTTGTGCCACTACCTCATAAGTGCAATGGTCGTATATAAGTGACTCCTAGGGCTTTTCCTAGAAAATTGAATATGACCATTTCACCCTCCCTACTAGGTAGGCTCTAAGACCAGCCCAGAAAGAGTTCGTTATAGGGTACCCCCTTGACCCCAAGTACAACTGCATCATTTGAGATTGGCATATTTAGGGCTCGTGTTTAGATTGAGTTTTGCATGTATCAGCAGCAGGGCATATCTAGCCTATGTATTTCCATCATTGCAAGCCATTGCATTGGCATGATGGAAAAAACGAGAAATGTGGCCAAATAGATTAGCTCCAACAATGCAACGTATCAATCTTTTAGCTTGTAAGAAAGGCCATTAATAAAAAGGATCTGCACTTTAAATTCAAAGAAACTGTACAAAATTCAAATAAATGAGATGAATCAGACGGTCAAGTGTTAGGCCAACCAAACAACAGACAAAAAGCACGACGCAGAAAACTTTTGACATCAGAGATCTGACTCTCTATCTCGGCTCTGAAGCTGCTCTCCCTTCAATAGTTGTTTCTTGATAAGTTTGCCATCAGATTAAGCACTCGACTTGTTTAGGGTGATTCAATTAAAAATGCATCCGTCCATTAATCCACTTATCATGTATTTATAATTTACTTCGGCTTCCGTGCGTCCGCCAATTCGTGGTATTAGACAACTGAGTTTGACTAAAGCTCAGCTTTCGTTAGAGTAACCAACGAAAACAACTGCTTCAATCATTTTGTTTCAAATTTTTCTGACTGCTCGAAGCCAGCATTCTAAGCTACCGGTTATTTATGATAATGCAGAAAACATGCAAATAGCTCTTAGAATGATAACTTCGGGGATGATTTCATTATTGCTCTTAAATATATCCAATTCGTTTGATTGAAACAAATTCTTTCAATGAAACACGAAGTAAATACTGCCCTAAAAAATGACGAACATATAAAATTAGTGAAATCGTTAAAACTAAGGATCCGGAAGCCTTACTGGCCACAATAAGGCGCTCGGATGTGCTTTTATTTGTCTGGAACTGAGGAAGGAAATTCGTCATTGCTATTGTTGAGCATCGAAAAGAAGGGTTCCGACGACTGCACTTAAGCTTCCTTCTTCCTGCCCTACAGACAGGATTTTAAGCTCCTTTAACAGCAATATAATTACTATGTTCTACTACCCTTCTTTGTTTTTCCTTCTATAATCTACCTCTTTACCTCCGCGTGGGTTAAAAATGGTTGAAATAGGTTTTATTGGACATTGAATTCGTACTTAAGTTCGAAATAAAAAAGATGGTTCAGGATGTTTCCCACAATTTTAATTCAATTAATTTAAATTAAATTGGTGGAAATAGAGAAAAGGGAGATTTAAAGGAAAAGTTAATGAAACAAATTAGTAGGCCCTATGAAATGAAATGAAGATTTTAATTACCTCCGTGAGACCCAAATATGGTTTATGGGACCTCAAATATGGAAGTACAATTACTCAAATTATATCATATGATCTTTAATATCTTTGAGAAGGTTGTTCCTTCTCCTGCTGATTTGTGTTAGCAATTCTCCAACTTTTTTATTTTACTGTCTTCAAATAAATCTGTAATAATCTCGCTCCCAAGCGTTTCTTTGTTTTTGTCACAGATATCTGAAAAACTCGGGCATCTTTAATATCTTTGAGAAGGTTGTTCCTTCTCTTGCCGATTTGTGTTAGCAATTCTCCAACTTTTTTTATTTTACTGTCTTCAAATAAATCTGTAATAATCTCGCTCCCAAGCGTTTCTTTGTATTTGTCACGGATATCCGAAAAACTCGGGCATTCATAGATGAAGTGTTCCTCTGTCTCTACTGCTCCTGTGCTACATAGAGTACATATCCTTTCTTCCCATTGTTCTTTGGGCGTTGTCCATCTCCCTATTTCACATCTAAGCCTATGAGAGCTAGTCCTTATCTGAGCAATGAGTATTTTTTCCTTTCACTTGATTTCAGCGCCTATGAATGAATGAAATATTTTTATTACGTCTGCGAGACCCAAATATGGTCTATGGGACCTCAAATATGGAAGTACAATTACTCAAATCATATCATATGATCTTTAATATTTTTGAGAAGGTTGTTCCTTCTCTTGCTGATTTGTGTTAGCAATTCTCCAACTTTTTTTATTTTCCTGTCTTCAAATAAATCTGTAATAAACTCGTTCCCAAGTGTTTCTTTGTATTTGTCACGGATATCTGAAAAACTCGGGCATTTATAGATGAAGTGTTCCTCCGTCTCTCTCGCCCTCGTGCTCGCATAGAGTACATATTATTTCTTCCCATTGTTCTTTGGGCGTTGTCCATCTCCCTGTTTCACATCTAAGCCTATGAGAGCTAGTTCTTATTGAGCAATAAGTATTTTTTCCTTCCACTTGATTTCAGCGCCTATATACGCTTTTTCCTTGTGGTCATACGTTGGGTTAAAATTTGCAATATAATATTGTCTTTTCCTGCTTGCATTTTTCCACATTTTACTTCTGAACTTTTCATTCACATAATTTTTAATGTCTTTGTTGACATTTGGGCATTCATTTATGTTGATTTCCCAACGTTTCATCCATTTCTGATTTTGTTTCATCCACGTATTCTTTCGCCTATGTAACTCTTCGTCCCTAACTGCTCTAGGCCATCTATCATTTGTCATGTTTTTTGTTTTCTTTCGCCTATGTAACTCTTCGTCCCTAACTGCTCTAGGCCATCTATCATTTGTCATGTTTTCTGTTTTTTTCAAGTAACATAACAGCTTGGTCATAGCAATTGCTTCTAAAGGGAACATTCCAGTTTCAACTAGAATAATTTCATAAGGGGTTGTGGCCTTAATTTTGAGAAAGTTTGTGATTAGATATTTTTGAATCCTTTCTATTTGCCTCCATTTTGCATTTGTTGTGCCACTAGCCCACACCTCGCAACCATACAACAAAACCGGTGTAACAAGTAGGCCAAATAAGACCTTGGTGGTCTTCCAGTCCCACAACTCGGCATTCCTACACCTGTTTTGAAGTGCATATAGTGCTCTCCGACCACTTTGAGTTCTTTTCATCCTACATGTATTCCAATTAAGTTTGTCATGAAAGTCTATGCCCAGGTATTTGTATTCTACTACTACATCAAGCGGTTCTCCTACAAACTGAAATTTGAGTTGTTGCTTCTTATTTTTGTTGAAAAAATCATAATTTTTGTTTTGCTCGTGTTCACTCGCATCCCAACTTCTTTACAAAAGAGTTGTAGAACTTGAAGGTGATCTTCTAGATCTTTAGGTTGTTTTGGCAACAAGAATTACATCATCTCGCATACATGAGGAGTTTTACCACATATTTGGCTAAATGCACACCCTCTCCCCCAAATTTGTTTATCCATTCTTCTAACTTGTCAATGTGTCAATGTGTAACCCAAATAAGGTTGGAGATAGAGGGCAACCTTGTTTGACACCTATGTCACTACCAAAACATTCGGATAACCCTTCCTGTGTTACGATTCTAGCTTTTACATGCTCATATAGTCTGTGAACTACTGCCCTGTAGTGAATTGGAACCTCTAGCTCTTCCATTCTGCTCCATAATTTTTTCCTAGGCACTATGTCAAATGCCTTTTTGAAGTCTACAAAACAGCAAAAAGCCTCCTCTTTTTTGTCCTATATACGCTTTTTCCTTGTGGTCATACGGTGGGTTAAAATTTGCAATATAATATTGTCTTTTCCTGCTTGCATTTTTCCACATTCCACTTCTGAACTTTTCATTCACATAATTTTTTATGTCTTTGTTGACATTTGGGCATTCATTTATGTTGATTTCCCAACGTTTCATCCATTTCTTATTTTGTTTCATCCACGTATTCTTTCGCCTAGGCAACTCTTCGTCCCTAGCTGCTCTAGGCCATCTATCATTTGTCCTGTATTAACAGCTGTCACAGACTGTCGAGCTTTACGGAAAGTATAGTGGTTGGTAGCTTTACGAAAAGTATAGTGGTTGGTAGCCGCACTCGTCTTTGATTTTTTAGACGGTTGAGACTGTTTAGGTTAGTTGATTTTATTTTTACTTAACAAATTATAGTTGACTTGGGTTTATAGTAGTTGTATTCAAGTTTAATCTAATAGTCTGAGCAAAAGTGTTACCAATTCCTTACCAAAAAAATTATTGGAGCTTTGTAGATTCAATTGATTAATTTTTATAAATAAACGATTATATGATATGATATTTAGGGGTATGTTTTTAGACTCTCGTTCAAAATACTCAAGTTCGAATTATGGAGAGGATATTTCTCCTTTACCTCGGGGAGGGTGTCCAATTATGCTTCTAGCATTACTTCAATAAATAAATCAATAGATTTTATTTTATTTTAAATAAAATATAATTAGTTTAAGGTGTATAAATAAAATTAATTAAATGGTAAAAGTTTAAAGCAATTAAAAATATAAGTTTTTAAATAATATTTTATTCAAATTTAAATAATATTTTATTCAATTTTTTTTTTTTTTGAGTAATACTTCTTATACACATCCACCATGGGGATTGAACCGAACCCGGGTCACATCACCAATAATGCAAGTGGCATCCGTAAACCACACTCACGGTGATAGTATTTTATTCGGTTCACATCACCAATAATGCAAGAGGCATCTGTAGACCACACTCGCGGTGATAGTATTTTATTGATTCACATCACCAATAATGCAAGTGGCATCTGTAGACCACACTCACGGTGATAGTATTTTATTCAAATTTTACCAGATTATATATGTAGTCTTTGAGCTTTCATTTAAGAGACCCAAGCTCGAATCATGAGAAGGGTGGAAGGTGTGAACCCTTTCAATAAATAAATATATATATATATATATATATATAATATATATATATATATATATATAAATAAGTGAATTGGTATGTCTTTGGGCTTTCATTCAAGTTTAGGCTTTTATTACATATTATTTTAAAATATATATTTTTAAATAATATTTAATTCAAATTTTATGATATAATATATATATATATAGGGTTATTGAATTGGTATGTTTTCGGGCTTTTCAAAAGATCCAAGTTCGAATCGCAAGAAGGTGGCTCCGTTGTACTTCAGTTAAGAGAAGGTGCGAGCCTTTCAAAACAATCTTGTATTTATCCTAATCAAAATATATAATTATGGCACTTACCAAAAAGAGACCTAGGTTCAAACCTTGGGGGGAATCCAATCCTTTGCAAAGGTAGTAGTCTACTTTGAATTCTCTGAGTGCGCGTCAGATCGACGACAACGGTTCCCATCTCACACGGGTCAACAAAAACAATATGGATAGGTTTGTTGGGAGCAATCCCTGTGGCTTGAACCCTGCACTGACCAGTTACTAAAAATAGTAGTTGTAACCAACTCTCAAATGTAATCATATATATATATAGTCTCAATGGACAATGCAACGGTACGGGCTTTGGCTCTTCTTCGGGAGGTTTAAGGTTCAAACCGCGATGTGGGCGAGTGTGCGGGGGTGGGCGTGTGGTGGTTATGTGTTAAATTCCCTATTGATAAGCATAGATCTCGACTTTAGGAGGGGTCATGGTTGGGGGATTTTACTCAGCTCTGTGCGTTGGTCGTAAGGGTTTCTCACACTAACCAAATCAAAATATATATATATATATAATTGTCAAAATTAAATTTCTAAAATATTACTATGTGGTATATTCAAATATTATAAGACCACAATCATGATATTATATGGGTATGACTCGATTCAATTTCGTGTAACTAATTTAAAAAATTTAAAAGATATAAAATGAGATCAAATATAGATAGGAATCGTATCAAAAACAATCAAATGATATAAATTTAAATTTTTTCTTTTTCTCGAAAAAAGTTGTAATTTTATATTAAGTAAATATGAAATCACATTCTTCAAATGCCTCTTTGGTATTTTTTAAAATTTTAATAGTGACCTAAAAGTCAAGTCAAGTCATTTATACATCATAACTAATTATCTCTATGAGATGCTAAGTTCTATCTTTAGACATCTTTCCAATTTATCAAACAATATCCTTTAAATTACTAACTTCTAAGTTTTTTTTTGAAAAAGTTGATTTATTTGTGCTTGCTTTAACTACAGGGTATTAATCACCTAAATAGAGATTTGGACCAGTTGGAGTGCATTGCCCTCATTGAATTCATGTACTAAGCACATACTTGGATTAATTTGAAGTGCCTCCTTTGAGAGTTCATATGCTTCCCTATACACTTCTCTATAAATGTGCCAAAAAAGTAAAGCTTCACTTTGATCCACAACTTATTTTATTTGAGAGAAGATGGATTGTAGAATCATGTTTTTCGTTGTCCTATGAGGAATAGTCTAGCGGTATATCTTTGGGTTTTCATGTAATAGACTCAAGTTCAAACTTCGGTATAAGGGGATCTGAAGCCCTTTCAAAAATCCATGTTTAGATCTGAGGTGTAGATAAATTGGTGCAGTGAAACCTCGTAAGGGGGATGGATGCCCAAGGTTCAAATCTCAAGCCTCATCGGACTGAACGCTTGTCCCTTTCCTGGTGCTTTCAGCGGTGTAAAAGGTTTAAAATGAATGTGGCATGGTGGTTATAGGGGTGACAACGCAGAATACTACGACGGCCATAAAAATGAACAATGTGTTCGGATCATCGTGGCAGCTACCAATTCCACCATGCTAAAAAAAAAGAATAATGTTTTCCATCCTAAAAACACCAAACATCGAGTTTATTACCACCTGTGAGTCTCTGTAAATTTGATTTTTTTGTCCTTTTGATTCTGCCAAATAAACCAGCAATTCGAGGGCCATAATTTTAGTATAATTATTATAACCTTCTCCCAATCCGTACTTGAATTTAAAATAATGATAGTAAAAAATATATAGTAATCCTTCTACTCCACAAACTCTAGGGACCCCTTGTCTAGCCCCATCAAAAAAACCCTAGGCCCCTGATTTATCAATCTTTGGAGGGATGATTTATCTGTTTATCTTTGTTGTTACCGAAACCTTATAGTTATTGAAACTTTCAATGATTTGGGAGGAGACTTGTCAAGTAGGCTTCTCCTGATCTTGAAAAATTATTGCATTCCTAGATAACCATACTCCCTAAGACACAAACAATGGGAGAGCTATAAAATATTTGAAAGATCTATTTTCAAACCAATATTTTAAGCACTCTTCTAAAAAATCTGCTTGCCATCCTATAGGAAGCTTTAATCGTGTTATAACCTCCCTCCAAACCTATCTAGTAAAGGAGCAAGCAACCAATAAATGAGCAATTGTTTCATTGTTTGACTTACATAAATGACACCTTGGACCATTCCAATTATTTTATAATACCGCCCATATCAAAACCTTATTTTTCATGGCAAGCCATAGGAACAGTCTTGTCTTCAATGGGGCTTTCTGCTTCCAGAGTGTCTTCCACCACCATGTTGGATTGTTATTGTTATCTTCCAATAGAGTCTTATATCCCAACTTTGGAGTGTACTCCCTCGTAGCTCCATTATTTGTCTATACCAATTGATCAATTTCCTCTCGCAACTTGATATGTCTAGCTTTAAGTCTCCCCACATATTCTTCCCACTGGTGTGTCTCCTAGCCTAGAAGTCCTAACATTGTTACTTCCTTCCATCCCTAACTCTAGTTTGTAGAAGATTATGGGTCAATTGCTTATGCAATATTTCCAATCCCCTAAGCTCTTAAAGTTCTGAATTACATTAATTGGTAGTCTGTGCATATCACCACAACAAATCCAAGGGTCTAATCCTAGTCTTATCCTTGAACCATCCCCTATTTTCCAAGCAAACCAATCACCTACAATATAAAAGGCCTAAATCATTGCCTTCCAACAAATTGAAACATTATGGGTTTGCTTCATTGGGGCCCTTATCCACTCCTCAACTATGAGTGGCTCTAAATACTTTTCATGTATGATTTTATTCCATAAGTCTTCCTTTGATATTATCTTCTAAACACACTTTGTTGCTAGAGCTTTGATAAATAGGAAGATGTTCTTAAGTCCCCATCCTCCATTTTCCTTGGGCTTGGCTAAGTATTGTCATTTAACCAAGGGAATACCTTCCATTTCCTTTTTCCATGTCCATAAGAACCTATAGCTTAACTGACTATTTTTTCAAAACTCCTTTTGGTATATGAGCCAAAGATTGCCAATATACTGGTATTTCCTCCAACACAAACTTGACCAAAGTCAATATCCCCCCCAAAGAGAGCCATTTGTTGCACCATATATTAATTCTTCCTTCCACCTTCCTTATCAACCAATTCTGGTCTTGTTTAGTGTAGTCGGGTTTCATAAAGAACCTCATATATTTAAACCCTTATTGAATTTCAAATCTGTTAAAGGGGAAAAGTTGACCTATTATTATAGTTTGTTTATGATCCACATAGTTAAAAGATGTGCTTGACTTATGTGCATTAATTAGCATACATGTTGCCAGACAAAAAGATCTAAATATTGTTTTAACTTCTTTACAACTCTTATTGTTCCATCTATGAAAAGGAGAACATCATCTACAAAAAGTAGATGGGTGACTTCCATTGTTCTACCTATTCTAATTCCATTTACTATTCCTTTCCTCAAGTCTTCTATAATACACCTACTTAATCCTTCAACTACCAAAAGAAATAACAGTGGTGATGAGGGGCAACCTTGTCTAATCCCCCAATAAGATTTGAAGAACTGAGAGGCTCACTTATTAACCAAAATTACAAAAGAAACATAACAAAGACATCCCATAATATAGTTTACCATTTGCACACATAACCTAATATGAGTAAGTATCATTCTTAAATATAGCCAATTTACTCTATCAAAAGCCTTGGAGAGATCCAACTTCATCAACATTGTTGGTAGTTTCTTTGATTTTATGGTATGAAGACTTTCCTAAGCAACACCAATTGCTTCATGAATTTGTCTACCATGTAGGAAACCAAATTGCTCAATAGATATAGAAGCAGAGAATAACCTTTTAATTCTTGATGCAATTATTTTTGCTATGATTTTATACACATAGTTACACAAAGAAATGGTCATGAAATCATTAAAGGAAGAAGGATTATCCTTTTTTGGAATAAGATTAATGAAGGTAGAGCTGAAGATTGCATTTACCCTTCCTTTTAGCCTAGAAACCTCCACAACCTTGAGTAGGTCAGACTCCAAAAGGTCATAAAGCCCAAGAAAGAATTCCACAGTCCACCCATCAAGTCCTGGACTCTTATCTTTCTAGAAGGAGGTTAAAACATCTTTGAGCTCCTCCTTTGAGACTTCCTTAATCAACTCAACATTGGCTTCCTCATCTATAAATATAAGAAAGAGAGAAGATATTTTAACTATTTCAGCTATATTAAATTGACTAGGATCCTTGTATATTTGACCAAAATGCCTTACACTCATGTTAGTTATTCCTTTAAAGGAGGAGACTTTACGTCCATCTTGTCCTTGTAGCTCTCAAATTATATTTTGTTGTTTTCTATCAAAGCTATGAAAAAATTTAGTGTTCTCATCCCCGCTTGCAATCCATAGTGCTCTACTTTTGAGCCTCCATTGTGCTTCTCTCTAGACCAACAATCTTCTCTTATCTTGCTCTAAACTTGTATACATAAGCCTTATTTCCTTATCCATTTTTTTTCAAAGTCATATGTTAGAAAAACTGCAAGCTCCTCCTCAATCTCCTTTAGTTTTTGGTCATCCATCAATTTTTTAATGGGCCCACTGAACCATCGTTGCCTTAACCCTTTTTAAAATTTGCTACAAATTGTATACTAGCATATTCTCTCAGACTAGGATACAACTTCACCCATTCTGATTTGACTAGAGTTACAAAGCTATCCTATTTTAGCCACTCAAAATTGAATTTAAAAGGACAATGTGGTTTTTTATCCTCTTTTGTTATAAGAAGCATGATAGGGGAGTGATCAAAGTATCCAACTTCAATCTGTAAGAGCCATTTACCAAACTCTCTGCTATTAAAAATTTGTCCAGCCTCTTAGAAATTCTATCAACTCATGTCCTTATGTTTCTCTAAGTTGGGATAGATTTTATAAGCACTAGGTCTACGAGCCCCTTGGATTCAAACTTTTAAATGAAGTAATTAGCCAGTGGATCAATTATAGCATCAAAACCCCACACTTTACTCCTCGAGATAGTTAAGTTTAAATCACCTCCTAAAATTAAATTATGAGCTTCTAAAATCTTTTGATCCATAAGCTTATCCCAATACCACATCTTGTCTTTATAGGGGCCATAAATATTCACCATTGTTACTATTTCCTCAATCTCCATTGAAAAGAACTCAGTCCCTACTCTTGAGTCAAGCAATGCAAAATGGTTAGCCTAAACCGATTTGCCTTCCACCTTATGGCCAACATCAAGGGCCAAAATAATCACATATTTTAAGCAAGTTACTGATATCTTCCATCATTTTCATAGCTAACCATTTTGTCTCTTTAATTAGCAATATCTTTGGATTTTGAATTTCTACCAACCTACATAGAACATGTTAGGAACCTACTATTAAAAATAAACTCACTCACACAAAATATTGTAAATAAATAGAAATTCATCAAATAACAGAATAACACTATGTAGAAAGTAATTGTAGAATTGAAACAATCTCACAAAATAACTCAGTATTGCGGGCCTCTTCGAGGGGGCAACCTCCTTCAATATTTCATTAACTTGCAAAAAGATACATTCGTACATGGCTCCATGTATTTTAAAGAAAAGCTTCATGCAACCCTAACCCTAAGCTCAAGAGTTGGCTTACATGCAAAATGCCACTCGAGCTAGAATCTTCTACCAAACATTGGTTACATTCTTGATAATGGTTACATGAAATGGCCCCACTTGTCTAGGTGCCTTACTTGCCACATACCATTACAAAAGTATTACAAAATAATATTATAAGGGGGTCCCCACATTGGAGGGGGGCAATAAAAAAAAAAAAAAAAAAAAAAAAAAAAAAAGGAAGGATGGGGTCCTAACATGTCCTTCCCCTTCAAAAAGCTTTGTCCTCAAAGTTGTAGATGAGGAAACTGGTGTTGGAGCTGGTGGAGAGACTCCCATGTAGCATCTTTTAGTTGTAGACCATGCCACTAAACAAGGACCTCAGTAATGGCTTGATTGCGAAGAGTGCGTGTCCTATGATCCAATAATTATTTTGGCTCGAGCAAGATAGAACCTTCTTCATCCAATTCTAGGAGGGCAGATTGAACCTATACTTGATTTCCCACAACCTTCTTGAGAGAGGATACATGAAAAATAGGGTGGAGCTTGGATGTTGACGGTAGGGCCAATTTGTAGGTCATGGTACCAATCCGTTGTAAAACTTGGTAGGGCCCATAGTACTTGGTCATGAGTTTTTGGCACCTATGAAGTTGGAGGGATGATTGTTTGTATGGCTACAAGTGAAGGAAGACCATATCACCAACATCAAAGCTACGCTCAGAATGATGTTGATCAGCTTGTTGGTGCATCCGGTTTTGGGCCGCTTCCAAATTCATCTTCAATTGATGGAGGACTTCGACATGTTGGTTGAGTGTAGTGTCAATTGCATGGACCTTAGAGCTACCTAGAATGTAGGAGGAGGGCATGAATGGAGGTTGGCCATAAACTGCTTCAAAAGGGGTGACCTTGGTCATCATGTGATAGGAAGTATTATACCACCACTCGACCAAGGGAAGCCACTTCACCCATTGTGTAGGATGATCAGAGGTAAAGCAACGAAGGTAGGTCTCCAAACATTTGTTGACAATCTTAGTCTGGCCATCCATTTGTAGATGGTAAGCTGAACTCATTTTGAGTTGAGTTCCCTACAACTTAAACAATTCTTGCTAAAAATTACTAGTGAATGTAGGGTCACGATCAGACACAATGGAGGTGGGCATGCCATGAAGGTGAAAGATAGAATCAAGGAAAATTTGGGCAACTATGGAGGTCATGTAAGGATGGGAGAGGGAACAAAAATGAGCATACTTTGAAAGACGATCCACTACCATGAAAATAACTGATTTGCCTCTAGACT
Source organism: Wollemia nobilis (assembly GCA_028583015.1). Lineage (NCBI taxonomy): Eukaryota > Viridiplantae > Streptophyta > Pinopsida > Araucariales > Araucariaceae > Wollemia > Wollemia nobilis. The sequence continues at coordinate 6,064,234 of JAQPPZ010001028.1, forward strand.
TAGGTAACCCTTCAATAAAGTCCATGGAAATATCTATCCAAACCTGTTTGAGAATAGGCAAGGGTTGTAGAGTTCCTGGAGAATGCACCATTTCACCTTTCATCCATTGATAGGTGTCACATGCTACCACAAAATTGTGTATGTCCTTCTTCATACCCTTCCAAGAAAAGGTACGCTTAATCCTTTCATATGTTTTGAGGAACCTTGAATGGCCTGTAGTGGGGGAAGCATGCATTTCCTTCATGAGAAGTTCTCAGAGTGGAGATGTGTGAGGAACAACAAGGCGCTGGTGGTAGCGTAAATCTTGTCCATCCCAAGTGTATCTAGGACATGAGGTAGGCTCTATTTGAAGGGAGGCAACCAAAGTTTGCAAGCCTGAATCCTTAAGCACCTCCTCACGAAGAGAATTTATCCATTGGGGAATGGGTGAAGAAATGGCACATAGCATACTGTGAGCCTCAAATTGGTGAGAGAGGGCATCCACCACAATGTTCTCCTTGCCCTTTTTATAAGTAATATCATAATCATAGCCCATGAGCTTAGAGACCCACTTCTATTGTTTGAGGGTGGCAACCCATTGCTCTAAGAAATATTTGAGACTTTGATGATCTATTTTAATGGAGAAATGACCCATCCAATGAGATAAGGTCACCAATGAGTGATCGCATGCAAAATGGTAAGCATTTCCTTAGCATAAGTTGATTTGCCTAGATTATGACTGGAAAGCGCTTTACTAGTGAAAGCCAAGGGGTACCCTTCCTGCATCAACACCATACCAATACCATTGCATGAAGCATCACTTTCAATTACAAAAGGCTTGGAAAAATCAGGCATTGCTAAGACCGGAGTGGTTGTCATAGCGTGCTTCAACTCTAGGAAAGCCTGTTCAGCTGGACCAATCCAAGTAAAAGAATCCTTTTTTAACATGGATGTTAAGGGAGCGATAATTTTTCCATAGTTGTAGATAAATTTGTGGTAATAGCATGTAAGCCCAAAAAATCCATGAAGACCTTTTAGAGTGTGAGGTTTTGGCCACTCTTGAACCGCTTGAATCTTCCTAGGGTCAACTTTAACGCCATCTTTGGTGACAATGTGTCCCAAATATTCCACTTTCGTCAACCCAAAAGAACACTTGGACCGCTTAGCATAAAGTTGATGTTGTGCCAAAAGTTGTAGAGTCTGATCCACATGGGAGAGGTGCTCTTCCCAAGAGCGACTATAAACCAAAATATCATCAAAGAAAACCAGAATGAATTTACGAAGAAAGGGATGAAAAATGTTGTTCATGAGGCTTTGAAATGTGGAAGGTGCATTGGTCAAGCCAAATGGCATCACCAAGAATTCATAATGACCCTCATGAGTACGGAATGCGGTTTTGGGAATATCTTCATCCTTGAGCCTGATCTGATGGTACCCGGAGCGAAGATCTAATTTGGAGAAAAACATAGTCCCATGCAACTCATCCAATAATTCATCCACCATCGGAATAGGAAACTTATCCTTAATGGTGAGCTTATTGAGCTCACAAAAATCAATACATAATCACCATGATCCATCTTTCTTTCGCACTAATAAGACAGGAGAAGAGTAAGGGTTGTTACTAGGGCGAATGACTCCAAATTTTAACAATTCCTGCACTAACTTCTCTATCTCTGACTTAAGGGCATGAGGGTATCGGTACGACCTAATGTTAGGCGGTACACTACCAGGTACCAATGGAATGGCATGGTCATGGGAGCGACGTGGTGGCAAGTCTATTGGTTTAGCAAAAACTGCATTGTGCTTTGTCAAAACAAGTTGCAAATCTTCAAGAATTTGGTCCACTTCTGTAGTAGGTGGTTGGATTGCAAATATCTGCATGATGACCCCATGAGAAGATTTTTTAACAACTTCTCCATATAGTTTGAGCTGATAATCTGAGGAGGCCCTACTTTTGAACCCTGAAGAGTGTAAGACTATCCATTCTATGAAAACTGCATCCATAATTCTGCAAAATTCCATGCGATGGTGCCCAAGGTACCCAACCACTGAGCTCCTAACACAATATCACATCCCCCTAATTGAAGAGCAAACATATCTTGTTTGAGCTCATAATCCCCTATTTTCAATTTAACATTACGACATTTACCTTTGCAAGGTAAGGTCCCTCCATTTGCCATCATAACCTCAAAGGAATTGCATGTGTGTATGTAACAATTGGCCTATTTGGAAATTTAAGGATCAATAAAGTTATGTGTGCTACCTGAATCAATAAGGATTGTAAGGTATTGGCCTTTGAAAAAACCCACAACTTTCATGGTCTGTGGAGTAGTAATCCCTACAAGAGCATGGACAAAAATTTTTGCTTAGGGTTCTTCATGTACTTCCTCTTCATTTTGAGGTTGTTCTTCTATTGTTTCTACTTCATCATCACTATGGTCACTGCTTATGGGTTCCTCTACATCTATCAAGAACAACTTCTTTTGGGCACACCTATGCCCTCTAACATATTTTTCATCATAATTATAGCACAACCCTTGGGCTCGTCGAGCATCCATTTCCTCGGTGGTCAAGCATTTTGAGGGGATAGATTTATTTTCATTATTGCTTGTGAACTTGGGAGGAAAAGAGGGTTTGGTTGGTTGAAATTTAGGTGTCCTCCTTTGAGCTAAAAATTTGGATTCGGCCAACCGTGCTAGGCTTATGGCTTGCATCATTATTTGTGGTTTGAACATCTTAACCTCAGCTTGAAGATCATCCTTTAAGCCACTGATGAAACAACTCATAAAAAACCCTTCATTCAACCCCTTGGTTCTGTTAGCCAATTTTTCAAATTGGGCCTGGTAGTCTCGAACTATAGAAGTTTGTCTCAACTTGGTTAGTGCTCCTTGAAAATCATCATACTCACTAGGGCCAAAGTGAGTGAGTAGTTGTGATTCAAAAACTTCCCAAGAAGGATCGGTAATGGTATGTTGGAACCATTGGTACCATTGTAAAGCTTCTGATTCAAGATTGAAAGAAGCCATCTTGACCCAGTAATATTTAGGGACATTATGGAGTTGGAAGAATTGATCAACACGACATAACCACCCATCCGCATCTTTCCCATTGAACTTAGGAAAGTCCAATTTAGGCATCTTGAAGGTAGTATCATGGTCAAAATTAGTGTGAAAACCTTCCTTTTCCTTATGGGGTCCTTTTCCTCACCTTGACTATTCTGTATCCTGATACTCAAATACTTGTGGGCCGCCTTGAAGCTTAGACTCAACCTCTAGAATTTGTTCATGAATTTCGGTTTTGGAGGTAATGTATTCACTTCTGAAGCATTGGATGTCATCCCGTATTGATTGATTATCTTGGATAATGGCACTAAGTTGTTTGGTGATGGTCTCCAATGTTAAGGCAGTTTGTTCCATCTCTTTTTGGTGTCCATGAGTACCAACAACCATTTTGGTGTGATTTGAACGACTACTAGTGACTTACTAAAAATAGAAGTGTGATTTCAAGGGTTACTATTTTTAGTAATAAGTCCAAAAAAGTGCTTGGGTGCTATATATCAAAATGATCAGCTCGAAAAGATGGTCACAATGAGCTATATCCCACAACATCCACTTTTTTTACTATTGTTTTGATGAGTCTACTAGTGAGGTCGATTTTTCCTCTAGAGGTTGGGTTCAAAAGTTGGGTACTGTGTCAACCGAATCTACCCTATCTGTTCTGACTACTAACCACTCCTGACACTATCTTGTCACCTGTATTACGACCATTGGCATTGTTCAATCACTTACTCTAGGATTCTCTGTACTATGTAGTTACTAACATTGTTTGTTCTATTTTATCACTGACTACCCTATATTTACTAACTATTATAGATGAATGTTACTACCAATGACCTGAATGTTACTAAAATATTTCTTGACTATCATAGACACTTGTAGACTCTGCCTTGACTATTTGGTGCATGCAAGTTTTTTGTGATAGGGAAGTCTCCTTCGTATGCTCAATCTTGTGGGAAAAATTATAGGTTTAGCAGAATAGGAAGGCTTTTTTTTTGTAGGTTGAATTTTTTGATAGAACCAAGGTACGCTAGGCAAAGGAGTATGTAATACCCATAGGCCCTCTGTTATACCGCAGTGACGAACAATAGTGCTCGGACCAATATTTTAGGCCACTACCCAAGGAGGATTCCACACATACCCTTGAGCACACTATCTACCTCTCTGATAGTACGAGAGGGTAATATTTCGGGATGTTGTGTCCCATGTACTATGGATAATACAAGGCCAAAAAGCTTCCTAATGGATAAAAGTTTGTTTAACCCTAGATGGTCTCCCTAAATACCCAAAGATACATGGGAGCTCGATTCCATGCGTGGGTGTTGTCTGAGGCCTGGGTATTGGAGCTTGATCGCCCCTCACTTCACTAGATGCTTTATGGGCTATCTAGCTTAGCCAATAATGATAGCTCCTCCACGATATTTTAAAACCCCCGACACAGGGTTTCTAACCTACTCAACTACTGTATAAAAGAAAGGACTATATTTTTTTTGGTTTTTTTTTAAATAAAGGATAACAAAAAATGAAAAACATAAGAAAATTATACCTAACAATTGGAATGGATGGGCAAGAATTGTCGTAGTCGCAACAAAACTCGGCCCTAGAAAGCGCTTTGATACCACTTGTTAGGAACCTACTATTAAAAATAAACTCACTCACACAAAATACTGTAAATAAATAAAAATTCATCAAATAACAGAATAACACTATGCAGAAAGTAATTGTAGAATTGAAACAATCTCACAAAATAACACAGTATCACGGGCCTCTTCGAGGGGGCAACCTCCTTCAATATTTCATTAACTTGCAAAAAGATACATTCGTACATGGCTCCATGTCTTTTAAAGAAAAGCTTCATGCAACCCTAACCCTAAGCTCAAGAGTTGGCTTACATGCAAAATGCCACTCGAGCTAGAATCTTCTACCAAACATCGGTTACATTCTTGATAACGATTACATGAAATGGCCCCACTTGTCTAGGCGCCTTACTTGCCACATACCATTACAAAAGTATTACAAAATAACATTATAAGGGGGTCCCCACGTTGGACGTGGGTCATTACATAATCAATTGAGAATTACAAAAATAATGTTAGGATGGGGTCCTAACAGAGTAGCTTTTTTTGCAGAGTTGCCCATCCCTCGAATATTAAAGGAAAGTACTTTCATTGATAAACTATGTCTGGGATCATCCCTGCTCTAAGGATCCTCTTTAAGGATGATTTCTTGCTTTGTTGAACTTCACCAAGATTTTTATTCTTAGCCAATAAAGTAAAAACTCTTATGCCCCTCATACTAGTAATACTTCTATCCCCCACATCTATATTGGGGTATCCCCCAAATATTTCTTCCCTTAAACCTATTTTACCTTTTAAGGATCATAGGGGATACCTATGGGTTTTTGGGGAAACAGAACCTTCTTGACCACTGGCAAAATGAAGATGGGGAGCAATTTCAAAGTGATTTACTTGTGAAGCATTACTAAAAAACTCACCGGAGTCTAAACCAAGGTCTCTACTTCCTTCAAGGAAGAGGAATTCAAGGGTCTTCATTGCCTCTCAACTCCACATTAACTTCTTCTAGTCGAGACTTTGTTTTACAGACTGGTAAATCTGGCCATTGGTTAGTTGAGGGACTCAAAAGAGAATTACCTATAATCCCATGTGAGAAATGAGATTTGGAAATAAATTTTCTTTGAAAGCTTGTATCTGGGTCCAAGAGCATAACATCTAACTTTTGCTCTTAGAATACTTGCCTTTAATATGAGATAATTTTGAATCCATCACTTGGTCTGGCACAAAAAGATTTATCTCCATATTATTTGCATTTTTTGTTTTTTCTCCTCATTTATCTAGCTTATGTTCCTTATGCAATGATTCAATAATATAATTAGATTGTAAGTTATGTGCCTGAAGAAAAAATTTCATCTCATTCTCAACCTGAAAGATCCCTCTATCTTCCTTACAACACCAAACCTTTCTTGAAAAATTAAGAAAATAGTCCCTTGCAATATACCCATAATTATGACAACGTGCACATCTAAAAGGCACACTAATATAGTCTAGGATTTGTACATGCATCCTTTTGTTATACTTCAACACAATTTCCCCCACGAATCCATCTATAGAGTCCACATCAACAAGAATCCTTGCCACTATCCTCATGCATGAGGACTGATACCTCTCGTCCACCTCCAAGAAAGAACCAATGCAATTTCCTATGGCTTGGAAAACGTCTCTAGACCAAAATTCTAATGGCAACCCTAGTAATTTTACCCATATAGGGTGAGAAGGTATTCAAGTGGTCCTAGGGTCAAAACAAGGGTCCCACTGTTTGAGTATTAACAAAGATGACCCCCAAAACTATTTCTCTAACATAATATTTGCCACATCTTCCTTAGTCTTGAATTGAAATGACAACCACCCTCTTACTAGAAGTAAAAATCTATGCACATACCCTAGAATTTCCATCCATTCCCTGGCCATCTAGTCTGCCAAGGATTTTTTTAAAATTGCATGCCCATAGAACTTCCCAATAAGTTTTTTCTTTTAGTTCAATGACTTCCCCCATTTTCACATCTTCTTCTAGGACTAATTTTGCTCTCTTACTCTTTCTTTAAATGCACTTGGTTGCCTTTTTACATTCTTCCAAGGGATTTTTCTTTGGGTTTCCTCCTTCAAAATTCTTATGTTTTCCCTCGTAGCCCTAATAAGAGAGTTGTGGCCTATTTTGAACTTGCTCTAAAGAGGACATATCCTAACCATCACTCTTGTCCAATAGTTGAGTGTCTTCCTATAAAATTATCATTGGCTTAGGCCCATTCTTGAACTCTTTTAAAGGAGACTTCTTTATTTCGAACTTTCTTCCACAATCAAAGATGGAGACATCCTCATAAGGATCTGTCAAATAGTCCACTGCTTCTTCTTCATGACATTATTCTAGAAAACCCCTAAATATTTCTTCCTTTTCAAAATCTTGCATTCTCCTTATAGCCTCAAGATTGGGGGACTCTCCATTAGCATTTGCATTAGCAAAACTAACCTCGATAGAGAATGTCCCATTGAATTTATCACCCTTCACTTCACTCACCATGGTGGTAGTCTTGTAAGAGAAAAACTCTAAAAATCTATCCTCTTAGCCCATGTCTTTATAACCATAGGGTTAAGATACATGTGTGATGATGACTCCATCCTTAGCGACCATGGCCCTAGTCTATTCTTCTCATTTTTCCCCTTCTCAACCATTGCTCTATTTTGCATTGAACTTGCCAACAAACCCCCTATAAATACCTCCTTCAAACCCTTTATTGAGCTGCTACATCTTGTTGGTGATACAACCTGGAACCAAGGGTTGTGTGATGGATCTAACAGTTGCAATGGTAGTTGTAGTAGTGACCCATATTTCTCCTTGTCCTCTTTGTATCCCCTTGACCCCTTATTCATTACTAAAGTTGAGATCTTACACACCTCTAACATCCATATGCACCTTAGTGCAACATCTCACATAGTTTTTTTGGCAAAAGTGCAATAATTTTAAGATATTTAAAAATGTTGGATTCTCCTTCAAACTATTGAAGGCCCTCTTCTAGTACAAATTGTTCTTCTATTGTCCATTCATGAGCAAGCCTTGGGTTGTTCTTTAAGGCCTCTAAAAATCCACTGTTGTTTTCCATTTGTATTTCCACTAAGTTCTTACTTGCATAGATTGTCGCCTACCCAAATGACAAGTATTGTGAAGTTTTAACAAATTAAAAATTTGTTCTTTTATGGCTACCCAAACCTTTGTATTTGAAATAAAACCCAGACACGTCTCCAAAAATAGCTTTTACTTTTATTAAGAAAAGTATATAGTAGAGAATTACTTGTCAAGACATGTTCTAAGGTTTGAAATCCACCACATGCTTTAGAGAATTGCTATGTTTTTTTCTCCCTTTTTCACACGAGGATTTGATCTTCGCCGCTTGCTCCAAAAAGTTCGTCACCTGCTTCAAAAAATTGCTTGCTCTAGAAAATTCATCGCCATCACTTGCTCCAAAAAAATTGTCACTTGCTCCAAAAAATTCATCATATGCTTCATAAATTTGATTACTCCAAAAAAATTATCATCATCATTTGCTCCAAAAAATCTATCGCCACTGCTTGCTCCAATATCAGTTGCTTGGATATTTCTTCAAAGAATTACTATGTTTTTTCTCCTTTTTTTCACATGAGGGTTTGATCTCTGTCGCTTGCTCCATAAAATGATCAGTTGCTCCAAAAAAATCGTTATCTATTTCAGAAAATTGCTTGCTCCATAAAATCCACCTCCGCCGCTTGCTCCACTTCATTAAAGTTATTAAAAATATAGTTTTATATATCTAATTTTTCAAGTAAATATTAAATTCAAATCTTATGAGATAATATATACATATATGTCAAATATCATTATGTGGTTAATTGAAATATTGTGACAATATGATCAATGTTGATGGACCCTTTCAATCCAATATATATGTGTGTGTGTGTGTGTGTGTGTGTGTGTGTGTGTGTGTGCACAAGAAGGTTTAAATATTTGTCTCACTACCAAGAATAAAAGCCTAATGACTAAAAAATTCCATCAACTATTAGTTGTGCCTTTAGCCATTAAGATTCATTAGAGAAACTAGGTTTAGAAAGCAAAGTGCTAAGTATGGGTATTTTTCTAGTTTGATGTAAAATCGCTAGTGTCCTGGGGTATGTGGATAAAATAAGTATGTGTGAAGATCCTTTCAAGATACGAAGGTTGGTATGTGAATCCAATTTAAATAGTGCATTAAGAAATTATATGTTTTTAATAGATTTATACATTAGAGGAGGACAATATGAAACCTCTTAGTATATGCTTTAATAGTAGACCTCAAACTCGATATTCAAACCTCAAACCCTTAAAGAATCATAGGTTTAATAATATAACCAAAGAGATGCAATCTAAAGGAAATGCCTTCAAATTGTATTTGAAAGACATTGGCTTTTAAGAGATGGCAACCATTTTTTAAGGTAAAAACCAATATTTTCAATATTTTACTAATGCTTTACATTCCATAGTAGCAAAACTAGGTATTCAAGATACCAAAAGGTATCAAATCCTCAAGTATTGTATTGGGCTACAATAGTACATTTAAGAGGACATAGACCTCTTGAATTTAAGATATTGCAAGAGGCATATAAAATTGTTGTCAAAATAGATCAAAAGCACAAAAAAAACAAAAAATAAGGAGAAGCAAATGACAATAACTAGAACACTTAGTACCAACAAAAGAAAGGTAAGAGTAACTCTCCAAAGAATTAAGACAAAGGGGGTCAATCCCAAAATTATAATTGAAATAAAAAAGACTCCCAAAAAAGAGTTCCTCGGAGGTCAAGACTTGAAAATGGTGTGATTATCACAAGATCAACCAACATTTGAGGGAGGAGTGTCAAGAAATTTGGTCACTGTTTGCTGACTCACTAGAGGAGGAACACCTATATCACTCACGAGTGTGGGTCAAAAGTAAGCCATTATATTTCATTGTTGATAGTGGGAATCAAAAGAATTGGATTTCTACTTAGATGGTGTAGGATTTGAATACACCTGTCACACAAAATCCACAACCATATAATATTTTATAGTTATAATATGGGAGAGACATTTGTGTCACTCAACAATATCTCCTCTTTTATGCCATTAAGCCTTTCACAGATAAGTTTTGTGCAATGTTGTGCCCTTGGATGTTTGTGATGTTATTTTGGGCCAAGCATTTATATGGAAGAGGCATGGTATTTATGAGTCAAGGCCCAAAAATATCATCATCACTATCAATAGTTAGTTCTTTAGGATACTAAAGGTATCTCCTCCTACCTCTATTTCCTTAATCAATGCTAAATAATGCAGGAAGATAGTCAAAATAATAAAGTTTATTTTGTTCACGATCAAGCCACAAAGTAAGAGGACCATTACTACATTTATAGTGGGCTCTTCACAATAGAAGCAGATGGACCAAATTATAGTGGAATATGATGACTTATTCAAGCCACCAACTAGGGTTTTACTTCATTACGAGGTAAAGCATTCCATTGATTTAGTTATTGATTTTCCTTTGCCTAATGCACCCATTTATCATAAATCCTCAAAAATAATAAAATTAGGAGGTACATCTAATAATTGATTCAAAATGGACACATAAGAGTAAGTGCTTTGTCATGTGGAAGTCCAATTGTCTTGGATCCAAAGAAATATTGAACACAAGAACTCTACATTGACTATAGAGCTATGCATAAAATCATTATGAAGAATCATTATCCACTCCATTAGATAGATGACATGTTGGACTAGCTCTATGGTGCAAAGTTATTCACAAAAATTGATCTCAAATCTCGCTATCATCAAATACCTATAGAACTCACTAATGTATGGAAGACTACATTCAAACCAATAAGGGTTTATTTGAGGGACTAGTTATACCTTTTGGCTTGACCAATGCACCTACCACATTGATGAGGATGATGGATATCCTACAACCCTACACTAGCTCATTTATGTTAGTCCACTGATATGGTTATCTGAAGTTGAAGTTCAAATTAAAATGCAAGTATAAATAATTACAAACGAAAATGAACTATCTGAGGAAGAAGGTTCAGATCCAAGGAGTTCATAACAAAACTAATCCTAAAAATACAAAGGATAAGAAAAAGGCCTATGAGGCTACGAAGAACATGCCACCTAGCCTATGACCTAACTAACATGAGCGATAAATCACACTCACATGGACAAGCCTTATTACAACAAAGACTAAGTCCTAAAGGCTACAAAACCTAGGCTAAACCTAAGTGCAAGAAAAATAAAAATTAAGCCTCATCACTCGTCCCATCAAAAGAAGCATTGGACTCCAATGCTTTTAACAAAGAGGGAAAATATCGGGACATATGGTGAGCAGAAATCCAACGAGCCTGGTGTGGAAATTGGCCATGACGGGCAACAAGATATGAAGTAGAAGTACCCTGGCGAGTCTGCCAAGTCTTCGTATCAAAGAGTGTATCGACAACAAGTGGAAGCTATGCATCAGGAACCACGTCAACAAGATGACTGATAGCTGGAATGAATTCCAAGGTGGAATCATAGTATGGTTTGAGGAGATCAACATTGACGACATCATGAATGCCAAAATGAGCCGAAATATCCAAGCGAAAGGTATTCTCCGAAATATGCTGAATAATGGTATAAGGTCCATAGCAGAGAGGCTTGATTTTGCTATGTACCTTATCCACAAAATGTCGCCTACCGAGATAAAACCATACTTTGTCACCAACCTAAAAATTATGACGAGTACGATGTCGATCCATTTGCTGTCACTGCTTCTGCTGAGTCTTCTGAAGAATCTGAACCACTTTGGACTGAAGGCTCTGTAAGTGCTGTACAAAATATTTTTTCTTTTCTTGCTCCTTTTTAATATGCATGGTAGCTGGTAAGGGCAAGGACAAAGGCAACTCATAAGGATCCAACGGTTGAAATCCAAAGCAAACTTCAAAAGGAGAGTACCCAATAGTACTGTGAATGACCCTGTTATACGCGTGCTCAATGTGAATGAGGCTTAAATCCCACCTGGCTGGAGTGGAATGATGGTAAATCCTCAAACTCTACACAAGCGTACGGTTAACCACCTCTGTCTGCCCATCGGACTGTGGATGATAAGTAGTAGAGAAGTTAAGTGAAACTCCTAAGATCTTCTAAAGAGATCGCCAAAAATGACCCACAAAATGCAAGTCGCGATCGAATATAATGCTGGTAGGAAGAGGAAAAGAGCGCCACACTATCTCAAAGAAAAGTTGGGCCAAGTCCTGAGTAGAACTCGTCTTACGACATGGAATGAATTTCGCCATATTGTTGAATCTATCCACAATGACGAAGACACAATCATGTTGCCTCACTTTCATTGGGAAACCGCTCAATAGGTCCATGGAAATGCTCTCCCAAGGATGAGAAGGGATGGGCAAAGACATACTCATGCCCAATTTCTTATTTGTGGATTTAGAACAGTCACAAACGACACATTGTCACAAGAAGTGAAGGACATCTCTCTGCATGTGGGGCCAAAAGAAAAATTGTTGAAGATGATGTAGAGTTTTTTGCTTGCCAAAGTGTCCTCTATAAAGTGTAGAATGGACCTCCTTCAAGAGAGACTCCCTATGCTCACGAGGAACTTAAAGCTTATCCAACTTATACAACATTCTATCCTAAATATGAAAGTCACGAAGGGCTCTCAAATTGGTAGATGAAGGATGAGAAAGTTTTTGAAATACTTTGGCAAAATCAGGATCCAATGGATATTGTGAAGGCCACGACTGGAAGCCAATATGAGACATAGTTACAACATTCAAGGCACGGGCTGATGGAGGTCGACTGAGATAATATACCACTGCATTGTTCTACCCTTTCTTGTACTTAATCACTAAGTGAAACTACTGCAAATAAGATGCCCACTTCATATGTCGAGCCTCTTCAATTTTAGACTGAGATTGAAGAAACTTAAGGGGAATATGGTCTATGTGAACCACTGTATCTTTGCCCAAAAGATAATGTCTCCAATATTTTATGGCTTGTACCAATGCATACAACTCCTTATCATAGGTGGAATAATTTTTCTTGGCCTCTGAAAAAGTTTTAGAATGATAGGCCATTGGATGGCCATTTCTGTTTAAGCACAGCTCCAAGTGCATACTATGAAGCATCTGTCTCAATCTCAAAATGCTGTGCAAGATCTGGCAACACAAGGACAAGTGCACTATATAATTTATGTTTCAAAGTGTCAAAGGCCTCCTGCTGTTCCTTTGTCCAATGAAACTAAATTTTGATCTTTGTTAAATGGTGTAACAGAGCAGCAATGGTGGAATATCCTGTAATGAACTTGCGATAAAAATTAGCAAATCCAAGAAAACTCCCCAACTTCATGACAGAAGTAGGATTGGGCCATGTGAGGATAAATTCGATCTTAGCAGGATCCACTTGAACTCCTTTTTTACTGATTACAAATCCCAAATAAGCAATGGAAGTTTGCCCAAAAGAACACTTCGGAATATTGGCATACAATTGATTCTTCTGAAGAGTTTGAAGAACATATTCCAAGTGCTCAAGATGAATTTTCCAAGTTGGGGATAACACAAGGATGTCATCTAAATAAATGATTACAAATTTATCCAAACAATCACGGAACACTTCATTCATTAGCCGCATGAATGTGGCTGGAGCATTGGTAAGACCAAAGGGCATGACAAGCCATTCAAAGAGCCCCATATTAGTCTTGAATGCAGTATTCCAAGTATCCTCTGCCTCAATTATGACTTGATGATACCCACTTTTGAGATCGATCTTGGAAAAGAATTTAGCTCCTTGGAGCTGATCCAAGAGATCGTCAATTCGTGGAAGTGGATATCGATTTTTGATAGTGATTTTATTCAGTGCTCTAAAATCAATGCATAGTCTCCAAGTGCCATATTTCTTCAATACAAGAAAAATAGGTGAAGCACAAGGAGAAGTGTTAGGTTTGATGAAACATTTTGCTAACAAATCATGAATTTGTTTTTTAATTTCTTCCATTTGCACTATTGATTGTCTATACATTGGAGCATTAGGAAGTGAAGCAACAGGAACAATTTCAATGCTATGATTAATTGTTCTTTGAGGTGGAAGACTTGTAGGTTCTTGAAATACACCTGAATATGATTGTAGCAAAGAACTAACTGAAGCATGCATATGTTGTTTTTTCTTAGGTGCTTTATTGTGTTCATTTTGTGGTCTAATAAAGATGAGTGCTAGTTCCCTTGCTTTATTTACAACCTTGCGTGCTTGTCTACAACTGAGCATCAAATTTTGTGGAGTTTGTTAAGTGCTTCTGATTATGTAGGCCTTATCATCTTTGTGCAAAGTATATGTATTTTTAAATCCATCATGAATGGACCTCCTATCATATTGATAGGGTCTCCCAAGCAATAAACCACAATAGTCCATTGGAGTGACCACACACAATTGTGTCCACAAAAGAGGGACTGAAAGCAAAATTCACAGTACATGTGTGTGTGATGTCTGATGAAATCCCATTATCCTTCCACCCTAAGGGATATGGACGAGGATGGCGTTTCATTGGCAACTTCAGTTTGTCGACAATGAACCTCGCAATTAGATTCTTCTACGAGTTGCTATCGATGATACAATCAACTACAAAGGAATAATTGAGGCGGACCGTGGTCACAAACAAGTTCTCACGATCCCATTTTGAAGTGTTCATGAGGGTTAACTTGTTCAACCCTGCTAATTCCAAATATGTCTTTCTTTCTCCTGTAGCCTCAATGGGACCTTCTTGAGGTTCCTCATTTGAAGGCTTTACAACTAGGGACTTTTTTTCAAATTCTTCAACTTAAAACATTGATATTTTTTATGACCCTTCTTACAATAAGTACATTCCACAGGAGTTTGGAAGATTTTTTAGAAGAAAAAGAGGAAGAGGAAGAAGAAGAAGTGGGAGAAGGAGAAGAGGGAGAAAAATAAGAAGACTTAGCCACCTTAGATTGTTGTTGTGAAGCCTTTAGATTTCCTCTCGATGATGAAGAGCGAGTCTCGTGCGATGTCTCACGCAATTCCTCCTTCGCACGTAGGGCTTGATTGAAAGTCGTATCAATGCTAACAATTACCTCGTACTTCAATTTGAGATAAAGTGGTTCCTGCAACCCACTTTTAAATTTCATCACAAGTTGAGTTGCGGTATCCTGCACTGAATTCAAAATTCTCAATTTATTAAATTGCAACACATAATCATGAACACTCATATGAGCAGTTTGTCAAAGACGTAGCCATTTGATTTCAAGATCTTCGACATAATTTGAAGGGTAAAAACTACTTTTCAAAACACGTTGCAATTCATCCCATGTATCAATGGTATTTTGAGTCCTCTAGCGAGCAGTGACAAGGATTTTAGCAAGGCCTGACAATTTTAGTTTTGCAAACACAAATTTTTGGGCCTTCTCCAATTTGGTGTACTCGAACCAACTATCCATGTCCAAAATCTAGTTATTGAGAATTTCAGGATCCCATGAACCATCGTAAATGGGAACATCACAATGGGGTTGAATATCTTGAGTGGTCACCTTATCTGCTAAAGCACTCACAAGTTGTGTGATTTGAGCCATTTTGTCGACCAATTCGGTAGCCATTTGACCCCGCGCATGCGCCAACAAGAATCTCACAAAAGAGGGTTTAAGTGCTCAAATATTTACAAATGAAAATTGCAATGTGTACAATGAAATAATAAAGGAGCACTATATAAATTATATTTACAAAAGCAATTTTTTTTTTGCAATGAAATAGGTTTTGAAAATAATTAATATAAAACACCCCCTTAATTGTGAGAAATTCTCTCCTCAAATATCAAAACAAATAAAATTTGTAGCATACCCTTTTATTAAAAAGGTGTGAGTTGGCACATGATTTCTGATCAACGAATAGGCCTTCTCGAAGTCAAGGATAATCACCACGATATTCTGCCACGAAAGTCATTTTATTCTCCATGAAGCAAATGGAGCCGACATGCGTAAGCCAACGTATGTTGGTTATCATATGAAGGGAAGCAAATCCCTTATAAACACCTTACTATTATTATCCCATGAAATGTGGGATTTATCGCACCAAATGTGCGTTCAGCCATAACGCCTTGGACTGGGTGCACTCGAAGTCGTGAGATATCAGCTAGTTCTCGTACTACGTGTCAACGAAAGAAACCGACATTTCAAATTGCTCACTTGGTTTTTTGAAATGCAGAACATAGAATTGCTAACGAATTTGAGTTGGCCAAAAGGAAAACTTATCGCTTGCGGCTCAACAAATTTAATCACCATATATTTGCAACAACTATCTGTAGCATCCGACTTAAGTAAAGGAACTCCTCCTCAAAGCTTGCGTTCTAACGACGGGGCATCGGGAGTAGCAGATGTATTCGTGAATGGGTGGCTTAACAAGGACCAATCATTCATCACGACTGGCAGAGAACGCCTAGTCAAAAAATGCATCGACGACGTCGTAGCCCTCATGCTAGCGTTGTACACAACAAAGGCCATGGACCGTGTCGGCACCTATGATTAGGCATGAAAATTGAATGGCATGCACTAAATTACATCTGACCGTCTGTCAGATCGTACAAGAATCTGAGTGGCGGTAATGCGGCAAGCATTGGTATAAATTTTGGCTATTGGCTGCTTTAAAGAAGGATAACCTTGGCAAGCGTGATCTCTAAAAAATGACGTCAAAATATGTGCATAGGAGGAAAAACCTCTACCCCTCAATTTCAATTGATGCCCAAATTACCAAATTTTGGTCAAAGGCAATGTTTAACAAAATTGTCTTAAATAAACAATTGTTGTTAGCAATGAAAAATGTTACAGCAATTTATGAAACAAAAATTGCTATTGTCAATAAAATTTATCGACAATATTTAAATTTTTTTTACTACAAATATTGTTGTTAAGAACAACAATTACGCAACAAAATGACAACAATACTGGAAGCTTCAAACATGACAAATTTGGTTGAAAAATATAACCAAAGGAGATCGAAAATGACCCAAAATCTCTTCAATGTACCTGCTTTGATACCAAATATGATATGGTTATCTGAAGCTGAAGTTCAAATTAAAATGCAAGTATAAATAATTACAAACAAAAATGAACTATCCGAGGAAGAAGGTTCAGATCCAAGGAGTTCGTAACAAAACTAATCCTAAAAGTACAAAGGATAAGAAAAGGCCTATGAGGCTACGAAGAACATGCCACCTAGCCTATGACCTAACTAACATGAGCGATAAATCACACTCACGTGGACAAGCCTTATTACAACAAAGACTAAGTCCTAAAGGCTACAAAACCTAGGCTAAACCTAAGTGCAAGAAAAATAAAAATTAAGCCTCATCATCCACTTAGATGGGATTCTCATCTATAGTAAGGCTTGGGAAGAATATCTACATATTTTATAGGTACTTCAAACTCTTCAAAGACACAAGCTACATTCTAATTTAGAGGTGTGTTTAGTTGGTATGACGAATATTGAGTACCTTGGGTATATTTTTGACAAAGAGGGAGTCCATGTTTATCACAAGAAGATTTAGGTAATTAGAGATTAGCCTACCCCAAAGACTAACAAAACTTTACGACTTTTTGGGTCTTGTCAATTTCTATCAAATATTTGTATTGGGGTTCTCACATATTGCTTGGCCACTATACCAAGTGACCAAAGGAGGTGACAAATCCAAGTTCCATTGGGAAGATACATAATAAAGAGTATTTGAGAGGTTAAAGGACCAATTGTGTTCAACTCCTACACTTTCCCTACCTAATTTTGATCAACTATTTGAGGCAATGATTGATGCATCATTTATGCATTGGGAGTTGTCCTCACACAACATGAGCATCCAATTACATATCATAGTGAAAAATTCAATGAAGTAGTTCCAAACATCCCATATACAACAAAGATATTTATGTCATTGTCCAAGCATGTAAACAATAGAAGCACTCCATCTTGGGAAAGGAAACCATCATCTATATAGATACAAACCTCTAGAGTTCATTTAGATGCAAAGTAAGCTAAGGAATGAAAAACATCAAAAGTGGGAAACATATCTATAATAGTTTCATTTGATCATCAAGTAGAAGAAAGGGAATGCCAATTCAGTAGAAAATTGTTAAATTCGACCTTCAAACATAACACTCATCATCATTCTTGATTCTTGTGGGAACGTTAATTCCAATTGGCCCACTTTGTATGAAGTAGATTCTAATTTTACAAAATCATACCATACTCTTCATGTGGGTAAGCATGTTTCTAGTTTTTTTACAAGATAAACTCTTTGTCACATGGGACATATTTATGTACTAGCTACTAAGCCCTCAAAGATGATTTGAAAGCACACTTCACCAAAATAGTTGGCTACTTTGGGGTGGAAAAAACATTGACAAATCTTCAAAAGTACTTTGACCTAAAATGAGGAATGATGTCAAGAGGGACATTAAGTCATGTACCCTCTTTTGGAAGTTACAAATATTTCCAAAAATTTAACAGAAGCAATTTATCAACTCAAACTACAAAAAACATAAAAAGAATAAAGGAGAGAAATATATAAGGGGCAACCATAGGCATAATAATTATATTATTCATAGACAAAAATCACAATACTTCGATACAATGGATGGAATGTTGGGGGTATTTATACTAATACCAAAACCCCAATAACATAAGTTATGTTTAATATAAGTGAACATAACAAGAGGGCTTAATGTTAATTATGCGTTATAAGGTAGGTTTAACCATAACAAGTTTAACCACAATCCATAGAGTTTATATAATAAAATATTATAATAAATTAAACACAATTGTATAATGATTTCTTGTAGGCCTATACAAAATTGCATCATACAATGTTGACCTTGACCATAAGTCATATTATACTTTCAACAACCCTTCATAATTTGAACCAAGGGGCCAAGGAGAGAAGATAGTAGTGAAAATATCTTCTTCCATAATGGATGCTTTCCTAGGCCTCTACACTTGAGGAAGACTCATATGGATCACCCTCATCATTTTGAAATGCCTTGATGTGAAAATGTGTTTGCGTAAGAATTTCCTTAGGCTGAACCATAGTCATCGCCACCATCTTGCACATATCCAAGAACACCTCTATTATAACTTCATGTAAGGAAGAGAAGCCAAGAGTATCCCCTCAAAAATATTTTTTTAGTCTTCTACAACCTCACAAGACAAGGCTTGTAAGCTTAACTTTCCATTTTACAAAATACATCACCTTATTTAGAATCTTCAACTTACCGTTAGACCACCAAATTTTCATTACCAAAAGAGGCTTTGCATGGACTTGTTTATGAGAAAAGCTATTACAAAATTTCAAGAGCACCTAGATAAAAAAATAGAATAAAGATAAGATCATGGAAGATTGGATCTTCATGAATAAGATGAATCAATAGCCCAAATGAGGAAGAGGGATTGATTAGAGCATATAATAAATCCTTTTCCTATATGACTCCAAAAGACCAAATTGTTTTTACAACTATTACAAATCAAACTATATCTCCCATGATTGTCATCACCATTGCATGCATAAGCCTTACTATGATGGAAGGATTGTGGAATGTATGGCTTAGGTTTGGTTTTCTTTGTATCAAATATTGTTAATATGATTGGGAGGTGGAGGACACTTGGGTAACACCGTGATCAATTTTCCTCATGGGCCTCTGAGAATATCGCACATAGACCCCAGGAAGAATGCCAATGGATGCATAAAAGTGGTGGACGACTCCCCAATAGTTTAGCTGAAAAAGGCAGACCTTCAAACAAGCATAGAGGCTATGGAAAGGAAAGGTATGATATGAAAATTCATGGGTTTTAGACCCTAGCTATCAACCTTTGGGGACTAGGCATCTAGTAATTGGTAAACTAAGGGAGAGTTTTAAATCACACTCTATCTGAATGGCTATTTCTTGGTACTTTTTTAGTGTGAAGAGGATCGAGAACATGTTTTTCAAGGATGGTCATGGTTTCTTAGTAGAACTAGCTTGTTCATGAAACCTTGACATACAAAGCTCCAATAAAAAGAGGAAATGCCTTTTGTGGACCCTGTATGGGTTAAATTATTTGGGTTACCAATTGAATACTAGAAACCCATCTATTTACAACCATTGGCAACACTCTAGGAACCTTTATGATGGTGGTTGAAAATACTCACAATTTTTAACAAATGATATATGCTAGAATATGTGTACTAATGGACCTTAGTAAACCTATTTTAGAAAATTTTATGTTACAAACAAAGGATAAAGCCTATAAGAAAAAAGTAGATTATGAAAATATCCCATTTAGATGTTGGATATACCATAAGTATTGGCATATGGTGAGAGACTATCCACAAAAGTTCTTGGAGCAAATATAGGTAAAGGAAAAGGTCATATATTTTCAAGAATATAAAAAGAAGGCGCACTCAAAGAAAAAGAAAATGTTGAAAGCAATGCGAAACCAAACAACAAATTTGCTCCTTTGACTGATGAAGACCTAGTTACAAGAGAATATCATCAAAAGGAGACAAAACTGGTGGTGGAGCCAATTCTTCAAGCAACTAATCAATACAAATCAAGGAAAAAGGCACTGCTATAAATAGTTGACAACCAAATCAACATTCAAATGGACACAAACTTGAATCATAATAGTCAACAAAGGAAAAATAAGCTAGAAGGAGCTAACACATAAAATAATTATATTGGTGAAACACGTAGGATTTCTCAACTTGAAGTAGCATGAGATACCTCAATCCCTCTTAACAAGGACTTGGTGGTATACATAGAGAATCATGAAGGACTTGCCCAAGACCCATCTAGTATACAATAGGAAAAACTTAAGAGAATGAATATTGACACCAATAAAAAAGTGGGACGCAAGATCAATCAACACCATCTAGCAAAAGAAGTGGAAACTCTTATCTCTGAAGGTAAGGTGACTCCTATCACCAAAATTTTAATCCACCAATCCTCATGAGATTCCTTTTATGGAACGTAAGGGGGGTAAGAGGTGGCCCCATCAAACATAATGAAATTATAAGCTTGATTTAGAGAAATAAATCAAACCTAGTCTTTCTTCAAGAGGCCAAGTTATCATTAGAGGAGATGGAGACCATGGCTAAAAAATTGTGGCCCACTGGTTAGGTAGAATCTCTCAGCCCTTAAGGAGCATCAGTTGGACTCTCCTATTTATGGGATTCAAAGGAATTTATGGTGCATGTTACTATGGGAAGCTGGGACATTCTTGGACTTTAGGAACAATGGAGGCAAAAGGACCAACAACTCCTATGTATTAATGCATATGTAACTAGTTCTATAGAGGACAAACAGAGGCAATGAGACTATATTTAACTCCTTAAGATCTAGTCCCCCAATTTTTAGATTGTGTTAGGAGGGTATTTTAATATTATTTTCTCCTTAGATGAAAATATGGGAGGGATGAGAACACTGGACACTACATCCAAGCTAAATCATAAGCACTTGAGGCATCTCCACCTGATTGATGTTAAGCCTGGCAATGGATTGATGACATGGACAAATAGACCATAGGGGCTTGCATGCATCCTGGAGCACTTGGACAGGTTTGTAATCTTCAATGACCTTATTTCTCTAGAAGTAATTTTGAAATATCTTATCCTTAATAATGCAAAATTAGATCATTGGCCTATTTTGCTAGACCTTTGACAATTTCCAAGGAATTAATTACCCTTTAAATTCTAGCTTATGTGGTTCAAATATACTTCCTTTAGGCCATTAGTTCTTTAGTGGTGGAGGGAAGGAAAGACAAGATATGACACCCAAATTTATTGCTTTGTCAAGATATTATAGTTCATCAAAACCATAATTAGGGAACAAAATTGGCATGAGTTCGAGTATGTGAGGGCTAAAAAGGTAGGTTTGGATTTCCAACTCGAACAAGTGAATACTCAAATTTGCTCCTTCAAACTTACAAAGGAGCTCAACAAATAAGAAATCAAAGTCTCTTATGATTTAGTGGAATGGGAAAAGAGGGAGGAGCTCTTTTGGAAACAAAAATCTAGGATCTAGTGGTTGAAGGGGACAAAAACTATACTTTCTTCCATAAATCTCTCTTAGCTAGAGGAGTTTCAAACTTTGTGCCTTCCTTGAAGACCAACACAGGTGATCCAATTTACTCTTGGGATAGGATGAAAAAAATTACCACTAGCTACTTTGAGGAACTTTTATCTACATAGAATCCCTTCCCTTATTAAGGAAGAGGATAATGAGGTATTGATAACACCAATTTCTATGGTAGAAGTAAAGGAAGTGGTCTTCAAGATGAAAATAAGTAAAACTCTTAGATCATATGGATTTCCCATCGATTTCTACTTGTAGTGGTAAAGGAAGCATGAGTGGCAAAGTCAGTTTTGAAAGAAATCAACAAAATATACATTGTGCTCATACCTAAATCCCAAGAGATAGATCAATTTTTTGGCTTTAGAATGATAACCCTATGTAATGTTCTCCTTGAAACCATTACAACAATGATAGCTCAAAGGTTGAAACCATTCCTCTATGTGATAATATTGCTAGAGCAAGGAGGATTTATGGGAAGGAGACAAATTATAGATATAATAGTGCTTGCATAAGAGTCTCTTCACTCTATGCAAGCATAAAGATCCCCCTCCAGGTTTGTCCATTTGGACCTCTCCAAGGCTTATAATAGGGTAGACTAGGATTTTCTACCATAGGTCTTGAGGAAGTTTGGCTTCTCCCAGGGTTGGGTGGATTAGATTAGAGGCACTATTTACTCAATCTCTTATGTTGTGATGATAAATGGTAGTTCATCCCTTTTGTTTACTACTTCTAGGGGACTATGCTAGGGGGATCCTCTTTCTCTCTATTTGTTCATCATTTTGGTAGAGTGCCTAGGCCATCTTGTCTCTAAGGAAAGGAATAACAGATACATTCAAGGAATAAAATATACATAGATAGCTCCTTCTCTCTCTCATTTAAAGTTTGTAGATTACTCAATCTTGATGGATCATGCTACTACATTAGAAGCATCTAGATTCAAAAGAATTCTAAACCTCTTTACAACAACCACAAGATAACTTATTACTGAGAAGTTTAAGATAATATTCTTTCATTGTACTAGTAGAGTGAAGACCATGATTCTAAATATTTTGAATTTGAGACAAGCATCTCTTCTGATCTCTTATCTAGGAGACCCATTAAATGTGGCTAAACAAAAAAATAAGGAATGAGGGTGGTTGATAGAGATGATATGGAGTAGGATGAATAACTGGACCAATTAGTGGCTTTCTCTTGTAGGTAGGTTCATTTTGGTTAAAATAATTTTACAATATGTTCCCATCTATGTCTCCTCAATCTTAAGCATTTCTAAGGATGTTTTGAGAAAGTTGGACAAGATTAATCAAAGGTTCTTATGGAGTGGGGTGAAAGTGTTTAAGTTGGCCCTAGTGAAGTGGGATAGACTTTGTTTACCAAAAAAAGAGGGACGTTTGGGCCTCCAATTAGCAATTAAAAAAAACTTAGCCTTGGTAGAAAAAATATATTAATGGTTAATTATTTTCCCTAATGAGTTATAGGCACATATCCAAAGTGTTAGCTTTTGATGAATGAGCCTTGGGAGATAACAATCACAAGATGCAGAATAATATGAAAAAAAGTAAATCTGCTAGATGACTGAAGTATGTTGTAAATATAAATCGTATAAAATATTACAATGTAGCTATGGAGGAAATGAGCACTCCATTAACAAAGCTACTGATCTACATTGTATCCATCACCAATGAATGGTGAGGCATACAGAACTACACTATCCACTAAGCTATGCTATCTGACTATGTCCCCCAACTCTCTCACTATCTATCTAAGAGGCCATCCTTATATAGGTAAAATAGGATACTTGGCCAACACTCTATCTAGTTGTGCAAGGGACAACTTGCACATTGACACTTGTGCATTTATTACATTGCATGAAGTAACTAGATAACTTGCAAAGAAATAAATATAAGTATGTATCTTGGAGGATACATTTTTATAACCCAAATAATGGAATACACTCTATTTCCAACACCCCCTGTATTACATTATTTGGGTATTGAAGGCATTAGTATTCAATATGGATTTTCTTCATCATCTTCTACTTGATCTTGTTTTGCATTCTTTGTATTCAGGTTCAACAAGTAATCTATGTCTTCATATGATGCAGAGTAGGTTGTAGTTGTACCTTCTTCTTTCATTGGATGATCTTTGGCATGTTTAGATTCATCTTCTATCCAACCACCTTTATAGTCCTCCTTGCAAGTATCATCATTTGATTATGATTATTGATGAATGAGTAGGGCATGGTGTAATTGTTCTCTCGTTCTTCTGTGCTTGCCTTTTTGGTGTACTGGTTTTTCCTCTGTTGCTTCAATCTTCATGTCTTGATTTCTTTTAGTATGTCTCTTCTTCCTTTTTCTTCTTCTCTTCCTATGATTATGCTTTGATGTAGGTGAAATCTCTACTTTATAACAAGTTAGTCTATCATCACAAAAGTATTGTTCTTTATCATCAACTTGTTTCTTGTGTTGAGTAAGTATAAACACAATTAATGATAGATAAATCATCAGACATTCTTCTGGAGAAAATATAAAAAATATTTGCGAGTTCCACCATGTTGTGAAGAGAATTTCATGAAGATAGTTAATCAATGCCATAAAGCTACCTTCTTTGGCTTCCTTAAGAAATAAGGAGAATTTCATCTTGTCATTAGAAGATAGATACTCGTATCCATCTAGAGTATCTATTAAGTTTTGAGAGTAGAATTCTACTTCATGGAATAGTTCTTCATTATTGAAGGCTTTTCTCAAAATTTCATCCATAATGTTTCTTGAAATTGAAATTTGATAGAACCTTGATAGTCTTATCTTATAGCTCTCTAGTGATAAGAGTATGATATAGTGCTTTTGGTAAAAATATAGTTCAATTTTGGTTGATTTTGTACAAGTTTTGTAAGAATAAAAAATCAACTTTTTAACACCTTATTACTCCTAATTGAACTAAGCACTTTTTCAAATTTTGAAGAGGTTTTGATGTTGGAATTATTTTACCCCTTTTTTGAAGATTTGAGACAAGTAAAAATATCTATTTATCCAACCTTAATAGAAACCCTAATAACCTCTTTATATCCCTTGGATTATTTCTAATTTCCAATAAAATAAATTTTATGGAGTATTCCTTGTGGCTCCCAAGTTTGGAAAATTAGAGAGATGATAATAATATTTGCAAAATAATTTAATCCAAGTTGAATTCCTTATTCCTCCTAAGTAATATTACAAATATTAAATTAATAAGATAAGTTACCCCTTTTACTTTCAAAACCTAAGTTTTAACCTTAGTTTATAACCCTTATATCACCAACTTATGAAAGCAATAATAAATGGGATTTAGACCTTACCTTTTTAGATGTAATATCTCCTCAATATTTAGCACTTTCTATGATTGAGTATAACAACATATAAGTGGTACCTTAGGCGCTTGAAATAATGGATATTCCTTAGAGTAGCTAGTCTTGAATGTTGGTACGTAGGGATTGAAGGTTTGAACTTCAAAAATGGAAATGGTCCTTCTCCTTATCTTCCATGTTGTACTTCCAAACATTTTTGTTGTGCTTCACTCCTCTTTGACTGTGCTTCGATCCCTCTTTGGACGTCTTTAACTGCTCTTCACTCACACATGTTGAACTTGGACCTTGAATGCCTTTTAAGGACAATTGATCATGGACGTTGTGACATGTGTCATGTTTGTTAAAAGTGAGTGCTTCCTTATTTATGTAATGCTCCAAGTCTTTTGTTCAACGCACTCGAAGAAATCTGAAAATGTATGGGCACTCGTGTGAAGCTAGTGGAGAATACCAAGTTTTACTGCTTCTCTTGTAACTCCTACGTTGGAGTTTCTAGAACGTTGAGAGAGGAATAATGTCCATAATGCCAAGTGTTATTTCTACATGGAGTCTGTTCTTGTAATGTATTCGAATATGGAGATTATAACTCCTCAATCCCTTTGCTTTGCTACGTTGCTTGGGCAAAAAGCAAGCTATTTTCCTGTAGGTGGATAGATGATGCGCTATGGATCTTGGACAACGATTTGGAGCTTCCTTTTGTGGATGGTCCTATCCAAGTTAGAGACCACGAATGTAACACCTTTGCTCTTCATTTTATACCTCTAATCGTGTTGAATCCCTTGTAGATTATTGATGTATTTTAGAAATATATATGCACTCATTTGTCTATGTAAATATAGCTCTTAAATGATCTGAAATGAGCTTTGATTCTGTAGGTACGTACGTCCAATATGAGCCCTTGAGTGGCTTCTTCTAGCTTGGGAAGAAGAGTGCTGATGTCCGACCTTCGTTGGCTGATTTTACTTGTAGTAAATGCGCCCTTTTGTGGCACTTCCAAATCTGCTCTTTTGTTTTTAAAAACCAGATTTGAGTTGTGCATATAATGTATTATAATGTTGTGTAATAAGGCTTTTAATATACCTTCTATTGCACTCTATTTCCAGATCTGAAATTATGGTTTTATGGCAGATTTTTCCTGCAATACAAGGGTTTGAGGTTGTATTTAAAAAGTAGACACACCTTTCTCTTTTTGCTTGGACACTTTTGATAACAAATCCAAGCTTCAATAATAGTCGATAGAATCATTTTAATTGATGTAATTTTCTGCACTTTCTTTCCTTGCATTCAAATTGTAATGCTTTTTGATTTTGAGACTCACCAAGTCTCACTTTCATAAGCTTCTATTTCTGTTTTTGGCTAGTTAAGTTCTTCTCCAAATTATAGAGGCTTCTAGCCCTTTTTGGTGGCTTCTATTGGCCACTACAAGTTGCAGATTTGTGTGCTTCAATGTACAAATCATATTTTATGCATTTCAATAAACACAAAACTATTTTTTTTTTAGAGCGATATAATAGTTCAAGTTCTCCACTATTAATGCACTAATATAACACCCTATCACTCCAATCAACTCTCAAAGTCATGCACTAATAATTTTCTACAACTAATCAAGAATAACCTAAAATGAATCTTTAGGAGTTATTCTGCAATTTCACTACAATCAATGTTGTAGGACTTAGTTTTTTTTTTCAAAGTAGATAATAGGTAGTTGATAGAAGCTAATATGAAATCTAATCAACTCCTAATAAATGTGCAAATAATATTTAAAAATAATATGTTTCCTTTTGCACTTTAGAATACTTTAATCTAATTTTCTTTTTGCAACTTTAATCCAAATGCAGGTGCTTTAATAAATATGATAAGTAATCCAATTAATGATTTTTTTTTATTTGTGGAAAACATCCCAAAAGAAATTCTACTTTCGGGTAAGACCCAAGGAGGTAGGGGTATCCATTCTGCCAAAAATACCCACGACTAAGACCTAGCCTACCACATTTGACATACTCAAGAAGCAAACAAACGCACAAAACCAATTTAAAAATAAGTAAATAAATAAGTAAATAACAACAAAATTAATAAAATAAAATAAAAAACATGCTCCTTGAGTGTGTCAAAAACAAAAGCACAACCAAACACACACAATAAGATAAAAGAAACCACAACATGAACCACATAGAAAAACACAAGAACCACATAACAAAACACAAACAAAACAAAAACAACAGAATACTACAAAGACAACAAAAAAAAACATGAAAAAAAAACACAACCAAAACCTAAAAAATTAAAAAAATAAAATGAAAATAAAAATAAAAATAAAAAACAACCAACAACAGACAATAAACAAAAACAAAAAACATAGAAAACACGCACATAAAAACACAAATTAACACAAACAAAGAGAAACACAAGAACAAGAACGAAAAAACACAAGAACAATAACAAAAAACATAAAAAAAACATAAAACAACAAAAACACAAGAACAACAAAAAACAAAACAAAAAAAAAGAACACACCCACCTTAAAAAACTAAACAAAAAAAATAAAAAAGAAAAAAGAAAAAAAAATTGAACATAACAATGACCTATCTAGACCAGAAGACTATTAAGGCAAGAATCAACAGAGGAAACAAAAGAAATAATAGAATGAGCTAGGTAACTAAAAAAAATCTGAATGAACCAAAGAGAAACAAAAAAAAAAGGTAAGAAGAAACTAGATACCTTCAGAACTGGAGCCATCCAAAGAAATGATAGAAAGAAGAGCTTCCCTAATTTATGAAGCCCACCATATAGGAGGGTGGCCATAACAAGTAAGATCACCTTTGTACAAAGCCCAATTAGCTAAAGCATCAACACTCTTGTTTTGATCTCTGACCACATGATTGTAATCAACATTAAAAAATCCCATCTGGATTAATTGAATCTTCTCAATAATTCTTTTTATTCTCCAATCAACCTTTATGATTCTTAGAAGGAGTCTTCAAGAGATTAATAATAAATTGAGATTCAGACTCAACTAACACATTTTACCATCCAACATTAGTAGCCTCCTGAAGACCTCTTAAGATCCATACCCCTCAGCAAGGTTATTGGAAAGAATACCCAAATTCTCAGCAAAAATAAAAACCAGGGAGCCAAAAGTCTACCAATTCCTCCCACACTGGCTTTTACAGGGTTCCCTCTAGAGGCTCCATCAGTATTGACTTTTCCAAAATCCTTAGGAGGAGATTGCCAATTTCTTGTCCTATCCATCTTACTAATACTAACATTCCCTTTAAGTTGGTTGCCCTTAGAAGATTTAATCTTCAATATTTTCATCACTTGATCCCATCTTTGGTGGGAGTTTTGGGGGTGATTAAGGAGTTTATGGACTGATTCAACTAAGTTGGTTATGATATTTTGCAAAATATAGTGAATATCCTTCCTATCTTGATTAAAAATTCAGTTTTTCCCTTCATTCCAAATATTCCAAAGAAGAATGGTAGAACCCATCCAAACTAACTGCCTAATAAAATGATCAACACCCTCTTGTTTAGGCCAATCCCTCCAAAGCTATTCAAAAGTAAAAAAATTGGACCACTGTAAGCCAAGTAAAGTGGCCATTCTCCTCCATAGCTCAAAGGCTAAAGTACACTCAATAAAAATATGGTTGAGAGTTTCTAAATTCTCTTCACACATTTCACATCTAAAAGGGCCACGAAAACCATGCTTCATAAGTTGCTCACCAGTAACCACCCTATGATGCAATAAAAGCCAATTAAAGAACCTCACCTTAGGCCATAGATTTTGAGCCCACAATTGAGAAAATATGTCAGAATAATGGTTGGGATTATTATGGCATAAGGTCAAATAACCTTGAGCAACTGAATACTCACCCTTAGTAGTGTTGTTCCATCCAATTTTTTTTTCATGGGACCAAGAGAGAGATCTCATATGAAGTATACCTTGGATATCCTGTCTTTGCCTTTTTGGGATTTGAATAGGCCAGTACTCAATAGGGATCCAATATCTACCAACCTTTGAATTAACAGTATGGTACCAACAGTAATTAGCCATCTTTATCCAGTTAGCTCGGTGAAACTCCTCCATCCAAGGCTTCCAATCGGGAAACTGAGTTATCAAAGGCTTGTGACCATCCCAAGAATCTATCCAAAAATTTGCCTGTTGACCATTATGAATGATCCAAAATAATTTTTTCTTTATCAAATCCTCACTAGTATTAAGAACTGCTAAAATGGGAGAACCTTTGGTAGGAAGTTGATAGCGAACAAGGTCTTCAGGACTTTTGTTCTTAGCATATTTAGCACGAAGATTATTGGCCCAAAGAGCATTGGGGTTATGCAACATCCTCCAATATAATTTAGCAGCTAAAGCTTTGTTGTTATTAATAGAAGATCGGAATCCTAACCCCCTTCATTCTTGGGAAGACATAAAGTATCCCATTTCACCAAGGCCCGTTTTCTTTTCTCCTTAGTACCACTCCAAAGGAAACGATGACTGATTTGATCCAATTATCGAAGAACATCCTTTGGGATATTCAAAATGGAAGAAACATAAATAGGAATAGCTTGAAGGATTGATTTTACCAAGGTGATTCTACCCCTAGAAGAAAGCCACTTGTTGGTCCACTTTCCAATTTTCTTCTTGACTTTGTCCAACAACCAATTCCAATCTTTATTTTTCTGCCTTTGAATATTTATGGGAATACCTAAATTAAGTGATTGGAAGGGAGGTCTTCTTATATATTAATTTATCCAAGACCATGGATTCCTGTATAGTAGAGCAGTGAAAGAAAATAACTTTAGATTTGTTTTCATTGATCAACTGCCCAGTAGCCTTAGAAAAATAGCTAATGATTTGCTTAATATTTGAGGATTACTTAACTGTAGCTTTACCTAAAAGAGTAGAGTCATCCAAAAATTGAATATGAGAGATAGGTCTAGCTCCATGATCAATGGTAACTCCCTCAAGGGTTTTGTTTTCCCTCTTTTTGGTTATAGTCCTACCCAAGCATTCAACAAGAATGATGAATAAATAAGGGGATAGCGGGTCACCTTGCCTAATACCTCTAGAAGCTGGGAATGACTGAGAAGGCATGCCATTGATAAGAACTAAGTAGGAAACTAAAGAGATACATCCCATAATCCAATCCATCCAATCCTTAGAGAAACCAAATTGCCTCAAAACTTTGATAAGGAAGTGCCAATCCACTCTATCATAAGATTTGTTAATGTCTAACCAAATGAACATGGAAGGAGATTTTTGCATATCCATGGAATGGATGGCTTCTTGAGCAAGAACTATCTCATCTACTATTTGACACCCTTCCATATAACCCCATTGCTATGGGGAAATAATCTTATGCAAAAGAGGCTTCAACCTTTCTGACATGATTTTAGTAATGATTTTGAGAAGAACATTGCATAAAGAAATTGGTCTAAAAGCTGAGATATGATCATCCTCTTGAGCTTTTGGAACATGAGTAATATAAGTTTTATTGATAACCTTCAAAATTTCTTTGGCTTTCCTGGCTTCTTCCACCACCTCTAATAAATCAACATGAAGGATATCCCAGAACTCTTGGTAGAACTCAATGGGAAAACCATCAGGACTCGGGGTTTTCCCTTTTACATTTTAAAAACTACTTGTTGAAGCTCATTGATAGTAACAGGAGTAGTCAAAATGGAGTTCTCCTCAGAAGTGATAAGAGAAGGGATTGCTTGAATAACATTTTATTGAGAAGCTAAGTCAAGAGGAGTTGCAGCAAAAAGATTGGAAAAGTAATCAACAACAATAGAGTTCATGCCATCCCAAGTATAAACAACTTCTCCAGAATCTGATTTTAAGGAAGAAATAAATTTGTGAGATCTTCGAGCTAGAAGATATTTGTGAAAAAAATTTGTGTTTCGATCTCCTTCTTTGAGCCATTGAATTCTAGATTTTTGCTTCCATAAGATTTCTTCTATTTTTTCCCATTCCTCTAATTGAGTTGTGAGTTTAATTTCATCCGCACTTCTCTTCTCTATGACGCCATCTAAATGGATTTTCTTATTCAAATTTTCAAGATAAACAATAACTTCATGTTTTTTTATAAACATCCCCAAACTCTTTCCAGTTCCAAGTCTTGATTTTGGATTTAATGTATTGTAGTCTTTTGACAAAACAAAACATCTTAGTCCCATGCCTAGGTTTACCTTCCTTCCACCATTGTTGCACACGAGGTCTAAAGGAAATGTCTCTAAGACACATTAATTGAAAATGAAAAGGATAGAAACTCACATTGGTTTTCCACATTTCTACCATGAATGGCCAATGATCCGAACCAACATTATTAAGAGTCTTCACTTTAGGAATGTGACCATGGATTAAGAAATTTTCAGAGAGCAAAAACCTATCCAATCTCTCCATTATACAAGCTAAGCCTTGCCTTCTGTTAGACCAATTCATAAGGCCATTATCTAGTTGGATGTCCACAAGATGGAGGTTTGCAATATATTCGCTCTTGAGGTCAGTGCTTTTATCCAATTTTCTATTTCCCCCTATTTTCTCATCTAGAGAGAGGACGGTATTGAAATCTCCTCCGATCAAGATCCAAGCTTTAGAAAAATGAGAGATAATATGAGTTATATCCTTCCACTATCTTTTTTTTTTCCTCCAAAGCAGTCAGAGCATAAACAGTAATGTAGAGCGTAATTTGGTTGGAATGTCTACTTTGAATAGCTATAGCCAACAAACCCCAACTGCAAACCATATGGTGAATAACTACCTCTTTTGGGTCCCAAAGACAAGTAATGCCACCAAAAGTCCCCTAGGAACTGAGGGAAACCACTTTTCCAGCTGGCCAAATTTTACTGGTAATTGAGTCCATATCCTCCATTGACATATTTGTTTCTTGAAGGAAAACAAGATGTGGATGATTTATCTGAATCATTCTTCTAATTTCATTTTGTTTTGAAAGACTCCCTTTGAGTCCTCTAATATTCCAAGTGATGATCCTCATTAATACCAGGGCTAAAAAAGTTGGGAAGGGCATTAATATTACCTTCCTCTACAAGCTTTTCACCTTTTTTTACCATATGATATTGATTGGTCTTGCGACTTGCTTTTTGATTAGAATCCATCTTCAGTTTTTTTCTTGTTTCTTGAATTATTCCAATTGAATATGAGATGGCTTCTAACCTTGAAGAATGCTCGTACACAGCCAAAATTTTACTAGATGGTTCAACGGAGTCTATATTGGGACCTGCATTTTTTGAAGTTTTGACATTTAAAAGATTGTTTTTCTTGTGCAAATTTTCTCCATTTTTTTCTGTTGAAAACCTTTGATTTGTTGGTTTGTCTCTGAGTTCTTCCCTTCATATTTAAATTGTGTTCCTAAGATTTTTGTTTCCATTATTTCTTCTTCCTCACTTGGGACATCATTTATGGAAAGGATTTCAAACATATTAGCAGATGACTTTGATCGATCCTTCATAATTGGTTTTTTCTGAGTGTTCTTCTTCTTAGGTATTTGGAAACCTACTGAGTTTATAATGAATCTTCTTGCACCATAAGTTGCATACCTTTTTCTATAGATCTTATCCCTCCTTTGTAGAGGATGTATACCTTAGTGTCTAAAAACACCAAATTGCTGCTTTAAGTAGGATGTCCTAAACAACTCCTTCACCAAATGATGGTCTCGAACTTTCTTTCACGAGCCTAGGATTTGGTGGCTTGTTCTCCTCCTTATGCTATATATTTGGAGAAGTCTATGTCTCTAAAGTGATGCCTTATTTCTGTGAGAGGTAATCTTCAAATCTTCAAGATTTGGTGAGCTTCTTCTGTCTTCAAGTCTTCTTGTCGAATTCTAACTTCAAGTAGGATCTTATTCTAGGGTTTGACACTCCTTGCCAAATTATCCTCTTGGGCTTGTTGTTGGATGGTGATAATTTTTCCAAGTCCTTCACTATCAGGGACTTCACCTTGATAGTGGATTTTTCTAATGAGTTTTTCAAAGAACTCTCTTGATCTTCAGCAAGGCTCCTCTAGCCTTTTCTAGATGCTCGGTGAGACCTTCACAAGGTCTTTGATCTGGCAACTTCTGATGGTATTACTTGAGACCTTTTCTTCAACCTTCTGCTTCTAGAAGTCTTGGTGGTGAGATCTCCTGGATATTCTGATTCTGCTACTTGTGGCTTCAAGCAGGACTCTCCTAGTCCTTCTTCTTCCAATGAGATCTTCTCTTGATATCTCCACTTTTGCTTTAGGGTTGAGCTGATTCTGAAGAAAATACTCTTCATAACTTTCTTGTAGGAAGTCTCCCAACTCACTGAATCTTCTGTTCCTACAACAAAGATATTAGTACTAAAATATTTAGTCTGCTTCTGAATTAGATATTCTTATTGAATTGTTCTTCAGGATCAAGGCTTCTATGGCCCATTTCAATATCAAGGCTCATGTGGCCTTTTTCAGTACCAAGGCTTCTATGGCCTTTTTAGTATCAAGGCTTCTATGACCTTTTCAGTATTAAGGCTTTTGTGGCCTTTTCAATATCAAGGCTACTATGGCCTTTTCAGTATCAAGGCTTCTATGGCCTTTTCAGTATAAAGACTTCTGTGCTTCTTCTTCAAGGCTTTTATGGAATTTCTATATCAAGGATCCTATGGTCTGTTCTTCAACTTTGGAATTTTAGAATCCAGCAGTCTCCTATCTTCACCACGATCCTTCACTAGAAGTCTTCTTCTACAATATTCTTCTCTTGTACAATAAAATAACCTCTAGACTATAAGGGCACGCTGAACTTCAAGAAACGAAGTTGGAGTCTCCTATATTTCTATCGTAGGAGTCCCAATCCTCTAAGAATTAATTTCCTACAATAAAAGAAACTTTAGGCACTAGTTAGTAAATTCTAGATAACCTGGATGATCTTCACTAGATGATTTGTCAATCTAGTGGATTGAGTGTTGAGTCCTAGTCTTCACGAGTTTTCATAACAAATATGTGGAAAAGACTCTAGACAAAAAATATCTCAACATTTTATTAAACTAAGATTCCTTTCAGTCCTATATTTGTGACTCTCCCAAAATCTACCACCCAAATTCTTCTGAGATATTTTGACAGTGGCTAGTCTAGTGGCACGTCAATTTGACAAAACTCTTAGGCTAATCAATAATGGTGGTTTCTCTATTGAACTACATAGACTAGATCTACTATGGCTCTGATACCATTGTTAGATTTTTATGAATGGGCCTTAGGAGATAACAATCACAAGATGTAGAATAACATGAAAGAATGTAAATATGCTAGATGACTGAAGTATGCTGTAAATATAAATCATATAAAGGATTACAATGTAGCTATGGAGGAAATGATAACTCCATTAACAAAGCTATTGATCTACATTGTATCCATCACCAATGAATGATGAGGCATAAAAAACTGCACTATCCACTAGGCTACGCTATTTGACTATATACCCCGAATCTCTCACTATCTAAGAGACCATCCTTATATAGGCAAAATATGATACCTGGCCAACACTCTATCTAGCTATGAAGGATTTAACTTGCACATGTACAACTTGCACATTGACACTTGTGCATTTATTACATTGCATGAAGTAACTAGATAACTTGCACAAAAAGTAATTTAAGTATGTATCTTGGAGGATACATTTACTTAACCCAAATGATGGAATAAACTCTATTTCAAACACGAAGATCCAAGTATATAGAAAATCGAGCTCCAATTTTTTTTACTACATATCAACTTCCTTGATGAGGATCTCCAATTATTAAGGTTCTTAGGATAGGGGAGACAATTATCAAACCATAACTATTCTAGATAGTGGGGAATGACCATCAAGAAAATTTTAGATAAATGCTTGGGATGGTTTACCTTCATTATCTAAACAATTTCTAGAATGGTGAAACATCATGGAACATCTCCATAGCCGAGGATGGATAAAGATATCATAATATTCCAAAAACTATGAGGAAAAAATTTTGGAGGATAAATTATAGATTCTAGTAAAGAGTGGCCAATCCTAGTAATAAAGGCTATCAAGGAGTCTATTCATTAGGTTCTTAGAATTTGATTGCTATCTTGGTCAAAAGACAAAGATAGGCTAGGATGGGGCTCACATTTTAATGGCGCGTATATTGCAACTCTAGGATGCTCTTCCCTCACTCACCACAGGGAAAATTCACTCATTGATGCATTTAACTAGTTTTGGCAACTTTTGACTTGGCCAAAAGTGAGACTCTTTATCTGGATCCTACTCCATAAGAGGGATCTTATTGGATACCAGTTGATGAATCATGTTTTTTTTGACCTTTTATATGTGATTTATGTTGTGCATAGAATGATAATTGGGACCACCTTTTTTCTTCTATCCCTTGGCCATTCAATTATGGAAATGGTTGGAAATATTTTTAGATCTAAGATTCCTTCAATTCATCTCCCTTGAGCAAACTTGGAGAACTTGGTCCAACATGAATGGATTAGACAACTCAATAAAACAAATGACCTTGGTTAGTATTTTCTTATGATCTAGAATATGTGGAAAGAAATGAATATATTTTTTAAATCAACTCACCACAATGTCCAACATATTTTGGAAAATACTACAACCAATATCAAGGAAACTACCTTGCATACAATATTTCAATAGTGACACAATTTACTCTCCAGGCTCAAAATACCTATAGGTGAATGAAGATATAGGAACCCACAAGATCCTCACACTATTATTCAAAGGGGTGGACTATGACAAAATCCTCCCAGAGTTATAGGAAAGATCAATATTGATGGTGCGTCAAGAGGTAACCCTAGAAGGGCAAGCATGAGAGGCATAAGAAGACTCTTAGATGGTACTCATGCTTTTATTTTTGCAAAGAATCTTGGTGTCCTCCCTAACAATCTAGTAGAAGCATGTGCTATCCTTCGTGGCCTTCAAGAAGCTGCTAAGGTTGGATGATCTACAGTACACGTAGAATCAGATTCACAAGTAACCATTAATCAACTAAAGACCCCCACTAGCACCTCCTCTTAGGATTGGAAGTTACCAAAGGTGATTGACAAGATTCATGCGCTTTAGTCTAGATTCATAATAGTAGAGTTTCTTTATGTTCCTCAAGAATAAAATAAGATCATTGATGCTATGGGAAATTAGGCTTTAGATTGTGGGGACCTGACTTGCTTTGGACATCCTCCATGATGGTCCACATAGAAAACCAGGGAATATCTCTACCATATACTCCATATTGATGTTGACAACTCCGATTCTTGTATGTAGTGACTTAGAAGAAAGTCACAGATTCCTCTTTCCTTGTATCAGCAAAGCATGCTTAAGACACAATTGTTTTACTGTAAAATTTTGGACGAAAGCCTTGTTTGCTTGGTAGGGCTGATGATATAGCTTTCTTAATTGCTTACACGTAATACAAATAATTTTTTAACAAAAACAAAGACTATATATCCCATAAATATATACCAAAGATTCTGATTGCATAACATATTGTAAATTTGACCTTTTGTAATAGGGTAATAGGCTTTGAATACAATCACACAAAGAGACATCCCTCCACTCATAGTAAGTTCTTGGAAAAATACCACAAGTCAAAAATCTAAAAAAAATAAGGTGATTTAAAAAAAGGGCTCAAAACATTTATGTATGCAGAAGATATGGCCTCTAGAAATTTTCCCTTCAAAAATAGCCCTAAAGTGACAGTTTTGAAAAACATCATTTTTAAGATTCCTTCTAATTTTCCAGCAAGGAAAAATAATAAAAAAAATATATATTTTTTCTCCTTACATCAAAAGGTAGAATTACCTTATGCCATTCCTATCTAGCTTGACTACCACCATCATTGCTCAATTTCAAAGGTGTACCCTCTTCATGAAGAAGGGCATCATGGTATATAACAATAAAGAGATCCAACCATTTAAATGAACATGGTTTGCAAGATTTGAATTGAGGCAATTGAATGCACCACAATTTCCTTCTTCTGGCCAAGGTGCCAAATCTCCCAAGGACGAAAACATCAAAATTCTCTCCTTTGCAATATTACCAAGTTCTCTTTATGGGAAATAATATTTGACTCTCCATGAAGAAGTCAAGATACCCTTATGAAAGTCAAAGTGACAATAATTATTTTGCTATAAGTGGTTTAGATCATGCAAAATAGGTATAGAATATTACAATAATAATGGAATATAACCTAGAGAAGGTATATATTCTCAAATAAAAATAAAAAAAAATGGAGAAAGAAAAAATTGATCTTCCTTTTTCCTCTTTTGCCTAAGGTGCTTATGAAGCTCTGAGAAGTAATTCATCCTAGAAGCTGGAAAAGAGATTAGAGGCTCCAAAAAACTTCCAACATGACCAAGCAATGAAACTCTTACCCACGCTAATACCATGTTGGAATTTACATCTATTTCTACAAACGAACAAAATCAATCCATCCATTCAAATCTTATATACAAATCATAAAAAGGATGAAAGAAAGAAATATATAGTGGATACTTATAGGCATCATAAATAATCTCTATATTATCCATAGATAAAAATCACAACACTCTGATTCAATGGATGGAGTGATGGGGGTATTTATACCAATACCAAAATCCCAATTATATAAGTTAAATTTAATTTTAGTAGACA
Organism: Wollemia nobilis; assembly: GCA_028583015.1. Lineage (NCBI taxonomy): Eukaryota > Viridiplantae > Streptophyta > Pinopsida > Araucariales > Araucariaceae > Wollemia > Wollemia nobilis. Next base: position 6,101,938 of record JAQPPZ010001028.1, read on the forward strand.
TAACAAAAGGGTTTAAGATTAATTACAATTTATAAGGTTGGTTTATCCATAACGAGGTTAATCACATTCCATTGGAATTACATAATAAAATAATACAATAAACAAAATATAGTAGTACAATGATTACTTATAGGCCTAAAGAAGATTGCATCATATAATGTTGACCTTGGCCATAAGTTAGATTACACTTTCAACAACTCCTATGTTGTTGCCAAACCAATTAATAAGTAGGGACTATATGTACAATTTTTAGTGCCATTCAAGCATTAGGAATATATCTTTATGGATTTCCTCTTAGGTCTACCCACATCTAAGCACGGTAATGATTTTATTTTTGTAGTAGTTGATCATTTTTCAAAAATGGTTATCATCATTCCTTGTAAAAAAATCCATTTTAGTTAAGGAGACTACTAAGCTCTATTTTAGTTATGTGTGACTCAAATTTAGCTTGCCAAAGTTCATTGTATTTAACAAGGATAATCTTTTTTGATATTTTATGGTCCACCATATGGATTGTAATGGACACCAAGTTGACCATGTTCATAACCTTTCATCCTTAGATTGATGGCCGAACAAAAGTTATGAATTGAATGATTGTATATCTTCTTTGAATATATAATTGCAAGCATCCATGCACATGAGATGAGAGCCTCTATTACTTTTAGCATGGGTACAATCAAGCTTTGCATAAATTTTCCAAACACAACCTATTTCATGTCTATTTTGGTTTCCAACCCTTGGCATCCACTGATATAGCTCTCCCTATGCAACCCATGGAGTATTGACCTCTATGGAAAAAAATTGACGTATCCAATGACATGCCCATGCCCTCTTGGAAAAGACAAATCATAAATATAAGCAATGTCATGACCAACATTGGGTCCCACATTAATTTAAGGTTGGAGATAATTGTGGTTATGTCTTTAAAAAAATAAACTTACATGAATCCATAGGAATATCATACCTATTTGCGTTGGACCATACAACATCACTAATAAGGTGGGAGGAATTGCCTTTGAATTGAATCTTCCATGTTATATTGGTTTGCATCCAATCTTCAATGTTAAATTTCTCAAGCACTATCACCCACCTCTATTGGACACTTTTATAATAGCAAAATAGTTAAATATTGAAGAATACAATCTAATCAATCTTATACTAGTGGAGAAGGATAAGATTGTTGATGCATGGACTAAAACCACTAGAAGGTTATCCATTTAGATGTATAGAGTGGTCAAGGAAATATGACCTGGTCACCAAGGAAACGACTCGCTAAAAATTAGATAAAGAAATAATTTCTGCACCTAATGTCAAAAGTTGATGTAACAAGGTCCATTGTTTTTCAAAGGGGGATGAGTGATCCAAGTATGTGACCTTTTTGGGGCATGAATTTATTCCTAAAAATTCCCAAAAATATTATTTTGATCCTAACCTTATTATTAGGTGCATTACTTTATGCTCAAGACTACGTTTTAATCCATTCAAGAAGCATTAAAAATATTTTAGAGAGCAACCATTTTAATAGGCAACTCTATCATAGACTAGTTTGCCAATAATTACATGGAACAACACTCTAGAGGCCCTCAAAAATGCAAAACAAAATATTTACTAAAGATAGTAATTTTATATTTTTAGATTTGCATAGCCAAAATGCATCTCTGTCCATGTTGGCACATCAATAGAAGATAAAGCACAAAAATACATGTCTTATATATATGTAATTTTCATTAAATATGCAGATTGTAACTCATGGAAGGTGAATCACCACATTTGCATATGGGTGACCTTCTAACTCATGGAAGATGAACCACCACATTTCCATATTGATTACGTTCCATATTCAATATAATGGATTTCCAATACATCAATTATTGTATAAAGAGAGATACACCCTTGACTATAAAAAAGTATAAGTAGTGGATGTAATGCTATAGCCTCACATATCTTCTCGTAGATTGCTTTCATTTTTGTTTCAATTGGTTGTATGGGATTGAAATGGGCCCCACTCGTATTACATCATCACCACATAGTGGTATTGCAACAAAGCTTGGATATTATCCATGTATTTCTTGGTAAGATTTGAACCTTGGTCTTCTATTTAAACATTGAGGAATCTAACTGGTTGAGCTAAGGCCACTTGATTCGTAGATTGCTTTCACTATACTCTATTTTCTGATCAATAAAATAATAATACTATTTTGCTTATATATTTTTGTGTTTTGGTTTGTTATATTATGTTATATATTGCACTCTTTCTTGATCTTCTTTAACTTGAAATTCCAAGTTTTGGACCATTTACGATCTTTACATTTAGTCACATAACCATTTGCCCATAGAGAAAAGTGTAGAAATGGTTTTACCTATGATAGAATCATATTCTAACCTAATCTAATACTATGTTTGATAGTGTTATTCATAAAGATAGTGTTAATACTATTTAACACTATTTATCATAGTGTTAAATAGTATGATAGTGTTATTGACACTATTTATCATAATCTATACTATGTTTGATAGTGTTATTCATAAAGATATTCACATAATAATTAATATAGTTTTGTTTTAAAAAATTAGCATGAGTGGATCCTTTTGTTTGATTGTTTGTCTTTAGAAGGTTTTTTTTTATTCATTAACTTATCTAAATTGTACTTTTGCTAAAAAAATGAGTATAACATTATATCCTTGGACAAATCACCCAAGTTAACAAGCATAAAGAGTCCTAATCTAATCCTTTAATATGCCTTCTCTATAATATTTGATCTTTTGTCTTTCATCATTCCACTTTGATAATTTAATTCGTATGCATGTATGAAGTTTTATTTACTATGATTTCATCTTCACGAGCTTTATCTTTCACTATTATTTCCATCCCCACTTTTGAAAATTTTTGCTTTCTCTTTATCACCTATCTTTTCCTTTGATTAATTTGGCTATAACAATGGAATCCACAAGGATAAACATCGGATGATACCAGCTAGGATAGTTATTTTTATTTTTGCTAGGATGTTGATGTAAGTGGATATCCATTGCATTTTTTATATCTTGTGTCTTTGTGTTTTGGGTGTCAGGTTATATCCTTTATCTTCCATTTTTCATCATTTTTTATTGTTGGATAATCTGATTGTAGGGGAAATAAAATAAATTGTTTTGTGATAGTTTATCCCATGAATAGAATGTGGTTAATTTAATCTTCCTTTTTATAAAAATTATTCCCAATATTTGTATCTTAACATTTGTAATGATTCAGAGGATGAGTATTGCATGTCATTCATAATAATGGCAAATATTGTTTTACCATAATGATAGCAAGTGTTTATCAATTCTTTAAATATTTTCAATCAAAGAAAATATATTTTTCTTTTAGTAATTTTACCTTTTAATCTACAACATTCACAACAAGTCAAAAACATCAAGCCTCATCTCTCCACCACCTTTATTATTGGCTTTTGTCCTCTATATTAAGTGCAAATAAGACCTTTTAACTTAGTTTTCCTCCTTAGCTGGGGGTAACATTTCTCTTATGGATTAGTGACATATATATATATATATATATATATATATATATATATATATATATATATATATATATATATGTGAGTGTGTGTGTGTGTGTAATGTGTGTGCGTGTATTATTTTTATATAATATTTATGTATATATTCTCCTTTTGTGTGTGTATATATATGTATATATGTCTATGTACATATGTATGCATATTATTTTTGTAACCATGCTAAATATCCAATGGCCTCAATATGTTACATTTTTTTGGTAAGTAGTGTTTGTATTTACAGCGGGTTTTAACAAGGATCCCAAAACCTGATTACATAAGCAATGGGCCTAGGGCATCAATCCCTTGAAACTGAACACCAAAACGAAATCCCGCCTAGCGGTAACAAGAAGCATGAAACAATCCCTCTCAGCGGGAAACAAAAAAATAAGAAAGAAAGTAGTTTTGGAGATCCCGCCACGGGGGAGTAGCCAAAAACCACCATCGAGAAGATCCCGCCCAACAGGAAGCAAAGAAAAACTGTTACAATAAAATCCCGCCTCATGGGAAGCAATCAAAACCACCACAAACAGTCCCGCCTAGCGGGAAGCAACAGGGAAATCCCACCAATTGGGAAACCAGCAGAAAAGAAAGGATCCCGCCTCGCGGGAAAATCGATGGATTTGGCGGATCCCGCCCTGTGGAGAAACCAGCCGCCCACCGGGAAAACATTCCGTTCAGCGAGAGCCATCCTACAGGAAGCCGACAGCCAGCACAGAGAGGATCCAACCCATCAGGAAGTGACCAGAGAGTTACACCACAAGGAACCCGCCCCGGGAAAATAGAAGAGGATCCCAGCAGCAGGGACCAAGAATCTCGTCCAAGCACAGAGCCCGTCGAGGATTCACAAGAAAAATGGGGAAGTTGTCCAAACCCTAAACCGTCACCTCCATCGCATCGAGAAACGCAGGGGACCAGATCCACGCGAATAACCTGCAAAAAAACCCCAGGGGGCAGCCTGAGGGAAAAAGGGAAGGGATCCCCAACCAAACAGGGATACCTGGGAAGCACCAGTCCGAAAAAACAACCAAGGAAACCCTAGCCTAGCCGGGAGGGACGCAGATAGTGGAGAAGGATCTCCCCCCAGGAGATCATCTGCAAACAACCACTCCCCGGGAGGGATGACCTGGGTTGAGCCAGGGACTGGGCAGGAACCAGGAGCCATGGGAGGGGGAGCAGGGGAGGGACCAGAGCCCTCCCCTCTCTACTTTCTTCCCTCACCCAATATGTTACATTTTAGCACCTATGTAGGATCACCAAATCTATTCAAAACATATATGGGCATGGGGCAATATAATCTATTTATTTGAAAAGAAATTATTATGGACTTATTTGATATGTTTGGTGGCCATAGGAACATATGCTATGAAATCTTCTCCATCACATACAAGAATGGGGGTGATTTACATGCATAAGTTGTTATCCCATCATCTCATTTAAACCATAAAATCCTATCTCATAATCCAATGTGAATTGCTTTTAGACCCATTCAATATGTTTGATGGTCTTCATGGCATATTCTATTTAGGTCTGTCTAATCTCTTGTGTCACATACATGTACGAGGAGAATTTACATCATCAATCCTTCATATTTAATATTTGTTACGTCTTAACCTATAATCAATTTATCTTTGATCTAATCAAGTAAACTTTTATGTGTGTTATGGTTGTGAGTTTATTAAGCCATTGGAACATGTTTATCTTTCAACTTAAATATTTGTATGTATTTACATACTAAAAATATAAAGCTAAATAATATTTAGTGTTGTTATAGTAAAAACTATGACTCTTTTTCTACAAATCATATGTTTGACTACATCATACACAAAGAGCACATTGTAATATTGTATAATACAAGTCCTTAGGCATTTGTCTAGGGTATAGTTAAAGTCCTTAATGGTACAACACAAGTATTTGAGCAACCTAATGTAAGGTAAATATAAAGTCCTTGGGCATTTATCTAAGGCAAATACAAAGTCCCCTTGATCACATCTAAATCAAATCTTTTGTACATATTAAATATATTAGTTTAAAGAGTTCCACATGACACATCAAAAGTCCTTGAGCACTTTACTCAAGGAAAATATTAAGTCCCTTTAGGCACATCCATATTATATCATTAAAAGTCCCATGTGGCATAACGTAAGTCCTTCAATGCTAATCCAATGCATATTACAAAGTCTCTCTTGGGCACATCGATCAACATATAAAATACCCTAGGCCTATCTAAGGCATATATTTTATCTTTTAACAACTATAAGTCCTTGATGACTATTCACAAAATATTCTTAACTTATCCATTATCTTATGATCATAATACAAACATGGGGTATGTTCAAGTATGTGTATTGTTAAATAACTCATTTAAGTTTTTTTGTGTTGGAGAACAAGGGGTTGTACTCGAGTCCCCCACCCTTGAAAAATCACAAATTTCTCCTTTAAATCTTAAGAATTTATAAACAGATTCATTTCTCATCTCAATTGAGTTGTTGTCGCTAGATACCTACATCATTTTTCATAAAATATTTGAATTCTTAATTTTCATTTTCTAGTTCTTCTTCAATTTTCTATGTGAATACAAATATTCCAAACAACATCCTTCATATTTATATTTTCCCACATTAGCCTTCATAAAACCAAAATCCACCTCTACTATCTATGCATTGCATCTTAGTAGAGTAGTATTTCCAAAACATCACACTCTCATAGTTTGCTTTACTAGATCTAGATTGCTGGTTTCCTTCATATAGCATAAGTGCAACCACAAAAAATATAATAAATAGTTTATATGAAAACACATTAATGTTATAAAATAAAGCAAATATTAACAATGGAAAATATTAAAGTAAATATTAATCATTATTTGATTCAAACAGTAAACATTTTCTTATCAGCTTTAGATAAACTTACTATTTCCTCAAACCATTAAAAACATAATTTAACTTCATGACCTTCAATTAAAACCCCTCTATTGGCTAGCCTATATGCACATTTATTTCCTTCCCTTAATGTATGTGTAAACCTAATTTCTTCAAACTCTATAGCAAGGTATTGTATTTCCATAATTATCTCTTGTATGTTCCATGGAGCCTTTGCTTTCCTCAAAATTGCATTTATTACTATTAGTGAACCACCTTCCATACATACTCTATTCCATTTCGTTTGTTTGCATAATTTTAACCTTTTTGAAGCCTCCCAGGCTTCAACTTCATTATTTGTCTTAAAACCACTATTGAAAGTGTAATGGGATAAAATCTCTCCTCTATTATTTCTAATTTTTCCTCCTCCTGTTGATGGTCCTGGGTTTCCTTTAGATGCTTCATCAAAATTCAATTTGATCAAATCCACATTTAGTGGTTTCCACTTTATATTCTTTACCTTCTTTTTGTTTCTACCACTCCCAACATCATAATTCCATTTGATGACTTGACTCCATCTATCAAGGCTCTTTTCTTCTATATTAGGGATTGGGTGAGTTGATAGGGTTGGTTTAGACTCCTCTATGGCTAAACAAATATTCATTTTCATTGCCTCTAAACTGCTTTTCTTTCCTTTAAATGTTCTTCTATTCCTTTCTAGCCATACAGTCCAAAGTATTGTATCTTTTGATATATTCCAAATAGTCTATAAAGCCTAAATTTTAAAAGTGCTTTGCCATTAATTTAACCATCCTTCAATTCTATGGTTCATCACCATGTATTTACCAAACATATTAAGAATCCATTGCCATAGTTTCAAGACTATTGAGCAGTGTCCCAAGAGATGGTCTATACTCTCTTCCTCCATTTTACAAAGAACACATTGTGAGGGGCCATGAAAATCCCTTTTCATAAGGTTATCCCAGGATAAAATTCTTCTATGAACTACTAGCCAAACAAATATTTTAACTTTAGGAATGCTCGGGCTATTCCAAATATCTCTCCATATTCTTGCGATATTTCTATTTTGTTGGTGCTTTACATTATATCCACTTCTTGTTGTGTATTCTACTAAGCTATTCAACTCCTAAATTAACTTATCCTTGCCCCCCCTTGGAATAATCATTATTGTTATATTTATGCTCAAATGCCTCCTAGCATCAATGTCTTGTATACTTGTAAAAAATATTCTTTCCATTTGTATCTTTCTTCCTAATCCTTATACATAATGTTTAAAACCCTATCACCATATTTGTCTCAAAGTAATCTCATCCGTGGTTTCAAAATTGAATCTAGATTGAGTGTTTTTTATCACACCAAGTATCCATCCAAATAGAAGTTTTTCTCCAGTTCCCACCATGCATATTAGACTTTTAATCACTAAACTATTTCATAGTGCAAAACCATTTGGTAGTGAGATTGCGATAAATATTAAGCTTGGGTCATTGGACTCAATATATTTACTTAGAAGAATTCTTGCCCATTGTCTTTTTTTTTTAAGAGAAACATCCCTTGTGGGGCCGCCTTGGTTTGAGAGACCACGAACAGGGGGTTCTACACCGTCAAAGTCACCCGAGAGTCGCACCCAACCCTGCTCGCACCAACATTATCAATTGGATTTTGGGTACCCAATTCAACTTTTTGGTAGGGTGGAGATTCAAACCTGGGACCTCCCTTGGAGGATCGCCCTCTCCTTTCCAACTCACCTACAACACCTGGGTCTGCCCATTGTCTTTGACTCTCTTTGTAAATTATCCAAATTCTTTTCCCTTAAGAGCTAAGTTTGCATTTGTAAGAAATCCTAGACTGAGACCTCCCTTAGTATTATTATTGCACACCTTGCTCCATTTCACCAAAGGAAATTTCCTTTTATAATATAACCTTGACCACAAAAATGACCACCTAATATAGATTAAACTTTTTCTATTCATTTTGGCATAGTATACAAGGATAGGTAATATGTTGAAATGTCTTGTAAGACTAATTTACTTAGCTACACTCTTCTTGCTAATGATAATCATCTACCTTTCCAGTTTGTAGATGATACAACCCTTTTTTGGAGGGTAAGGATAAACAAGGCTAGAGCTTTGAGTAACTTATTAAAGAAATACGAAAGAACATCAGGGAAAAAACTTAATAGGACAAAATCCAAAATTTACTTCCTAAACATGACAACTAAAAACAAAGTAGGGATATGCGAGTTACTTCAAATGGAGGAGGCAAATTTACCAGCAACTTATCTAGGGATGCCCTTATTTGAGGGGAGAATGAGGATATAATTATGGAATCCAATTATAACTAAAGTTCAAAATAAACTATCGACATGGAAAGGTATATGGTTATCGTTAGCAGGAATAGTGCAACTAATTAAATCGGTCTTAAAGGCCATTCCAACGTATTATATGTCCTTGTATACTATGCCAAAATTGATAGAAAAAAGTTTAATCTATATTATGTGGTCATTTTTGTGGTCAATATTACATGATAAAATAAAATTTCCTTTAGTGAAATGGAGCAGGTTGTGTGATGATAAAACCAAGGGAGGTCTCGGTTTAAGAGTTCTTATGGATGCAAACTTAGCTCTTAGGGGAAAAATAATTTAGATATTGTACAAAGAGAGTCAAAAACAATGGGCAAAAATTTTTCTAAGTAAGTATGTTGAGCCCAATAACCCAACATTAAGATTTACTACATTCTCTCTACTAAATGGTTTTGCACTATGGAACGATTTAAAAAAATCAATTGATCTAGTGATTAAAGGTTTAAGATGGGTGGTGGGAATTAGAGAAAATATTTCTATTTGGATGGATACTTGGTGTGATAAAAAACCACTCAATCTAGATCAAAATTTGAAACCATGGATGAGATTACTTCAAGATAAATATGGTGATAAGGTTTCAAAAATTATGTACAAGGACCAAGAAGGAAGATACAAATGGAAAGAAGATTTTTTTACAAGTATACAAGACATTGATGCTAGGAGGCAGTTGAATAGAAAGATAACAACAATGATTATTCATAGGGGAGCCAAGAATAAGTTGATTTGAGAGTTGAATAGCTCAGAAGAATATGGAGTGATATTTGGGATAACCTAGATATTCCTAAAGTCAAAATGTCTGTTTGGCTAGTATGTCATAGAAGAATTTTATCCTAGGATAACCTTATGAAAAGGGGTTTTTATGGCCCCTCATAATCTGTTCTTTGTAAAAAGGAGGATGAGAGTATATACCATCTATTGGGACACTGCTCAATAGTTTGGAAACTATGGCAATGGATTCTTAATATGTTTGGTAAATGCATGGTGATGAATGGAAGAATGGTTAAATTAATGGCAGATCACTTTTAAAAGTGAGGTTTTACAGATAATTTAGGATATATCAAAAGATACAATAATTTGGACTGTATGGCTAGAAAGGAATAGAATATTATTTAAAGGAAAGGAAAGGATTTTATAGGTAATGAAAACAAAGATTTGTTTAGTCATAGAGGAGTCTAAACCAGCCCTATCAACTCACCCAATTCCTAATCTTGAAGCAAAGGATTCAAGTCATTAAATATAATTATGATATTGGGTACAAGAGAAACAAAAAGAAGTCATTAAATGGAAATCGCTAGATGTGGAGTTGGTTAAATTGAATTTTTATGGAGCCCTTAAAGGAAATCTAGGACCAATAGGAGAAGGACTAATTAGAAATAATAGAGATATTTTATCTCATTACACTTTCAATAGTGGATTTAAGACAAATAATGAAGTTGAAGCTTGGGTAGCTTTGGAAGGATTAAATATTTGCAAACAAATGAAATAAAATAGAGTATGGATGGAAGGTGATTCACTCATAGTAATAAATGCACTTTTGAGGAAAGTAAAGGCTCCATGGAACATACAAGAGATAACTATGGAAATTCAAGACCTTGCTACGGGGTTTGAAGAAATCAGGTTTACACATATGGTAAGGGAAGTAAAGAAATGTGCAGATATACTAGCCAATAGAGGGATTTTAATTGAGGATTATGAAGATAAATTATCTTCTCCATGGTCAGAAAAAGTAGTAAGTTTAGTTGAAGTTAACAAAAAAATGTTGATTGCCTGAGTCAAATAATGATGAATATTTACTTTAATATTTTCTATTGGTAATATATTCTTTATTTTATAACATTAATGTGCTTTCATATAAACTATTTACTATAATTATTGTGGTTGCACTTGTGCTTTAGGAAGGAAACTAACAATCTAGATCTGGTAAAGCTGACTATGATAATGCGATGTTTTGGAAATATTACTCTACTAAGATGTAATGCATAGATAGTAGAGGTAAATTTTTTGTATTGTGAAGGTTGATGTAGGAAAATGTCAAGAAGGATTCTAAATTCTAGAATATTTGCATTCACACAAAATATTGAAAAAGATCCAAAAAATGAAAATAAAGAACTTAGACATTTTATGTAAGATGATTTAGGTTTCTAGCTATAGTAACCCACTTAGGATGAGAATTTAATCTATTTATAAACTCTCAAACTCTAAAGAAGAGAGTTTTTATTTGTAAATGGTGGGAAATCCAAGTACAACCCCTTGTTATCCAACAAAAAAATATAAGCATCTACCTTTCCATGCTGGTGATTTATTTTGAACTTTATTTATATCTGGACTCCATAATTCTATCCTCATTATCCCCTCAAATAAGGGCATCCCTAGATAATTTGCTAGAAAATTTGTGTTCTCCATTTGATGCAACCTTCATACCCCTACTTTGATTCTAGTTGGGATGTTTAGGAAGTAAATTTTGAATTTTTTCCTATTAACTTTTTGTCCTGACGCTCTTTCATATTTTTTTAATAAGTTATTCCAAGCTCTAGCCTCATTTATCCTTACCCTTCGAAAAAGGGTTGTATCATCTACAAACGGTTTATGGGTGATGCTGTTGATGTTATTACCAGCCTTAAGTCCACTTATTATCCCATATTTGTTAGCATTCTTCAAGTTCCTACCCAATACCTCTGCTATAATAATGAACATATATGGTGATAGAGGATCTCCTTGTCTAAGACCTCTCTTGGCTTTAAAAAATTTGTTACTTACCCATTGACCAACACTAAGTTTAAAATTGTAGAGACACAAGCTTTAATCCATCTGATCCATTTCTTCCCAAATCTAAACTTTTCTAATACTACAAAAATAAAATACCATTTAAACCTATCATAGGCTTTACTCATATCAAGTTTTAAGATCATTACTCTCTCTTTTCTTGAAGTTTTTGAATGCATAAATTCATGAGCTACTATGATTCTATACAAAATTTGTCTTCCTTTCACAAATCCTCCTTGTTGTTCTAGAATAATTTTGTCTAATAGTGGTCTTAAACAATTCACCATCACTTTGGAGATAATATTATATGCCATATTACATAGGCTTATGGACCCAAAATAATCAAACAATTTTGCATCCTTCTTATTTGGAATCAGTGTAAGATATGTTGCATTTATTTTACAAGGTATGAATTGTTTTACCCTAGACTATTCCACTACCACCAATAAAGAATCCTTCACTATATCCTAATTATGTTGATAGAATGCTACAAAGAGCCCATCCAAACTTGGGGATTTATCCTTATCAAAAGAGAAAAGAGCTAAATGAACTTCTTCCAAAGTAATAGGCTCCATTAGTTTCCTATTGTCTTCATCTATTATAATTGAAGGTACTTATTGTAGTAGTTTATCATTAAGAACTTCAAACTCCTCTAATCCTAGAATATTCTTGTAAAAAATCCTTACCTCCTTTATGATTTCACTTTGGTATTCAATCCAAACCCCTTCTACTAATTTAATTCTACTAATTTTGGATGTTGATCTTTGTACTATTGCCATCATATAAACAAATTGTATTTTTATCTCCTTTTAATCAAGTTTATCTTAATTTTAATCTCCAAAATTTCTCTTCCTTACTCAAAATATTATGATATTCACTAAGCAACTCCCTTTTCTTCGAGCTTGGATTATTATGATCACCTTTTTAGAATTTTGGAAATTTATCTTTTAGTTTTTCTTTCTTCTCAAAAATATTTCCAAAAGTATTCTTACACCATTCATTTAATCTAGATGTCATTGATTTAATTTGTTTTGGAAGTGTATACAACCCACATTTCCTAAAAAAATCCATGTTTTTCCTATCATATCAACAAATTGAGAATGGTATTACCACATTTGCTCATATTTAAAATATGATATATTTTCAGAATTCATTTACCACTATTTTAACTCTTATTGGCCAGTGCTCTAAACCAATCCTTGTTAAGTGTAAATTTTAGAACAAGTCCCTTCATCTAGCCAATGTTATGAGATAATGCACTTATCTAATTTATTTTCTATTAGGCTTTGACCTCTCTTATTGTTGGTCCATGTATACTTGTCTTCTTCAAACTCAACCTTCCATAGATTATTGTTTTGAGTAAAAGCTAAGAAATCTCTCATACTTTGTGTTAATTTCCTAAATCCCCCAAATTTTTCATCCATCTTGGTTATGGAATTAAAATCTCCTATAATCATGATTAGGTTTCTTCATCTTTACTTCTCATAAAAGCTTCAATCTTATTCCATACTTCTAATTTGCCTAACTGAGTTGTAGGCCCATACATTTAAGGGACTTTTGTTTTAATCATTTATGTGAACTATACTTTTTTAACTGTATGTGTAATTTATTTATGTGCATTATATATTAAGTTATGCATTTAAAAATCATAATATTTATTTAATCATCATATCACCATCATCACGCATCTAAAATGTTTAAATAATAGAATGAAGTCTAATTATCATAACAAAATAAAATTTCAAGAATCAAAAGATCATATGTATCATCAATGAAGCGTGTCTATAAATCAAAATAAAAAATATCATCCATAAAGTAAATACATAGCTTTTACCCAAAATATATTATCATCCATGGTCTCGTCACCCTCCTATCATGGATGCCATATATGGGGTAGGGCCACCTCTGTTGCCTCCCTACCATGGATGCATTATGATGAAATACATGTGCGAGTTTGTGATCTAGTTCACAAATCTATGGCAGAAGGAGGAGATGACACTCTTGAGTTAGTAGTAATAACCCCATGATAATCTATCATATATTATATCATACTAATGTCACAATGGCTAGATCATCTGGTATTCATCTAATCTCATTCAAAAAGTCCTATTACATGGCTTGAGTAGTCAAGACTTGACTCTATAGAAATCCCATAATCTATCTAGTATCTCCTAAGCCACCAACCCCCATTTATGTTGTTGTTTGCCTTGCATTGTCATGCTCAACAATAAACATTATGACCATATCCTATAGACTAGCCACCCTTTACACTAAGTAGTTCCTCTCTCAACATAGAGCATCATGGTCTATAGCCCACTATTCCCACTTGGAAATTTGTGATGCCATAGTAACCTATAAGGCGATAACTTGAATATCCATCTAATATCTCTCTATACCCCTCTAGTCTTGATCACCAATACCATGATGGTGGTCTAAAGGCTAGTAACTTGACCTACCAACTATTATCTCTATTACACAAGGAAATCTCAAGCTATCTTGCTCAACCCTGCCTCTCTCCTACTATATGTGGTAACATGGGCCACACCATCACCCCTTTAATATCACTTCTAGCTTTGGGTGGCTATGTTACAACAATCATAGCCTCCCTTGCTTATTTTCAACACCACCACTATCAGACTAGGTTTTCTATTGGTCATCCCATTCATCATCCAGATATTCTAGGCCTTGCATTATGGATGGTGCACAACCCATTGATAGCGATTGTCTTGAATAAAATTTTGGATACCACATATGATACCATCCACTACACCTAGCATTGTCCACCATAAGATACCAAAGTGATAGGTCACCAACCTCTGAATATGACTCTAGATATGACAAATATCCAAATCCTATCTCCCTCCCTACACATCGATACAACACTACATCAAGTGAGACATCTTGTAGTAGCCAAAAGTATTAGGCCACATGCTTGTAATAAAATAACTTTTGATCTCCATGTAGGATGATAAACCATTGCCTCTTCCTAATGAGATGATAAGCATCCTCATCCTAGTAGGGTTCCTAGCATATATAGTAGATAATATCATCTATCTATAAGTCATCCAATTTCCCATGGGTAAACCCCAAACTACCCTTATGAGGCTATGTATGTCCTACCTCCATGTTGGTCAGATTATAACTGTGTGCTCCCATGCTCAAACCTGAATAATAGTACAACAAGAGATACTTTTGCTTCTCCTATAGGCCACATCTATCCAAGAACCCATGGAAAATATTCCCACTATTATCCAAAAATATCATGCAAAATGTTAGTAAGGTCAACGATACCTTTTGCCTCTTGAGGTGCCCATCTTGATAAGCGATATTCACATTAATGTTAGATCATACCATAGGGAAAGTTGAATGCCTTGTCAATCCCTTTAGATGCCATAACTACATCCAACTTATCCTCAATAGGGTACCATGAATTGAAACTCGTAAGATCTAACATACATCCTCCACTATGATGATCATATATCCCATTGAAAATTGAGAGGAATTCATATTTGAATACCATTTCTTCCCTAACTCTATCAAAAAGGATGTATCATACTCTACTTTGGGCATCATCACCACATAGTAGAGTCCAACAATAGATAGAAGTTTGTAATAAATTGCTCCTATGACCTACAATATAGTCTCTAGTGTATGCAATCCCTCTCTTATTTTGAGTGTATGCGATAAACATCTAAATATGTATTTATCAATACATTAAAAAAATAAGTCAAATTTCCTTCAAACAACATCTAAATCTATGTCATTAATTCAAATTCTTTCCACCATATTTATCATTTAAATCAAACCAACCTATCAATTAATATTATCAAAACAAACATTCAACAACTACTATTCAAAATTCAACTTAGAAAACAATCAATCTACTTCAATCTATCCCTAATCATACTTTTTCCCTTAAATTTTTTTAATTTTCGCTCTAGCAATAAATGTGTATCTTGTTTGCAAAAGCATTCACACTTTTGATTTTTAGTCATGATTTTGAAACAATAAGGTGGCATGCTTTTCAATAAGCCACACAAGTGCATTGACCATGTGCAATAATATTTATTTTTTCAAAAATTTAAAATTACCTAAAAAATAACTTTTTCATTAAGTTTCAAGCTTCATACAATGATAACTCCTTGTGTTAACAATTGAATCAGGTTGCTATGTTGAGTGGGGTGTGGGTTTTGAGACATCATAAGATGCACTAAAATCAAAGGGTCAAAGCTCTATTTTTTCTAGCACTCAAGGTAAAATGATTAGTTTTTATCCTCCCCTTACTATTTTACCCATATTATCTACAATATTTTCCAACTTTTTAGTCAAATTCTATCCTCCTCCTCAGGTGTGATTTAGATGATTCGATTTTTCTATACCTTACCTCATCTCTTTGAAAACTCAAGGGAGGATACATCCATGTATGCCATCATAAAAAATTATTAACGACTTTTGTCGTTTGACTTAAATCAAATCAATCCAATCAAACAAATCAAAATGAATTTAATCTAAGTAAACATGCATCATAAAAACTAAGCCAAACTGAGACTATCTATAAAGCTAATATTAGAGCATATATTAGCCAATTTATATAATGCTCATATGATGATAAGCATATAAAAAAGGAAAAAACATAGACACCAAAAATGGATAATCAAAATTTTTGGAATTATACCAACCTTGTCAAACATCATCAAACCTTATTAAGACTAAAGTCCTTATCTTTGCATCCTTAACTAATAGTGCACTTATGCTTCTATTAACATACCTATGCTATTTTTCTAGTAGCACAACAATGCAAATATTTATACAAATGTGTATATGTTGTATGAGTGGTAACCTTAAAAGGAGAAACCAACTAACTACTCCAATGCCATGTAAGTCCCTTGGCATCGTGTCTCTAGTGGTTTGCATATATCATCATCAATTCTTGGCATTTTATCTTACTAATTGAACTTGATCTCTCCTTTGAGTCACCACTTCATCCCCTGATCATCCATCTTGGATGTCACATCTCCTTAACACTTATCATCTAATTGCCACATGTCTAATTAGATCCAATGGTGGATATGCTAGAGAATATATGCCAAGATATCCTCCTTGGAATGGTTAACCATGAGTTAGAATCATAAGTTAGAAGCACTATTCAAAAATTTGCAACAATTGTTCAAGGATCAATCATAAAGTTCAAGCTTGAAATCACATTCCATGCTCGTGGTTTACCCACAAAACAACAAGTAATCTAAGACTACAAAGTATAATTGGGGTAAAAAATATTTAAAAGTGAAAGAATTGGTATTTACTTGGGAATTCTATGAGGAAGTGAACTATGTATGAGGATAGTTTATAGAAATTACACGAGCCTTTTACATAGGTAGAGAGTTACCAAATAACATTGGATCAATCTCATCCCTTATCTTTATTAAGAAATGGAGGGAATCTTCTTCATTTTTTATTCTACAATTCTTGTGTGGATTTTATTTTAGTTCATATTCCTAATTTGTGCATTTTTGCAAGTATTTTGATTAGTTTATATCATCTTCTATCTCTCATCTTAAGTAAATATATTTTAGATTTGTTATTGTCATAAAATTTAAGCTTCTAATAAACTTTTATGAAGTTTTTAGGTAAAAACAAATATATTTATAGACCTTGATCTCGACCTTTAAGCACACAAAGGGTAGTGTCAATCTTTGATTGTACTATTATTTTAATAGTTGTGCCTCTGTTAGTGCTATAAACTACCTAAGAATTTTCCAAGCCTTGAAAATGAGATGTTTTGATTATATAATCCCTTTTAGAATCCATTATATTTTGTTTTGGACATATTATTGACTATATATTTTACTTTATTTTTATCTATTATCTCATCCTTTCATTCATACTTTGTTTATAACTTGAATAGGTACTTAAGTAACCATAATTCCATTGTTTATTGTGCTCTTGATAAGGAGTTAGATAATAACCATAAAAAAAATCCTTGAATCAGGGTTGTAACCATTCAATCTTCATCTCTTATGTTGTCATCCTATTCAAATTTCATTTTTATTAACTATATTTTTCAAAGAACTTAAATGCACCATAGGCTTGACATAAGTAGGCCTCCAATCTATTGCTAATCATTTTTGTTTCCAAATATGCATGTTTTCTTATCAAGATTAGGTTGGAGAATCTATGACAAATGCTTATGATTTACATCAACCATTAGAATATCCTACAAATATCTATAATTAAGTACACAATTTTTTTTTCTTTTTATTTTTTTTAACACATTCACACACCCATCACATGGTTTGAACATGGGTCTCTTGATGTAAACCCAAAGACATACCAATATAGTGTCCCTTTCTAGTTTACCTTTAACAACATCTAGAATTTTATGTATTATATTATGTGTTTCTTATGTCAAGCTTAATGAATCATTCTTATTAAGAATAGAGATAACACATTTTTTGTTGTATTAGTTTACACTTTTTAAAGAAGATCCAAAAGCATACTTGTTCTCATTTATGCTAGGAATAGTAAGTGTGTATCTATGTCCTTTAGGTGATATATGGGTGGTCCTATCTCAAGGTTTCATCTAGTAAAGACATCTCTACACTTGCATATTTGTTCATTTGAATCTCTAACAATAGGGTAAGTACTATTTGTGTTTCTATTAGTGTAGATGCACTTTTGTTAGCATTATAGGTATTCTATTCATTTGTCAATCTAAGTTAAGATAGTTTTTATTTATATTGCATCATAGAAATTTAAAACAAAGTGATTTTTATATGCCTACATCCAAAATTAGATTGTATCTCAAGGAATTAAAGGAATATTTAGGTTGTATTATTTATACACTAAACATTTGTATTTGAAAAGAAAAGTTTATAATTTATCACTTGTATTTGAATAAAAAAACATTCCCTTATTTCTAACACATTTATTTTAGAAAGAAAAGAAATGAAAGAAGTATCATTTCTCATTTTCCTTGTGATAAATTAAAGTTCAATATTGTTGATTAAAAATTTAATTTTTAAATTTATGCTCATTTGCTTAGAATAACACCTACATGAAATTGTCATGTTTATATCTTAAACATCTTCAAGCCCATGTCTTTGAGGTGTGTGGCCCCAAGCACCCAAGATCAAGCATATGTATTTCACACCCTTGTGTTTTCCACATTGCACACATATTTCAATTATATATATTTCTAATTACAAAAAATATCATATAGCATTTCACTAGGTGGGAAGCCATTGTAGTACTATAGTCTAATAGGCATTTTCATTGATGATATGAGAGTTAAATTAGAGAGACAATATCAAGTTACATGAAGCAAATGAGAATGTTGGTGTAGCTCCAACTTCATTAATCATTCTAAGTTATGCTAAAGAAGGATGTAGCTCCAACTTCTAAAAGTTTGAGCACAATAATCCAAGCTTAGAGGAAAGGGATTTGATTAGTGAATATCATAATGTTTTAAGTTAGGAAGAGGAATTTTGAAGATTAAAATCAAGAAAAACTTGTTTAAAAGGAGATAAGAATACAAATATTTTTCACAAGATGACAATAGTATAGAGACCAACATCCATAATTAGTAGAATTAAATCAGGATAAGGGGTTTGGATTGAAGACTAGAGTGGAATTATAAAGGAGGTAAGGGTTTTTTACCATAACATTCTAGGATTGGAGGAGATTGAAGTTCATAATGATGAACTATTGATAGAAGAAGACAATAGCAAACTAATGGAGCCTACTACTCTAGAAGAACTTCATTAATCTCTTTTATATTTTGATAAGGATAAATCCCTAGGTCTAGATGGGCTCTTAGCATTATTTTATTAGCATAAGTGGGAAATAGTGAAGGATTCTTTATTGGTGGTAGTGGAACAATCTAGGGTAAAACAATACATACTTTATAAAATAAATGCAACATATCTTACCCTTAATTCAAAAAAGAAGGATGCAGAACAATTTGATTCATTTACGCCCATAAGCCTATGTAATATGACATATAATATAATATTCAAAGTGATGGAAAATTAGTTTTTTGGCTTTTAAGTCTTACTACCACAAAATATCACAGGTCCCAATATAAAGAAGCGACAATACTAAAGATCAAAATATCAATAATGAAGATTATAATTATATATATGAGCAATCTAAATGTATATCAAGGCCAATATAATAATGAAATAACATTCACTAATAATATCAAATGTGAAAGTGAATGGCCAAAATCATTCATGTACAAGCATGAAGAAAACTTACAATATTAATTTCTCAAAATTTGTATATGATCTTTATTAACTCTTTTTTCTCTTATTGTAATCCTTGTATTTGTCTTGCTTTGTATAGATCTTTATCTCCATAAAATAGACATAGAAGATGACTCTTCATGTACTTGGCTATTGCTCTCTATATGACAACTCCCATTACCTTTGGTTTATCATATTGCCACTTGTATATTAGACTCTTCACTTTCTTCTTACATGCATACTTGACTCTATGACACTTGCACACTTCTACATGCACTCCTAATATAAGACACTTTTGCACATCCTCACATTACATATTTGCACACTTACATACAAGACACTTGTGCACATTCTCTCAATATACACTTGCACTCTTACCTACATAACACTTCATTTTTTGCACATTGACACTTACATGAAAGGGGAATTATAAATCACTCATCTAAACTATAGTCTCAATCCCAATTTATTACATATTTACATTTGTACCATGAAGGTACCATGGGGGTACATTTGCATGTACCAAATAATTTAATATTCCTCAACACAGTTAAGACACTTGTTAGACAAAATTATTTTAGAAGAGTAAGGAGGATTTGTGAAAGGGAGATAGATTCTGGATGGGATCACAATAGCTCATGAAGTAATTTATTCTACAACTTCAAGAAAAGATATATCAATGACCTTAAAACTTGATATGAATAAAGCTTATGATAGGGTTAAATATGATTTTATTTTTGGTTAAAATTAGATGGATTAAAGCTTGTGTCTCTATGATATCTTATTTAGTGTCAATCAAAGGGCTAGTATTAGAATCATTTAAATCCAAGAGGGGTATTAGACAGGAACATCCTCTATCACCATATATTTTCATTATTATGGCAAAGGTATTTAATAAGAACTTGAAGAGGGAACACAAAGATAAAATTGCCAATTTGCCAGCAACATATCTAGGGATGCCCTTATTTAAGGAGATAATGAGGATAAAATTGTGGAATCTAGTTATAAGTAAAGTTTATAATAAACTATCGATAGGAAAGGTTCGAGGTGTATACCAATTGGTTCATCCAAACCCCATAAGGGGGCGGAGGTCCAAGGTTCAAATCTCGGGCCTCGTCGGACTTAACGCTTGTCCCTTTCCTGGTGCTTTCAACGGCGTAAAAGGTTTAAAATGATTGTGGCATGGTGGTTATAGGTGCGGATTGTGCAAAGATCTGTGTGGTGGCTTCAGGGCGGACAACGCAAAATACTGTGGTGGCCATAAAAAAAATCTGGACAGCCTGCCCGAATTCATGGCGGCTACCGATTCCACCATGTAAATTAAAAAAAAATTAAAATAAAATAATAATAATAATAAACTATCGACATGGAAAGGTAGAAGGTTATAGCAAGAAGAGTGTAGATAAATAAATCAATCATATAGATCATTCCTAAATATTATATGTCCTTATATATTATGCCAAAGTTGGTAGAAATTTTTTAATCTATACTATATGATTATTTTTGTGGTCATTATTACATAATAAAAAAATCATTTGGTGAAATGGAGCAAGGCGTATGATGATAAAACTAGATGAGGTCTTGGTTATGAATGCAAACTTATCTCTAAGGGAAAAAGTAATTTGAATATTGTACAAAGAGAGTCAAAGACAATGGACAATAATTCTTCCAAATAGGTACGTTGAGCCCAATGATCCAAAGATTAACCTTTATTGCATTCTCACTACCATATGGTTATGCACTTTGTAACAGTTAAAAAAAACCAATTTAAGTTATTAAAGGTCTAAGATGGGTGGTGGGAACTGGAGAAAAAATTTCTATTTGGATGGATACTTGGTGTGTTAAAATATCACTCAATCTAGATCCAATTTTGAAGCCATAAATGAGATTATTGCAAGACAAATATGGTGTTAGGGTTTCAAACATTATGTACGAGGATTAGGAAGATACAAATGGAAAGAATATTTTTTACAAGTATACTAAACATTGTTGCTAGGAGGTAGTTGAGCAGAAATATAACAACAATGATTATTTCAACCAGAGTAAAGGATAAGATGATTTGGTAGTTAAATAGCTTAGAAAATACACAAGAAGCAAATATAATGTAAAGAACCAACAAGATAGGAATACCATAAGAATATATACATATATTTAGGATAGCCCAAGCATTTCAAAGTCAAAATGTTTGTATGGCTAGTAGATCACAACAAAATTTTATCCTAGGATAACCTAATGAAAAGGAGTTTTCATGGCCCCTCATGATGTGTTCTATGTAAAAAGAAAGAGAGTATAGACCATATCTTGGGACACTATTCAATATTTAAAGGAAAGGAGAGTAGTTTAAAGGTAATGATAAGGAAGATTTGTTTAGCCATAAAGTACTCTAAATCAACCCTATCAACTCACCCAATCCCTAATCTTGAAGAAAAGAGACTTGATAGATGGAGTCAAGCCATCAAATGGAATTATGATGTCAGGTATAGGAAAAATAAAAAGAAAGGCAAAGAATATAAATTAGAAACCATCATAAGTGGAGTTGGTCAAATTGAATTTTAATGGAGCATCTAAAAGAAATCCAAGACCAATAGGAGGAGGAATAATTATAAATAATAGGGGTGAGATTTTATCATGTTATGTTTTCAATAGTGGGTTTAAGACTAGCAATGAAGCTAAAGCTTAAGATATTTTAGAAGGGTTAAGAAAACGTAGATAAATGAAATGAAATAGAGTAGGATGGAAGAACATTTTTGTGGTTTCTGCTCAATATTTTAGCGGGATATGTTATAAGGGACCCAAGATGGGTTAGAAATTTATCTTTCAACATATCTTCATGTTGTCAACTTGATTGACAACATCTTCCAATTTTTTGCATAAAATTAAAGTGAAAATCATACATTTCCTTGGCATCTAATGCATGGATTAAAGAGATCTTCAAACAAGTTTCAAGCAACATATCAAAAAATTGTTCATATCTCAAGCGAATCCGGTGCTAAGGAGCACCCCCAAAATAAATCCACTATGTAAACCACTTTCAAGGGAAAGGATTTTAAAGATAGCCCAAAAAATAAAAATTAGAGATACCCTTTGTGGTGGACAACCTCAGCCTAATGCTAACATTAATCTTAGGGCTTCCTGTAAACCTTTGAGAATGCCTAAGATCGATCCTAGGAAACTTGAGTCAGGATGTATTAGGGCAACTAAAGGAACTACAATTATTAAGCTAGATATGGGCGACATTTAGAATGACATAGAAGATCTAGAAAAAAGAGAACTAATTTATCATTTCTTGGGTTTTTGTCTGAGCCTATCCACTTTCAAAGTTTAGGCTGCAAAAAACTAGAAAATAAAAGGTGAGTTACAAATCTCTATTTATCCAATTATTTTCTTGTTTTATTTGCTAATAATGAAGATAGAGAGAAAAATTTCAAGGTGGTCCCTAGTTATTTGGAATGGTAGGGATTTTCATGAAGCCTTGGCATACTAAATTTAAAGTCGAAGAAGAGATGCCTTCTATAGGTCCTGTTTGGGTTAGACTCTTTGGCCTCCTAATTGAATTCTGGAATTCGACTATTTTTTCTTCAATTAGAAACTCTCTGGGAACTTTTATGATGACTACTAATTGTACTAAAAAATTAAAACATATTATTTATGCTCGAATTTGTGTTTTAATGTATTTTGAAAAACCTCTACCTGAAAATATCTCATTACAATTTAGGGAGGACACTTGGGAGCAAGTGGTGGACTATGAGAACATTCCTTTTCGTTACAAAATTTACCATGAATATGGTCATTTTGCTAGTGTCTGCCCAAATAAAATTTTATATCAAAATAAAGAGGATGAAAACTTAGTAGGTTTCCAAATGTCTAAGAAGAACACTAAAAAAAAATTAGTTATGAAGGATCAATCGAAGTTATCAGCTAATATGTTTAAAATTCTTTCCATAAATGATGTCCTAGGTGAGGAAGAGGAAATAATGGATATAAAAATCTTAGAAACATAATTTAAATATGCAAGGAAGGACTCAAAGACAAACCATCATATTAAAGGTTTTCAACAAGAAAAAAGGAGGGAATATACACAAGAAATACAATCTTTTAAATGTTGACACGTCAAATAATACAAGTTCCAAGATAGATTCTATCAAACCTTCTAGTAATACTTTGGATTTGTACAAGCATTCTTCGAGGTTAGAAGCCATCCCATATTCGATTGGGGTAAGTCAAGAAATAGGAGAAAAAAACTAAAGATGGATTCCAACCAAAATGTAGGTCGCAAGACCAATCAACATCATATGGTAAAAGAAGGTGAAAAGCTTGTAGATAAAGGTAATATTAATGCCCTTACCAATTTCTTTAGCCCTAGTATTAATGAATATCATCACTTGGAATATTAGAGGACTCAAAGGGAGTCTTTCAAAATAAAATGAAATTAGAAGAATGCTTTAGATAAACGATCCACATCTTGTTTTCCTTAAAGAAACAAAGATGTCAATAGAGGATATGGAATCAATTGCTAGTAAAAGTTGGCCAGTTGGAAAAGTAGTTTCCCTTAGTTCCCAGGGGACTTATGGTAGCTGGGGTCTTTTGGCTAACTAGGGTCTTTTGGCTATAGCTATTCAAAGCAGACATTCTAATCAAATTATGCTTTGCATAACTGTTTATGCTCTGACTACTTTGGAGGAAAAGAGAAGACAATGGAAGGATATAACTTATATTATCTCTCATTTCCATGAATCTTGGATATTTATTAGAGGAGATTTCAATACCATCCTCTCTCTGGGTGAGAAAATGGGGGGAAATAGAAATTTAACTAGAAGCACTACCTCATGAGTGAATATATTGTAAACCTTCATCTTGTGGACATCCAACCAGATAATGCACTTATGACTTGGTCTAACAGAAGGCAAGCCTTAGCTTGTATCATGGAGTTATTGGATAGGTTCTTATTCTCTGATAATTTCTTAATTCATGCTCACAATCCTAAGGTGAATACTATTAACAATGCTAGTTCAAATCACTGGCCAGTCATGGTGGAAATTTGGAAAACCAATGTGAGTTTCTCACCTTTTCAATTTTAGTTAATATGGCTTACAGATTGTTCCTTTAGACCTTGAGTGCAATGATGGTGGAAGGAAGATAAACCTAGGTATGGGACTAAGATGTTCTATTTTACCAAAAGTTTGCAATACATTAAATCTAAAATCAAGATTTGAAACTGGAAGGAGTTTGGATATGTTCGATAAAAAAAGATGAAGTGATTACTTAGCTTGAAAATTTGAATAAGAAAATATGTTTTGATGGCATCACAGAGAGTAGAAGTACAAATGAAATTAGACTCACAGTTATATATGGATTCTTAAATATTTTATTGGAGTTACATATATATTTTTGGCTAGATAATTTCAAATTTTATATAAATTAATAAATAATACAATCACGACAAATTCCAAGAACCATAAATCTATTATTTCTTTGTGAACATAATTAGCTATAATTAAAAGTGAAGCTAGTTTTTTAATTCCCAAAAATTTAGATTAACCTCGAGAAATTATTAAAAATATTTAGTGTGGTCCCAGGTCCCTGATCCTATCCCAACTTCCCTGGCACCTCCTCTTCCCATCCTCCATAGCAGGAAGGTGTTGCAGACGATCTCCTTTGGGGGGAGATCACTGTTCCATTGTTCTACCCCTTTACTTGCCCTATGGAGGGAAGGACACTGTTCCATTGTTTTGCCCTTTTCCTTTGGTGTCTAGGTCCTGGGATGGTTTTAGGTTCTTCCCTGGGACTTTTCTTAGGTTTTTTGGATTATTCAGGGTTTTTCCTTGAATTATCCTTTTTTCTCAAGTTGTTTTTGGAAGTCTTCTTGACATTTGCTCTTTGAGGATCTTCAGTTGTGGAATGCTAGGTCTAAGGAAATTTGGCTTCATGAGTAGTTTTGCACAACATCTTTTTGGTTTGAGGGGGACCATGTGATTTCTACTGTGACTCTGCTCTTTGGTATCGAGGTGGTGGGTCCAATGGGATTTCAGTTCCTTTCGTGGCTTGTGGGAGGGCCTTTGTATTTCTTTTTGTTGTATCCCTGAAGGACTTCCTCATCTGTGTTCTTGAAGCTATTCATTGGAGGTACTGAAGGCTGTTTGGGATGTCTGGCTGCTTCCTTTTTGTTTGGGATCTATCGTCTGCAACTGAGCTTCCTCGTGACTCCTTCCTTTTGAGTTCTTGTGGAACTTTCCTGCTTGTTTCCTTCAGACATGTTATTCTGCTGTTGTTGATTCCTCTTATAGGCTGGTGTTTTTGAAGGTTTCCTTTTTTTGTGTGAGGACTCCATGGCCTGGGGAGTTCCTCTTGATGCTAATCCATTGTTGCACCATCTTTCAAGCTAATTATCCATTGCATGAGGATTTCGTGGCCTATGGAATTCCTCAATATGCTGCTTCATATTTCAGGTGTTTAAGGGATTGGTTTTTTTCTTGTTTTCGTGATCATTCGCCATCCCTGGGTGTTCCCCATCCCTATTTTGGTAGGAATTATAGTTTTTCTGTTTCTTTTCTCCACCCATTTTTTTAGGGTGGGTGTTCTATTTTTAACTGGTTTTCCCCTACGTGGGAAGCAATTTCCTTTCAGTTTCTGGTTTCCCAAGGGTGGTTTCTAGTTTTTTCGTCCTTGGGAGGATTCAAATTTCAAATTCTGGCACTCGTGTCCTTTTCCCGCCTGTGGGAAGTTTCAATTTTTTTTGGCAATTTGGGTGGTTTGGCACTTTTTCCCATCCTTGGAATGCTTCAAATTTCATGCTTGGTGCCTAAAATTTCAATTTTGTTGTTTTGGTAGGCTTTCCTTTCCTGCACAGTTTTCTTGGCTTCCATCCTGTTCGTGCTTCCTTTGTGCCATCCTTTGCGATTTCCTAAATCTGTTCCTCTGGTGCTTTCCTAATTTATTTCCTTCTAGCTTTCCTTAATCCTGTCCTGTTGTCCATCCTTAAACATCTTCCTTTTGATGTAATCATATTTCAATGTAATCAGGTTTTGGGATCCTTGATAAAAACCCATATTTAACTAACCAAAAAAAAATTAACAATATTTAGTGTTAAACATATCCTATTACTAATGGACCCATGATTATGATTGTGGCATGTGCCTACTTTTAAAAAAAGTATTGCCCTCATCGTTTATTAATCCTATATTTTTTATAAGAAGTGCTCATCATCCCATCTACCTTATTCCATCAAAAAATTCCTCTCAATTATGTACTTTATGATGGTTGGATTTTACAAGTACTTGAGTCATTTGTTCAACTTTGTTTTTAGTTTACTTTATTTATCTATCTCTAATAAGTCTACATACACCAAAATATGATATCATACTATATTTTTTTAAGAAAATTTATGGAATACTGAATGAATCTTTAATGATGTTAAGAACTCTAATGTAGGCCATGATTTTGATACTCAAGTATAAGCTCTAAAAGGGGGACAACATCATGTAGAAAATATTTTCAAAATAACATATATTATAAGCCATTCATGGAAATCCATAAATTAATTTTTTTTTTTGTGTGGAAAACATCCTAGAAGGGATGCTACTTTTGGGTAAGACCCAAGGAGACAGGGGTATCTATTCCGCCAAAATCGCCCAGGGCTCGCATCTGGCCTACCATATTTGACCTACTCAAGGAGCAAACAAAGACACAATAAGATTTAAAAATAAAAATAATAAAATAAAATAAAAAGCATGCTCCTTGAGTGTGTCGAAAAGATAAAGCACAACCAAAAACACACACAATAAGATAAAAAAAAAACACAACATGAACCACAGAGAAAAAACACAACACGAACCGCAGAGAAAAAACACAAGAACAACATAACAAAACACAAACAAGAAAAAAACAACAGAACGCTACAAAGACATAACCAACAAAAACAACTAAAACCTAAAAAAAAAAAAAAAAATAAAAAAAAATAAAAAACAACCAACAACATACAATAAACAAAAACAAAAAACATAGAAAACACTCACACACAAAAACACGAATTAACACAAACATACAAAAACACAAGAACAATAACAACAAAAACACAAGGACAATAACAAAAATCACAAAACAACAAAAACACAAGAACAACAAAAAACAACACAAAAACACAAAAAAAAAAAAAACAAAAAAATACACACCTCAAAAAACTAAAGAAAAAAAGAAAAAAAGAAAAAGAAAAAAATTGAACACAAGGACATTTCTAGACCAAAAGACTTTTAAGGCAAGAATCAACAGAGGAAACAAAATAAAGAATAGTTTGAGCTAGGGAACTAAAATACCCTGAACGAACCAAAGAGAAGCAAAAATAAAGCAAGAAGAAACTAGGTACCTCCAAAACTGGAGCCATCCAAAGAAATGATAGAAAGAAGAGCTTCCCTTATTTGCGAAACCCACCATCTAGGAGGGTGGCCATAGCAAGTAAGATCACCTTTGTCCAAAGCCCAATTAGCTAAAGCATCAAAACTCTTATTTTGATCTCTGACCACATGATTGTAATCAGCTTAAAAAAAATCTATATGGATTAATTGAATCTTCTCAACAATTATTTTTATTCTCCAATCAACCTTATGATTCTTAGAAGGAGGAGTCTTCAAAATATTAATCATGAGTTGAGAGTCAGACTCAACTAGCACTTTTTCCCATCCAACCTTAGTAGCCTCTTGAAGGCCTCTGAGGATACCATACCCCTCAGCAAGGTTATTGGAAAGAATACCCAAATTATTTGCAAAAGTAAAAACTAGGGAACCATCTGAAAGTCTACCAATTTCTCCCACACTAGATTTTCCAGGGTTCCCTCTAAAGGCTCCATTAGTATTGAATTTTCCAAAATTATTAGGAGGTTGAAAATTTCTTGTCATATCCATCTTACAATTACTCACATTCCCTTTAAGATGCTCTTAGAAGATTTAATCTTCAAATTTTGCATCACTTGATCCCATCTTTGGTGGGAGTTTTGGGGGTGATTAAGAAGTTGTTGGACTAATTCAACTAAGTTGGCAATGGTCTTTTGCCAAATATAGTGAATATCCTTCCTATCTTGTTTAAAATTTTGGTTGTTCCTTTCATTCTAGATATTCCAAAGTAGAATGGTAGAATCCATCCAAACTAATTGCCTAATAAAATGATCAACGCCCTCTTGTTTAGGCCAATCCCTCCAAAGTTATTCAAAAGTAAAAAAATTGGACCACTGTAAGCCAAGTAAAGTAGCCATTCTCCTCCATATCTTAGAGGCTAAAGTATACTCAATAAAAATATGACTAAGATTTCTACATTCTCTCCACACATTTCACATTTAAAAGGGCCATGAAAAACACGCTTCATAAGTTGCTCACAAGTAAGCACCCTACGATGCAATAAAAGCCAAGTAAAAAACCTCACCTTAGGCCAGAGATTTTGAGCCCACAACTGAGAAAAGATGTTATATGAATGGTTGGGATTATTATGGCATAAGGTCAAATAACCTTGAGCAACTGAATACTCACCCTTAGTAGTGTTGTTCCATCCAAAACAATCTTTTTCATGGGACCAAGAGAGAGATCTCATATGAAGGATACCTTGGATAGCTTATCTTTACCTTTCTGGGATTTGAATAGGCCGGTCCTAAATAGGGATCCAATATCTACCAACCTTTGAATTACCAGTATGGTACCGACAATAATTAGCCACCTTTATCCAGTTAGCTCGGTGAAGCTCCTCCATCCAAGGCCTCCAATCGGGAAACTGAGTTATCAAAGGCTTGTGACCATCCCATGAATCAATCCAAAATTTTTACTGTTGACCATTATGAATGATATAAATAAAATTTTCTTTATCAAATCCTCACCAGTCTTAAGAATTGCTAAAATGGGAGAACCTTTGGTAGGCAATTGATAGCAAACAAGGTCTTTAGGACTATTGTTCTCAGTATATTTAGCACCGAGATTATTGGTCTAAAGAGCATTGGGGTTATGCAACATCCTCCAATATAATTTAGTAGCTAAAGCTTTGTTGTTATTAATAGAAGATCGGATTCCTAACCCCCCTTCATTCGTAGGAAGGCATAAAGTGTCCCATTTCACCAAGGCCCGTTTTCTTTTCTCCTTAGTACCACTCCAGAGGAACCGATGACTGATTTGATCCAGTTCATGAAGAACATCCTGTAGGATATTCAACATGGAAGAAACATAAATAGGAATAGCTTGAAGGAATGATTTTACCAAGGTGATTCTACCCCGAGAAGAAAGCCACCTGTTGGTCCACTTTCCAATTTTCTTCTTGAATTTGTCCAACAACCAATTCCAATATTTATTTTTCTGCCTTTAAATATTTATGGGAATACCTAAATAAGTGATTGGAAGGGAGGTCTTCTTATATCTTAGTTTATCCAAGACCATGGATTCCTGTCTGGCAGAGCAATGAAATAAAATGACTTTAGATTAATCTTCATTTATCAATTGCCCAATAGCCTTAGAAAAACAACTAATATTTTGCTTAATATTAGAAGCTTCCTTAATTGTAGCTTTACCTAAAAGAGTTAATTCATCAAAAAATTGAAGATGAGAGATAGGTCTAGCTCCATGAGCAATGGTAACTCCCTCAAGGGCTTTGTTTTCTCTCTTCTTGGTTATGGTCCTACCCAAGCATTCAACAAGAATGATGAATAAATAAGGGGACAATGTGTCACCTTGCCTCATACCTCTGGAAGCTAGGAATAATTGAGAAGGCTTGCCATTGATAAGAACTAGGTAGAAAATTTAAGAGATACATCCCATGATCCAATCCATTCAATCTTGAGAGAAACCAAATTGCCTCAAAAATTTGATAAGGAAGTGCCAATCCACTCTGTCATAAGCTTTGGATAAGTCTAACCGAATGAACATGGAAGGATATTTTTGCATATCCATGGAATGAATGACTTCCTGAGAAAGAACTATCTCATCTACTATTTGATGCCCTTCCACATAACCCCCTTGTTCAATGGAAATAATATTATGCAAAAGAGACTTCAACCTTTTTACCTTGATCTTAGTAATGATTTTAAGAAGAACATTACATAAAACAGTAGGTCTAAAAGTTGAGATATGATCAAAATTTTGAGCTTTTGGAACAAGAGTAATTAAGTTTTATTGATAATTTTTAAAGTTTCTTTGGCTTTCCTGGCTTCTTCCACCACCTCTAATAAATCAACATGAAGGATATCCCAGAACTCTTGGTAGAACTCAATGGGAAAACCATCAGGACCTTGGGTTTTCCCTTTTTGCATTTTAAAAACTACTCGTTGAAGCTCATTGATAGTAATAGGAGCAATCAAAATAGAGTTCTCCTCGAAGTGATAATAGAAGGGATTGCTTGAAGAACATTTTGTTGAGAAGTCGAGTCAAGAGGAGCAACAACAAAAATATTGGAAAAGTAATCGACAACAATAGAGTTCATGCCATCCCAAGTGTAGACAACATCTCCAGAATCTAATTTCAAGGAAGAAATAAAGTTGTGAGATCTTCGAGCTAGAAGATATTTGTGGAAGAAATTTGTGTTTCGATCTTCTTCTTTGAGCCATGGAATTCTATATTTTTGCTTCTATAAGAGTTCTCTTTTTTCCCATTCCTCTAACTGAGTTGTGAGTTAAATTTCATCTGCACTTCTACTCTTTGTGAGACCATCTAAATGAATTTTCTTATTCAATTTTTCAAGTTGAGCAATAACTTCATATTTTTTTAACATCCCCAAAATCCTTCTAGTTCCAAGTCTTGATTTTGGATTTAATGTATTACAGTATTTTGGCAAAACTAAACATCTTAGTCCCAAACCTAGGCTTACCTTCCTTCCATCATTGTTGCACACGAGGTCTAAAGGAACTATATTTGAGCCACATTAATTGAAAATGAAAAGGAGAGAAACTCACAATGGTTTTTCACATTTCTACCATGACTGGCCAGTGATTTAGAACCAACATTGTTAAGAGTCTTCACTTTAGGAATGTGACCATGGATTAAGAAATTTTTAGAGAGCAAAAACCTATCCAATCTCTCAGTTATACAAGCTAAGCCTTGCCTTCTAT
Source organism: Wollemia nobilis (assembly GCA_028583015.1). Lineage (NCBI taxonomy): Eukaryota > Viridiplantae > Streptophyta > Pinopsida > Araucariales > Araucariaceae > Wollemia > Wollemia nobilis. Next base: position 6,133,797 of record JAQPPZ010001028.1, read on the forward strand.
TAGACCAAGTCATAAGGCCATTATATGGTTAGATGTCCACAATATGGAGGTTTACAATATATTCACTCACGAGGTCAGTGCTTTTGTCTAAATTTCTATTTTCCCCCATTTTTCTCATCCATAGAGAGGATGGTATTGAAATATCCTCCGATCAAGATCCAAGCTTTAGGAAAATAAGAGATATTATAAGTTATATCCTTCTACTATCTTCTTTTTTCCTCCAAAGTAGTCGGAGCATAAATAGTAATGCAGAGCATAATTTGGTTGGAATGTCTACTTTGAATAGCTATAGTCAAAAGACCCCAATTTCCAACCATATAGTGAATAACTACCTCTTTTGGGTCCCAAAGACAAGCAATGCCACCAGAATTCCCCAAGGAACTAAGGGAAACCACTTTTCCAGCTGGCCAAATTTTACTAGCAATTAAGTCCATATCCTCTATTGACATCTTTGTTTCTTTAAGGAAAATAATATGTGGATGATTTATTTGAATCATTCTTCTAATTTCATTTTGTTTTGAAAGACTCCCTTTGAGTCCTCTAATATTCCAAGTGATGATCTTCATTAATACCAGGGCTAAAAAAGTTGGGAAGGACATTAATCTTACCTTCCTCTACAAGATTTTCACCTTCTTTTACCATATGATATTGATTGGTCTTGCGACAGCCTTTTGATTAGAATCCATCTTCAGTTTTTTTCCCTATTTCTTGACTTACTCCAATTGAATCTGAGACGGCTTCTAACCTTGAAGAATTCTCGTACACAGCTAAAATTTTACTAGAGGGTTCAACAGAGTCTATATTGGGACCTGTATTATTTAAATTTTTGACATTTAAAATATTGTTTTTCTTGTGTAAATTTTCTCCTTTTTTTTCTTGTTGAAAACCTTTGATTTGTTGGTTTGTCTCTAAGTTCTTCCCTTCATCTTTAAATTGTGTTTCTAAGATTTCTATTTCCATTCATTTCCTCTAACTCACTTGGGACATCATTTGTGGAAAGGATTTCAAACATATTAGCAGATGACTTTGATTGATCTTTCACAACTGGTTTAAAGTGTTCTTCTTCTTAGGCATTTGGAAACTTGCTGAGTTTATATCTTCTTTCTTTTGATTAGGATTTTTATTTGGGCAAGCACTAGCCAATGACCATATTCATGGCAAATTATACAACAAAAGGAATGTTCTCATAGTCCACTACTTGCTCCCAAGTGTCTTCCCCAAATTGTAAAGTGATATTTTAGGTAGGGGTTTATCAAAATCCATTAAAACACAAATTCGAGCATAAATAATATGTTCAAAATTTTGAGTACAATTAGCAGTCATCGTAAAAGTTCCTAAAGAGTTTCCAATTGAAGAAAAAATAGTAGGATTCCAAAATTCAATAGGGAGACCAAAGAGTCTAACCAACATGAGATTTGTAGAAGGCATCTTTTCTTCGGATTTAAATTTAGTATGCCAAGGCTTCATGAAAAACCCTGCCCTTCCAAAGAACCAGGACCCCCTTGAAAAGTTTTCTCTCTATCTTTCTTATTAGAAAATAAAACAAGAAAATAACCATTTGGATAAATAGAGATTTGTAACTCACCTTTAGTTTTCCAGCTTTTTGTAGCCCAAACTTTGAAAGCAGATAGGCTCGGACGAAAACCCATGAACTGATAAATTGGTCCTTTTTTTTTTTTTCAGATCTTCAATTCCAGTATGAATGTTACACATATCAAGCTTAACAATAGGAGTTCCATAAACTGCTTTAAGACAACCTAACTCCATTTTCCTGGGATCAATATTAGGCATTCTTAGAGGTTTATGGGAAGCCCTAAGATTAATATTAGCATTGGGCTGAGGCTGTCCACCATAGAGGGCATCCCTAAAATTTATTTTTGGGGATGAGTCTTTGAAATTCTTACCCTTGACAAGGGTTTTCATAGTAGATTTACTTTGTGGGTGCACCTTAGCACTAGATTCACTTGATATTTGAGCCATTTTTTAATCAGTTGTTTGAAACTTAATTCGTGATCTCTTTAATCCTTGCCCTAGATGTCGTTGAAAGGTATGGTTTTACCTTTTATTTTGTGCAGCAAATTGGAAGTCGTTGTCACTCAAGTTCATGGTATGATCTATTGAAAGATATATTTCTAATCCATATTGGATCCCATGCAACATATCCTACTAAAATATTGAGTAAAAACCATAAAAATATTGGCCGCTAGGGCCGGAAGGCCCCGAAAACTAACCTTTGGAGTTGCTTGCACTCAACCCAGATGAACCCTCGCACAACCGCTTGCCAAAAATCTCGTTCATGCATAGGGATGCCCTAGAATTTGTGTTGCTCCAAATGATCTCATCCATAAAATTAAATTAAATAAAAGAACAAAAAGTACACAAACATCTACAAATTGTACATATGACAAATAAAATCCAATCTAATACTAGTGCCCAAATATAAATTATGACTTAAACTTTTCAAGATAAAAGTTTGAGTACTCCGAGTAGCCTCTCTTCCCTTTGAACATAATTCTTATGAACACACCATTCTAATACATCTTATGGGATGCCACCATTGCTAAGGAATCTTGTGCAAGTGGGAGAAGGATGTACCTCTTGATCATCCTCTACTTTATGCAAGCCCAAAACCAAGATTGTACCTACATTTCTATTGAGGATCAAATGATTGTATGAATTTAAAAAGGAGCATTAAATCATTTTCCTTATTTAACTAGCTGATATATAAGTTATCTAGGATACCATCCAAATATAATTTAATAAATATAAAATACTATACCAATTTATCATAAAAGCTAAGAAATGCACCACTAAGATTTTGGTTCTAACTACTCTATTATCTCATGCAATACAACTGTTCACCATTTATTTTACTGTATTATACCATGGAATCAATGTAAAAACTCAAAAATAGAGGATTTTCTTTAGCTATCATTTCATCAATGGTAATTTTAACACTATAACTGACTTGAAAGTCCAACACAAAATAATTGCCAATCATGTCAATAGAAGGAATCATTGCAAAATAGAGTTGAATAAATAACAAGTCTTATTGTGATGTGGAGCATATTGTTTCTATTCCTCATCATCATATAATACTAAAACATTATGTATTAAGGGGAACCTTCCCCTTCCTTATCTCACTTCTCTATATCAATTGATTTTCCTCTAACAGGAATTGCACTACATCATCCAATGAGATACATGTTCTTACACAACATACTAAAGTGTGACTCTATAGAGAAGCTAGATAATTTTGTCTCCCTCTTGAAAAAATGTTATTATTCCTATACTTCCAAACAATACATATAGTTTTTGATATAATAATAAACCACAATCTTTGATAGAATTTCCTAATCTTGAATTTAATAAAATACTAGACCAAATATATCTCTACACGATGTTCTAGCCAATGAATTTATGCAAATAATAAAAATGACCAAATATGAGATAGATATGAAAATTTTAAAAAAAGTGCCTTATGTCTTCCTCTTCATTACACAACAAACAACAAGAAAGAAAAATATTAAAGTTTTAAAGAATTTATTTATGACAACCTTTTTCAAATAATTAACTTTATAAAGAATATTTTTTTTGGTCTCTATAAGAAGACAAAAGAACCTAAAAACAAGTGATTATGAATGCAATAAAATATTTGTATTCCATATTACATTAATATTTGTCACAAAGAGGAAGGGGCAATTAGGATTTTGTAAATATCTATACAAAATGCGCAAAAAATAATTTCCCTTAGTTATTTAACCATACCAAAAATAACATCATTCCCGTTTAACACCCAATCTCTTGAAATACTTGCAAATGCTTTTTCTAGTAAAGATATATATTTTTATTTATCAATAATCTTAAATTCCTTTTTGATCTCCACACAAGACTTGATCCGAAAACAAATGGTCACTATGAATCGATTAAACCAAATGAAGAAAGGGAGAGTTAGGATATTTGCTAGAGTTTGCACACAATACTGCTGTTATTGCATGCATAAGCCTCAGTAATGTGAAATGAATATGAAATGCAGGGCTTAGTTTAGGCTTTGTTCATATCCAACACTATTAAAAAAATGTAGGTAATTTTTAATTTGTGTATCTTGTCACATGAAGAACATAAATTAAAACTGCTTTCTACCTATACATGGATGTTGATTAGGGCCCTTCAAGGGCCCTCCCCCTACCTCCTTCTCCCAAGTGATCTTTTGTACCACAATGAGGGTGAGACAAGAAGCAAAGTATGTATATTTCAATAATGATGCCTTAAGATCCATCTTTTCAGCTGCAACCAAGAAGCAAACTTTCACAGGGGCGGTTAAAGGCACCAACAACAATATTATTAATACTGAAGCACAAGCCCATAATATTATGCAAGAAACTAAAAAAATAAAAGAGAAGGAACTAGAATAGGTGAGGCAAAATGGATGTTTACCCCAAATAGACTCTACCTCTATTCTAAAGATACTCGAGAAACTAATTGCAAATTCGTATGTCTAAGAATCTCAAATAGGTTCCTTAATTAATTGGGCCCAAAAACACTGGGACCCTAAGGGGAATTTGAAATAATTCTCCTACCCAATGGTTATTTTGTGGTGGAATTCATTATGCATGCAGAGAGAGACAAGGATTTTGAGGGGGCCCTTATAATATCGATCTAGCAGACCTTTTCATGCAACCCTGGAAGCTGAATTTTGACCTACACATTGATCCATTTGCAGTACCCATTTGACTCAAACTATTTTCCCTACCCCTAAAATTTTGGAGGGATGACATCCTCAAGATGATAGGTGATATTTTGGTAACCTACATAGGGTGGTCTACAGAAACAATAGAAGGAGGGTCAACAACATACACTAGAATTTGTGTTGAGATGGATTTGGACAAATTGATTTTGACTGAAATTGAGCTAAGGGTAGGGAGGATTTCTTGGAGGTAATAGGCGGACTACGAATCAATCCCCTGTATATGTAGAACATGTCATGAATATGGTCACTTAGTGAGATAATACCCAAAACTAATGATTATGGTTGAGGAACAAAGTCAACCAAACCTAGGAACTACAATCCAATCAACACAAAAATAAAAATTAGGAAGGATTCCAAATTGTCTCAAGGATAAATACATAGTATAACATCCAAGATAAAGGAAGGAGCCAACCGAAAGCAGGTAATCCAAACAATCGATAAAATGGGAGAGCCCATCAAACAAATATGGTCTCCTTAGGCTCGATGATCCAATGGACAAAGAAGATTTGACAAAGTTCCCCCTACCTCTCAATCTACATCTGACAATTAGATATTTGAGCCATCCTTCTTCAAATCCTCCCTCTCCTCCAAAATATAAGGATTCCAATACAACACATTTAGTTGACCTTAGCCAATCCCTTTGTCCCCTTCCCAATAACCCACATCAACTGAATTTGTTCCCATATTGATCAAGCAAACCCTACCATACTATCTTTATCACATGATTGGTCTAAGACCACCGTGGTCCACAAGAAGGACCATCACCAGCCATAAGATGTGATTATGGGACTTGTTGAAAAAATAGAGAAAAACCAACTGTTGGGATCAACCAAATTGAGAAGATTAAAAAACTATAACTTCACAGGGAGCAAGAAGAAAATTGTTCCCATATTGATCAAGCAAACCCTTCCATTCTATCTCTGTCACATGATTGGTCTAAGGCCACTGTGGTCCACAACAAGACCATCACCAGCCATAGGATGTAATTATGGGACTCGTTAAGAAAAATAGAGAAAAACCAACTCTTGGGATCAACCAAATTGAGAAGATTAAAAAAAATGCAACTTCACAGGGAGCAAGAAGAAAATCCAACAAAGAAAATATTCAATAAGGAGAACAACTAAGAGAAACATAATCGATCAAGTCAATAGAACTTTCTACAACACTGATTTCCACTTATAGTACACACATGTAATTTGAGGGGACTCAATGACTACCCTATACAATTGGTCATTATATGAATGCTAGTAGAAACCAAGACAGATGTTATGTTATTGCAAGAAACCAAAAACTCTCTCAAATAAATAAGAACCATATCAAGTAGAAACTGGAAGAAGTATGACTACATAATCCAAGACTCCAAGGGATTTTTAGGAGGCTCTCTAATCGTATAGCACATACATAATTTCTACGAAATTCACTTGACAACTACACCAAATAAGTTCTTATGATAAGACTTAAGAATAGAAATATAGGAGAAATATGAATGAATATTAACATATATGGGATGAAGAATATAAGAGATCAAAAAATCCAATGGAAACAATTCATGTTATTAGAGAAGCCAACCCAGAGGACCTTTGGATAGTGGGTGAAGATATGAATGCTAAAATATCGATAAATGATCAGGAAGGGGGAAGAGCACAATTGAATGACAAGGACATACTCCTCATCACCCAAGTAGATCAATTGGAGCTTATTGACATTCCTCCTCCAAGTTGTACCAATATTTGGACAAACAAGAGGAAAGAGGGGGATACAGTAAAATCCATGCTAGATATATTCTTAGTAGGAGAGGAAGTATTCCATTGATATCAATGTTAATAAGAGATTCTTAACCACCTAGCCTTCGATCACTTCTCTGTTAGTCTATCCATAGATAAAAGAAAGCATAACCCTAAAAGGACTGTTTGATTTGAGAATTTTTGGCTTCAAAATGAAGACCTTCTAGATCTAATTTGTCAATTGTGGTAGCAAAGGAAACTGCCCCATGGGATGACCCAATTCTAATTCCACTTACAACTCAAGCATGTAAGACAAAACTTGAAATATTTGAGCCAGATCAAATGCACTGAATTTCAAAAGCAATAGGCAAAGATCACAATAGAAATGTAAGAGGTGTCCACCAAAATTAGGGAAGGGGAAAATCTAAAGAGGTGTCCAGGAGGAACTAATTTTGAAGAAAAAGGATGAAATATACCAGAAGGAATAAGCTTATTGGAAATAAAGGGTAAGGATAACATGGTTGTGGGAGGGAGACTGAAATACCGAATTATTCTACTTTTTTGCAACTACCTTCATAATTGGATGGATGCTCTTCTTGATGATAAAGGTTCTAGATATGACACTACCCTAGGTATGCAGAAAGAAGCTAACAATTTCTTTAGTACTTTTTTTACTGCAGATCCAAATTTATCTCCAACACACTAGCAAGAGATCTTGGATAGTATCCCAATTTTGATCTCCCAACACCAAAATGAGGAACTTCTCAAGGCAATCACTATAGAGGAAGTTAAATCAACTATCTTCAGTATGCAAACTGGTAAATCACCTGGATCGGATGGTCTTCCTATCGAATTCTTCAAAGCTTTATGGTATGCAATAGTAGAAGATGTTACAAAAGCATTAGAAGAGACCCAATCCAATGGTTAGATCCATAAAGCCCTCAATCACACCCACTTAGATTTGATTCTAAATGACGAATACATGGAGGACATCCTAAAATTTTGCCCCATTGCTCTCTGCAATATGATCTATGAAATCCTCACCTAGCTGATGGTAGAAAGGCTTAAAAGAATTCTCCTAGCAATCATATCTCCTAAACAAGGAGGACTTATGAAAGGAAGATAGATTCTATATGGCATCATCCTGGCTCAAGAATATTTCCACACCCTCATAAAGAAAGAGAATAAAGGAATATTACTAAAACTTGATCTCTCCAAAGCTTATGATAAGGTCAGCTGGGACTTCATGGTCAAAATCCTCAAGAAATTTAGTTCAAAATGGATTTCGTAGGTGCTAGAAATTGTCTCATTGGATTCCTTCTTAGTCCTCATAAATGGAGTTCCATACCAACCATTCCAAGCCTCCAAGGATATCAGATACGAAGAACCTAGCTCACCATAGTTGTTCATTATTTATGTAGAATGCTTAAGGAGATATATCAGATAGAAGAAGACAAAGAATATCATTACAGGAATAAGTATCAACCCTGGTTTGGATCTTACCCACTTGCAATTTGTGGAAGTTACAAAAATTTAAGGGGATGCAATAGTCTAAGAAGTAGTTAGCATAAGAAACCTCCACAATTGCTATATAAAGGCCACTGATCAACTCATAAATGACCATAAATTCAAAATTATTTTCTTCAATTTTATGAAGAGAGTTTAGGAGAGGATTACCCAAATCCTAAGATTCCAAGAAGTTTCTCCTCCTTTGGAATACCTAGAATCCCCCTCTCAGGAAGAAGTTTAAAATTTTAGGATTGGAGAATAATAAAAGATAGAATCTTCTCTAAGCTAAATCATTGGATGAATAAATGGTTAAGTTTTGGAGGCAGAGTTACATTACTAAAAGTAGTCCTTCAAGTAATTAATGTGTACAAATTCTCAGTCTTAGCGGTCCTAAAAGGTGTGTTGAAGGACCTTGACAAAATAATGTAGATATTCTTATGGTCCAATGTCAAAGGGAGTAAAAAAATGGCTTTGATTAGTTGGGATAAAGTTTGTCATCCAAATGAGGATGGAGGTATTGGAATTTGAGCGAAAACAACAAACAACCAAGCTCTAACTAGTAAACTCTATTGGAGGTGGTTATCCCAACCAAACCAACTCTGGTGCAAGGTTATCCTAGAGAAATACCACCCATATCACATAGGAGTTGACCTTCCTTGACTCCCATTTACAACAAAAGGTTCAGAAATATAGAAATCACTAAATAAAGGAGATCCTATCATTAAGAAGATCTTATTCTGTAGAATTGGAGATGAGAGCAAAGCCAAATTTTGGGATGACTCTTTGGAATGATATACCCCATGGATGTCCAATTTCCCCATCTAACTAGTCTAAAACTAGCTTTCTATAAACATAGCAGGGTCAACATGGGCCACTACCTAAAACCATTGAACAACCAATGCCTGGGACACCTTCTATGACACCCTTTAGAGGAATGAACATATGAAGGATGGGAGGCAAAGAAGGTAAAACTACAAGAAATCTTGACTAGAAGAACTTAGGTGAGGAAAGGAGAATAAGGTAAAATAGTCTAGGTTTTTGGAACCCTTGGTATTTACTTAGTCCAAGAGGGTTATAGATACATCTCTTCTATTCCTCAATCCCCCAATTATTCTCCTTGGTCAAAGGTGTGGTGATCCAAAGGTTGTACAAATATCAATTATTTCTCTTGGTAGGTGGTCCACAATAGTATCTTGACTCAAGATAACCTATTTAAGAGAAGCTTCAAAGGTCTAAATCGATGCATAATGTGTAATGGTGAAGAGGAAACAATCATTCACCTACTCTTTACATGCCCATATGCCCAAATGATTGGCACTAGTGGTTCAAAATTTTCAACCAGCAGGGGACCTCACTCTTAACCATAGAAACCTTCTGGAACTACTGGAAAGCCAACATATTCACATCCACAAAAATCAAATGTGTTTGAGATATAGGTATTGGTTTTATATGGTGGTAACTGTGGTTGGATAAAATTGGAAGAACTTTTTGAGAAGACTATAAACCAATGGAGAGAACCTAGAACACCTTAACAAGGAAGCTAATAGAAATGCTGGAGGCAAAAATATCAAAAGAATCTTAGATACTTGAAGATGAGGAAGCAATATGGAACACTCTAAGGAGAGGAGCAACACAAATGACTTAGATCCAAGGTCAAAAAGATACCATATATAATAGGGCACCGAATGGAGATGATCAAAGATGTTAGTGCCTTCTATGGATAAAAAGAAGATAACAACAAAAATATAGAAAGAGAAAGCCAAAAGGAATCCTCTCCTAGCTATAAGGCTCTTTGGTAATAGTGTGTATGCAAAAAAGAAAGCTTATTTGTAATCTGGGCCTGGCTTAAAAAGGGAGAATTATTTCCCTTTTAATGTATTCTAAGTTCCATTAATAGAATTTTAACCTTTTCACTTAAAAAAATACAAGACTTGATCCATTTTTGGAATAAATATCAATGAAAGAATAAATTCCCTTTTAAACCAAGAAACAACTAAACAACCCCTAAAAAAGGTGAGAGGTTTATTACTAAAGACTCCACCACATTGACCTAGAAGTTTGACACTTCTTACCCAAACTTAGAAAAATAATGAAGTTACAAAAGGTCTAATCTATTCCCAAGCTTTCCAAATAGTTTAAAATTTTAGTAATTCAACAAGCTACAATTTAAAAGAACCAATATTTTATCCTTAAAGCAAAAACTGAACCAAGATTTTTTTCCTTGAAGGAAAGAGTTCATCATACTATTCCTAAAAAACAAATTTTCCAGGGATCATCCCCTTTTTAGGCATTAGTATCTATTTGAATGTTAAAATAATACCTTAAACTTTGAGATTATTCAAAACAAGACCAATAAATTTCCTAGAAGTATGTAGGTCTATCAATTTATGGCATTTATTTTGGAGATTCCTTTGACATTTGACTATAATAAACTTCTAAAAAATATTTTCAAAGCTCTAAATTGATAAATTTTGTAAAACGAACAACAACAACAACAACAAAAATAATAGAGTATGATGAAAGCATTTTTTAACACACCTGAAATTGACCTCCTATTAACATAATTTATTATTCCATTTACCAAACTTATTGGAAATTTTCTCTAATTTCTCTTGTTCTTTATGAAAGGATTCAAGTAAAAGGGAATACTAAATCTACTATTTATGAGGAGTGGATAAAATCCTATCCTTGGTTAATGACATGGATTGGGGGATTAGACTTCCAAATCAACAAATAAGATTTATGCTTGAAAAGCTTAGAACCTTAAGCAAAGCATAATATATCGATTCTAAGAATATCTTAAATTTTCTTTGTTCATTTTTAGAACCAAATTTGTATTATCTACTTACTAGATCTCACAGTAGTTTTTAGAAATAAATGAAATCTAACATTACCTAGTATTTCTTTTCAAAATAAATACACATAATATGAAAACATAGTATATGATGGGGTGTCCATAGACACCAAAATATCTTCACTCAAAGAGAATTAAAATTACACTCAAAACAATAATAAAATGATCAATGAGGAGGGATATTTATACCCAAGTACATGTTGCCTTTAGGTCAAGGTTGTGAGATAGACCCTCAAGAATAAAATATTAAAAAAATATAAAAAATATATTTTCAAGGTTTAGATGGGACCAAAGGAAAAACATAATAAAAAGTAGATTGTGGCCTCAAGAGAAGCTTAAACACCACCTATTTTAACATCCCCCTTAAGCTAAATGGGAGACACAAAGAGAGGCCCTTATGTTGGATCATCCCTTAAGGGATACTATCCCACTCCAAGAAGCTCCCGCATGCACACAAAGGTGACCTTGGGCATGATCTTGTCAAAATATCTATTGTCTGCTTTGATGAAAAATAAAGGTTGGGTCGAACATCCCATGAGCATGAAGCCATTAAAAAAAGTGCATCTATATCTTAATATGCTTTATCCACTGATGAAACACAAGATTATGAATAAGCTAAATAGTACTCTAATTGTCACAACAAAGAGGAACCAGAGAACTTTGAGGAATACCAATATTCTCTAAAATCATCAACATCCATCTATGATGCTAGGTTGCCTCATTGGCAACACAATACTCATCCTTCATAGAAAACTAAGAAATGATGGACTAGCATATAGATAACCATGAAACCAGGCTAGATCCCAAGTAGATCAGAAAGTCTATGATGGCCTATTGCTCATCCAAATCTCCTACCTCATCATCTAACAAACATATCAAAATCAAAGCAGAATACACAAAGTAGTGAATGCCCACATGATATGTCTCTCTAATATATCTAAGAATCTCCTTGGCTACTGTCTAGTGACTCTCTTGAGGAGTTTAAATTTACCTAGAATAATACCTAATAACAAAGGCTATATTTGATCTGGTATGAGTGAGATAAAGAAGACCTCCGTAAGAGATCAATATAGTGTAGCATCAACCAAAGGTGTAGTACAATCAACCCATAACTTCAAACTATAGGTAAAGGGGGTCCTAGCAGGCTTGTACTCCTCTATCTTGAACCGTTGAAGAAGATCCAAAGCATATTTGGGATGAGAAATGGTAATGCCATAATCTAATTGATTAATCTAGATTTCTAAAAAATAGTGGAAAAATCCTAAATTTGTCATCTTAAAAGTGGATTGAAGTCATGACTTCATCTCCTGAATCAATGTAGTGGAGCTACCAATGATAAGGTCATTAACATATGATATAATTACTATAGTCTCCTCATCATGATGTTTAATGTAAATATCATGCTCAACCTCACATTGCTAAAATTCACAACTGATGAAGAAAGAATGTATTTTCTCATACCAAGCCCAAGGAGCCCACTTAAGACCATATAAATATTAGGTCAAGTGATATACCAATGGAGTAAGACCCTCGAGCTTAAAAATAGGTGGCTATTGCATGTAAATATTCTTAAGTTCTCTATGGAGAAAGATAATTTTCAAATCTATTTGATGCACTTTCCATCCATAAGAAGATACAATGGAAATAATCATTCTAATGGAGTCCATCCTAGCTATAGATGCAAATATCTCAGAGTAGTCCACTTCCTCATATTAAGATAAGCCCTTGGAAATAAGACATACCTTGTGCTTTTTAATTTGACCATCCGATGTGTATTTGGTCTTGTAGGCCCACTTACACCCCACTACATTCTTCCCTACTTAAAGAAAAAATGACTCCCATGTTCTATAATTCATCAATAACTCATATTCTATTGCCATGTCATCTTTCCATTTAGGTTTCCCTTTAGCTTGGGAGTAGGTGATAGGGTCCTATAAATGGGTTGCCTTCAAATCTTGGGAAGAAGCCTTTCAATACCACTCAAGGGATAAAATGGGTTGTGCATCCTTCAGATGTGTCTTAATCCACTTTGGGGGTAGGATATTCAAAAGAAGCATGGGTATCCTGCACCATCTCAACAATAGAAATTAAAACAAGAATTTAACTTATCACCACTCATCTCATCATGCATAATTGGAGTATTCTAAACTGAACCATCTTGCTCATCCTATCTTGCTATAAGGAAAGAGAAATCTACCTAAGAAACTGTGCATGATGGAGTTAAATCTATAGACAATGAACAACCACTAGAGGAGGAAAATTCTCTAACAGGGACAGATCCAATCAAGGTATCTAAAGAATCTGCTAGAGATAGAATAGGTAGAGAATTAGAGGAACTAGAAGCTAAAAGAGCATAAGCAGGAGTGGAATGAGTACTTAAAATCACTTCATCAAAGATGACATATTTCCTAATCAACACCTCACACCTCTAAGGATCAGAGAGATGATATACCTTTGAGATATCAAAATATTCCATAAAAATACACTTATGACTCTTAGATACCTCTTTTTTTCAAAGATCCTCGGGTATGTGAGCCGATGTTGGAGACCCAAAATTTGGAACATAGACATATTTGACTTATCCCATGTCAATTTCTCAAGAGGTATAATCCCTCGAACAACCCTACCAGGTACCTTGTTGATGATATACCTTGCATAAGTGAATGCCTCACCCCATAACCTATGATATAGTTGTTAGATTTTGATGAAGTAAGCTATGGGAGATAGCAATCACAAGATGCAGAAAGATAATAAATTTTAGGAACGACTATGAAATATTATATTAATAGAACTCACAAATATAAGGAACTGAGTACAATAGATAGAAACCTACTGTACCAGTGCATGCTTAGAGCACTGCACTCACACCTATATCACTCACTATGAGGCCCTTTATATAGGAAGATGGATTCCTTGGCCAACACTCTACCTAGCTGTACAAGGGGACACCTTTCACATTTACAACTTGTACATTGACACTTGTGCATTTATTCATTACTTGAAGTAACTAGCTAACTACCCCCTATAGTAATATTCTACTCTAGCTATGTACCAAGGGTGGTACATTTACATGACCCAAATGATGTAATATACTGTAACACCCCCTGTATTACATTATGTGGGTATTGAAGACTTTAATCCTCAATATGGATCTTCATCTTGGTCTTGGAATTTGAGTTCTTCTCTACCGATTCCTTCATAGTCTTCTTTTTTGAATTTGGATGAGTATATTTATCTTGTTCAGATTCTTCTTTGTTTGGTTGAGTCTTCAATTTGTTCTTGGAGTTCATGTGTCTTTTCTCCTTGCTCCATTCATATTACATTATTTGGGTATTGAAAACTTTAGTCTTCAATATGGATGTTCATCTTGGTCCTAGAATTTGAGTTCTTCTATGCTGATTCCTTCATAGTCTTCTTTATTTGAATTTGGATGAGTATCTTTATCTTATTCAGGTTCTTCTTTGCTTGGTTCAGTCTTCAATTTGTTCTTGGAGTTCATGTGTATTTTCTCCTTGTTCCATTCTACTACCTTCCTGTATGCCTGGTCAAATAAATGGTTAGTATAATTCAATTTTTGTGGCTTCAGGATTACAAGTCTCTTGAGCTTAAAGAATTCTCCTTTTCTCTTTGTTCCTAGAATCATGTTATCCTTTGATTCTCTGTATAAAAAATTTTGCTCCATCACTTTCATTCTTTGATTCTTGTGTATGAATATGGAAGGTAAATTTGGATCACAATTGATCCATTCTCCTTTTTCATTCCCTATAATTTGTATCTCAGAAAATCCATTAGTGTTGTCTTGAACAACAATATCTTGAGTGAATCCAAATAAATCTAGAGCATATTTATTAATAGGTCTTGTAGCTTCTATTTCATACTTGTATTCTACCATCTCTTCTTTCAGTTGGTTTGCTTACTGAAATGTAGCTTGTAATTAGTTCTTTCAAATTATGAATATTTGAGACTTTAAGGTGATCATACCATCGTGGATTTCCTGTATTCATAATTGCTTTGTTTTTGAAGTTTCTAATCCTTTGAAGTTGACTTCCTTATGGCTCCCTAGTTTTGAGTATGTGAACTAATTTGATAAAACCTTTCTAGATTTAGGTTTTGTAGAACTCCTTATGTCTCCCTAATTTTAGAATTTTAGAACTTGATAATATTTACAATAATGCTAGTTTGGTAGAAACTCTTATATCTTCTATGGTTTTACTTGCAAATATTAAATACTATAAACTCCTTCAATTTGCTTTCAAATGTATTAAAGTGGATTTTGGTAGAAACTCTTATATCTTCTATGGTTTTACTTGCAAATATTAAATACTATAAACTCCTTCAATTTGCTTTCAAATGTATTAAAGTGGATTTTGTTAGTATCTCCAATGATAAATAATCTCAGCAATGTTATGCACCTTACCACTCCTAAATGAAAGCAAGTAGTAAGATTGTAGAACTATAACTTTTGTAATATTTGAGGTGATTGAAACTTTGCTTTGACTCCTATACCGGCCGCTGTATCTTCACTTGTTTAATGATCCTTGCTTTGATAACCGTTTATCTTGATGATAATTCGGTGGTGACTAATCCCCCAAATTCGGTGGTGACTAACCCCCAACGGCTAGTTTTCTGACTTCACCTCTGGCAACCACATTGACAATTGTCACATGGATCCTGCAATGGTTGTAATGGATATCAGAACCGACGTGCACCTGAGAAGACCTTGTCCTTCAATGATGTGGTGGTATTTTTCCTTCCTTTACTGTGCGACACCTAATTCATTGACTCACAGGCTCTTTCCACCTATTTAACCTCGCTCCTCCAGGGCTTGTAATGGATCTAATGAGCATGGATTTTGAATGGTTTTTAGATGTCTTCTTTTACACAGCCTCGTGGGCCCCAACGGCTAGTCAATCATGTCATTGGTATTTTCTCAAACATAGTTGCGTGCTGGTTGGGTTTAAAAGGTGACGCACTCCAATAGGTAGACCTTAGAATAAATGGTGCCAAACCTTTGTGTACTCCACGAACGTCGTTGAGTATAACTTCACAACTTCACTGTATTCTGAAGATTTCTGCGTGATCCTCCTCCTAAAATGTTCGTTGGTCACCTTAGAGCTGGGTTCATGTAACGGCTAATGACGATTTCCAACGGTGCACTGTATCTCTTTATTTTTTTAATGGCAGTGAAATGCGCCTAGACCTCACTGTGCTTCCCTTCTATTTTGGCGCTTACTTTGCTTAGACTCCGCTTACATTTCTGCGTATTACTGTTTCATCTGTATACTCCTTTACATCTGCTATGTAAGAGTATTTTGTACACCTTTGATTCCTCTGTGATGTTTCCTTAGTGACTAATATACTCTCAACTCCATGACTGACTGCGGATTCTAAATTTTGCATGATTTTTGATTTTCCAAACCTTCAACGCTCCTCCAAACTGGCTATGCGTTGTGTAGATTAAAAAAATATGCGCTATGTATCAATACCTATGACTGTAATATCTTCTTACTGCACTCGGGTCTTTGACTTGGTTATTAGGGTTTAGAGATGGGGCGTTTGCTGTATCCTTCACCTCTCGACATGAATAAATCCTTCTCCTTAATGGTGCTTTGACTCAAAATAATATCTCCTTCTATGTTGACGAAATGGCTATCTCCTGTGCGCACAGATAATTTCTAAATCTCGCTAAAACGACTATCAACCACGTCGGCTATTACTTCGCTCTTCCTTTCTGATTGTGGGTGTTGTTGAGCAGTCAATGTTCATTGCCTAATTGACGCTGCTTTTCTCCTTTAAAACAGTAGTGGTTTGTATGGCAGTATGTTGTCCTTTCTCCTTACTTGATGTAACAATGTTGTCTGACGTAGGCGGTTCTTGAACCAATGCAGGTTTGCTGTGTAGGTGCTGAGTTGGGTGTCTTCAAACACCTCTAATGCACTGCACGGGTATTGAGCCTTTGAATGGATCTACCTTTTGTTTTCGGAGCTCCTATGTAAACTGCCCACTTTGAGGGTTGTGTAATTTGCTTTCTTGTTGCTCCTTTATGATGAATCTGCCCTGTAATATGCCATATACCTGAGACTTCTATGGTCTCCTTTTGAAGCTTTCTAATTTCTATGATGGGTTGGTTCCCTTCTTTAATCAATGGAGATTTTGATGCTCCTTTGGTGGCTTCCCTTGCCACACAATGCTGCAGGTTTTGTGTGTACACCAGTGTTTTTAGACACTTTGATAGTATGCTGATTTTTGTGCACTTCGATTTATCACCTTAACTCAATCAACCAATGCACATAATATTCCTTTGAGAGTAATAAGTTTAATGTAGTTACAAATAACTAGAATAGTGCAGTAGTATTCTCACCTTATTGCTCCTTCAAAATAACTTGTAAAATGCACTAATAGTAACTCTTCAAAGAACTCTCAAATGCACTAATAACCTCTACAACTTTACTTAACGATAATGTCTTCTCTCACTAATAGAAAGACAATAATTTTCTTTCTATCAAAAAAATATCTAACTTCTATTTTCATATGCAGGTATAAACCTTAAATGAAACTATTTTCTTTACTCCCTTGAAAACTATAAAATGAATCCTTCTCCTTACAACTTTCAAATTGTAATATGGTGCTTAAATAAACTTGATAACAAACCAGATTAAAGTCCAATTAATGAACTTATATGCACCCAAAGTTGCTTACCTTAGTAATCTATGTAGAAAAAGGATTTCAAGGTGATTAGGTTCATCTTATCGCTGCTCTTTTTTTGGATGAACTTGCAGCTCTTCTTGGCTGTCCAAAACAACTCCTCAACTCACGAATTCTTAGTATAGTGACTCCTCTATCTTGCTGCTTGAAACTGTAGTATGATGGTTTCGATTCTCCTTCAGAATGCACCCTATAATAAGGCTCTCCAAGCCTTCTCCTTGTTTCTCCTTGAGACCTCTCCAAGGTCTTCAATATTATAGCTTCTCTGGTCTTTACAATGAGATCTTTCCTTCAACCTTCTACTGTGAAAGTGTTGGCAATGAGATCTCTCTTGTGGATCTTTAAAATATGCTACTTCTAAAATCAGGTACAGGACCTTGCTAGTCCTTCTTCAATCTTCCAAGATTGGAAGTTATTCAATGAGACCTTCTATGTGTCTTCTTCAACTTCTTCTCAAAGAAGTCTTCAATATGCTATCTACAATATTTGATGGAGATCACCAATATCCTATCTTCTTCTGGAATCTACTCTGGAGTCTCTTCCTCGAATCTAGAATAAGGCTACTATGGCCTTTTCTTCTGCAATGCGCAGGTTTGCAATAGGACTTTCCTCAGGTTCCTGGAATCTCCTCTCTTGTGCCTCTCTCTATTCCTATTGACCTACCATAGCTTTGATACCATTGTTAGCTTTTTATAAAGTATGCTATGAGATATAGCAATCACAAGATGCAGAAAGATAATGAAGTTCAAGAATGACACTGCAATATTATATTAATGGAACTCACAAAAATAAGGAACTGAATACAATAGATAGAAACCTACTCTACTAGTGCATGCTAAGAGCAATGCACTCTCACACTGATCACTCACTATGAGACCCTTTATATAGGAATATGGATTCCTTGGCCAACACTCTACCTAGCTGTACAAGGGGACACCTTACACATTTACAACTTGCACATTGACACTTGTTCATTTATTACATTACTTGAAGTAACTAGCTAACTACCCCCTAAATTAATATTCTACTCTAGCTATGTACCAAGGGTGGTACATTTACATGACCCGATTTATGCAATATACTCTAACACTATTGCCTTATCTTGAACCATACATCAAGCCATATCCATAGTTACTCTATTTTTATTTTTGCTACACCATTCTATTCAAGAATGTAGTGAATAGTCTTTTTATATGCTATTCCATGCATAGCCAAGAAATTATAGAAAGCATGACTAACATATTCACCACCACCATCTATCCTTAGACACTTGATCTTTCTATCTAACTAGTTTTCAACAAGAGCCTTGAAAGTTTTGAATCTTTCAAACACTTCATCCTTGGTATGAATAGTATATACCCACACATATCTAGAAAATTCATTAACAAAAAGAAGTACCTATTTTTTGAAAAAGAAGATGTACACATAGTTTCATAGACGTCATTGCGAATTATCTCCAAAGGGTGAGATGCCCTCATGAAAACTTATTTTAGAAAGGTATCCCTATGATGCTTTCCCATAATGCATCCCTCAAAAACACCACTTGGAGGAGATATGTGTGGAAGCCCAATAGCCATCTCATGCTAACTCATGCACCTCAAGGAACCATAACTGAGATGTCCAAGCCTATGATGCCTCTTCTTACTCTCACCACCAACATGTGTTATCATTGTAATAAAGTTCTTCTTGCTAGAAGAGGAAGTGGGTAATTCACCCAATATATACATATCATCACAATATTTAAAAGCAATAGTCCTAAATCCATTGTCTATATCCTTAATTATCCATATATCAGGCTAGAATTCTACTTTCTTATATGTGTGAGTAATGTGATAATTAGAAAAAATATTAGGACCAATATTAGGAACATGAAGTACCTCATCAAATGACAAAGATCCAATAGTGATGTCTCCACTTCTTGCAACCTGTGATGAAGAGTCATCTCCAAACATAACATGTTCCTCTACATGAGTTTTGTTATAGCCTTGAAGAAGGTGCTTTTGCTTTATCACGTATCCAGTACCCCTTGAATTAGCTATCTATTCATCTAAAAAGTGGATGTTTAATATGCATAATGAACTAAAAGTGCTTGTGAGGTTTCTTCATTAAAGTTGTTCTCACCTTGCACATAGAAGAGAGAAGCATCAACATCCTCCTTTTTTGTTGCTTCCTCCAATTTCTTGATCTAATTTTTATCAAATTCTACCTTATGTCCTTACCTTTTGCAAAACTTATAAGCAAGCTTCTTGAAAAGATTCTTGAACTTCCAGGTGACATATTTAGGACTATTTAAGGACACATAATGATCTAAAACTATTCTATTATATTTTAAAACTCTACATGTAGTTTTAACTAGAAACAACAATGGTAATGTAGAGATCTCAAAAAACTATGTAATTTAAAAAAATAGGTCTCAAAATGCTTCCATATGTAAAATTTATGGCCCCTAAAAATTTGGCCCAAAAATTGCAAAAATTACCTCTAAAACCTTTGAAAAGATTAATTTTTTTAGTCCCTATAGTTAATGGGAGGCTGCCATGTATCATTGCATGGGTGGATAAGAGGGTGCATACTATGTGTTGATTGTGAAGTGTACCAATGAATCATGTCATGCCACTTGGCATATTATTATGTCTAAGAGGGTGCATACTATGCGTTGATTGTAAAGTGTACCAATGAATCATGTGATACCACTTGTCATATTATTATTTTCTACCTATTCTCTAAACCATATTGTGCCACTTATAATTTTTTGATTTGCCCTAAGATTCATGCATCACCAAGTTTGCTATAGATTATATAAGCTACTTGTCAAGTTCAATAATATGGACAAATGTGTTTGGATGATCATATTTTTATATATTCCAAGTGACATTTAGTCTACCACATCATCCAGTATACATACATCCATGTTAGCCCAATCAAAATGTGCCATGTATTACGTAAAATTGAATGCCACTATAATGCCATTAGAAATTGCCACATGTTGGCCTGTATCATCATATTGGATTCCCACCTCAACTACCACATGTTGCCTCAATGTTTTTGCACTACCTACTATATCACATGTATGAATTACGATATCAGTTGCCACATGTTGCTTTGAGATGCATGCACCAACCAACTTGGCTATATAGACTACCATATATCACCTTGAGATGTGTGCCATATGTTGCCTCAAGATGTGTGTACTTCCCAAATTATTTGTATGGACTACCATGTGTTGCCTCATGATGCATACCATATATTGCCTTAGAATGTGTGCACTTTCTAACTTGACCGTATATACCGCCATGTATCACCTCAAGATGCATGCCATATGTCACCTTAGAATGCATGCACTTGCTAGCTTGGTTGTATGAAATATCATATGTTACCTCAAAATGCATACCACATCATCAACCACATCAAGTGTCACATCATATACCATATCTGGTACCATGTCGAGTTCCATGTTGTCGTTTTATATCAAAATGATGCCACATCATTGGAAAGTGCCATGTTATCATATATATATATTTGGAAGTTTCAACATCATTGGAAAAATGAGGGATGAGGGATTTAAACTCATGAACTCCCTTGGGCCAAGCCTTAATGTCTCCTCTACTAGCCACCTCTCCAAGCACCCAGCTTGGGAGGAAAATGAAGTAAGCAACCCAAAACCACTTGCTTTGAAGCACACACCCCCTCTTTACTTCCCATGACACACACCTATGTCAACATGCCACACATACGGCCTATAATACATATTTCCACTATTAAAAAGAATATTATTTGGAATATTCTAAATTCTAAATTCAAAATTTCAAAATTTGGAGGGAAATGTAAAAAATTTTCTATTGCAATTTTGAGGTACTTAGAGGTAAAACAACGAAAAGTACTGAATTATTACCAATTGAAATTTCATAAAGAATTTGAAAATGCTAATAGTTTATCCATATCTATTAAATAATTTGCACACAACAATAATGTTAAACATAACCAATTAGACCCTCCTCTCATGCCTATGTAACAAAAAAGTTGCGAGACCATTTTTGCAACTTTGGAGGTCTTTTCTAAGCATGGAAGCCTATCCATGACTTCTTTGGAACTAGGGGTTTGTTTAAAAAATTCACCCTCTTATTTTCTTCTTTCATGGTGACCAAGCAGTCTCTCCTCTCATTAGTGCCGCTATTAGTCATTAAAAGCTAGAAGATAAAAGGAAATAGATTTTTTTCAAAAAAATCATAAAATACAAATGAGGTTTTCAAAAAATCTCAAAAAACACAATCCTAAAACTAGGGAATCCATCTGGTAAAAAAATAACAAGCAATATTGAGTGCCAACAAGAGAAAAAACTAAACCTATCAGTGAATATTATTTTGGAGCAAATTTGCTAATTCCAATGAGATCCTTGCAATCCAAGTCCACTAGGGTTTTTTGTTAGAAACCCTTATTTGGATTTGTTATTAGCTTCACAAAATATTCTTCATAATCCCCTATGAAAATCATCCTCAAGAGAAGTTAGAAGAGAAATCTACCACTGGCAGAAACAAATGAATAATGAAGATCCACACCCACTTTGATACCATGTTAGATTTCATAGTAGTTTGCAAAAATATGGAATCAAACATTACCTACTATTTCTTGTCAAAAGAAATACATGACATAAAAATACAATATATGATGGGGTGTCTATAGACATCAAAATATCTTCACTAAAACATAATAAAAACTACATTCAAACAAATAATAAAATGATTAGTGAGGAAGACATTTTAACCCAAGTATATATTACCTTTAGGTTAAGGTTGTGGGACCAACCCTCAAGAATAAAATATTAATTACAAAAAATACCTTTTTTAAGGTTTACATGGGCCCAAAGGGTAAACATAACAAGTTAGTCGTGGCCTCAAGAGAAGCTTAACCACCACATATTTTAACACTACTAAGGTTTTAACTAATTAATCTCCATTTAGGAGCCTTATACATATAACATTTGCACTTATTAAGTAAGATGTGAGGATCCAATGAATAACTTGAATGATATTTATAAACAAAGAGGGAACCAAAGGATGTCAAATATTAATAGATATTTGAAGGATTATTATATTAGAAAGGGTGTCATTCATATATATCACATCAGAAGCTTCATAGATTAAAACTTTGACCATATGGATATATATTTCATCTAACCTAAGAGCTTCCATTATAATCTTAATGAATTGTCATTCAATGTCTTCTACCCTCTCAAAATTCATGAACAACCGTCAATTATTTTAACCAAATATGCTTTCCCAACTAGCCAAAATATTATCAAGGATATAAAATAATGTTAGACATTAATCTACTTATTTCAAAAGCAAGAAACCTAACCAAAATTTTAAAAGGCATATTCAAAAGAGTGATAGCTAGAGTTCTATTCTAAATATTGATCAATAGATATAGGATGAGCTTGACCATACCTTTATTAATATCTTCACCCAAGGTGCCCTTATTAAATGCTTTTTTAGAAAATTTGAGCAACTTAGGAGCAATAAAGTCAAGATTGGATTCATAAAATTCAATTAGAAACCCATCTAACCTCATCATTTTTAACACACTAATTAACCTTATAATTTATTCTTCTTGAATTGGAGCATTCAAAATACCTACAGTTTTCTTATCCTCTCTTATAGGAATAATTTTAGACATGAATTTATACATCTTTCAACGTTATCATTAGAGTTATTTAAAATGAATATATCACTATAGAATTAATAAAAAAAACTTGGTATTAAAAAAAAGTAGGGTTCTAAAAAGGTTACCCTTTTCCTTTTACATCGACTTAGTCACATTGAGCTATTTGGTGCCATTGAGATTTATACCTTGGTGTGGGCTACATCAACTATTTGTTCCAACCATTGAATCAAGGACCCATTGGCATTTTTTTCTTATCCATGATCAAGGAATCTTGGTAGACTATTTCATTTATATACTATTTTAAATATTTTCCATTGGGAATATTAAAAAAGAATTTGATACCCTTATCCCCCTTTATGGGGTAAATCAATTTATATTTTACTCTTGCACATTTAGCTTGATACTACTAAAAAGAGTAAATTTTATGGCTAATGTCAATAGTAGATATCCTTAGTTCTTTATTTGAAAGACCTTATTAGAGTTTGGATTTAATGTTTATAAATATTTCTATGCAAATTTGGCCCTACCAAAATCCCTACAAAATGCTTTAGTGAATCCATGAAGACTTGCAATCTACTAATTGTTGAATAAACTAATATTAGCACGACTATCTTATTAATAAATTGAATACAAACCAAGCAATCTTAGTATTTTAGATGGGATACATCCAATTTAAAATCTCTTTAAAATTTTAAAATAACATAACAAAATGGGTTTTTAGGACAATGACTATTTTAATTGGATGATAATTAATTATAATATAGGGGAGAAATTTCACTATATTGTCATTTGTGTAACTATGAAATTGAAAGAAAAAGTCTTGTTAACCAAAAAATTGTGTAATCTAGAAAATATTCTAGCCCTATCCTTTTGAAAATTAAACCAAGTATACCAAACACCTTTATTGATTTTTTCAATTTAGAACGGGTCCTACAAATGGAGAGTTCCTTTATATAAACTAATATAAGAGCTCATTGCCCTTCCCTAAAAGGAGCAATCCTTCACATTATATTTATTTTTTCAATCATATTATAGTCACCCTAATCCAAAAAAATTCAACTAGATTTGAAGTCAACCACTTCAAAAATTTTGTTCTCCCATCATAGGAGCCTAAATGAAGATCAACCCTAGGGATTTGTTTCTCTTCTTAATAATCATATGTTGTGCCCTATTGCAAGGAGAAGATCCTCAACTAAAAATGAATATCTCCCATTTCTTATTGAACAAAATCACTACATCACTCTTTCTTTGTGCATGTTTGGCACTAATAGAAATTTCACTTATCCAAATAAAGCTAACCACTAAATCAAGGTTGAAACTTATATATTTAGCTTATTAGAGGAGGAAAAATTTGAGATCTATACTCAAATTTATAAGCATTCTAACATTTGGTTTATGATCAGGGGATTCCAACCCCCTAATATTTTAACTAATCAACTTTAGTTCTTTCTTCAAAGTAGGCTTAAAAATATTGGAAACTCCTTTTGCAACTACAAACTTCTAATTTTTTAATTATTTTTAGAATAATTAAGACCTTGATTTTTTTTAGGGAAATCAACAAAAATGCAATCTTCTTCCCTACTAAGTTCCTTACATTTTGTAAAAAGCTATGTACGACTTCTATTGGGGTCCACTTCCATTTTAAAAATAAATCATGACATTGATCTCATTACATTTCTATCAAATTAATTAAATCATATCTAACCTATCTTTCTATGAAAAATATTCTTCATCTACCTTTCTTATCAAAGATATTTGCCATCTTCCTCATTGCTAAGTTTCCACAATCAACTCTTTTTTATCATTTCATATAGATGCCTTCCAAGATTGACAATTTGTCAATATAAAATTCAACACCATGAATGGCTAAAAAATTTGCTGCCCATCTTTCATATTTATAAATATATTATAAAAATTTGATATTTTCTTAATACCTTTTATAGGATTCTTATTCATGCCCGTAATATTCTAATATATTATTTTCATTGTTATTTTTTGTTTTTATTTGTGGGTTTAGCCCCACTTCTTGTTAACACTAGTGATATGTGCTTTTGTTTTCCCATATCAAAACCCCTCTAGGTATTTTTCTCTTTGTTTTTATTCATGGATCTTCCTCTCTATTTTTTAATTTCCACCAATACTTTCATCTTCATCCATATCTTTAACCATCTATAAGTTTGTCTTATTGTGGAGGATTTGTAGAGCAAGGAATAACCTCAAAAGCAAATTATTTTTTATATTACCCTAAAAAACCTAAAGTGCAAGGACACTCTTCCAAAGCAATTACCTTATTATTCTGCCCTAAAAACCTAAATTATTACGAACTTCCTCCATCATCATTTCTTTGTTATGCTACTCTTGAAACCCTAAAATTCAAGGGATAACCTCTATACCACTTTCAATTTTATTACAACGAGAGGATTCTATACTACTCGAGGAAAATGAAGAAGATTTACCTAGAAATATCTTGACCTCTTATGTCGTCTTTGTATTTGTATTTTCCTCCATATTTATCTTTGCACCTTTAATTTATTTTGAACTTGAAATTACATATTGTACTTTCTCATCCCTTATATCCTTCTTTGTTTCTTCTAATTGTTGATCTAAGTGAGTTATGGTGGCCTTTTCCATAATATGTTGTAGATAGGCTTTATTTGCCCCTTATTTAGGAGTGGAATATCCTTGATCTGAACTACCTTCTATTAATTTATGATTTCATTGCTTTACCTTGAAGTTTTTCTTATGACCAAAATATTTTCTCTTTTTTCATAGTTTTCACTTTGCAAACTCTTGCCAAGTGGCAAGGCTCATAATAATTACGACAACAAAATACAATGTTTTAATAATCCACTTGTTGATCCCATTCTCTTGATTCAAATTTAATCTTAATGGATTGTGGAAAAGGTTTTGAAATATCCATAGCAATACATATTATGGTATATATAACATGCTTCTACTTATTAATAGTTAGTCTTTCTTGGATGAATTCTCCTAGGTTATTTCCAATATTCTTCAAAACATCCTTATTGATAAGCTGATATGGAAGTCCAAAAATCCTAACCCAAATCGGAAGCTTCTTAATAGTTTCTATCTCAATAGAAAAATATTCATTCCATGGTATTAAATAAATGGTATATCTCCCTCTAAACCATGGGCCACAACTCAATATTTTATCCTTGATTTTTGAATTAGAAAAGATGACAAGGAAAAAAATTTTAGGAAGAAAAATCATAGAGTAATATGAATTCAATCTCCACTTCCACTTGAACCAATATTGAATCTCCAAATTCCCTAGCTAGGATCTATGGAACTTACATATTAACCCACTGCTTTTTAAAACTATTATATTATGCTCAATCATCTCATCCTTTACAGTCACTTCTAGTGCAACATCTACTGCTTGGATCGAATTTTCCATATATTTGCTCTTCCACTTATCTTCAACTTGGGCATTCATAATTCTAGCTAGGGCATCCTTACTTCCAATTAAAGCTTTCAAACATGACTTTAATTTCGAACTAATTTGTGGAGTTGGGGCTGGGGATCACTCTTGGCTTGCACTCCCTCCTAGCTCAGACTCCCTCTTAGATCACACTTGCTCTAGTCTTGCACTTCCTTCTAGCTTGCACTCCTTCCCACCTTACACTCCCTCCCACCTTACACTCCCTCCTGGCTCACACTCGCTCCTGGATCACAGTCGCTTCTATCTCTTCTTTATCCAGGTATTCTTTGCTTCAACAATTTTTTAGAAATAATATTCACCACATTCATGGTAAGGGTTTGAAGCATTGATACACTTCAAATGAATCCATTGCTCTTTTGCCATATATGAAGAACTCAAGATTGGATCACACTCTATCTCGACTTACACTCACTTCCAAATTGCACTTCTTCCTATCTCGCACTCCCTCCCAACTTGCACTTCATACTGCCTTACATTCACTCTTAAAAATTTAGGTTTACATGGGTTTTATGAGGGGTCCCGGTCCCCTCATATCAGGATTTGAACTTGGGTCTCCAGGATGAAAATTCCAAGGAATTACCA
Source organism: Wollemia nobilis (assembly GCA_028583015.1). Taxonomy (NCBI): domain Eukaryota; kingdom Viridiplantae; phylum Streptophyta; class Pinopsida; order Araucariales; family Araucariaceae; genus Wollemia; species Wollemia nobilis. The sequence continues at coordinate 6,161,045 of JAQPPZ010001028.1, forward strand.
CTACGGTATCCCTCATGGGTCTACTAAGTTCCTTACTTACATGGATCTACATAGGGATTTTTCAAATGAGCCAATAGGAGAAGGGGCATATCTTATAAAATTTCTTCCTACATATTTATAAAGTCAAAGGAGTTGGTTCTTACCTTAACTCTTTTTGGAAATTATCCTCCTAATATCTATTATATTTTAACAAACATATCATCAATGCATTATTAATTAAACCACCTTAGTTAAAAAATCAATAATTTCTTAGATAGGTATTAAAAATTTGTAATATATAAAGACATTTGAATGCTCCAAATTAAGCAATTTTTTATTTATCAAAATGTTCATCCTCACAAGATCCATTCACAAGTTTCAAGTGTATAGGTTTAAGGCCTACATTTTTAATTAAAAAAAATATCCTTATCTTTCTCATCATTATATGAATTACATTTGGGTGAATCTCTCATGAATACATCAAAAGGTAAGCTTTGTGTCAAATCCCAATAGATGTTAGTTCTTTAGGATGCTACAAAGCAATTATGAGATTCGTTTTAGAAAACAACCTAATCTTGACTTGGTCCTTCTCAAATCACTTTATTCTAAGAGAAATCCAGTGACAATCCTTCTTAAAATCCTCCTTGATCTTCTAAATATGTCACATAGAAAAATCCCTAAGATCCAACAAACAAAATAAAAATGTTTTACTTTTATAGCTAAAACCTAACGAATTAGGAAAGCATTCTAGAGAATTTAATGTAACTAAAACACTAATGTTATAGTGAGATACCAATAAGGTCATTATGTCAATATTCAAAACACCACCAAAAGGTTCTCATAGTAAATGGATGACAAAATGCAATAATGGAAATAAGTTTGATTTATCCCCTTTAGGCTTCTCTAGCATTCTCAAATGGTCAATGTTTACCTTAGTTGACTACATTTTTTTTTAATAATCTATTCTCTTAGTATAAAATATTTTCGCTACAAATTGTCACGAACATATTAGTGAATTGAAAAATGCCACATATATGCCTAGTTTTATCACTCTAAAAAAGGAAATTAAAATCCTTTTCTTAAGCTAGTTCTTTTTGACCCAATTATCTAAGACAAGATGAATAGTAGGTAAACCACATATGAAAAAAAAAATTTCATTTAAACCTAATTTAGACTCCTTTGTGTTGGAATATGGAAATTTGATCTTAATGGCCAACTTAGTCCTACAAACATAATTTTATGTGAACTTATGGGGAATATTGATGTATACACCCCTACTAGTTGGTTAAACCGCTTGAATAGTTAATATTAACCAAACCTTTATTAGTATCTTGAATTAACCTAAAGCCTCATGTTAACCTAGGTTAATAAAAGACATAATTATTATTTTGGGGATTAGGTACCTACTATAGATACCCCCTAACCACTGATCCATTATATCAATTTGTGATATGACCTGATAATATTGGTGGTGCCTCCTTAAGCAACTAACTCTCCCATTTCATTCTCTTACATCGATTTGATCTTTCTATTTTGCTTCTCTATTCTCTTGCATATGACTTGTGGCAAATGTTATGCTTTATTTTATTTTTAAAAAGTATTATGAAATCTAACATGGTATTATAGTAGGTATGGAGCAACTTCACTCAGTTACATGGAGAGATTGTTTCTAAAGTAGTTTTGAGGAAGATCTTGTTTAACAAGTTTTAGGATTTCACCTAAAATAATCTAATGGAAACTTGGATCATGAAGATATGTTATGTGATGGTTGTTGATTATCTAAGGAGAAATATTTATTGATAGGTTTGCCATGTTTTCTTCTCTCAGCATTTAATACATTTGGTTGTAATTATTTTTTAGCTGTATTATTCTAGTGATGCCTTGAAGTAGTGGTATTACTAAATTTGATGGATTGAATATTATTTTAAGCTTAATTAACTTTCTTTATATTTTATAAAATTTTGTAAAAAGTCTATTTTATTCTCTACTTTAGATGTTGTTTTGGCATTGGCACAATACAAATAAGTAGGTAGTCCATGTAGTTTCTAAGGCAAAGAAGAAGAGTTTGAACATTTAATGGATCACCCCTAGTTGCCAGATAAGCCTTGGGTAGGATTCAATGCATCACAAAGACCTTTGAGCCACTTGAAAAATTGTTTGAATGGTTTAAAAATTGTTTATTCTACTTTGAAGGGAGAAGATTGCCTGATAGTTTATAAAGTAGTGGTAGATATGGATAAATTATCATTATATTTGAATTCTATGCAAAATTTTAGAGGGATCCTTGTTCAACACTTCTAATGGTTTTACCATTTTAACAACTATTTTTGCATTTAAAATTTCCCTCCAAAATTTAAAATTTTGAATTTGGAATATTCTATTTGGGTGAGGGCATGAGCAGGGAGACATGTTTTTTGGACACACAATATCTAGTACCTTGGGTGAATAAATGTAATTTTTTTTTTTGGTATATTTTACTTATAAATCAAATATTATGGAGCAACCATTTGATGGCCATCATGAAGACTCTAATCATGGAGATATTGTGTTTGATTAAGATGATTTTCACTTTTGTGTTGAAGGTTATTGTGTACTTATTTGGTTCTTCAAGTATGAAAGACAGCCTCCTCTACCCAATTATCCATTAGATGCCTTGGATAGGTTGAAGAGTGTGATTTCATTTACACATGGAGGTCTTGAGGTTAAAGCATGATTCTTTGATTTCTTTTAGCATAAGTGCTTGCACAAAAAAGTGATAGTTTTTAGTTTTAGTAAGGTACAATGCATAAAATGCTATGATGATATATGGTTCAACGAAATCCATACCATGGATAGGGATTTGCAGATAGTCTCTAAAAGGTTAAGTTTTTACACAATTTTCTTGGCTCATTTTTTATAGCAATGGAAGGATGGCTGCATGGATAATCGTTGAAAACACTTAGTTCATATGGAGAGTTGTTGAAAAGTCAATTCAAGTTAACATATGTACTGGTAACATATAAATTCAATTCAATTTAATTAAAGTATCCTATATTAATAATAAGTGCTTTGAGTACCTTGGATTTCAATGTGTTGGAAATGTGTTGAATATTTTTCATGTTAATATATTTGAACCCATGGATTATTATATTTGGGTTAATATATTTGAACCCATTGATTATTATATTTGGGTTAATATATTTGAACCCATGGATTATTATATTTGGGTTAATATATTTGAACCCATTGATTATTATATTTGGGTTAATATATTTGAACCCATGGATTATTATATTTGGGTTAATATATTTGAACCCATGGATTATATTATTTGGGTTAATATATTTAAACCCGAGTTTTGTGGCCATGATATTGTAAAACCCCTTGTTGTGTTGTTGGTATATAAAGCAACACTTGCATGAGGGTTTGTGGGTATGTGAGAGACTGTATAGTGAATGTCTAGACACCCTCCCAAAGGGGGGAAACATAATGTGTAGTGAGATGTGCGACTGTATATGTAAAAATTTTCTGGACGGAATAAAAGGTCTGGTTAATTTATTTGTGGATGTAGCCCATATTGGGTGAACCACGTAAATCTGTGTCTCTCTTGTATTGTGTTATTCTTCTGTGTTTTATTTTTACATTTAATTATTGCTCGTGTTTTATTATTTAATCCTAAAAACTAGTATCAGAGCGAGGTTAGGGTTTTATTTACTTGAAAGGAGGATTTCATGGTTTGAGTGTGAGCAATGGCAGAAGAAGGTAAGTTTAGGGTTGAAAATTTTAACGACTAAAATTATCAACTATGACAGCAGTGGAGCTGGTGAGCTCCGATAGTGATGGAGCTAGTGTGCTCCGGTAGCAGTGAAGCTGGTGTGCTCCGATAGCGGTGGAGTTGGTGTGCTTTGATAGTGGTGGAGCCGGTGTGCTTTGGTAGTGGTGGAGTTGGTGTGCTCTGTAGTGGAGCTGGTGAGCTCTAATAGTGATGGAGCTGGTGTGCTCCGATAGTGATGGAGCCGGTATGCTCCTATAGTGGTAGAGTTGGTGTGCTCTGACAGCGGTGGAGCTGGTGTGCTCTAGCAACGGTGGAGTTGGTATGCTTCGATAGTGGTGGAGCTGGTGTGCTCTAGCAATGATGGAGCTAGTGTGCTCTAGTAGCAATGGAGCTAGTGAACTTCGAAAGTGGTAGATCTAGAGTTTAAGGTTGGAAATGCTTGTTCTAGTGGTTTTATTACAAAGTTGCTAAAAATGTCTAAGATGGTTTATTGGTTGTACCACAAGTTTTTGGGCAACTATTAACTACTGTAACTAGTGTAGCTTGTACCTAAAGAAGCTATTGTAACTGGTGTAGTTGTGCCCAAAAGAGACTAGTGTGGATGCTAGTGGTGGTTTCTTGGTGTAATGTTCTAAGAGTTAGCTCCAACAATATTTGTAATATTTTTTTAAAGTGTTTTTTTGGACTATTTTGTTACCTTGCCAGTATATGGCTGAGGGTAACAGGTGAAGCTAATATGTTTAGATATTGCACATGCAGTGGGAGTAGTTAGCAGATATATGTCCAATTGACAATTGACAATGGCAATTTTAAGACCCTATGGAAAGTATTCAACAAGTGGGAGATTGTTGGAAATGTGTTGAATATTTTCCATGTTAATATATTTGGGTTAATATATTTGAACCCATGGATTATTATATTTGGGTTAATATATTTGAACCCATTGATTATTATATTTGGGTTAATATATTTGAACCCATGGATTATTATATTTGGGTTAATATATTTGAACCCATGAATTATATTATATGGATTAATATATTTAAACTCGAGTTTTGTGGCTATGATATTGTAAAACCCCTTGTTGGTGTTGTTGGTATATAAAGCAACACTTGCATGAGGGTTTGTGGGTATGTGAGAGACTGTATAGTGAATGTTCGGACACCCCCCAAAGGGGGGGAACACAATGTGTAGTGAGGTGCATGACTGTGTATGTAAATATTTTCTGGACGGAATAAAAGGCTTGGTTAGTTTCTCCATGGATGTAGCCCATATTGGGTGAACCACGTAAATATGTGTCTCTCTTGTATTACCTTATTCTTCTATGTTTTATTTTTGCATTTAATTATTGCTCATGTTTTATTATTTAATCCTAACACAATGATCATCTTTCCTTGGTGGTTAGATAAGAGGAGTCAATGTGCTTGCTAATACAAGGTGCAAAGAGTCTTTTGAGGATGTGGCTTGTGTTTAAAATTAGATGAAATTTTTTCATGAGGTAAAAGGTGGAGGGGATGTATGCACCCCATCCAATTCAAACAAAATTTTGTTCATTCAAATACCATTGACATATTTTGTTAGAGTATTTTATTGATAGGAAATTTACACATCAACATTTTTTGGTTTAATTCCTAGGGTTTTACATTAATAATGGTGTTATTATCATTACATTAGCTTGGTCTAGTCTATTTTGATTATGTGGATTAGAGTGGATGAGCTAATTGATATCTTCAAAATACTCTATAGCATATTGGTTGAGTCCAAATGTTCACCACTCTCAGGTCCCCTATTCAATCCTTTGTGGTGTTTTCTTTTGATAGGGTGGTTAACATCATAGCTAGTATATCGTTGGACTATAGGGCCATGGTACCTAGGGATATGTATACAAAGATATGATATTGTGTTTGATATGGATATTATGGATAAATGGCATAGGCCACACATAATCCAAGGGTGATTATATTGTAATATTATATTATAATTATGAGCTGGATAAGGGTTTAGGAGTTGACTAGGATAAATGTTATACCCTATCCAAAGTAGCATTAGATATTGGGTATATAAATAAAGGATATTGTCATTATAAGAATGATCATTCATAACAATCATTTACTTGTAACCATCTTTGCACAACCCAAGGGTGATTATATTGTAATATTATATTATAATAATGAGTTGTCTAAAGGTCTAGGAGTTAACTAGGATTAGGGTTATACCCTCCATAAAGTAGCAATAAATATTTGGTATATAAAATGAGGATATTACCATTGTAAGGATTGCTCATAATAAATACTACTTATAATCATATTTTTCCATGAAGTGGCTTATGAGACTTTGCCCCCACTAGTGTTGTCCTACACTAATGCTATTATCTATATCTATCTCATTATGTAGATTGTTATTATTATAATTATTTGTGAATAAATAATTTGATATCTCTGTATATTGATGAATGGTTTATGTCCATGAGAATAAAGTATTGTAACAAGTGGTATCAAAGCAACATTTTTGGCAAATTGGGTACTATTTTTTGTGGATTTGAGAATTCGAACAATTTTTTTTCTAGAAAACATCTCATCTTCTAGGAACCATATCTTTGCATAGATTTATTTGATTCTTTGTCTATCTTGTTCATAATTTGAAAAGCATCAAAAAAGTGTTTATAAAAGAAACTATGTCGTATTGAAGGAGATAGAACCCTATGAAATCAATCATCTAGAACAAGAGAAGTTGCTTATTTTCAAATCTTGTTATTTTTTCAAAATAAATTTGGAGTATCTTCTATACTAGGTAAGCAAATCATTTGTTTTTTGTTGTGTTTTAAAGAAAATATTTGAGATCTATTTATTCATGTGGAATTTTAGCCTCAAGTTAGAGAAGATATATATTTTATAAACCATAGTTTCATTATCTTTTTTTTGGTATGAGCTCATGGAGTTATCAAAGTTTTTTGGAGAGGATAATATTAATGCTAGAGAATGGTGGAAACTTTTAAAATATTTGTATTCTACTTTATATACTTGGAATACTTGGCTATTTCATTATCTTGGAGGAAAAGCTTTGTTTTGGTATAGTAGTTTTGATAGGATTCATATGATAAAAAAATTAAGAAATAAAGCAAGCATTTTCTAGCCAATGGAACTCATATAAAAAGAAGTGGAATTAATACTTATTTTTAGAAATAAATATAAGAAATTCATCCACTCAAATATTATAAAGGAAGCATAAAAAAGATGAAAGAGAGAAATATAGTGGGCACTTGTAGACACCAAAATAATCAGTATATTATAACTAGATAAGAATCACAACACTCTAATACAATGAGTGGAGTGATGGGGGATATTTATACCAATACCAATACCAATACCCCAATTACATAAACAAGTTTAACCTAAGTCAACATCACAAGAGGGCTTAAGGTTAATTTTAAGTTATAAGGTGGATTTAACCATAACACGGTTAGTTGTGACCCATAGGGCTACTATAATAAAATATTACAACAAGTTAAATATAATTGTACAATGATTGCCCCTAGGTCCATATAAGATTACATCATTCAATATTGGCCTTGGCCATAAGGTAGATTATACTTTAAATAAAAAGATAGTTGGTTTGAAGAATAACATCAAATATTATATTGAATAAATATATAGGCTTTGAGAGGAACAAGAATAAATAAAAATGGAGTTATAAAATATCAATAAACAAAAGGAAGAAATGCATTAAGAAGGTTGAGACAACCACACCTTTGGTATTAAATAAGCAACATAATGGTAAGAGGGATTTGTTTAAATCTAAAATTATATTTTGTAGTTTCATGGATGCATTTAGAAGGAAAAGATAATTAGTTTCATAAATTCTAGCAATCTATATAATTTCATTACTATTGCTTTGGTTAAGATGTAATGTTCTATTATGATTTTTTGGTGTTTTTTGGTTTTATGATGCTAAAAAAATACAGTGCAACAATATTGCATCATGTATAACTTCTATTCTACTTAAAATAAATGCATGAAAATTTGGAAATAGATAATAATGATTTTAAAATACAAACCCATTAAAGGAATTAGCCAAAAATGAAAGTACCAGAGAGTTATGAAAATTGGAATTTACAACTTAATACATTGATCAACAACCAGGAAGACTGATTTTCAATTACAACTCCATAAATTGATGCTCTTTCAAAGTGCAAATGAATACAAGATATCCTTAGACCTTAGGCACCCAATGAAAAGGAAGAATAAGCTCTGAAGCCCAATCACTTAAGCCTTAGGTCCTCAAGCCAAGCTTGAGACTGTACGACCAGGTACAAGTGTACAACCTGCTAGATGAAACCCCATGAAATCTGCCTGGAAACATTTTGAAATCACCAAAGACCAATTGCTAGGATTGAAAAATAATGGTACCAAATTTGGTACAAATCCCAGCTCCAGTATTCACTCTAAATTGCCCAGAAACAAGCCAAAATGGTATGGCCTGTTGAAGATGATCAACAATTCGACCCAGTAATAAAATGCTCTAAAAACCCTTTAATATTACTTTGAATCTCTGCAATAAATCTCCATAATGAAGCTCCAATGCATTCCCTAAGATGAAAATGCCAATGATTAGCCAGGGGTGATATTTCACATGTGAAGATGATGTTATTACTGGAAGTTTTCACCCCCAATAAGCTCTGGAAATCCTACAAGTTCACCTGCAAATATTCTCTCCAAATTGCTAGAAGAAATAATAAACCAAGCATAATAAATGAGCTCCTCAAAAAGCCTTTTATTATCCTCCAAGAGGTTTGACCCCTTTTAGGGTTGCTCAATAACATTTTAAAACATTATAAAATAATCAAAATGTCACTTTTAAAATGTGACGTCCCATATTGAGGTCCTCGTAAGTCACTTTTATAAAATAAGTTATTTTTCCTAAGTGACATCTTAACCCATTATGTCCCCTTTTTATAACATAAGGTTATAACTATATAAAATTAAATAATTAATTTAACTTTATATAATTAAACCGTTGCACATTAAAATATTGGACCTTGATCGAACAACCAAGCAATTGAAGATAGAAATAGACACCCATTTCAAAGACGAATCACACCATACCATCCGTTCTGATAGAAACCCTAAAAACTAACTTATTATAAATAGTAAGTATGCTCTCCAATGCTCCAAAAGACTTTGAAAAAATAGCAACTGAAGGCTCTTGGCAACCTAAAGAAGACTCCACAACCTCCAATGGGCTCCCACACATCAAAATTAGCCTACAAGAACCTGTGAGTAGGCTAATCCCAACAAATAAAGCTAGTTAACTAGAGAGGGGACATTACAGTCCACCCTCCCCAAAATTGCTTATCCCCAAGAAATTTCAACTCCAGATGCTATAATATATGCTCATTCTCCCAAGTAGCATCCTCCATTGGCAAATTCTTCCACTTAATCAGATATTCTCTGATCACCCTCTTCATAAGAGTCTTCTCCTAAGAATAAATGATGGCTTTCGAAATTAGAATAAGTTTTCCCTCCTCATCCAATGGTGGTAACTCTGAAGAAGGTACTACATTATGGCCAAATATATTTTTAAGATGAGATACATAGAAGACATTGTGAACTCTATTGTCAACATGTAACTCCAACTCATAATCCACCTCTCCAACTCTCCTAAATACCCTGAAGGGTTCATAAAATCATGGATTAAGTTTCTACTTTCCACTCTTCTTGAGAGTGGACTGTCTGTAAGGCTACAATCTGAGGTAAACCAAGTCACCAACCTCAAAATTGTGCTCCACCCTGTGATGATCAACATACATCTTCTATCGATTTTGAGCCTGCTGAATGTTATCCTTCAAAGCTCTCATGATATCATACCCATACAATGCCATGAAAGGAGTCATCCCAATAGACATGTGATGCGTAGTGTTGTAGCAGAACTCACTTAGGTGCATCCATCTAATCCATGCCTTCTACTTTCTTGAAATATAATTTCAAAGATACCCTTCCACCCATTTATTAACAATCTTTATATACCCATCTGTCTATGGGTGGTAACTGGTACTGGGAGTAAGCTTGGTTTCTTCTAGTCTAAAGAGCTCCTACAAAACATACTCATGAACCTGCTATCCCTATCACTAACGATGATATTGGGCATCCCATGCAACCTAAACACCTTCCTAAAAAATAAATCTACCACCTAAGCTGCTGTAGAAGTTGATGAAATAGCAAAAAAGTGAGAAAATTTAGTGAGCCTGTCCACCACCACATATATGCAGTCTTTGCCTTGATTCATAGGCAATATAGTAATGAAGTCCATTAATATTCCTTCCCATTTCTAGGTAGGAATTAGCAAGGGCTGCAATAAGCCAGTTGGGTAGGTGTGTTCATACTTGTTCTGCTGACATATGATGCACTCTCAGATATATTGAATGACCTCATTCTTAAGAACCTTCCAAGTAAACCACTCTCTGGTGCTCCTATATGTTTTAAAAAATATTGAATGACCAGCTGTGGGATCATCATGAAAACACCGAAGGACTTTCTTCTTGAATTCAGAATTTGGAAGCAAGAGAATGTGGTGCTTATACAAAATCATCCCATGCACTACCAAATACCTGCCATCTTGCAAAGTGCCATCAATAAAACTGGAAGCCCACAAATCCTTAGAATACTCAGATATAATCTCATCCCTTCAATCTGCAGAAACACCTGTCATAACACATAGATATGGTTTTCTAGATAATGTGTCAGCTACAACATTCTTCTTCCCATTGACATAAATGATGTCAAAATCATAAGCTTACAACTTACTCACCCACTTTTGTTGCCTCCCATTGAGGTCACTCTGATTGAGTAAATATCGGAGGCTATTATGATCAGTTTTCACCATGAACTTGCCCCCAACCAAATACTATCTAAATTTAGCCAAAGCATGCATGATGGCCAACATATACTTATCATATATAAAGTAGCTGTGCTCTACACCCTTAAGCTTCTTGCTCTCAAATTCTATAGGATTATTATTTTGCATCAATACTGCTCCTATTCCCTCACTAGAAGCATCACACTGCAATTCAAATGACTGAGAGAAATTAGGTATAACAAGCACTAGATAAGAACACATAACCTATTTGAAGTGATCAAAACACCTTTGAGCAGTATCAAACTAAGCAAACACCCCTTTATTTGTCAAATTTGTAAGTGGGATAGCGGTTTGAGAGAACCCCTTAACAAACCTCCTGTAGAACCCACATAAGCCGAAGAACCCCTTAAGCTACGGGAGGATTATGTAGGAGTAGGCCATTCCATAATAGCCTTAATTTTATTTGCATCAATGCACACTCCCTCTGTGTTGATGATGTGTCCCAAGTAAAGTAATTTTGTCATACCAAAATCACACATGGACTCCTTAGCATAAAATAACTCCTGCTCCAATATACTCAATACCTCCTCTAGATGCTACAGGTGCTCCTCCCATGATCGACTGTATACCAGAATGTCATAAAAAAATATCAGGATGAATCTCATGAGCTGTCTGCTGAATGTCCTATTCATGCAAGACTAGAAAGTGGCAGGGACATTGGTTAACCCAAAGGGCATAACCAAAAACTCAAAATGACCAAAATGGCATCTGAATGCAGTCTTCTCAATGTCCTGCTCTCTCATCCTGATTTGATGGTACCCGAACCTCAAGTCAAATTTGGAGAAATAATAGACACCATGCAAATCATCAATGAGTTCATCAATGTGAGGAATAGGGTACCTATTTTTAATGATTTTATTATTCAAATATCAGTAGTCAACACACATCCTCCAAGTTCTATCTTTTTTCTTCACCAATACCACTACAAAGGCAAAAGGACTCTTACTAGGATGTATGTGACCCATATTTAATAATTCATGAATCACCTTCTCAATTTAATCCTTGTGCCATTTGTGGTGTCTGTAGGGAGTGGATATGACGATCTTGGCACCATCCTATAACTCTATAATATGCTTAGTACTCTGCTCTGGAGGTCTCCCAGGAGGTATTTCACTAAATAATCTAGAATGCGTAATCAAAATTTTTTGAATATCTGGATGATAATCAACCTTCTACTGCTCCATAACTATAGGTATGATGAGACATTCTGCTGCCCATTCCACTTCATCATGCCAAAACAATATTTCCATTCTCCTAAGAGAAAAAACTCTAGCCCCTCCATCAGACATACCTCTCAAAACAATCATCTTTCCTGTTGCCTCAAATTTCATCTCCATATTACGTAAATTTATTGTGAATTAACCTAGAGTACGCATCTAATGCATACCAAGAACCACATGTGTTACCAATATATACCACATAAAATTCATCATTAAGCTCATACTATCCCAATTGGATTCACAATTTAGGAATCCTATGGGTATAATGAATGGAAGAACCATCTGCAACCATCACCCGAAATCCCTCAAACTCCTTAGTTTTGATTCCTTGCTTAGCAACCAACCCCTCATCTATGAAGTTATGTCTAGCGCCAGTGTATATGAGAGTCACTACTCGTCGTCCATTAATGATCCCTTGAAATTTGAATTAACCTCCCTTCTGGAAACTGTAGAGTTGGGCTACTGTATCATAATGTTTGGAATCCTGTTCAGGCTCTCATTCTACTTTTTCTTATTCACTTTTATTTGAATCAAATTACTGCTCTGATTTTTCAGACCCTATATCCTCAACTTCAAAGTATTCATTTTGCTCCATTTGCTTCATTTGAGCCTTGAGTAGACACTTATGAGATAAATTTCAAGGTTCCCTGCATTGAAAACATAGTTTCTTCTTCCTTAGCTCATTGAGATTATCATCCCCTAACTTCTTTGACTTTGATTTCTGCTGAGGATAACTGTTTTGAAAATTCTTTTTATCTTTGTATTTGCTGCCTTGGAATGGTTTAAAAGCTGATTTACTTTTTGGAGCAACAAAATCCATGTTTTGAGCTTTTTTCATAGCCTCCTGAAGTGAGGGTGGTTCAAAGGCCTTGATCCATCTAAGGAGTAGCTCTATTAATCCTTCATTGAATAAATTTGTAATTCTCCTCTCTGAAATATCACACACCATGACTGAAATCCTCTAAAATTATAAAATGTATGAGTCTACGAAACCTGTCTACCTCAACTACGCCAAATATCTAAAATATAACTCTGGGTCCTTCTTATCAAAATGATCAAAGAGTTTGTTTATGAACTCATCATAGGAAGTAATAAGCCCATGTCCCAAAGTGATGATACCATGAAACCACCAATCATGAGCACTACCATCTAGGTGAAGTGTGGTAAGTTTAATTGCCTCATCCTCTGGCATAGGTCTAAGAGCCAAGTAGTTATCCAACTTTTCTACCCAAGATTTAGCTGTGCTTTTTACACTACCATCAAAATAAGGAATGATTATCTTGCTCAATGTATGCCAAAGGTCTCGCTATGTTGGTTGTCTCCTCTGCTCATGTTAATGTCCTCCCATATTCATATCAGTCCTCTTCTGATTCATAAAATTGTTAAATGACAAAAAAACCTTGATATCATCTGGAAGTGCTCGATATTCAACCCATATTTCAGCTACATTATCTATGGGTGGAGCTCGTGTCTTCTCCTGAATAGGTGGCTCCTCTATAGGAATGAAAGTAGGTTGTGTAGGCCTAGGAGTATTATTGCTACACCTGGTAAAATTTAGATGGTTGGAAGTGCTAGCATCCCCATTGTTGATACTCTATAATGAAATGGACACCTCCCTCAAAATTCTAGCTATCTCCGTCTGTGATTATTGCAAATCATTTTGCATTGCCCACTGTTCATTCTGCATATCACGCTGACCTCTTGCTAATGAATTCAAGATATCCTAGAAAATATGCTCATTGGCACTTATTTCCCCCATTATGATATTAGATTCTATCTCTGGTGGATGCTGAAGGTGAGGTATTGCTACTAAAGTTGATGTCCAAGTACTCTGTTCTAGATATGAATCCTCTTTGGGCCACTATTTTTATCTCTGTATCCCCTATGTGAGCTTGCTCTGTTTTCTTTCTTTCCATTTTTGTTTCTCTTTTGACTCTTTCACTCATGAAATTTTCAACCTAACCATAGTATGGTAGTTTTGAACATGGCTTTGATACCATGTAATGTTCTACCCAGATTTGTGTTTTTGGTTTTTTGAAATATCTAATTTTTTGGTGTTTTTTGGTTTTTTGAATGCTAAAAAAATACAGTGCAACAATATTACATCATGTATAAATTCTATTCTACTTAACATTAATATACAAAACTTTGAAAATAGATAATAATGATTTTAAACTACAAACCCATTAAAGGAATTCGCCAAAAATGAAAGTACTAGAGAATTATGAAAATATAGAATTTGCAACTTAATACATTGATCAGCAACCAAGAAGACTGGTTTTCAATCACAACTCCACAAATTGATGCTCCTTGAAAGTGTAAATGAATAAAATATGTCCTTAGACCATAGACACCCAAGAAGAAGGAAGAATAAGCTCTGAAGCCCAATCGCCCAAGCCTTAGATCCTCATGCCAAGCTAGAGACTGTACGACCAGGTACAGGTGTACGACCTACCAGATGAAACCCCATGAAATCTGCCTGGAAATACTTTGAAATCACCAAAGACCAATTTATAGGCTTGCAAAATGGTGCCAACTTTGGTACAAACCCCAAATCCAGTCTTCACTCTAAATCGCCCAAAAACAAGCCAAAATGGTATGGCCTATTGAAGATGATCAACAATTCAACCCAACAATGAAATATTCTGAAAACCCTTGAATATTACTCTGAATCTCTGCAATAAATATCCACAATGAAGCTCTAATGCATCCCCTGATATGGAAATACCAATGATCAGCCAGGGGTGATCTTTCACATGCGAAGATGATGTTCTTACTAGAGGTTTTCACCCCCAATAAGCTCTGGAAACCCTACAAGTTCACCTACAAGTCTTCTCTCCAAATTGCTAGAAGAAATAATAAACCAAGCATAACAAATGAGCTCCTCAAAAAGCCTTTTATTCTCCTCCAAGAGGTTCGACCCCTTTTAGGGTTTCTCAATAACATTTTAAAACATTATAAAATAATCAAAATATCACTTTTAAAATGTGATGTCCCATATTGAGGTCCTCATAAGTCACTTTTATAAAATAAGTTATTTTCCTAAGTGACATATTAATCCCTTGTGTCCCATTTTTATAACATAAGGTTATAACTATATAAAATTAAATAATTAATTTAACTTTATATAATTAAACCGTTGCACATTAAAATCTTGGACCTCGATCGAACAACCTGACAATTGAAGATAGAAATGAACACCTATTTTGAATATGAATCACACCATACCATCCATTATGACAGAAACCCTAAAACTAACTTACTATAAATAATAATTATGCTCTCAAATGCTCCAAAAGACTCCAAAAAAATGGCAACTAAAGGCTCTTGGTAGCCTAAAGAAGACTCCACAGCCTTCATTGAGATCCCACACATCAAAATTAACCTACGGGAACTTGTGAGTTGGCTAATCCCAACAAATAAAGCTAGCTGACTAGAGAGGGGACATTACAACCATTGCATGTTCAAGCAACAAGAATTAAGGACTTACAACTTAAGAGTGAGAATGTTCAAATTTTTAAAGATTTAAAGATCACCATGGATAAATATATTTTACATTTAATTTTTTATGCTATTGAGATGGATGATGTGGATATTGTTGTTGTGTATGGTTGGTTAGATTATTTGGGTATTGCAACATTAATGTGCAAAAGAAGTTTATGAAGTTATGGTACAGGAGAAAAGAATAATCACTGTAGGATATTTCTTAGCATAAGGAACTAGGATCCAAGGAGAAGCAAGAAGTAGTTGTGGTAGAGGAATAAGTTGAAGAACCAACCGAGGAATAAAAAGTTGATTCTACATCAAAGTCAAAGGAAGGACAATTAAAATATCATACAAATGCACCAAAATAAGGGTAAAACAAAGAAGAGCATGAGGAAAAAATTAAAATAGAGGAACAAAATATTCAACTATCAAAGAAAGTAGAACATTGAGTTAAGGTCGTTGCATTTTTCCACCTAGACCATCATGAGTGACAATAAGCATGAAGACATGCCATAGGACATCAATAATATTATGGACCTACATGGATTCAAAAAGGTATCAAGTATGAAAATGTTTGGCAAAAAAAGCATATTAATTATGAATTTTTGAGTGGTCTAATAGGATCATGAAACTACAAGAGCAATCATTATGAATATCATATTAGAGCAATAGAAGAATAGAGCCAACATAGTATTTATGGATACTCAAGTGGCACAATGACAACTTGGTATCATCGAAGACCACCACCAATCAAGATTTCAATTGGATGCATGGATGATCAAGATTGGTATTGGTTGTCAAAAATGCTTAAAAGATCGTATTATTTATTTTTTTATCATATTTTGAGGATAAAATATTTATAAGGAGGGTGGAATGCTATGGTACCTAGGGATAGACATATGGGGATATAATACTATATTGTATATGGATATTATGAATAGTTGGCATGGGCCACACATAACCCAAGGGTGATTATATTGTAACATTATATTATAATAATGAGTTGGATAAGTATATTGTAAATGTAAAGATGATCACTCATAGCAAATATTACTTGTAATCTTCTTTACCCTTAAAGTGGTTCATAATACTTTACCCTCTATAAGTGGTGTAGTATTAGTGGTGTTACCCAACCCTAAGGCTATTATAAATATTTATCTCATTGTATGAATTGTTATTATGTATAATTACTTGTGAATGAATGATTTGATATTTTTGCATATTGGTGAATGATATATGCCAATGAGAATAAAGTTTTGTAATATATGAGGACATGGGCGGTGTGGACACTTCAAAGTACCTTTTCCATAATGGGTATATGGATGGTCACATTGATTCCAAAGTGGCTTGGTGCTCCCTTAAATAGTAGGAGTGTAAGATTCCATAGGGCACTTGGTCAAGGGAAAGCCCGTTGCCTTTGCCCTTGTATTTTTGAGTTGAACAATGGACCGATGTGGCAATACAGTCAACCATTGTGGTAGTCAAAAAGTAATGTGAAAAATAAATTTTGACTATATGGATAGTTGACCAATTAGTGGTCACTATTTGGCAATGACATATGTTTATTCTTATTACTTGTCATACCCCATCAACAAATGAAGAAGACAATTTTTGGCAATTCAATATCCTAATTTGTAGCAAATATGGAGGACAAGTGGTAATTTTGCATTTGTTGGTTCTATGACACGTGGAACACTTAGATTAGTCATAGGTTATTTTGAATTTTTGAATCCAAATGCATTTTTGGGAGGGGTAAACTTTTAGAGGCCATATATTTACATGCGAAAGTATTTGAAGCTCTTTTTTCAAATAAATATTTTTTTGAGCTTCTTGGAATGGTTTCATCAATTTTGTTCTATTCTACCACTATAATATGGAAATTTTATAGGATCATCATGGACCACCTATGCTGCATTATACGTAAACTTGACCAAGATCATCCTCAAAGTGCCATTTAAGTGATTGTGAGAGTATTTTGTAGAAGCAATCCGTCCATTAAGGGGGAATTGATAGTATTTTAAATGGTGATAGAGTCTTACATATTTCTTGGTGACTTGAAAATATTTCAAACAATGTAGACATATTAATGATTTAGATGTTTTCTATCCAATCAAGCACTCATTATGGGAGAGAGATGATAGTGTCTCTAATGTCTTCTATCCTTGACCCCAAGCTTAAATTATGGAGGGTGTTGGAAAATGGAAATATGGCCTTATTGGCAAGTTTAATATGTGATGATATAAACCTATAAGCATTATCAATGTAAGCCTATGGGAATTATTTATGTAAATCTATGAGCAATCTTGATGTATACACCCCTAATGGGTTTGGTTAAACCACTTGGTTGTTAGCTAAACCTTTTTTAAGGGTATTTGTAACTTGACTTAAACTTGAGACTTACCCAAATAAAATTCCTGATCAAAAGAAAGAAGATATAAACTCAACAGGTTTCCAAATACCTAAGAAGAAGAACACTCAAAAAAACCAATTATGAAGGATCAATCAAAGTCATCTGCTAATATGTTTGAAATCATTTCCACAAATGATGTCCCAAGTGAGGAAGAGGAAATAATGGAAACTGAAATCTTAGAAACACAATTTAAATATGAAGGGAAGAACTCAGAGAAAAACCAACAAATCAAAGTTTTTCAACAGAAAAAAGGGAGAAAATTTACATAAGAAAACAATCTTTCAAATGTCAAAAATTTAAATAATGTAGGTCCCAATATAGACTTCGGTGAACCATATAGTAAAATTTTGTCTATGTACGAGCATTCTTCAAGGTTAGAAGCCATCTCAGATTCAATTGGAATAAGTCAAGAAAATTGGAAAAAAAAATGAAGATGGATTCTAATAAAAAAGCAAGTCGCAAGACCAATCAATATCATATGGTAAAAGAAGGTGAAAAGCTTGTAGAGGAAGGTAATATTAATGCCCTTCCCAACTTTTTTAACCCTAGTATTAATGAAGATCATCACTTGGAATATTAGAGGACTCAAAGGGAGTATTTCAAAACAAAATGAAACTAGAAGAATGATTCAGATAAATCATCTACATCTTGTTTTCCTTCAAGAAACAAAGATGTCAATAGAGGATATGGACTCAATTGCTAGTAAAATTTGGCCAGCTGGAAAAGTGGTTTCCCTCAGTTCCCAAGGGACTTCTGGTGGCATTGTTTGTCTTTGGGACCCAAAAGAGGTAGTTATTAACCATATGGTTGGCAGTTGGGGTTTGTTGGCTATAGCTATTCAAAGTAGACATTCCAACCAAATTATGATTTGCATTACTTTTTATGCTCCGAATTATTTTGAGGATTAAAGAAGACACTGGAAGGATATTACTCATATTATCTCTCATTTTCTTGAAGCTTGGATCTTGATCGGAGGAGATTTCAATACCATCCTCTCTCTGGATGATAAAAGGGAGGGAAATAGAAATTTGGACAAAAGCACTAACCTCATGAGCGAATATATTGTAAACCTCCATATTGTGGATATCCAACCAGATAATGGCCTTATGACTTGGTCTAATAAAATTCAAGGCTTAGATTGTATAATGGAGAGATTGGATAGGTTTTTGATCTCTAAAAATTTCTTAATCCATGGTCACATTCCTAAAGTGAAGACTCTTAATAATGTTGGTTCGGATCATTGGCCAGTCATGGTGGAAATGTGGAAAACCAATGTGAGTTTCTCTCCTTTTCATTTTCAATTAATGTGGCTTAGAGACATTTACTTCAGACCTCATGTGCAACAATGGTGGAAGGAAGGTAAACCTAGGCATGGGACTAAGATGTTCTGTTTTGCCAAAAGACTGCAATACATTAAATCCAAAATCAAGACTTGGAACTGGAAAGAGTTTGGGGATGTTCATAAAAAAAAATATGAAGTTATTGCTCATCTTGAAAATTTGAATAAGAAAATCCGTTTAGATGGCCTCAAAGAGAAGAGAAGTGCAGATGAAATTAAACTCATAACTCAGTTAGAGGAATGGGAAAAAAGAGAAGAAATCTTATGGAAGCAAAAATCTAGAATTCAATGGCTCAAAGAAGGAGATCGAAACACAAATTTCTTCCACAAATCTCTTCCAGCTCAAAGATCTCACAACTTTATTTCTTCCTTAAAATCAGATTCTGGAGATGTTGTTTATACTTGGGATGGCATGAAATCTATTGTTGTTGATTACTTTTCCAATATCTTTGCTGCTACTCCTCTTGACTTAGCTTCACAATAAAATGTTCTTCAAGAAATCCCTTCTCTTATCACTTCTAAGGAGAACTCTATTTTTACTGCTCCTGTTACTATCAATGAGCTTCAACAAGTAGTTTTTAAAATACAAAAAGGGAAAACCCCAGGTCCTGATGGTTTTCCCATTTAGTTCTACCAAGAGTTATGGGATATCCTTCATGTTGATTTATTAGAGGTGGTGGAAGAAGCTAGGAAAGCCAAATAAATTTTGAAGGTTATCAATAAAACTTATATTACTCTTGTTCCAAAAGCTCAAGAGGTTGATCATATCTCAGATTTTAGACCTATTGCTTTATGTAATGTTCTTCTCAAAATCATTACTAAAATCATGGCAGAAAGGTTGAAGTCTCTTTTGCATAAGATTATTTCTCTAGAGCAAGGGGGTAATGTAGAAGGACGTCAAATAGTAGATGAAATAGTTCTTACTCAGGAAGCCATCCATTCCATGGACATGCAAAATTCTCCTTCCATGTTCATTCGGTTAGACTTATCCAAAGCTTATGACAGAGTGGATTGGCACTTCCTTATAAAAGTTTTGAGGCAATTTGGTTTCTATAAGGATTGGATGGATTGGATTATGGGATGCATCTCTTAAGTTTCCTACTTAGTTCTTATCAATGTCAGGCCTTCTCAGTCATTCCCAGCTTCCAGAGGTATTAGGCAAGGTGACCCGCTATCCCCTTATTTATTCATCATTCTTGCTGAATGCTTGGGTAGGACTATAACCAAAAAGAGGGAAAACAAAACCCTTTAGGGAGTTACCATTGCTCATGGAGCTAGACCTATATCTCATATTCAATTTTTTGATGACTCTACTCTTTTAGGTAAAGCTAAAGTTAAGGAAGCTTCTAATATTAAGCAAATCATTAACTGTTTTTCTAAGGCTACTGGGCAGTTGATCAATGAAGACAAATCTAAAGTTATTTTCTTTCACTGCTTTGATAGACAGGAATCCATGGTCTTGGATAAATTAAGATATAAGAAAACCTCCCTTCCAATCACTTATTTAGGTATTCCCATAAATATTCAAAGGCAAAAAAATAAAGATTGGAATGATTGTTGGACAAAGTCAAGAAGAAAATTGGAAAGTGGACCAACAGGTGGATTTATTTTGGAGGTAGAATCACCTTGGTAAAATCAGTCCTTCAAGCTATTCCTATTTATGTTTCTTCCATTTTAAATATCCCAAAGGTTGTTCTTTGATGATTAGATCAAATCAGTCATCGTTTCCTTTAGAGTGGTACTAAGGATAAAAGAAAATGGGCCTTGGTGAAATGGGATACTTTATGTCTTCCTAAGAATGAAGGGGGGTTAGGATTTCGTTCTTCTATTAATAACAACAAAGCTTTAGCTGCTAAATTATATTTGAGGATGTTGCATAACCCCAATGCTCTTTGGGCCAATAATCTCCATGCTAAATATGCTAAGAACAAAAGTCCTGAAGACCTTGTTCGCTATCAACTTCCTACCAAATGTTCTCCCATTTTAGCAGTTCTTAAGACTGGTGAGGATTTGATAAAGAAAAAATTATTTTGGATCATTCATAATGGTCAACAAGAATTTTTTTGGACAGATTCTTGGGATAGTCACAAGCCTTTGATAACTCAGTTTATCGATTGGAGGCCTTGGATGGAGGAGCTTCACCGAGCCAACTGGATAAAGGTGGCTAATTACGATCGGTACCATACTGGTAATTCAAAGGTTGGTAGATATTGGATCCCTATTAAGGACTGGCCTATTCAAATCCCAGAAAGGCAAAGACAAGATATCCAAGGCATCCTTCATATGAGATCCCTCTCTTGGTCCCATGAAAAATATTGTTTTTGATGGACCAACACTACTAAGGGTGAGTATTCAGTTGCTCAAGGTTATTTGACCTTATGCCATAATAATCCCAACCATTCTTCTGATATATTTTCTCGATTGTGGGCTCAAAAGCTCTGGCCTAAGGTAAGATTATTTAATTGGATTTTATTGCATTGTAGGGTGCTTACTGGTGAGCAACTTATGAAGCGTGGTTTTCATGGCCATTTTAGATGTGAAATGTGTGAAGAGAATGTAGAAAATATCAACCATATTTTTATTGAGTGTACTTTAGCCTCTGAGCTATGGAGGAGAATGACCACTTTACTTGGCTTACAGTGGTCCAATTTTTTTACTTTTGAACAACTTTGGAGGGATTGGCCTAATCAAGAGGGTGTTGATCATTTTATTAGGCAGTTAGTTTGGATGGGTTCTACCATTATTATTTGGAATATTTGGAATGAAAGGAACAACCAAATTTTTAATCAAGATAGGAAGGATATTCACTATATTTGGTAAAAGACCATAACCAACTTAGTTGAATCAGTCCATCAACTCCTTAATCACCCCCAAAACTCCCACCAAATATGGTATCAAGTGATGCAAATATTGAAGATTAAATATTCTAAGGGCAACCAACTTAAAGGGAATGTGAGTATTAGTAAGATGGATAGGAAAAGAAATTGGCAACCTCCTCCTAAGTATTTTGGAAAAGTCAATACTGATGGAGCCTCTAGAGGGAACCCTAGAAAATCCAGTGTGGGAGGAATTGATAGACTTTTAGATGGCTCCCTGGTTTTTACTTTTGCTGAGAATTTGGGTATTCTTTCCAATAACCTTGTTGAGGGGTATGGTATCCTCGGAGGCCTTCAGGAGGCTACTAAGGTTGGATGGGAAAAGGTGTTAGTTGAGTCTGAATCTCAACTTATGATTAATCTCTTGAAGACTCCTTCTAAGAATCATAAGGTGGATTGGAGAATAAAAAGAATTATTGATAAGATTCAATTAATCCAGATGGGATTTTTGAAAGTTGATTACAATCATGTGGTCAGAGATCAAAACAAGAGTGCTGATGCTTTAGCTAATTGGGCTTTGAACAAAGGTGATCTTACTTGTTATGGCCACCATCCTAGATGGTGGGCTTCTCAAATTAGGGAAGCTCTTCTTTCTATCATTTCTTTGGATGGCTCCAGTTTTGAAGGTACCTAGTTTCTTCTTGTTTTTTTTTTTTTTGCTTCTCTTTGGTTCATTCAATTTTTTTTGTTAGTCTTACAATGAAACTAAGAGGGGGGGGTGAATCAGTGTAGCTCTTTAAACTTAAATTCACAGCTCTTAAAATAGAAATAATGAAACCTTAGAACCAGATAAAGCAAGTATCACAAGAGAACATCACACAACACAATATTTAACGAGGTTCACCAAAGTGGCTACTCCTCAAAAATTACTGCTTGGACTACCATCCAAATCCAACCTTTGCAAAGCAACAACTTTACAAATAATTTACCAGCACCCACTAGAAGGAGCACCAACCCCTGATTTATCTGCACCAGCAGAGAGGAGCACCAACCCCTGATGCCAAGCACCAACTTGGACTTCAATTCTAAAACTAGAAGATTTATAGTAAGATACCTTTGCTTTTGCTAGACCCTAACTGGTCACCTTTGCTTTCTCTGTGCACTCTGCTTTCTCTACGCAATCACTTCGCACACTCTGCTTCGCTACGCTCGAACTTCACAGTCGTCTTCTCCCTGTTGTGCACTCCGCTTTCTTAGCAAAATTTCACACTTAGAATGATTCGATATGACTTGCTCTCTGCACACAACGACCGTATTTTGCACACTTAGACCACACCTCAAATCTCCAAAAAACCCTCCTTTTATAACAAAATTCTTGTGATGAAAACCCTAATATTAGTCGACTGTAAACCCTAATCTTAGTCGGCTTTCATGACACCTATAAACCCTAATTTTAGTCGGTTGTCATAGGTTCGTCGGCTTCAACTCAACCGCAAAAATACAACATGTCACGATATCGTGACACTTTCACTTTCTCTCTCTTTCTCCTTGCTTTGGCCCCCAAAAATACAACATGTCACGATATCGCGACACTTTTTCTTTCTCTCTTTTTCTTTGCATCGGACCGCAAAAAAGCTACATGTCGCGATATCGCGACACTTTTTCTCCTTGCTCTTTCTCTTAGCTTTGGCCCATGAAAATACAACATGTCGCGATATCGCGACACTTTTGTTATTCTGCCTGCCTGCCCTTCTTGAGTCGCAAAATCGTGACATGTCACGATATCGCGACACTTTTGCTTTTTTGCCTTCCTTTCCTTTTCGGGTCGTGAAAATGCAACATGTCACGAAATCATGACACTTTTGCTTTCGAAGTCTTACTTTATGCTTTTGTCATGAAATCGTGATATTTCTACCTTCGAAGTCTTCTTCTCTGCTTTTGTCGTGAAATCACGACACTTCTGCTTCTGTACTTCACTTCTTTGCTATTGTCACGAAATCGTGACACTTCTGCCTTTGAAGTCTTCTTCTCTGCTTTTGTGGCGAAATCATGACACTTCTGCTTGCGTATTTCACTTCTTTGCTATTGTCACGAAATCGCGACACTTCTGCCTTCGAAGTCTTGCTTTCTGCTTTTGTCACAAAATTACGACAGTTCTGCTTCCGTACGCTTCCTCTCTTTCTTTTGTCGTGAAAATATGACATGTCACAAAATCGTGATACTTTTCCAACTTACTGTTTTAGTCGCGAAAATGCGACATGTCGCGAAATCGTGACTCTTTTCAAACTTACTTTCTCTCTCCTATTTTAGTCATGAAAATGCGACATGTCACGAAATCGCGACACTTTTCTTACTTGTTCTCTTTTCTTTGAACTTGTCACGAAATCGCGACACTTCTTCCTGCTTTCTCTTTTTCTTCCAACATGTCACGAAATCGCGATAGTTTTTCCACTTGCATTTTTCTCTTCCAACATGTCGCGAAATCACGACAGTTTTTCCACTTGCCTTTTTCTCTTCCAACATGTCGCGAAATCGCGACAGTTTTTCCACTTGCCTTTTTATCTTCCAACATGTCGCGAAATCGTGACAGTTTTTCCAGTTGCCTTTTTCTCTTCCAACATGTCGTGAAATCGCGACAGTTTTTCCACTTGCCTTTTTCTCTTCTAACATGTCACGAAATCGTGATAGTTTTTCCACTTGCATTTTTCTCTTCCAGCATGTCGCGAAATCGCGACAGTTTATCCTGCTTTTTCTCTCTCTTCAACATGTCGCGAAATCGCGACAATTTTTCTTGCCTGCTGTATATGTCGCGATATCGCGACACTTTTCTTACTTGTCTTTTTCATTGATCTTTTGCATATGGGCCACTTCGGTTTTCTTGGACACTCACTGTACATACTCTGAGTAACCTTTGAACTCCTGTCTTCTACATCTAAAATGTTAGACTTACAATGGCACTGAGAGGGGGGGTGAATCAGTGTAGCTATTTAAACTTAAATCTGCAACTCTTAAATCTGAAATAATGAAAGCTTAAAACCAGATAAAGCAAATATAACAAGAGAGCATTCCACAACACACAATTTAACGAGGTTCACCAGTTTTGGCTACTCCTCAAAAATAGACTGCTTGGACTCCCATCCAAATCCAGCCTTTGCAAAGCACCAACTTTACAATCAATTTACCAGCACCCACTGGAAGGAGCACCAACCCCTAATTTATCTGCACCAACAGAAAGGAGCACCAACCCCCGATTTACCAACACCGACTAGAAGGAGCACCAACCCCTAATTTATCTACACCAACAGAAAGGAGCACCAACCCCTGATTCCAAGCACCAACTCAGAATTCTATTTTGAATATTTTTGACATAAAAATGCCTTCGCTTTTACAAGACCCTCTCTGGTCTATTGCTCATTCAATCTCTGTTTCAATTCATGAAACACACCCACTCCAACTGTTTTGCTTACCGCACTCAATCTCTTCCCGCACGGAGCTCAACCTCACTACTTCACGCAAATCTCCTTTTATAACGATGTTCTGTTTCTATTCTTGACTTCCATATTCGTGCATGCAACCTATTAAAATTCCCTTCTGCCACTTGTCAACTATAACTGATTCTTTATGTAACTCCTTTTGTATATATAGAGTGGGCATTTCGTCGAACACGTTACATGCAATATATACCTCTACCATGACTGTTCGTCTTCTTGGTCATAACTGTTCGTATTCTTTTTTGTGCATGCATGCATTTTTCAATTCTATTTCTATGACTGTTCGATTTCTTGTCCTTCGACTGTTCTTTAAAAAGTTGCATGATTTCTATCTGAGTAACTGCCGCACTAACTTCAGTTAACTCTACTTATTTTTATTGCCTGATTTTCCTCTGCAACTGCCCTTGTAACTGTCGTTCTACTTTCAGTTGACTGTCAGTAAGCGTGCTGTAGCAACCCGTCGCGAAATCGTGACACTTCTGTTTCTTTGCACTCTTCTCGCCTTCTACCCGTGAAAACAAGACATGTCACGAAATCGTGACACTTACGCCTCCTTGCTACTCTTCTTGGCTTCAACCATGAAAATGGGACATGTCACGAAATCGTGACATCTTTCTCTTCCGTACACTATTCTTCGCAAACCCCAAAACCTGGAACATGTCGCGAAATCGTGACACTTTCGCTCGCCTTGTGCCTTTTCTACCTTTTGCCCGAAAAACGAAACATGTCACAAAATCGTGACACTAATTTCCTCCTTACGCACTTCTCTCCTCTTCGGCCCGCAAAATGCGAACATGTCACGAAATCGTGACACATGCACTGCCTTGCACTCTATCTCTTCTTTGGGTCACAAAAACCGACATGTCATGAAATCGTGACACTTTCTCTTCCTTGCACTCTATCTCTTCTTCGGTACCCCACATGTCACGAAATCGTGACACTTTTTCTCCTTAGCGCTTCTTCTTCGAACTTGTCACGAAATCGTGACACTTTTTCTCCTTGAGCTCTTCTCTGTGAACCTGTCGCGAAATCGTGACACTTTTTCTCCTTGAGCTCTTCTCTGTGAACCTGTCACGAAATCGTGACACTTTTTCTCCTTGAGCTCTTCTCTGTGAACCTGTCATGAAATCGTGACACTTTTTCTCCTTGAGCTCTTCTTCTTCGAACCTGTCATGAAATCACGACAGTTTTCTTTGCCTGCGCCTTCTCTCCAAACATGTCGCAAAATCGTGACAGTTTTCTTGCATGCGCTTCTTCTCCAAACATGTCACGAAATCGTGATAGTTTCCTTTGCTTGCGCCTTCTCTCCAAACATGTCACGAAATCGCGATAGTTTTCTTACTTGCCTTCTTTGCTTCCAACATGTCGCGAAATCGCGACAGTTTTTCCACTTGGCTTCTTTGCCTCCAACATGTCACGAAATCGTGACAATTTTTCTCTTGCCTTCTCTCTCCTCGGCCATGTCATGAAATCATGACAATTTTGCTTGTGCCTTCTCTCTCCTCGAACATGTCGCGAAATCATGACAATTTTGCTTGCATCTTCTCTCTCCTCGGATATGTCGCAAAATCATGACAATTTTGCTTGCATCTTCTCTCTCCTCGGCCATGTCGCGAAATCGTGACAATTTTGCTTGCGCCTTCTCTCTCCTTCGACATGTCACAAAATCGTGACAATTTTGCTTGTGCCTTCTCTCTCCTCGGCCATGTCACGAAATCGTGACAGAAAACATGTCACGATATCGCGACAGTTTTCTTACTTGTCTTTTTCTTTGATTTTCTGAATCTGGGCCACTTCTGTCTTCTTGGAAATTCATTGTACATGTTCTGACTGCCTCTCCTCCCTTATCACTCTCGTGTTGACAACAATGACAATACTTTGGCTGCACCTTGCACATCAATCTCCCCCTTTGGAATTGTTGGCAACACTCATGCAATCTCCTGTAATTCTTCTCCCCCTTTGACAATAATACCAAAGGGTGGCTGCAGACTCCCCCTGAGTCCATGCACAACATTCTCAGGCAAAAATTATTACAGTTAGCAAAAAGCATAAACATGAGCAATAAGATAAACAGATGCATAAATGCTCCCCTGAGAATTTGATCCCGATAGCTAGTCAATTCTTAGACTATTCTTGGGAATATGTGACCACTTCATTTCACTGTTTGACAACATCATGATAAGCATAATAGGCATTACTCGGATCTATCTTCAACTGTGTTGGCTACTGGATCTCTATCCAATGAGACTCTGTTCTCTCGTACTCTATCAATAGGCTCACACGGAACCTCGCTTAACAAGCTCACATAGAGCTTGTCCAAATCAGCTCACAAGTCCTCACTAGAACCTCGTCCAATTCAGCTCACAAGTCTTCACTAGAACTTGTCCAAATCAGCTCACAAGTTCATCAAGAAAAACTTGCTTAGCATGAACCCACAAAGAGAATTGTTAGAGACCCAATGTGATTCATCAACCTCATAGAAGCATAAAGAGAATTGTTAGAGACTCAATATGTTCTATACTTAACTCCCAATCTCAATCTCAGCTCAATCTCAATCTCAAAAGAATAAGATAGATGTAGTATGCTTTTCTCAAGAACATGAAACACAACCCAACAATTGCCAACCATGCAATAACTCATATAACAATGATACTCATGTTCTTTCCACAACCAATATCTTTTCTCAACCATTTAGGGCTTTAACAACAATGCTTATAGACAAGGTTTAACCAACATCATTCAACTCAAGATTAACCTTGAAGCATTCAACCAATCACCGCATGAAAAGGAAACTAATAGACATCCTTTTCCTTCCAAAGGTATTTGAACAAAACAGCCACCAACATAAATCACCAATGCAAAGAATAACTTGCTCAAATCAATCTCAATGGAGTAAGCCCAAATCATGTATCAAGTAAAGTATTAACTTTATCAAAACAACCTCTATGAAAGCAACTCAACCATCAATCTCAAAATAGCCAACTAAGGGTTTCACCATCTCATTGCAAGTAGCAAGACTTACTAACATAAACCCTAGTGAAAAATGCTTCCTCTTTGTTTGAGGAAGAAGAGAATAGATCTTCAACCTGTTACCAACACCACCCTCAACTTTGCCACCAAGTTAGGGTTAGATCATAAAAGTAACCACAAAAATATTTATTCCTTAAAACACCTTATGACTCCAATCCTTAGAAGTCAACTATAAAAAGAAATATAAAGCATACAAACAATATATCCTTTTACACCTTACTCAAACTCATACTTCTGGACCGTTACCTCTAGCGTTGGAACCTCAATCAGTGCGTAGTCATCAACTCTCGGTATTCTGCTTCCTCAGGCAATATCTCGCATTCCTCAAATAATGCAAGACTTTCTTAGGTGCATAGGCATCTTGACCTCCTTGGCGCTTCACCACCTGGGCGCTATTCTCTCAACGTCTCTGCCTTGCATGTGCCACTTGGCACTCTTGACGAACTGGGTGCTAGTGCCACTGTTTGCTTTGACTCTGGCATCTCTTTGCTGCATGTTCTATCTCAGATAACGCCTATCAGCTGCTGCATCGAAACACAAGTATGCAGCTAGGGCACGCACACATTCTTTCATCAAACCAAAAATCTGAACTGTTATGATCCGTAATTTTGAACAGTGGCAGAAGAATCATCAACAGAGCAACAATGACATAAGCAATACTACCAATGGTGACAGCTCTCCATTTAATCACCACACTTCACGACACTTCAACAAACCACTACATAAACTAAAAAACACACTTTAACAGCAATACGACAATTTCCCGACCACTTGCCTTTCATCCTCAGAAAACCATACAAATACATAGGAGCATTAAAATAAGACTTTAATATTGCTCCCCCTGAGGATGTGCCAACTGGAGTTGCTTAGAGCAATGGAGGAGTAATCTCCTTCTGTCCAAGGAGACACGATTTCCTCTCTTCTTTCTTTCTCTAGTTTTTCTTGAACTTAGGCTGAGAATTTTCACCTGCATCCACATTTTGAACCTTTTCGTGAACCTAAACATTTCTCTTGGGTGGTTGTCTCTTGTGCATTCTTGATGGATAATTATTTTCCTATCTATGTTGCACTCTTTGTGTCTGATGGAATCTGCGGTCTTGCCTTAGATTAGATGTAGAGGTGCTTGGACAAAACCTTGCTATGTGCCCATGACCATTACATTTAAAACATTGCACATGGTGTTCACTCAGAAGAGCAGACGTATTTCTACCGGGATAACTCCTTGATTTATTATTCAATCCACAGTAAATTGCCTGGTGACCATAATGGCTGCATCTAAAACAATAACCGTTAAAAGCATTATTATGAGAAGAGTGAGAATGAGAGAACCTCTTTTGTGGTGTTTGCTTTGTTGTAGATCTTCTTTGATATTTTCTTCCTTTTGAAGATTCAGCTTCAAACTTTTCTTTCTTCTTTCCTTCATCGATGAACTTCTTCTTCTCGCATTTTTGGAAGATGATGGTTGTTCAACTTCATATCCAAGACCAAGCTTAGTTGTGGAGCTTCTTTGTTGCTTTATCATTTTATCTAGCAACTCTGTGCTCTTCTCATATTTGAGATTTACATTGGCCTCTACTAGTTGTTTCTTCAATGAAACAATCTCTTCTTCTTGTTGGCAAGCAAACAATCTCTTTCTCATTGATTTGAGACCTGAGAATATCTTCAATCCTTTTGTACTGTTCTACTTGCGGCTTTAGATCAACAATAACTTTGTTAGATTCCTCTTCACTTGTGTCGCATACATAATTCTCATCATCCAGGTGTGTCTTCAAGGCTTCTTCTGATTTCTTGGCCTTTTGAACTTGTAAGAAGAGATCTTCAATCTCATCTCCATATTCTTCCAATTTCTTGGACAGTCTTTTGTTCTTTTTCTTTTCTTTCCTCAATTCTTCAAGTGCAGCAATCAACTCACCTCTTAGATTTACTTCAGCCTCAGCCTCAAGGTTTCCATCACTTTCCTGTTCTTCTTCTGTATTTTCTTCTTCGAATGCCATGAACAGAGTTTCACCTGTTTCTTCTTCGAATCCTCACCGGATCTGTCTTCAGAGGAGCTGACATTCTTGGATATGAAACTTTTCTTCTTGAAGTGGTTGTTTTTGAACTTCATATTTTTCTTCCAGTCACTTCTTTCTCGGTGCGATTCTTCATCACTTTCATTCTCCATATTTCGTGGACATTTAGCTGCAACATGCCCAATGCCTCCATAGCTGAAACATTTAAATGGTAGCTTTCCTCTGTATTTTCCTTGTCCCCTTTTTAGTTTTCGGACAAAGTTTGCTTCCATCTCATCGGATGTCTCTTCATCTTTGGATTCTTGTTTTGCTTTCGTATGTTTGTGGGCTTTAAACGCAGCTTCTCTGTCTGTGGGATCAGACTTTCCTATTCTCATCTCATACGCAGTCAACGAACCATGCATCTCATCCATACTAAACGTATTTAGATCTTTGGCTTCTTCTATAGCTGATACTTTAGAATCAAATCTTTTGGGAAGAGATCTTAATACCTTTTTTATGATTGCAGGGTCTTCGATTTTCTCGTCGAGTCCTCTAATGGCATTAATGACTCCATTTACTCTCAACATATATGCCGCTATGTTCTCATCGTCATTCATCTTTAACGCTTTGTACTGAGTTCGATGAGTTTGCAACTTGGCCTCCTTGATCTTATCGTCTCCTTCATGAATGCTCTTCAATTTGTCCCAAATTTCTTTTGCAGTTTTACAGCTCATGATCTTTACCAGTTCACTGTTTGCTACACCGCACATTATAGCATTCTTTGCCTTTGAGTCATTCTCAAACAGTTTCTTACCGACAACATCGGTTGGAGGAGTGGTGGGTATTGTGTATCCACTTTCTACTGAGTCCCATATGTCGTATCCCAACGCACACAGATATGTCTGCATCCTGATTTTCCAGAACGCGTAATTAGTCCCGTCAAACAATGGAGCTTTGTTTGATGAAAATCCTTCACCAACTGCCATTGTGGCACTTCCCAGATCACCTTAGCCGATTGAGCTTGTTCAGGAACCTAGCTCTGATACCAATTGTTAGACTTACAATGGCACTGAGAGGGGGGGTGAATCAGTGTAGCTATTTAAACTTAAATCTGCAACTCTTAAATCTAAAATAATGAAAGCTTAAAACCAGATAAAGCAAATATAACAAGAGAGCATTCCACAACACATAATTTAACGAGGTTCACCAGTTTTGGCTACTCCTCAAAAATAGACTGCTTGGACTCCCATCCAAATCTAGCCTTTGCAAAGCACCAACTTTACAATCAATTTACCAGCACCCACTGGAAGGAGCACCAACCCCTAATTTATCTGCACCAACAGAAAGGAGCACCAACCCCCGATTTACCAAAGACCGACTGGAAGGAGCACCAACCCCTAATTTATCTCGCACCAACAGAAAGGAGCACCAACCCCTGATTCCAAGCACCAACTCAGAATTCTATTTTGAATCTTTTTGACATAAAAATGCCTTCGCTTTTACAAGACCCTCTCTGGTCTATTGCTCATTCAATCTCTGTTTCAATTCATGAAACACACCCACTCCAACTGTTCTGCTTACCGCACTCAATCTCTTCCCGCACGGAGCTCAACCTCACTACTTCACGCAAATCTCCTTTTATAACGATGTTCTGTTTCTATTCTTGACTTCTATATTCGCGCATGCAGCCTATTAAAATTCCCTTCTGCCACTTGTCAACTGTAACTGATTCTTTATGTAACTCCTTTTGTATATATAGAGTGGGCATTTCGTCGAACACGTTACATGCAATATATACCTCTACCATGACTGTTCGTCTTCTTGGTCATAACTGTTCGTATTATTTTCTGTGCATGCATGCATTTTTCAATTCTATTTCTGTGACTGTTCGATTTCTTGTCCTTCGACTGTTCTTTAAAAAGCTGCATGATTTCTATCTGTAACTGCCGCACTAACTTCAGTTAACTCTACTTATTTTTACTGCCTGATTTTCCTCTGCAACTGCCCCTGTAACTGTCGTTCTACTTTCAGTTGACTGTCAGTAAGCATGCTGTAGCAACCCGTCGTGAAATCGTGACACTTCTATTTCTTTGCACTCTTCTCGCCTTCTACCCGCGAAAACAAGACATGTCACGAAATCGTGACACTTACGCCTCCTCGCTACTCTTCTTGGCTTCAACCAGTGAAAACGGAACATGTCACGAAATCGTGACATCTTTCTCTTTCGTACACTATTCTTCGCAAACCCCAGCGAAAACCTGACATGTCGCGAAATCGTGACACATTCGCTGCCTTGTGCCTTCTTTTGCCTTTTCCTCTTCGGGTCGCGAAAACACAACATGTCATGAAATCGTGACACATGCGCTGCCTTGCACTCTCTCTCTTCTTCGGGTCGTGAAAACCTGACATGTCACGAAATCATGACACATGCGCTGCCTTGCACTCTATCTCTTCTTCGGGTCGTGAAAACCTGACATGTCACGAAATCATGACACTTTTTCTCCTTGGCGCTTCTTCTTCGAACCTGTCATGAAATCGTGACACTTTTTCTCCTTGAGCTCTTCTCTGTGAACCTGTCATGAAATCGTGACACTTTTTCTCCTTGAGCTCTTCTCTGTGAACCTGTCGCGAAATCGTGACACTTTTTCTCCTTGAGCTCTTCTCTGTGAACCTGTCGTGAAATCGCGACACTTTTTCTCCTTGAGCTCTTCTTCTTCGAACCTGTCGTGAAATCGTGACAGTTTTCTTTGCCTGCGCCTTCTCTCCAAACATGTCGCGAAATCGTGATAGTTCTTCCTGCATGCGCTTCTTCTTCAAACATGTCATGAAATCGTGACAGTTTCCTTTGCCTACGCCTTCTCTCCAAACATGTCACGAAATCGTGATAGTTTTCTTACTTGCCTTCTTTGCTTCCAACATGTCACGAAATCGCGACAATTTTTCCACTTGGCTTCTTTGCCTCCAACATGTCGTGAAATCGTGACAGTTTTTCTACTTGCCTTCTCTCTCCTCGCCATGTCGTGAAATCATGACAATTTTGCTTGCGCCTTCTCTCTCCTCCGACATGTCGCGAAATCATGACAATTTTTCTTGCATCTTCTCTCTCCTCCGACATGTCGTGAAATCGTGACAATTTTGCTTGCATCTTCTCTCTCCTCCGAGATGTCGCGAAATCATGACAATTTTGACCGCATTTTCTCTCTCCTCTGAGATGTCTCGAAATCGCGACAATTTTGACAACATTTTCTCTCTCCTTCAAGATGTCGCGAAATCATGACAGAAAACATGTCGCGATATCGCGACAGCTTTTCTTACTTGTCTTTTTCTTTGATTTTTTGAATCTGGGCCACTTCGTCTTCTTGGAAATTCACCGTACATGCTCTCGATCGCCTCCGAACTCTTGTTCACTTTATCAACCGATCCATCTAATGACCTCTGCACTCCGGTCCATTGCATCAACCGATCTCTCTCGTCTCGTGTTGACAACAATGACAATACTTTGGCTGCACCTTGCACATCAATGAACTCCTGTCAATTGCATCAACTGATCAACCTGACTGTGTTGACAACAATAACAATACTTTGGTTGCACCTTGCTCATCATGAAAGGCTTTTGAATTTCCTGTCCACTACATCAATAGATCTATCTGACTGTGTTGACAACAATGACAATACTGTTGCTGCACCTTGCTCAACAATCTCCCCCTTTGGAATTGTTGGCAACACATATGCAATTTCCTGTAACTCTTCTCCCCCTTTGAAAATAATACCAAAGGGCTACTGCAGACTCCCCCTGAGTCCATGCACAACATTCTCGGACACAATTTATTACACTTAGCAAAAATCATGAACATGAGCACAAAGATAATCAAATACTTAAATGCTCCCCCTGAGAATGTGATCCTTGTAGCTAGTCAATTCTTGGGAAGTGTGACCACTCCCAATTTATTGCGAAGGTACTCAAAAACTTCCTTGGGCAATGGTTTTGTGAAGATATCTGCTACTTGCTCTGTAGTTGGAACAAAATCCAACTTAACCTCACCTTCCACAACTTTCTCCTTCAAAAAGTGATACCGATAGCAATGTGTTTTGTGCGTGAATGCATAACCGGATTCTTGGAGATGTTAATGGCACTAGTGTTATCACACTTAACTGATATTGGCTCACTGAAACTAATACCAAGATCTTTCAGAGTTTGTTTCATCCACAATACCTACGTACAACATGTTGTCGTTGCAATATATTCTACCTCTACTGTCGATAAAGAAACTGATTCTTGTTTCTTACTGTGCCATGTGACCAATCTGTCTCCAAGATAGAATGCACCTCCACTGGTACTCTTTCTGTCATCTACACATCCTGCCCAATCTGCATCTGAATATGAAATAAGGGTGAAGTCTTTACCTTTCGGATACCATAACCCATATTCCATAGTACCCTTGAGGTACCGAAGAATCCTTTTCACTACTGTCACATGAGTCTCCTTGGGATTAGCCTGAAATCGTGCTACCATGCATACTACCTGCAAAATATCTGGTCTGGTAGCTGTCAGGTACAATAAGCTTCCAATCATAGATCTGTACATGGTTTGATCAATAGTTGGAGATTTGTCATCCTTGCTCAACTTGCAACCTGTCGTCATGGGTGTGCTAACTGGCTTACAATCCTCCATTGTGAACTTTTTTAACATCTCTTTCACATATTTAACTTGAGAAATAAATATGCCCTTCTTATTTTGATTAACTTGCAACCCGAGGAAATACGAAAGTTCACCAATCATTGACATTTCAAATTCTTTCTGCATCTTATTTGCTAAATCTTTACACGACTCATCCTTGCTGCTGCCAAATATGATATCATCTACGTATACAACAAGAACAATAAGATGCCCATTTTCTATTTTGACATACAAATTACTATCCACCATACCTTTCTTAAACCTTTGTTGAGTGAGATAGTTGTCTAGCCTTGCATACCATGCTCGGGGTGCCTGTTTTAAGCCATATAATGCTTTCTTCAACTTACAAACCAAGTTGGGATCATCACCAAGTTGGAAACCATCCGGTTGCTCAATATAAACTTCTTCT
Organism: Wollemia nobilis; assembly: GCA_028583015.1. NCBI lineage: Eukaryota > Viridiplantae > Streptophyta > Pinopsida > Araucariales > Araucariaceae > Wollemia > Wollemia nobilis. Next base: position 6,196,563 of record JAQPPZ010001028.1, read on the forward strand.
TCAAGTTTCCCATTCAAAAACGCTGATTTCACATCCATTTGATAAACTTTGAAATTCTTGTAGACTGCTAAAGCAGAAACATTCTAATTGCCTCTAGTCTAGCTACTGGTGCAAAAGTTTCCTCAAAGTCAATGCCTTCAACTTGTGCATAACCCTTGCATACCAATCTTGCTTTATTTCTGACTACCTGTCCATATTCATTCAATTTGTTTTGAAAAATCCATTTAGTCCCGATTATATTTTTATTTGCAGGTCTAGGTACTAACTCCCAAGTTTTGTTTTTCTTGATCTGATCTAATTCTTCATTTATTGCCTTCATCCAACTTTCATCTTTGCTTGCATCAACAATATTTTTGGGCTCAATGCTGGATAATAGAGAGTAGTTACTTACTACTCTTCTTCTTGTTTGAACACCAACTTTGGGGTCTCCAATTATTTGATCTCTAGGATGATTTTTCTCGCAGCTGACTGTTTTGAATTTCTTATTTTCTTCCACTTTTGAATCACAACTTAAATCATCTGAGTCAATTTTCTGTATCTTTTCAATTTCGTTTTCCTCATCTCCTTCAATAACCTCTTCATAGATTGGGTAGTTCGTTTCATAGCTAATTACTCGTTCTCTACCTTCATCAAATTTAACATTGGCACTGTCCACAATTTTCTTTAGCCTTTTGTTGTAGCATTTGTAAGCTTTGCTTTTTGATGAATAACCGACAAAAATACCTTCATCCGCTCTATCTTCAAACTTACCAAGATTATCTTGAGTTCTTTTGATGTAGCACTTGCTGCCAAAAACTTTGAGGTATTTTGTTGTTGCCCTTTTTCCGAACCACAACTCATAAGGAGTTTTGCTTTCATGTGTTCTCAACATGTACCTATTTTGGATATACACCGCAGTATGGATTGCTTCTTTCCAAAATCTGTCTGCTACTCTGCTTTCAGCCAGCATAGTCCGTGCCATTTCCTGCACTGTCTTGTTCTTTCTTTCTACCACTCCATTCTGTTGAGGTGTCCTGGCTGCTGAAAACTGTCTCTTAATACCGTATTTTTCACAATACTCTGTAAACTCCTCTGAAATGAATTCTCCTCCTCTATCTGATCTTAAACATTTGATCCTCTTTCCTGTTTCATTCTCAACTTGGTTTTTGAAAATCTTGAACATATCAAAAGCTTCGATTTATGCTTCAAGAAAAATATCCATGTCATTCCGGAATAATCATCAATGCACAACATAAAATATTTGTCACCATTTATGCTTTGTGTTCTCATGGGTCCACATAAATCGGTGTGTATTAGTTCCAAAGGTTTGCTTGTGTAGTACTCTTTTGTTTTGAATGTGACTCTAGTTTGCTTCCCCTTTTGGCATGAAGCACAAATGTTGTTTGTAGGTTTGTTGATGGTGGGAATATCTCTCACTGCCCTTTTTGAGGTGATTTTTACTAGATTATCAAAACTGATATGACCGAGTCTCTTGTGCCACAACCAATTTTCTTCTTCTTGTCCAATAAAACAAGTTCCTTTTGAAGTCTCCGAGAGCGTGTACGAGGTTGCCGGATGTCCTTGATCCGAGTTGCTATCAATTTTCCACTTGTTTGTTTTTCCGACTTCACAACCCTGCTTCATAAAAACTACTTCATGACCTTTATCACAAATCTGACTTACGCTCAACAAGTTATGTTTCAACCCATCCACAAACAAGACTTCTTTTGACTTAATTTTTCCATCACTAATTTTAACTGAGCCTTTGCCAACTATCTTAGCTCCATCATTATTTCCAAACTTTACTGATCCACCTTCATATTTCTGTAACTTCTCAAATTTTTGTTTGTCACCTGTCATATGACTGGAGCATCCACTATCAAGTATCCATGGTACATATTTATTCTGTGCTTTAAATGTTGTTTGTACTATTAAGGATTCCTTTTCTTCCTTAAGTCGCTCTTTTTCTTTCCACTCCGTTTTGATAGTAGATTTGAGCTCTTGTTTTGCCTTTCCCTTATCAATAGCTTGTGCATGTTTTTCGGGAAGTTTTCTATTTTGACTCATCCTTTTTGGTTGAAATTTTCTTCCCTGAAACTGATTTGATGCAAATGTACTTCTACAATTTCTTGCAATGTGCCCAAAATTATGACGAGTTATAACATTCTACTTGTATAATTCATCAAAGGAGAGAAAGCATTTCTACTTGGTGAAATTCCTTGGTCTTACATTATATTTGCGGTCTGAGATTTTATGTCCATAGCCATTGCATTTAAAATAGAAACCAGAAAAGGGATAATTGAACCTGGGTGATGGTCTTTGCCATGTTGTCGTAGGAGCCATAGGTCTTCTTCTTCTTTGATGTGTGACATTGGTGAATCCATCATTGTCAATTCTCCTTTTGTGCCTGACATTATTGCTTTCTTTTGCATGAGATGTTTTTCCTTGATCAACCTGTTTCTTATCTTCATTCTTTATGGATTCTACATTTCTGGTCTTTGATCCATTTGATGATTCTCCTTCGACGAAGCCCAGACCAAATTTGATGCCTGCAGGCCTTTGGTCATTTATGATCTTATCCAGCTTCATAGAACTTACTTCACGTTTGTGATAACAACTAATTTTCTTATTCATCTCTTCTAGCTGCATTCTTAAACCAACAATCTCTTCTTCTAGCTTGCTGCAATAATCTATTTTCATGGTTATTTGCACTTCAAGATCTTCGAAGATTTTCTTGGATTCTTCTATCTGTACTTTCAAACTGGATATGATTTCATTTGCACCCTCAAGCCTTTTTGAAAGTTTCTTATTCTTTTTCCTCTCTATTTTCCACTCTTCAAGTGCAGAGATCAACTCACCTTCTAGATCTACTTCAGCCTCAGGGTTTTCACCACATACTTCAGAGTTCACTCCTTCTTCCTTTTCTGATTTTACTTCTTCAAATGCCATGAAAAGAGCTTCACCTGTTTCCTCTTCAGAATCCTTACCGGAGCTGTCTTCTGATGAACTGGCATTTCTGGAGATGAAACTTTTCTTCTTGAAGTTGCCTTTTCTGAAATTCATTTTCTTCTTCCAGTCACTTCTTTCTTGGTGCGATCCTTCATCATTTTTGTTCTTCTCATTAAGAGGACATTTAGTCGCAAAATGCCCAACGCCTCCACAGTTGAAACATTTAAGCGGTAGCTTTCCTCTGTATTTTCCTTTTCCCCTTTTTAGTTTTCTAACAAAGTTTGCTTCCATTTCATCTGATGTCTCTTCTTCCTCGGACTCTTGTTTTACATTTTTATCTTTAAGAGCTTTAAAAGCCACTTCTCTGTCTGTGGGTTTAGATCTTCCTATCCTCATCTCATATGCAGTCAAGGAACCATACATCTCATCTATACTAAAATAATTTAGATTTTTAGCTTCTTCTATCACTGAGACTTTAGAATCAAACCTTTGAGGAAGAGATCTTAATACCTTTTTCACGATGGTAGAGTCTTCGATATCCTCGTCGAGTCCTCTGATCGCATTAATGATTCCATTAACTCTCAGCATATATGCCTCAATGTTTTCATCGTCATTCATCTTCAATGCTTCGAACTGAGCTCGATGTGTCTGTAACTTGGCCTCCTTGATCTTATCGTCTCCTTCATGAATACTCCTCTGTTTGTCCCATATATCTTTTGCCATTTTATAGTTCATGATCTTTACTAGTTCACTGTCTTGCTAATCCGCACATGATAGCATTCTTTGCTTTTGAGTTACTTTCAAACAGTTTCTTTTCGTCAACCTCTTTTGGAGGAGTGATGGGTATTGTGTATCCACTAACTACTGAATCCCAGATGTCGTATCCCAAAGCACAAAGATATGTCTACATCCTGATTCTCCAGAACGCGTAATTAGATCCGTCAAACAATGGTGCTTTGTTTGATGAGAAACCTTCACCACCTGCCATTGTGTTACTTCCAAGATCACCCTAGCCGATTAGGCTTGTACAGGAACTTAGCTCTGATACCAATTGTTAGTCTTACAATGACACTGAGAGGGGGGTGAATCAATGTAGCTCTTTAAACTTAAATTCATAGCTCTTAAAACAGAAATAATGAAACCTTAGAACCGGATAAAGCAAGTATCACAAGAGAACATCACACAACACAAGATTTAACGAGGTTCACCAAAGTGGCTACTCCTCAAAAATGACTGCTTGGACTACCATCCAAATCCAGCCTTTGCAAAGCAACAACTTTACAAACAATTTACCAGCACCCACTGGAAGGAGCACCAACCCCTGATTTATCTGCACCAACAGAAAGGAGCACCAACCCCTGATGCCAAGCACCAACTTGGACTTCAATTCTAAAACTAGAAGATTGATAGTAAGATACCTTTGCTTTTGCTAGACCCTGACTGGTCACCTTTGCTTTCTCTACGCACTCTGCTTTCTCTACGTAATCACTTCGCACACTCTGCTTCGCTACACTCGAACTTCACAGTCATCTTCTCCCTATTGTGCACTCTGCTTTCTTAGCAAAATTTCACACTTAGAATGATTCGACATGACTTGCTCTCTGTGCACAACGACCGTATTTTGCACACTTCGACCACACCTCAATTCTCCAAACAACCCTCCTTTTATAACAAAATTCTTGTGATGAAAACCCTAATCTTAGTCGGTTGTAAACCCTAATCTTAGTCGGCTTTCATGACACCTGTAAACCCTAATTTTAGTCGGCTGTCATAGGTTCATCGACTTCAACTCAACCACGAAAATACAACATGTCACGATATCGTGACACTTTCGCTTTCTCTCTCTTTCTCCTTGCTTTGGCCCCCGAAAATACATGTCACGATATCGTGACACTTTTTCTTTCTCTCTCTTTCTCTTTGCATCGGACCGCAAAAAAGCTACATGTCGCGATATCGCGACACTTTTTCTCCTTGCTCTTTCTCTTAGCTTTGGCCCGCGAAAATACAACATGTCGCGATATCGCGACACTTTTGTTATTCTGCCTACTTGCCCTTCTTGAGTCGTGAAAATGCGACATGTCGCGATATCGCGACACTTTTGCTTTTCTGCCTTCCTTTCCTTTTCGAGTCGTGAAAATGCGACATGTCGCGAAATCATGACACTTCTACTTTTGAAGTCTTGCTTTCTGCTTTTGTCGTGAAATCGTGACACTTCTGCCTTCGAAGTCTTCTTCTCTGCTTTTGTCACGAAATCGTGACACTTCTGCTTCCGTACTTCACTTCTTTGCTATTGTCACAAATCATGACACTTCCCTTCGAAGTCTTCTTCTCTACTTTTGTTGTGAAATCGCGACACTTCTGCTTTCGTACTTCACTTCTTTGCTATTGTCACGAAATCGCGACACTTCTACCTTCGAAGTCTTGCTTTCTGCTTTTGTCACGAAATCGTGACAGTTCTGCTTCCGTACGCTTCCTCTCTTTCTTTTGTCGCAAAAATGCGACATGTCGCAAAATCGTGACACTTTTCCAACTTACTTTCTCTCTCCTATTTTAGTCGCGAAAATGCGACATGTCGCGAAATCGTGACACTTTTCAAACTTACTTTCTCTCTCCTATTTTAGTCACGAAAATGCGACATGTCGCGAAATCGTGACACTTTTCTTACTTGTTCTCTTTTCTTCGAACTTGTCATGAAATCGTGACACTTCTTCCTGCTTTCTCTTTTTCTTCCAACATGTCGCGAAATCGTGACAATTTTTCCACTTGCCTTTTTCTCTTCCAACATGTCGCGAAATCGTGACAGTTTTTCCACTTGCCTTTTTCTCTTCCAACATGTCGCGAAATCGCGACAGTTTTCCACTTGCATTTTCTCTTCCAACATGTCACGAAATCGCGACAGTTTTTCCACTTGCCTTTTTCTCTTCCAACATGTCGCGAAATCGCGACAGTTTTTCCACTTGCCTTTTTCTCTTCCAACATGTCGTGAAATCATGACAATTTTTCCACTTGCCTTTTTCTCTTCCAACATGTCGCGAAATCGCGACAGTTTTTCCACTTGCCTTTTTCTCTTCCAACATGTCACGAAATCGTGACAGTTTATCTTGTTTTTCTCTCTCTTCCAACATGTCGCGAAATCGCGACAGTTTTTCTTGCTTTTTGTATATGTCGCGATATCGCGACACTTTTCTTACTTGTATTTTTCTTTGATCTTTTGCATATGGGCCACTTCGGTTTTCTTGGACAATCACTGTACATACTTTGAGTAACCTTTGAACTCCTGTCTTCTGCATCTGAAAGGCTTTTGAACTTCCTGTCCACTGCATCAAGAGATCTATCTGACTGTGTTGACAACAATGACAATATTGTTGCTGCACCTTGCTCAAAATTTTTTAGTTCCCTAGCTCATTCTATTCTTTCTTTTGTTTCCTCTGTTGATTCTTGCCTTAATAGTCTTCTGGTCTAGGTAGGTCATTGTTATGTTCATTTTTTTTTTGTTTTTTGTTTAGTTTTTTAAGGTGGATGGGTTCTTTTGTTTTGTTTTTGTGTTCTTTGTGTTGTTTTTTGTTGTTCTTGTGTTTTTTTTTATGTTTTTTGTTATTGTTCTTGTGTTTTTGTCGTTCTCGTTCTTGGATTTCTCTTTGTTTGTGTTAATTCGTGTTTTTATGTGTGAGTGTTTTCTATGTTTTTTGTTTTTGTTTATTGTCTGTTGTTGGTTTTTTTTTTTAATTTTTTTAATTTTTTAGGTTTTGGTTGTGTTTATTTTTCATGTTTTTTTTTTGGTTATGCCTTTGTAGCGTTCCGTTGTTTTTGTCTTCTTTGTGTTTTTTTATGTGGTTATTGTGTTTTTATATGTGGTTCGTGTTGTGGTTTATTTTATATTATTGTGTGTTTTTGGTTGTGCTTTTGTTTTTGACACACTCAAGGAGCATGTTTTTTATTTTATTTTATTATTTTTGTTGTTATTTACTTATTTTTAAATTGGTTTTGTGTGTTTGTTTGCTCCTTGAGTATGTCAAATGTGGTAGGCCAGGTCCAAGTCTTAGGTATTTTTTATGGAATGGATACCACTGCCTCCTTGGGTCTTACCCGAAAGTGGCATCCCTTTTTGGATATTTTCCACAAATAAAAATAAAACTTGAGACTTATGTCAACCTATGTTAATATAGTATGTAAATATTATTTGGGGATTAGGTATCTACTATAAATACCTACAACCACTGATCTATTGTATTAAATTATCATATGAATAGGGGGTGCGCCCTTGGGAACCCACCTCTCCTATTTTGTTCTCTTTTGTTTACTTGATCTTTCTATTTCACTTCTCTATTCTCTTGCATATGACTTGTGGTGAATGTTACACTTCATTTCATTTTTATAAAGTTTTGTGAACTCTAAAACTTTGTCTAAATAAGTTTGATCATATCCTTGTTAGGAGTAACTATGATCGAGAGCTTACATCTATCTCCTTTGCTTGCCATCAATAAAATGATGCCTTCTATGATGGAATATGTACCTTCAACTATATCCTTTTTTTGTTTTGTTTATGTGTGATATAAAATCTTGAATTTAGAATTTTACCTAACCACTTGCATATAATAAATAATACATTTGAGTGAAAAATTGACATCATTTTTTATTGAAAGTACCATATTTTATGTCTTGATAGGGATGTTGCAATGGAAAAATTCATTGGGCTCTCTTAACGGAGACCCAAGTTCAATTCATGGGAAGGGTGGCCCTTGATATGCCCCTACTTTTCAACCTCTTCAAAACAAAGTACCATATTTTATACCAATGTTATGAGAATGTGAATAATATATAAGAGATAAATCACCATCATTGTTAAGCACACAATTTCAAACCCTTATAGCTTTGAAGCTTTATGAGGGGAACAAATATTGTACATCTTGAGGGGAGAATGGGTTTGCACCCACCCCTTGTGAGTAGTTACTCTCCCTGATCTCCATGTTGTCAAATTAATATGAGCAAAGAAGGGAATTTGTTTGTGATACTTTGAGATCCATCATGCAATAGGATTTTTTGCTTGATGTTTCAAGACAATGTACATATCCCACCATTAGGAGTGAGAAAATTCTATAAGATTTCATTTGAGTAAGATTTAGTTTGATCTATAGAAATATCAATGTGAACAAATTTTACAAGAAGATACAACAATCAACTAAAAATCAATAATAAATATCAAGGTTGAGGCAACTCTAGGTAGTGGAAAGAGTAGGAGCAGGAGTTGGGGGAGGAGAATGATCAAGAGATTCTTCAAACACAATTTTGAAAAAACGTTTAGAGGTGTGGGAAAAATATGGGATAGGAATTAAGAACATCATAGGGCCTAACAAAGGGACCCGTTTCAAGGGCTAGGTTGATGGAAATGCAGGCAAGTTAGGGGAACAAAGGACAAAATTAAACCCTCTTTTGTAGATACCCTCAAAAGGAAAAGGTAAGGTCTCAGGTGGACCTCAACCCTAGGCTATGGATTTTTGTTAGAAATCCAATATGATATTTTTGAAAAAGAATGGGTTTCCCTCCATTATAGTTAGCGGTATCATTAAAAGAGGTAACACATTGGATTTGTAGAGCAACCTAATCTACAAATTCATGGGAGTGTGGTTGGTTTTGGTAGCTTTAACGAGCAATATTAGAATTGAATGGGATTTGAAAGGGAAATTTCCAATCACTTTAATGCCAAAGGATTTCTTCTTTTTAACATTCACCTAAGAGGAAGACTATGACTAGGTCTATATGGAATGTTAGATTTTGATGCCACATACAATGGGAGATACCAATCACAAGATGCAGAAAGAAATAAAGTAGATCTACGAGATGATTGAAATATGCTATAAATAGAAATGGTGAAAATATTACAATAGTAGCTATGGAGGAAATGGACACTCCATAATATAAGCTACTGCTCCATGAATGAGCTCTGAGCTTATAGCTCACACACACATGACCCTAATACCTATCTACCACACATTGACTGTGATACTATGAATTCTATATCTATGGCCATTATATAGGAAAATAAGTTCCTTGGCCAACACTCTATCTAGTTGTACAAGTGGACACCTTGCACATTACAACTTACACATTGACACTTGTGCATTTATTACATTGCATGAAGTAACTAGATAAATTCCTCCTAAAGTAACCTAATGTCCTAAGTATGTACCAAGGAAGGTACATTTACATGATCCAAATAATGTAATATGCTCTATTTCTAACACCCCCTGTATTACAATATTTGGGTATTGAAGACTTTAGTCTTCAATGTGGATCTTATTCCATTTGATGGCTTTGAATTGGACCTTCTTCTTTGGCTTCTTTAGATTCACCATTGCTATCTTCTATCCATCCACCTTCGTAGGTCTCCTTGCACCTATCTTTGTTTGGTTCTGAGTATTGATGGCTAAGTAGAGCATGGTGCACTAGTCCTATTATCTTCTTGATTTTGATTCTTCTATGCTTGGATATGTGTTGTAATGGTTCTTCATCAACACGTTTCTTTCGAAATATGTTAGTATAATTTTGAAATATCATAGTATCTTGTGAGATTTTCATTGAATCTAAGATGTATGTATTTCCATGGATTAACCCTGTTGCTTTAATTTCACCTTGATTCATGATGAGACATGTATTGATTCCATCCATATATCTAAATTTGATCATGTAATTATCTTCTACCAACTTTCTTACTGAAATGATATTGCATGTTAATCCAAGAACATGCAATACATTTTGCAGTAGAAGATTTGAAAATGATCTGCTAGGTGTTACACATCCATATCCATGTATAGGATAAGTTTGACTATCCACAATTCTTAGTCTGTAGCCTTTGGTATATTCAAGACAATCAAACCATTGTATATTTATTGTCATATGATAACTTGCTCCAGAGTCAATGTACCACATATTTTCATGTTTTATAGACTTGTTTTCATTGAAGAAAATTCCACATTCATTATATGACATTTTGAAGAAATGAGATAGGATTTTTCTTATGAATTCCTATTAGGATATATGATCTCTGATAGAAGTATATAAGCTTTATTTGATAAAACCTATATTAATCCTTGATTATTGTGGGCTTCCTTATGTCTCCCTAGTAATGAGAATGAGTACTCATAATGATTTTTAGGTTTTGTAGATAGCTTATATATTGCTAATGGATTTGCAACTTGATAAACAATAGTTTCTAATGTTACCAAGTTTTGTAGAATGCCTTATGACTCCCTAGTATGTTTTGGACAAGATATGAAGTGCTTTTGTAAGATATAATTCAATCTTGGTTTATTTTTTAAAGTTATGTAAATGCTAAAATCAACTTCTATTGTCCTTATTGCTCCTATTAAACTAAGCACTTTTTCTAGATTTTAAGAGGTTTTAATATTGGATATTTTGTCTCTATTTGAGAGGATTTGAGACAAGTAAATATTATAATTTCCAACCTTTATATGATTTTGATAAACCTCTTATAATGACCCTTTGAGATTTGATTTTAATTTTTATAATTTCCAATAAATCAATTTGTAGTAGTAGACCTTATGACTCCCAACTTTGGAAAATTAGAAAAGATAATAATATTTGCAAAGTATTAAATGATTTAACCTAAGTAGAAGGCCTTATATATCCTAGGTTAGTTTGCAAATAGTATTCTAATTTTTGGTAAGTTATCTACTATTTATTTTGCTTTCTCAACCTTAAAAAATAATCCTTAAAATTATAACCTTATTTTTCTTATTTTTGAAAGCAATATTAAAAGATATTTTTATTACTTTAGCCCCTTGAATTCACACTTGAGTGATGCTGGTTTTGAATAAAATATGATAGTCCTCTACGTACCCTTTCTGTAGCGCTTGACTTGATGAGTCTGAATGACCAAGTGTGGTATGGCTTTCGGGCTTCCTCTTCGACTCTTGGAGAGTAGATGCTAACCTTATTTAATGGAGTCTTAAATGCTCCTATGATCTCCTTATTCCATGCTAAGCTTAGAAATGGATTTAATGGACTGCATTTTTCTCTCCATACACTCTATGGACGTCAGTCATGAATTCTATCCTTTCGCTCTCTACGTTGCATATAAGGGCAGTCATTGATGGATAAGCGATACTTTAGTTTCTTGGGAGTGCTGCCACTTCTTGTAACATTGTTGCACTAACTATTACTCCTTTGTAACGTATTCACATTGCTTTGACCACTCTCAATTTTCATCTCTTGAGCGTTAGAGATATGATAGCCATGAGGGAATAATATGCCAAGTGGCACTCAACCCTTTTTCATGGAATTTTCTACGTAATGCCTCCAAGAAGGAGATTATAACTTATTCAAATGTATTTCTCCTTAGCTTGCTTTTATTTTTTGAATAATTCATGAGCCACCTTAGAGCTTTGGATGAGGATGAGGTAGCTCTCTTGCTACCCTTTGTTGATGCTATTCCCAACGTAGAACTTTTGTACGCTTATACCTTCACTGTGCTCCTTGTTCATGATGATACAGGTGAAGCTTAATGCATTTGAATGTTGAATGTGCTCTATCCTTTTATTTTACGTAGATAGATTCTTTTCCTTGCTATGGTTTATGTAAATATTCATGATATATTTACTTTGGTTTACGTAAATAGCCTTTGAAGGCTTTATGTAATTTATGTAAAAGCTTGATTTATCTACCTTTTTCCCCATACCTGTTGTGCTTATTGTGGCACCTTTAAATATACTCCTTTCACTATTATTTATGTATTGTAGAAGTGCAACACAATGTAACCTTTACATGTATATAGAACCTTTTTGTTGCACATTTTCTTGCACTCTTTTGTAGGTCTAAAATTCTTATTTTTATAGCATATTAATGAGTGCAAAATGTGGGTTTTAAGGATGTCTCTTTGGCTAGAATCATTACCCTATTTCTTGGATTGAATGATGGTAAATCTAAGCCTTGTAAATGCTATAGAACACAATATTTATTTTAGTTGCACTAATCCTAAGTGCTTTGGACTTGAGACTCACCAAGTCTCAATATTTGAAGCTTCTTTTTGGTTAGTTTTTTTTCTTTACTTGTACTAACCAATTTCGATGGCTTCTATCGGCAACTATGAGTTGTAGGTTTTTGTGCTTTAAGAGTATCTTTAAACACTTGATCCAAAATAGATTTTGTAGCCTTTATTTCAAAGCACAAAACTAATTTATTTTGAGAGTAATAATAGTGCAACTGAATCTAAAAAATTCTACTTTTAATGCACTAACAGATTACACCTTATCAATCCAATCTCCTCTCAAGAAAATGCACTTAAATCAATTCACTGCAACTTAATCAAGAATAATATCAAATGAACCTTCAAGATTTATTTTGAAAATTTATTACAAGCAAGATATTAGGAGATAGTCTTCTTTTGCTTTCCAAAGTAGATAATAGGCTAGTTGATAGATTATTAAAATTATGAAATCTAATCAACTCCTAATGTGCAAATGAACCTTAAAAAGAATATTTATTTTTGCACACTTGAATACTGTAATAAAAATCTTCTTTTTGTAACTTTAATTAGGATGAAGGTGCTTTAATAAATCTGATAAGTAATCCAACTAATGAATCTACTTGCACAATAGTTGCTTACCTTTTTTTGAACACTTTTAATGCTTCTGTATAGGATGTAGATCTTGGTGCCTAATGTTGACTTGAATAGGATCTTGTAGCTCTTTGTAGACTATTTTGAATAACTCCTTCACCAATTTTATGGTCTCGAACTTTTTTTCATGAGCCCAGGATTTGGTGACTTTGATCTCCTCTTGTAATCTCCTTCTTCTGTTGTATATTTGGAGAAGTTTGTATCTCTGAAGCAGTGATCTCTTGCTGTAGGAGGTAATATTCAAATCTCCTAGATTTGATAAGCGTCTTCTACCTTAAAGTCTTCTTATCAAATTTTGACTTCAAGCAAGATCTTCTCAAGATTATGAATATCTTGAGGTCTTCACTGGATTCTTCTTCTACTCATATTTGGCACTCCTTGCCAAATTATCCTCCTCTTGGGCTTGTTATCAGATGGCAATAATTATCCCAAGTCCTTCACTATCAGGGGCTTCTCCTTAGTAGTATATTTCTCTAGTGAGTTCTCCTTTAAATATTTCTTCAGCAAGGCTCTCCTAGCATTTTACTGGATGCTCGTCGAGATCTTATCAAGGTCTTTGATATTGCAAATTATAATATTCCTAGAGATTTTATATTCAATCTTCTGCTTCTAGAATTGTTGGCATTGAGATCTCCTCCTGGATCTTTGATTCTGCTGCTTCTGGATACGAGCAAGACTTCCCTAGTCCTTCTTCTTCTTCCTAGCCTAGAAGTTCTTCAATGATATCTCCTCCTAATCTCTTTTGCTTCAGGTATTGGATTGATTCTGAAGAGGTTTTTCTTCCTAAATTTCTTGTAGGAAGCTTTCCTGATTTACTAGATCACCTTTACCTACAACAAAAAATATTAATACTAAAATCTTCTTCTGAATTAGATTCTCTCTTCTAGAATCTTCTTCATGATAAGCAGTATGTACCAAGAAAGGTATATTTACATGACCCAAATAATGTAATATGCTCTATTTATAACATGGAAGGGCCCTAGTTTCTAGGTAGTGCTAGTCAATACATACACCATTGGTCACTAGGGTTTAACCCTTATACAAAAATTGTTATAAAATTCCTAGTGTTGGTATGATTATTCAGCCTACCCTTAAAATTTTGAGCAAAGGAGGTCTTTCAAAATATTAAAAATGCTTTGGAGGAATTTATATAGGTGGTTCTTGCAACTATAAACAAAGCCTAGGCTATTTTTTCATGCATCTGTGTGAGGGTAGACCTGTAAAAACCCTTATTAAAATGATATATTTGGTTTCATGTTTGGGTAAGCACCTTTAGGAGGTTGACAATGAAAACATACCATTTATATGTTACCTCTGTGATGCATGTAGATACTTGGAAAGCTTTTGCCTAGTGGAAAAACAACCACTAAAAGAGGACCCTTTAGGATCAATGAAGAAGAAGCTACAATAAGACTCATTTGCCATAGAGATAAACTTAAAGTGAAATGCAATAGATAGCACCAAAACCAAAATAACCAGAATGAGAGGTTTTGGAAATAGTATAAGAGGAGGAAATAGTTCTAGAGACATAAGAACCTAAGGAGTGTCTAAAAGAAGAACAAAATAATGCAAAATATAAAAAAGCTAAACAAGAGAAAATCACAAAGAAGAAGGCCCAAGAAACTTTCTTGAATAAATATAAGGAATTAGAACAAAAGGGGAAAGAGGTAAAATTCAAAGGAAATGAGGATTATCCTTCTTATAGAGGGGGAAGGAGCACTCATAAATAAGCTAACACAAGCAGATCTAGACGAGGAAAGGAGAAGCCCTTAGGAAATACTTTGTGAACCAATGATGCAAAAAAAGAAGTTGCAAATAGAAAATAGAGCCATATTGTTGATGCCTTTATAGGGGGATCTAAACCCCTGGTCAAAGCTAAAAAATGAAATTATAATCTTGGAATGTGAGGGGTCTAAGTTCTCTATCCAAACATAGACTACTAAAATCCTATATTGGCAGTCTATGTATCAATATAATATTATTATAGGAGATGAAATTAGAGGAATATGGTTTAGAAAAAGTAAACAAGAAGATCTAGAGCAAAAGCAACTTCTTGAGATCTCTAGTAGAGGGAGTTTCAAGAGGTTTGCTAGCTCTTTAGAGCCTCGAATCATAGGATTAGATGTAAAGAAGGATTCATCATAGATATTTATGCACTCAATTCTATTGAGCACAAAACAATCATTAGATTTTACCTAAAGAAAATAGTCAAAACTTAGAAAATTAGAAATGGATGGTAGTTAGGGATTTTAATACCCTAATAGCCCCAAATGAGAAGAAAGAAGGGGTTCCTAGTTACACATAGGCCATGATCTAGTAGATGTTTTTGATAGACACAAGCCTTATAGACCTGCATTTGGAGAGGACAACTACACTTGGAATACCAAAAATATGAAGGATTGGGGTATTCAATCTAATATTGGATAAAATTTTAATGTCTATTGAATGGTGTATGGAAAATTTCCAACTAAGACTTAAAGGAGGCTCTCAAATTGGATCCGACCATACTTATTTTATTTTGAAAATGGGGAGAGATAGGGACAAGAAAAATTGTCCTTTCTATTTTGAAATGATATGGACAACACACCTAGATCTGGAAGGAAAAAATGGATAATGGTGCGGTACATCTATAATAGGGAGGCACATATTCTTGTTGGAGAATCTTATATTATTTGGTACATGCAAATGTACCCCCATGGTACAAATGTAAATATGTAATAGATTAGGGTTGAGTCTATAGTTTAGATGAGTGATTTATATTTTTCCTTTCATGTAAGTGTCAATGTGCAGGAAATGCACAAGTGTCATGTAAGAGTGTAATGTGTAGAAAATGCACAAGTATCATGTAAGAGTGTAATGTATAGGAAATGCAAAAGTGTCATGTAAGTTAGAGTGCAACTATGTATTGAGAGAATGTGCACAAATTTCATGTATGTAAGTGTGCAAATATGTAAAGTGATGATGTGCACAAGTGTCTTGTATTAGGAGTCCATGTAGGATATTAAGAGTCATGTAGAAGTGTGGAAGTGTCATAGGTTCAAGTATGCATCTAAGAAAAAATTGAATATTATAGTATACAAGTGGCAATATGATAAGCCAAACATCATGGGAGTTGTCATATGGAGAGCAATAGCAAAGTACATGAAGAGCAATATTCTATTCTATATTATGGAGATAAAGCTCCATATAATGTAAGGGAAAATATTCTGTTGCGATCAACACATAGAAAACATTGATAATAAATCTTGTATACAGATTTTTGAGCAATTCATATTGTAAGTTTTCTTCATGCATGTACATGAATGATATTGGCCATTTTACATTCATATTAGATATTATAAGTGAATGTTATTTCATTATTATATTGGCCTTGATATATATTTGATTGCTCACATATATAATTCTACTATTGCTTGTTGATATTTTGATATTTAATGTTATGGCTTATTTATATTGGGATCTATGATATTTTGAGATAGTAATACTTAAAAGCTAATAGCGGTATCAGAGCCACCACTTAATTTTTTCCATTCTTGATAGAGTTATATTAGAGTCTATCTACTTTTAAAGCAACAAAGAATTGGACTTTATTTTAGAAGGTCTGATATCGAGGGAAAAAATAAGAGTCACCTTGCTTTGGACTCTAGGGTCTCTCCACTTGGTTCAAGGAAAACTAGTGAAGACTAGGACTCAACTAAGATTGATTAAGGGCCAACTTAGAAGATAGTTGGATGAGAGGGAACATTCATAGTTACCCTAATATTGATTTTGGGTTTCTTTAGAAAAGAGGATAATCATATTTTGTTCTTAGGTGTAACCTAAGATATTGAAGATTTCATATATTAGATATAGAGACCATCGATAAGACTGAGAAACATCATATCTTCTAGAAGATTGAGAAACTTCATAGCTTCCAAAATATTTAGGAGCATCAAATATTCTAAAATATTGAGGAGCATCTAAGCTTATAGAATATTGAGGAGCATCTAAGCTTCTGGGAATAGAGAAACATTCTACTTCTTGGGTATAGAGATTTAGAAACAATATATAGAGATAAGAGGATAAGTAAAGCATAGATAAGAAGAGAAGAAGAAAGCCTTATAAGATTCCTAAGATAAGAAAATATTGAAGAACTTAAAAATATCAATTTTAGTCTTGGATATGGAGAGGTGTTCTTCAAGTTTAATATTTAGTGCAACAATGAAGTTATGTTAGAATATTCAAAGTAAGAGTCCATTATACAAAGGCCAATATAGAGAGGCAACATAAGTAGAAATAAAATAATCTAAGAGCACAACCCTGTAGCTACCTGATACATTAAAATGCTATAAATAGTCAAGAACTAACATGATATTTAGGAATAATATCACATGCTAACATGGTGCTAATAACAAGTGCTAGTAGGGTGCTAGAGGAAGAATAAAAAGCACAATCAGGGTACTAGAGGAAAGAGATCAAGCTATCAAGAGAATGAGCTACCAAAAGACAAGCTACCAAGATAGTGAGCTATTAGAGGATGAGTTACCAGAGGATAAACCACCAAAAGATGAGTTCTCAGAGAATGAGCTATCAGAGGACAAGCTACCAGAGGATAAACTACCAGCAACCAAGAGACATACAAAAAGGAGATGTTCGAGTTTGTGGTCATCGAAATGATCATGGTTGAAGCTTCCAACAATAGGGATCTACTTGCCTTATTATTGCGTATTGTAAGTAGTGCATGCCATTTAATAACTAGGCAAAACCTGAATAGAAAGAGAGGAAATAGAGAGTGAAAAGCTATCAGGTAGGAACCAACACAAATATTTCTCTTCACAACAAGGAAATCCAAGTGTTAAGGAAAATTTTGGAGGAATAAAACATGTTAATTATCACTTGACATACTGCAACATCAAGAACAATGATAAATTTTTTGACGCAATCCTAGACAATGCCTACACGCTACATTGGTGTATAATATTAGATTTTGGAGGGAAATAAATGAATTTAAATTACTCTAAGATGGAGTTATAAGGTTTATTGATGTTTATGCACATTAATATTTTTCAAAAGTTATTTTTTAAATTTATTTTTTTAGATATGGAGTGATAAGGGTTACTACATAGATTTAATTTTTATAAGGTTTAAAAAATAATAGTTTCTTTTTAAAAGGCTTTGAAGATTAGAAGGTTTGAAGTTTTTTAAGTGTTTGAAGATTTGAAGAAATAGAGATTGGAGGAGTTAAAAGGTGTTAAGTTTTTAGTTTTTTGAATATTTTTGAAATTTAAAGAATTTTTGGTTTGAAGCTATTTGAAGTTTTTTTTAAAAAGTATTTTGAAGATTTGAAAAATTTAAAATCTTTGAAATTTGAAAATTTTCAAATTTAATTTAATAGGGATTTAAAAGGATTACTATATTAAAGGTTTAGAAAATTTAAAATTTCTTATTTGAGTTATTTTTTTACTTCAATTTATCATGGAAGAAAATATGAAATCCATAATCAAGAAGAAAATACTGGAAGTTATAAAGTCTGGCTATACAATTCATCTTTACAAAAGCAATGAATGAAAGTTTTGAGACATTTTAATATTATTTACATTCAAATCTTGTTGAAGCAATTAATAATTCAAAGGATGAGATTATGATACCTATTGATATAGGTAGTATAATGTATATGACATTGCTTTCACTTGAACTTCATAAATATGAAAATCAAAAGCAAAAAGAGTTGATTGAAACTCTAAAAAGAAAAATAGTTGTTGACCATGATCCAAATGAATCATGTGAATCATCTCTAAAAACCATGTTTCATTATTCATGCAATATTGATATTCCAAGCACTTCAAATTCAGAAAATTATTATGATGCTTTAAGTGAATGTTCAGATATTTCAAGAATAACATAAACATATGATCAAGAGGACGAAAATGAAGAAGCTCAAGTAGTTTGTGAACCAAATGATGAAGATACAAAGACTAAAGATCTAAAGAATGAATATGAAGGATAAATCAAAGCAGAAATCAAGCAAGAAGATGAATATGGATCTCAAGCAGGAGATCATGCTCAATGCAAGGTCACATGAATATTGAAGACTAAAGTCTTCAATAACCAAATAATGTAATACAAGGGGGTGTTGGAGAATATTACATTATTTGGTACATGCAAATGTATCCCCATGGTACCTTCATGGTATAAATTTAAATATGTAATAGATTAGGGTTAAGTCTATAGTTTAGATGAGTGATTTATATTTCCCCTTTCATGTAAGTGTCAATGTGTAGGAAATGCACAAATTCCATGTAAGAGTGTAATGTGTAGAAAATGCACATGCGACATGTAAGTTAGAGTGCAAGTATGTATTGAGAGAATTTACACAAGTTTTATGTATGTAAGTGTACAAATATGTAAAGTGAGTATGTGCACAAGTATCTTGTATTAGGAGTGCATGTAGGAGATTAAGAGTTATGTAGAAGTGTGCAAGTATCATAGGTTGAAGTATGCATGTAAAAATAAAGTGAAGAGTCTAGTATACAAGTGGTAAGATGATAAGCCAAAGGTTATGGGAGTTGTCATATGGAGAGAAATAGCCAAGTACATGAAGAGTCATCTTGTATGTCTATATTATGGAGACAAAGCTCCATACACTGTAAAGAAAAAAGTCTGTAGCAATAACCACATAGTAAGCATTGATAATAAATCTTGTATACAAATTTTTGAGCAATTCATATTGTAAGTTTTCTTCATGCATGTACATGAATGATATTGACCATTTTACATTCATATTAGATATTATAAGTGAATTTTATTTCATTATTATATTGGCCTTGATATATATTTGATTGCTCACATATATAATTCTACTCTTGATTATTGATATTTTGACCTTTAATATTGTGGCTTATTTATATTGGGATCTATGATATTTTGAGATAGTAAGGCTTAAAAGCCAACGATTACAACTTTCTCAAAGATAAAAACCATCAAATGTGAGTTAAAAAACTAGAATCATGAAGTTTTTTTGAAATGTTTTGTAAAGGAATATCAGGCTAGGGAACAATTAAAGAAAATTGAGCAAATGATGGAGGTGGAGGAGAACACTAAGGAATTTATTTAGGAGGAAAATATGAGTCTTTGCATATACCATAATATTTTAGTAGTAAAAGAAATCCACTAGAGGCAAAAACCTCAAGCCCTATGGCTTTAGGAAGGAGACAAAAATACCAATTTTTTATGTCACCAACCTAAACCATCAGACCAGGAATACGATCAATATAATTACTCTAGATTAAGGGGAGGTTATAGATCAAGAGGATGGGATTAATATGGAAGCTATTAATTTCTTCCATAACCTCTTGATAAAAAAAAGAGAGGGAGCAATAAGAGGCCTCTAGTGATCTCTTAAACAATATTTCTCAAGTAATCACACAAGAAGATAACAAGTTGTTGGATAAAACCTTCATAAAAAAAAATTGAAGAGGTTATGTTCTCTATGAGGAAGGATAAAGCCTCAAATGAGACAATTTTTAGGCAGGGTTCTTCCAAAATTTTTGGAAGATAGAAAATATGTCATAGCAGCTATAGGGAAGCCCAAAAAAAGAGGAAGTTTTTGAAAGAATGAAATAATACTTTCACTGCCATTGTCCATAAGAAGTCCAAGGCATAATACTTTGCTTACTTTAAGATGATAACCTTGCATGACACAATTTATAAAATATTGATGAAAGTGATCTCTCTAAGACCTAAAACCCCTCTTCTAGTATTGATATTGGAAAACTAGGGGGGATTTTTTAAGGATTAAGATTCTATATGGGATTGTAGTGGTTCATGAGGCTCTACATTCATTGGTTAAAAGCAAGAGGATGGGAATTCTAGTTAAGTTGGACATAAACAAGGCATATGATAGGGTCTCCTGGAAATTTTTCTAGAAGATACTTAGGAAGTTTGGGTTTTGAGAGCCCTAGATAGATCTAGTTATGAGTTGTGGAAGAGCTCAAAGATACTCTATCCTAGTGAATGAAGCACCAAGTATTTTTTTAGCTCTTGGGATTTGAGGCAAGGCAACTTGATTACCCCCTACCTTTAAATCCTGCTTGTAAAAGCTCTAAGCCGAACCTTGCAAGAAAAACTTAGACTAAAGAAAATATAAGACCTAAAGGTGGAAAACACCATGGAGGTAGTTTCTCATCAATTTTTGTGGGTGATACAATCCTTTTGGTACTAGAAAGTATTATTGAAGCCAAAGAATGGAAGAAAGTGTTGGAGGTATTACATTATTTTGTCCCATTGTGAATATTTATATTAGACTGTGAGTTTGATTTTATGTATAAAGTGTGTCAAGTTTGTCGGAGTGAGAATGTGTCATGTAATTAAGTGTGTGAGGTGTCTATTTAGGAAGTGAAGAGTCTTTGAGTGATGTGTCTAGTTTAGAAGTAGGGATTTATATGTAATCATGAGATACTTTATATTTATGTAATATGTGGGACTTATTATGTAAGAGAGGAATTTGAAGAGTCAAGTTATCCCATGAGTTTGAGGAGAGCAAAATCCAAGAGTCATGTAATGTGAAAAGTCTCATGTATATTTATATTGAGACAACACTATGTAATTTGTAACTCAAATAAGCTTTGTTTTATGCATTGCTTGAGTTTTATCAATAAATATTTTAGTATGATTTTATGTGATATTGGTGTTCATTTATTGGATTCATATTATTGATGTAATTAATTTATTGATCTTGGATTTTGATTATCCTATGAGAATAGCATTATATTTGCTAACAACAGTATCAGAGCCATTGTGAGTGAGCCTGGATTGAACCACATTAAGTAAAATAGTTGTAGGGAGGAAAGTGAGAAATATTGTTGAAGGTGATGGAGGAAGATAATTTGGAAAGTGATTGCTAATTGAAGAAGAAAAGTACTAGTGGTCCAAATAATATGACTTGGAGAGTGATTACTTTTTTTTTTTTTGGTAATTAAGGTACAATTTCATTACAACCGGGTTTTACAGGTTGACCCAAAACCTTTTACAACATCAGCACAATTCCGAAACGGAACAAAAGCTCAATAGGGACAGTCTATTCCATGCAATTAGCCCCCTCCTGAGGCCACACTACCAAAAAAAGAGCATCGACCCTTCCACAATATTACCAACACCTTGGAACACAGGCAGTGGCATTGCTCTCTTACTGCCCCATCCACAAAAATGCGACCAGTCGCGAACTCGCAACGGCCTGAGGTCATCTCCTTCACCTGCTCTGAAAAGTCACGAAATGGTAACATGTCACGAAAATGAGACATGTCATGGAATCACAGCAATCATCTCCCAATTTGCACTCTTTCTGTTTCCAGCCATGAATATGATCCATGTCACGAAATCATGACATCCTTAAGTCGTTTCCATATTTTACTTTGGAAATCCGCGAAAAAGCGACCTGTCGCAAAAAATAGACATGTCGCAAAATCGTGATATTCTGCCTACGTTTAGCACCTTTGCCCCTGTAAATCGCGAAAATGCGACATGTCGCACCCATGAGACATGTCGCGAAATTGCGACAATCTTCTCCCATTCTGCACGCTTACCGATTCCAACCACACCTGAGAGACATGTCGTGAAATCATGACGCCCTTATGACTTTTCCTTCATTTGTTCTGGAGAGTCGCGAAACACCGACGTGTCATGACCAAGAGACCTGTCACAAAATTGTGACAAACAACCTCCGTTCAGCTCTTTTGCTACTTCCTATCATGAAACTAAGACATGTCACGAAATCTCGACATTCGTTGCCCATTTTGTTCTCTTTCCGCTTCCATCCACGAAGAATCGGCATGTCACGAAATCGCATCGTCCTTGAGTCTTTTTCTTCATTTGCTCTGGATTGTCGCGAAACTACGACGTGTTGATAGAACGACATGTCACGAAATCGTGGTGCTTCTACCACTTTTACCTCTTTAGTTGCTTTTGAACAGAAAGGAACAACATGTCACGAAATCGCAACACTTTCGCCTCCACGCTCCTTATTTTGGCTTTTGCCCACGAAAAACCAACATGTCGTGAAATCGTGACACTTTCACCTCCTCACACTTTCTCTTCTCTTATGGTCGTGACAATGCGACATGTCATGAAATCGTGACACTTTTTCCTTCCTCCTCTTTCTCTTCTCTTTTGGTCACGAAAATGCGACATGTCACGAAATCGCGACACTTTTCCTTCTTGCTCTTTCTCTTATCTTTTGGTCGTGAAAATACGACATGTCGCGATATCGTGACACTTTTTCCCTTTTGCTCATTCTCTTCACTTTTGGTGGGGAAAAAGTGACATGTTGCGATGTCTTTCTTTCATTCTTAACTTGTCGTGATATCACGACACTTTTCCTTTCCTCCTCTTTCTCTTCTCTTTTGGTCGCGAAAATGCGACATGTTGCGATATCGCGACACTTTTCCTTCTTGCTCTTTCTCTTCTCTTTTTTTTGCGAAAGGATGACATGTCGTGAAATTGTGACACTTTTTCCTTCTTGCTCTTCCTCTTCTCTTTTGGTCACAAAAAAATGACATGTCGCGATATCGCGACACTTTTTCCTTCTTGCTCTTTCTCTTCTCTTTTGGACGCGAAAATCCGACATGTCATGATATCGTGACACTCTTTCTTTCTTGCTTAACATGTCGTGATATCGTGACACTTTTTCCTTCTTGCTCTTTCTCTTCTCTTTTGGTCATGAAAATGCGACATGTCACGATATCGCGACACTTTTTCCTTCTTGCTGAACATGTCGCGATATCGCGACACTTTTTCTTTCTTGCTGAACATGTCGCGAAATCGTGACACTTTTTCCATCTTGCTGAACATGTCGCGACATCGCGACACTCTTTCTTTCATGCTCAACATGTCGCGACATCGTGACACTTTTTCCTTCCTCCTCTTTCACTTCTCTTTTGGTCGCGAGAATGCGACATGTTGCGATATCGTGACACTTTTCCTTCTTGCTCTTAATCTTCTCTTTTGGTCGTGAAAAGATGACATGTCGCGACATCGCGACACTTTTTCTTTCTTGCTCTTTCTTTTCTATTTTGGTCATGAAAAAATGACATGTCGCAATATCACAACACTTTTTCCCTCTTGCTCTTTCTCTTCTTTTTTGGTCGTGAAAATGCGACATGTCGCAATATCGCGGCACTTTTTCCTTCAAGATCAACAAATCGCCAAAAAGCGACACTTTTTCCTTCTTGCTCAACATGTCGCGATATCGCGACACTATTTTTTTCTTGCTCAACATGTCGCGATATCGCGACACTTTTTACTTCTTGCTCTTTCTCTTCTCTTTTGATCATGAAAAATCGACATGTCGCGATATCACGACACTTTTTCTTTCTTGCTCAACATGTCATGATATCGCGACACTCTTTATTTCTTGCTCAACATGTCACGACATCGTGACTCTTTTCCTTTCTTGCTCTACATGTCATGAAATCATGACACTCTTCCTTTCTTGCTCAACATGTCACGAAATCGTGACCCTTTTTCCTTCTTGCTCCACATGTCACGATATCACGACACTTTTTCTTTCTTGCTCAACATGTCGTGAAATCATGGCACTTTTCCTTTCTTGTTGAAATTTGCTTTTCCTTAGACTTCAAAATGTCACGAAATCACGACATCGGTCCTTGGCCTCTGCCATTGCCCCTAACCCCATAACATGAAGCCACCAATCCACCTGGCTCCTTCCCCTGTTGCAAATAAAACTACAGCCATCACACATAGAACCGAAGCAATACTGACAGAACAAAAATGAAACTCCTCTCCCTTTTTTCGATTCCCATAGCTTCAACATCATTGGCGATCATTTTGAATTATTTTATCCACATCACTTGGGACCCCATGTTCCCAAATGACCAGTCTAACAACTTCCACCGCTATATTGGCCAAGATATCAACTGTTTTATTTGCTTCCCTAAAAACGTGTTGGGCCTTCCGATCATTCCTGGCCTGGTAAAGGATTCTAGCCTCTTCTATGACAGTCTTAATCCACCACGGAGGATTTTTCCCATTGCTGAGAAGGTTTATGACCTGCATCGAATCTCCTTCGATAATTAGTTTACCTTCAATCTCTTGAGCCAACTGAAGACCCCTCCATAACGCTCTTACTTCCACATCATTGTTAGTCCTTGTTCCTAGCTATTCAGAAAATGCCATTACCAGCTTACCTTGATGATCTCTCATGGCTCCTCCAGCCCCAGCTTTGCCAGGGTTACCTTTAGAGGCCCCATCGAAGTTGAGCTTGAACCAACCAACTGGGGGCGGTTTCCACTTGACATCTAATCTGGGATTGGCCTTGGTAGACACAGGTTTCTTGCCCAGAGTAAAATTTAATGATTGAGCGATCCGCCTCTCCCAGGGGGAAGGCTGACATTTTCACGGGCAAAGGTAAGAATCTTATTGGTAATGGAGGTAACATCATGGCTCGACTCATGGAAAGCTCTATGGTTTCTTTCTAGCCACACCTGCCAAAGAAAATTATGAAGACAAATCTTCCACAAAAACCTTAGTCTAAGACAAACAAAGGGATTGGGCCATTGGTGGAAGAGGTCAATGATGGTTGCTGGTCTGACCCAGCAAATGCTAAAGGCTTGAAATAACCCATTGAGGACACTCAGAGAGACCGGGCATTCAAGGAAAATATGGTGGGTGGACTCCCAATTAGCCCTGCACAAAGAAAATCGGTTAGCAATTATCATACATTTCCTTAACAAGTTGTCAATTGTCAGAATCCTGCCTTGGATCACCAGCCACAAGAACATAGCAACTTTAGGAATAAGGTTTTTGACCCACACCAACTGCGTCTGGAGTGTGGGGTCCTTGGTATCTAGCAATAGAATGTATGTAGATTTGACTGAGAACTGTCCATTTTCGGTAGCTGCCCATATTACATGATACTGCTTAGGTATCATGTAAATGAATTGTTGATGTAGGATGCTTTGGAGTTCTTTTGATTCAGCTTCAAAGCCTTGAATCCTTATCTATTTCCAAATAAGCCTGCCTCTGTCCTGTCTTATGAAATTAGCCACTTTCCTTCCTATGAGATCCTCTATGATTCTTTTAATCCTTGCAAGGGTAGGAACCTGAGATAAAGCTTCATCCTTGGCCCACCTGTCATCCCAAAATGTGATCTTCTGCCCGGTACCTAGAACCCATCTTAGGCCTTTCTTTAGGACCTCTCTACTTGTTAATATTACTTTCCAGAACGTTGAACCTCTACCATGCACCGTGTCATTTAGGAAATCGGTATTTTGAAGATATTTTCTTTTAATTATGGTAGTCCACTCATTCTCCTCATTGTTGATGAGACACCAAGCTTGTTTGGCAAGCAAGGCAATGTTTAGGTGAGCAACTCTTCTTAGTCCTAGCCCCCCGTTTTCTTTCGGCCTGCAAACCTTGCCCTAACCCACAAGGTGGAACCTCTTTTTTTCCTCTGACCCAGACCAGAGAAAATTCTTTTGGAGCTTTTCAATTTTTTGGTAAACTCTGGTTGGGGCTTTAAACACAGAAAGAAAATAAACAGGGATGCTCTGTAATGATGCCTTAGTGAGAGTAAGTTTCCTAGCCTGAGATAAAAGATGTCCTTTCCAACTAGCCAGTTTCTTTTGAATTCTTTCTACCACTCTATCCACATCGATTCTCTCATAGAACCATAGAAAAGGGGAAGGCCTAAATAAGAGGTAGGAAAAGTCCTTATCGAACATCCCAAAATCTCAGCTATTATGGCTTATCTCTGGATTGGGGTGTTGAGGAAGTAAAGCTTACTCTTGTTGAAATTCACCTTCTATCTCATCGCATCCTCGTAGAGTTGGAGTATGTGCTTAATCCTTCTGGCTTCAACCACTGACGAGTGGGTCAACATCAAAGTGTCATCAACAAATTGTTGGTGGGTAACTGGGTTGGTGAGAGAGGTGGCTTTAATCCCCAAAATTAATCCAAAGAGTGCAAGCTACTTTTATAGTTCTACCTAATGCCTCAGCTACTATAATGAAAAACATTGGGCTAATCAGATCTCCTTGTCTAAGCCCCCTATGGCTCTGGAAATACCCAGCTATCGTGCCATTGACCAATACTGAGACCAAGGTTCGGATATGCACTCTTTTATCAGCCTGACCCACTGAGGATGAAAGCCAAACTTTCTGACCCACTGAGGATGAAATCCGAACTTTAGAAGAACAACCGTCAAAAAATCCTAGTTAATGCGGTCAAAAGCTTTATTCATATCAAGCTTTAGAGCAAAGACCTCCTTGTTGGTTTGCCTTGCAGAGTGCAGAGCTTCATGGACTGTGATTGCACCATCCAAAATTGATCTCCCCTGAACTGAGCTTCCCTGACCAGGGTCAATAATGAGGGGCAATATTTCTTTCATCCTGTTAGTAATGGATTTAGTTAAGATCTTGTAGGATATGTTACATAAACTAATCGGTCTGAAATCTGCCATTGTCTCCAGAGATGGGCCCTTCGGAATCAGGGCTATAAAGGTGGACTTGAACCCTATCGGGATATGTTTTGAAGCCTGAAACTCTTTGATAGAAAAAATGACATCTTCTCCCACAATATCCCAAAAAAATTGGAAGAATCGACGAGGGAACCCATCAGGGCCAGGGGCCTTCTCAGGTTCCATACTAAACAAAGCATTTCTGATTTCTTCATCAGTGAATGGGGCAAGGAGCTTACCATTCATGGCCTCATCAACCAAGCAAGGAATGAACTGGAGGAGAGTGTCCTTGGCTTCCTCTATACATTGGGATTCATCCTCGAGAAGGGAGCTAAAATAAGCAATTGCTTCCTCTCTGATCTCAATCAGATCCTGGGTTTTGGATCCATCAGCTTTGGTCAACTCTCTGATCTTGTTATTACTTATGTTCCTCAAAGTTGTGACATGAAAGAACTTTGAGTTCAAGTCACCATCCTTTAGCCATAAAGCCCTTGATTTCTGTCTCCAGTATATCTCTTCACAAGCCAAAATATTGTGATATTATGACAGTTTGGCTTGCTCCTCCTTCCTAGTAGCTTCATCATCGGTACCATTTTGGATGGAGTTGTCAATGACCTGCAACATTTCTCCAACTTGTTTCTTGTTCTCAAATAAGTTCCCAAAAACATCCTTATTCCAAGTTCTAATATTATCCTTTACTAATTTTAGCTTTTGAGCAAGTTTGAAACCTGAACTTCCCTGGAAGGGTTGCCGCCACCATGTGGAAATATTTTCTTTTAACTCTGGGTGCCTGATCCACATTGACTGGAATCGAAAAGGTTTTTTTAAGGAGTTTGACTTTGGAACCTCCAAAAGGATGGGATTGTGATCAAAGGAAATTTTGGGAAGAGTTTGCAAAGTCGAGTCTCCAAACCCAGCAATTGCCACCTTCGACAAGAAAAACCTGTCAAGTCTTTCCTGGATAAGTTGGCTTCCTGCTCACTTGTTGCTCCAAGTATACTTGGCTCCTCTTAGTCTCACATCCATCAGTTGATTCGAGTTAACGAAGTCATTGAAGTCTTCCATACTTCTGGTTGGGAGCCCTGATCCACCCTTTTTGTCTGAGGGGTATAATGGCGTGTTGAAATCGCCAGCCAACACCCACGGGATGTCATGGAAAGCATCACTCAAATTACTCAGGTACTCCCACAAAGAAGCTCTTCCTTGAACATCATTGGGAGCATAGACATTTGAGAATATCCACGATCTATTGTTGTCAATGTCATGGAAAAAAACACTCAGCACCCTGTCATCATCTTGGAGAGTGATTACTAATTGCAGAAGGAAATAGGAGTAACTAAAAGTAAAGTTGAATGTGAGGCTAAAAGCCAGTCAAAAGCCATAAGAGTGTTGCTTGGAGGATGTAGCCTAAGAATGTGATTGGAGGACATAGCTTGAAAGATGTAGCCTAAGAACATGATTGGAGGATGTATCTTGTAGGACATAGCCTTAGAACATGATTGGAGGACGTAGCCTGAGAATGTAGAAAATACAATTATTAAAGCAAAAAATGCTATGAAAACTATGGATAACATTTGAAAATGAGTGTTTTGTTGCTACGAATGCTACACCTAAGACATGTGCTAAAGTTTGAAGATGTAGAGACCAATTTTTAAAATTGAGAAGCATTGAATTCTAAGGCCTATGGATGCAAGGAGGAGGAATTTATACCGTAATTTACTGCATTGTAGCCTATTGGAGAACGAAGCATAGAAAGACTAAAATGGTTGAGTGTAGAATTGGAAGGGAGTTATAGTTTGAGTAACACCCTAGTAGGATATATTAGGAACATTACTACATGGATAAATAGTTGATGAAACATTGGATATAATTGCGCCATATAAGGTAAATTATAACCTTAGCATTCATTAATATTCAAGCGCACACATTTTTTAAGTAATTAATTTTAAATTGAATTAATTTGGAGTGATAAGAAGATTAAAATAAATTGATTTTAAAGTGACTAAATGGGAATTATAAGGAATTTATCAACTACTTATTCGATTGAAAAATTAAATAATTTGATGAATTAATGATTGAATGGAATGGAATTGAATTGATTAAATATTTGAAGAATTGAATTATTGATTGAATAAAAAAGGGAGATATAAGAGAAAAAATTAATTATTGAATTGATGAATTAATGAATTTAAAAAATTGAAGAATTGATTGAATTTGAAGGGAGAGGAATTAATTATTAATTGGGATAAGAAGTAAGTTAATTAAAATTTGGAGAAATTAAGAAATTGATGATTTACTCAAATTGGGAGATATAAGAAGGAAAATTAATTTTATGAATTGATGATTAAAGGATATTATGATTCAAAATTTGAAGAATTGAATTCTTGTGAAGGGAGATATAAGAAGTACGAATTTGAAATTGATATTTGAATGAATTGATTAGAAATTGAAGACTGAGTGAAGAAATTGGAATTGAATATTGAATTGATTAAAATTTTGAAGATACAAGGATTTTTACAAAGAAATGAAGAATATTGAATTTAAATTTCACGTTGAAGGAACTCATCATGTTGACTAAGAAAATAAAGATGAAAAAAAAATACAATTTGAATCATCAAAAAGCAGTGTAGTTAAAAAAAAAAATTCAAGAAACGATTTACAATTCGAGGTTGAAAAATGTGAGTCAACAAAACTAATGAAACATCTACAATTCATTTACAAAAGGACTAAAGATAGAATGTCTTTGATACTTCAACATTACCTACATTGTCTTCTCAAAAATGCTAATAGCCATTATGAACATCATATTGCAATACCTATTAGTATATGGAAAAATGCATACAAGGCAATGATTATTCTAAATGATATCAAGACAAAAAGAGAAGAATCAAAGAATAAATATTTAATGAAAGACGCATGCTACAACACTAATGATCTTCAAAAGAAGGATGATAATTCAAAATGTGGAAATATAATACACCGTATGGAAAAATGTAATCATTGCAATAGATTTGGACACAAGGAAGAAAAATGTTGGAATATTTATCCTTGTAAATTATATGGAAGAAATAATCATCGTCAAGAACATTGTTGACACAAAGAAAATAGTTATAATTATAAATGGAAAATAATATTAATGATGGCATTGGACAAGATTCTTCAGAGAATTATCTTTAAAATGATTCCATAAGCAATTAGAGGAACTACTAGAGCTATATAGGAATGGATTGAACAAACACAATACCAGAATCTCAAGCAACATCAAAGTGAGACCCAAAAAATAAAAACAAGAGAAACAGACTACGAAGGCAAGACGCCTTCACACCAGCTAATGTAGTATGGAGGGTGTTCGAGGTATTATATTATTTGGTCCCATTGTAAATATTTAGATTAGAGTGTGAGTTTGGTTTTATATATAAAGTATGTGTCAAGTTTGTAGGAGTGAGCATGTGTCATGTAATTAAGTGTGTGAGGTTTCTAGTTAGG
Organism: Wollemia nobilis; assembly: GCA_028583015.1. Classification (NCBI taxonomy): domain Eukaryota; kingdom Viridiplantae; phylum Streptophyta; class Pinopsida; order Araucariales; family Araucariaceae; genus Wollemia; species Wollemia nobilis. The sequence goes on from JAQPPZ010001028.1 coordinate 6,227,060, forward strand.
AAGTAAAAAGTCTTTGAGTATGTGTCTAGTTTAGAAGTAGAGTTATATGTAATAATGAGATACTTTATATTTATGTAATACGTGGGACTTATTATGCAAGAGAGGAATTTGAAGAGTCAAGTTCTCCCGTAAGTTTGAGGAGAGAAAAAGCCAAAGGTCATGTAATGTGAAAAGTCTCATGTATATTTATATTTAGACAAATATATTTAATTTGTAACTCGAATAAGCTTTGCTTTATGCATTGCTTAAGTGTTATCAATAAAGCTTTCAGTGTGATTTATGTGATAGTGATGTTCATTTTATGGATGCATATTATTAATGATATTGATATTGATTGATTTATTTATTGGTTCTAGAATTTGATCATCCTATGAGAATAGCATTATATTTTCTAACAAAAAGTCCTAGAGAGCTATGAGAAGGTTTTCGATCAAAGAGTCAATAAGAAGAAAAATTTATTGTATTTCATCAATACCTTGGAAAGAATCCAAGGGGAGATAAAAGATATTTTGAATTATAAACTAGAGTTCTTGACCTTGCTATACTTAGGAATGAATCTTTTCATGCTTATAGCAAAGTAAGAACACTAGTGTCTTATATTTAATTTATTTCAAAGGAAAATAATTAGGTGGAAGAGGAAATGGCTAAGTTAGGCTAGGAAGATGTAACTACTAGGAAACCCTTCAAACCCTCCCCACCTACATCATCTCTCTATTAAAAATTTTGTTGAGCAAGGTGCAGCAACAATATTGTCATTGTTGTCAACACAGTCAGTTAGATCTATTGATGCAGTGGACAGGAAGTTCAAAAGCCTTTCAGATGCAGAAGACAGGAGTTCAAAGGTTACTCAGAGTATGTACAGTGATTGTCCAAGAAAACCGAAGTGGCCCATATGCAAAAGATCAAAGAAAAAGACAAGTAAGAAAAGTGTCGCGATATCGCGACATATATAGCAGGAAAGAAAACCTGTCACGATTTCGCGACATGTTAGAAGAGAGAAAAGAGAGGAAAAGCTGTCGTGATTTCGTGACATGTTGGAAGAGAGAAAAAGCAGGAAAAACTGTCACGATTTCGTGACATGTTGGAAGAGAGAGAAAGAAGGGAAAATCGCGATTTCGTGACATGTTGGAAGAGAAAAAGGCAAGTGGAAAAACTATCACGATTTCGCGACATGTTGGAAGAGAAAAAGGCAAGTGGAAAAACTGTCGCGATTTCGTGACATGTTGGAAGAGAAAAAGGCAAGTGGAAAAACTGTCACGATTTCGTGACATGTTGGAAGAGAAAAAGGCAAGTGGAAAACCTAAAAAAAAAGATTCTGACATGTTGGAAGGAAAAAGGCAAGTGGAAACTGGATTTTCGACATGTTGGAAGAAATAAAGGCAAGTGGAAAAACGGATTTCACGACATGTTGGAAGAAAAAGAAAGAGGAAGAAGTGTCACGATTTCGTGACAAGTTCAAAGAAAAAGAACAAGTAAGAAAAGTGTCACGATTTCGTGACATGTCGCATTTTCGCGACTAAAATAGGAGAGAGAAAGTAAGTTGGAAAAGTGTCATGATTTCGTGACATGTCGCATTTTCATGACAAAAGAAAGAGAGGAAGTGTACGGAAGTGAATGTCACGATTTCATGACAAAAGAGAAAGCAAGACTTCGAAGGCAGAAGTGTCACGATTTCACGACAATAGCAAAGAAGTGAAGTACGAAAGTAGAAGTGTCACGATTTCATGACAAAAGAGAAGAAGACTTCAAGGCGAAGTGTCATGATTTTCATGACAATAGCAAAAGTGAAGAAGGAAGTGTCACGATTTCACGACAAAGAAGAAGACTTAAAGGGAAGTGTCACGATTTCATGACAAAGAAAGAAGATTAAAGGAAGTGTCACGATTTCAACATGTCACATTTTTGACTAAAAGGCAAGAAGGTAGAAAAGCAAAAGTGTCACGATATCGCGACATGTCGCATTTTCATGACTCAAGAAGAGGAGCGAGGGATAAAAAAGTGTCACGATATCGCGACATGTTGTATTTTCATGGGCCAAAGCTAAGAGAAAGAGCAAGGAGAAAAGTGTCGCGATATCGTGACATGCATCTTTTCGCCGATACAAAGAGAAAGAGAGAGAAAGAAAAGTGTCACGATATCGTGACATGTTGTATTTTTGTGGTTGAGTTGAAGCCGACGAACCTATGACAACCGACTAAAATTAGGGTTTACAGGTGTCATGAAAGCCGACTAAGATTAGGGTTTACAGCCGACTAAGATTAGGGTTTTCATCACAAGAATTTTATTATAAAAGGAGGGCTGTTTTGAGAATTGGAGTGTGTCGAAGTGTGCGAAATACGATGGTCTTGTGCAGAGAGCAAGTCATGTCGAATCATTCTAAGTGTGAAATTTTGCTAAGAAAGTAGAGTGTGCAACAGGGAGAAGATGATTGTGAAGTTCGAGTGTAGCGAAAGAGTGTGCGAAGTGATTGCGCAGAGAAAGTAGAGTGCAAGAGAAAGCAAAGGTGACCAGTCAGGGTCTAGCAAAAGCAAAGGTATCTTACTATAAATCTTCTAGTTTCAGAATTGAAGTCCAAGTTGGTGCTTGGCATCGGGGGTTGGTGCTCCTTTCTGTTGGTGCAGATAAATCAAGGGTTGGTGCTCCTTCCAGTGGGTCGTTGGTAAATTGTTTGTAAAGTTGTTGCTTTGCAAAGGCTGGATTTGGATGGTAGTCCAAGCGAGTCATTTTTGAGGAGTAGCCACTTTGGTGAACCTCGTTAAATCTTGTGTTGTGTGATGTTCTCTTGTGGTACTTGCTTTATCTGATTCTAAGGTTTCATTATTTCTATTTTAAGAGCTGTGAATTTAAGTTTAAAGAGCTACACTGATTCACCCCCCTCTCAGTGTCATTGTAAGACTAACAATTGGTATCAAAGCTAAGTTCCTGTACAAGCCTAATCGGCTAGGGTGATCTTGGAAGTAACACAATGGCAGGTGGTGAAGGTTTCTCATCAAACAAAGCACCATTTGTTTGATGGATCTAATTACACGTTCTGGAGAATCAGGATGCAGACATATCTCTGTGCTTTGGGATACGACATCTGGGATTCAGTAGTTAGTGGATACACAATACCCATCACTCCTCCAAAAGAGGTTGACGAAAAGAAACTGTTTGAAAGTAACTCAAAAGCAAAGAATGCTATCATGTGCGGATTAGCAGACAGTGAACTAGTAAAGATCATGAACTATAAAATGGCAAAAGATATATGGGACAAACTGAGGAGTATTCATGAAGGAGATGATAAGATCAAGGAGGCCAAGTTACAGACACATCGAGCTCGGTTCGAAGCATTGAAGATGAATGACGATGAAAACATTGAGGCATATATGCTTGAGAGTTAATGGAATCATTAATGCGATCAGAGGACTCGACGAGGATATCGAAGACTCTACCGTCATGAAAAAGGTATTAAGATCTCTTCCTCAAAGGTTTGATTCTAAAGTCTCAGCGATAGAAGAAGCTAAAAATCTAAATTACTTTAGTATAGATGAGATGTATGGTTCCTTGACTGCATATGAGATGAGGATAGGAAGATCTAAACCCACAGACAGAGAAGCGGCTTTTAAAGCTCTTAAAGATAAAAATGCAAAACAAAAGTCCGAGGAAGAAGAGACATCAGATGAAATGGAAGCAAACTTTGTTAGAAAACTAAAAAGGGGAAAAGGAAAATACAGAGGAAAGCTACCGCTTAAATGTTTCAACTATGGAGGCGTTGGGCATTTTGCGACTAAATGTCCTCTTAATGAGAAGAACAAAAATGATGAAGGATCGCACCAAGAAAGAAGTGACTGGAAGAAGAAAACGAATTTCAGAAAAGGCAACTTCAAGAAGAAAAGTTTCATCTCCAGAAATGCCAGTTCATCAGAAGACAGCTCCGGTGAGGATTACGAAGAGGAAACAGGTGAAGCTCTTTTCATGGCATTTGAAGAAGTAAAATCAGAAAAGGAAGGAGTGAACTCTGAAGTATGCGGTGAAAACCCTGAGGCTGAAGTAGACCTAGAAGGTGAGTTGATCTCTGCACTTGAAGAATGGAAAATAGAGAGGAAAAAGAATAAGAAACTTTCAAAAAGGCTTGAGGATGCAAATGAAATCATATCCAGCTTGAAAGTATAGATAGAAGAATCCAAGAAAATCTTCGAAGATCTTGAAGTGCAAATAACCATGAAAATAGATTATTGCAGCAAGCTAGAAGAAGAGATTGTTGGTTTAAGAATGCAGCTAGAAGAGATGAATAAGAAAATCAGTTGTTATCACAAACGTGAAGTAAGTTCTATGAAGCTGGATAAGATCATAAATGACCAAAGGCCTACAGGCATCAAATTTGGTACGGGTTTCGTCGAAGGAGAATCATCAAATGGATCAAAGGCCAGAAATGTAGAATCCATAAAGAATGAAGATAAGAAACAGGTTGATCAAGGAAAAACATCTCATGCAAAAGAAAGCAATAATGCCAGGCACAAAAGGAGAATTGACAATGATGGATTCACCAATGTCACACATCAAAGAAGAAGAAGACCTATGGCTCCTACAGCAACATGGCAAAGACCATCACCCGGGTTCAATTATCCCTTTTCTGGTTTCTATTTTAAATGCAATGGCTATGGACATAAAATCTCAGATTGCAAATATAATGTAAGACCAAGGAATTTCATCAGTAAAAATGCTTTCTCTCCTTTGATGAATTATACAGTAGAATGTTATAACTGTCATAATTTTGGGCACATTGCAAGAAATTGTAGAAGTACATTTGCATCAAATCAGTTTTAGGGAAGAAAATTTCAACCAAAAAGGATGAGTCAAAATAGAAAACTTCTCGTAAAACATGCACAAGCTATTGATAAGGGAAAGGCAAAACAAGAGCTCAAATCTACTATCAAAACAGAGTGGAAAGAAAAGGAGCGTCTCAAGGAAGAAAAGGAATCCTTAATAGTTCAAACAACATTTAAAGCACAGAATAAATATGTACCATGGATACTTGATAGTGGATGCTCCAGTCATATGACAGGTGACAAACAGAAGTTTGAGAAGTTACAGAAATATGAAGGTGGATCAGTAAAGTTTGGAAATAATGATGGAGCTAAGATAGTTGGCAAAGGCTCGGTTAAAATTAGTGATGGAAAGATTAAGTCGAGAAGAAGTCTTGTTTGTGGATGGGTTGAAACATAACTTATTGAGCGTAAGTCAGATTTGTGATAAAGGTCATGAAGTAGTTTTTATGAAGCAGGGTTGTGAAGTCAGAAAAACAAACAGTGGAAAATTGATAGCAACTGGATCAAGGACATACGGCAACCTGTACATGCTCTCATAGACTTCAAAAGGAACTTGTTTTATTGGACGTGAAGAAGAAAATTGGTTGTGGCACAAGAGACTCGGTCATATCAGTTTTGATAATCTAGTAAAAATCACCTCAAAAAGGGCGGTGAGAGATATTCCCACCATCGACAAACACTGCAAACAACATTTGTGCTTCATGCCAAAAGGGGAAGCAAACTAGAGTCACATTCAAAACAAAAGAGTACTACACAAGCAAACCTTTGGAACTAATACACACCGATTTATGTGGACCCATGAGAACACAAAGCATAAATGGTGACAAATATTTTATGTTGTGCATTGATGATTATTCCAGAATGACATGGATATTTTTCTTGAAGCATAAATCAGAAGCTTTTGATATGTTCAAGATTTTCAAAAACCAAGTTGAGAATGAAACAGGAAAGAGGATCAAATGTTTAAGATCAGATAGGGGAGGAGAATTCATTTCAGAGGAGTTTACGAAGTACTGTGAAAAATACGGTATTAAGAGACAGTTTTCAGCAGCCGGGACACCTCGGCGAGAATGGAGTGGTAGAAAGAAAGAACAGGACGGTGCAGGAAATGGCACGGACTATGCTTGGCTGAAAGTAGAGTAGCGAGACAGATTTTGGAAAGAAGCAGTCCATACTGCGGTGTATATCCAAAATAGGTACATGCTGAGAACACATGAAAGCAAAACTCCTTATGAATTGTGGTTCGAAAAAAGGGCAACAACAAAATACCTCAAAGTTTTTGGCAGCAAGTGCTACATCAAAAGAACTGAAGATAATCTTGGTAAGTTTGAAGATAGAGCGGATGAAGGTATTTTTGTCGGTTATTCATCAAAAAGCAAAGCTTACAAATGCTACAACAAAAGGCTAAAGAAAATTGTGGACAGTGCCAATGTTAAATTTGATGAAGGTAGAGAACGAGTAATTAGCTATGAATCGAACTACCCAATCTATGAAGAGGTTATTGAAGGAGATGAGGAAAACGAAATGGAAAAGATACAAAAAATTGACTCAGATGATTTAAGTTGTGATTCAGAAGTGGAAGAGAATAAGAAATTCAAAAGCAGTGCAGCTGGCAAAAAAATCATCCTAGAGATCAAATAATTGGAGACCCCAAAGTTGGTGTTCAAACAAGAAGAAGAGTAGTAAGTAACTACTCTCTATTATCCAGCATTGAGCCCAAAAATGTTGTTGAAGCAAGCAAAGATGAAAGTTGGATGAAGGCAATAAATGAAGAATTAGATCAGATCGAGAAAAACAAAACTTGGGAGTTAGTACCTAGACCTGCAAATAAAAATATAATCAGGACTAAATGGATCTTTCGAAACAAATTGAATGAAGATGGACGGGTAGTCAGAAATAAAGCAAGATTGGTATGCAAGGGGTATGCACAAATTGAAGGCATTGACTTTGAGGAAATTTTTGCACCAGTAGCTAGACTAGAGGCAATTAGAATGTTTATGGTTTTAGCAGTCTACAAGAATTTCAAAGTTTATCAAATGGATGTGAAATCGGCATTTTTGAATGGGAAACTTGAAGAAGAAGTTTATATTGAGCAACCAGATGGTTTCCAACTTGGTGATGATCCCAACTTGGTTTGCAAGTTGAAGAAAGCATTATATGGCTTAAAACAGGCACCCCGAGCATGGTATGCAAGGCTAGACAACTATCTCACTCAACAAAGGTTTAAGAAAGGCATGGTGGATAGTAATTTGTATGTCAAAACAGAAAATGGGCATCTTATTGTTCTTGTTGTATACGTAGATGATATCATATTTGGCAGCGACAAGGATGAGTCGTGTAAAGATTTAGCAAATAAGATGCAGAAAGAATTTGAAATGTCAATGATTGGTGAACTTTCGTATTTCCTCGGGTTGCAAGTTAATCAAAATAAGAAGGGCATATTTATTTCTCAAGTTAAATATGTGAAAGAGATGTTAAAAAAGTTCACAATGGAGGATTGTAAGCACACCCATGACGACAGGTTGCAAGTTGAGCAAGGATGACAAATCTCCAACTGTTGATCAAACCATGTACAGATCTATGATTGGAAGCTTACTATACCTGACAGCTACCAGACCAGATATTTTGCAGGCAGTATGCATGGTAGCACGATTTCAGGCCAATCCCAAGGAGACTCATGTGACAACAGTGAAAAGGATCCTTCGGTACCTCAAGGGTACTATGGAATATGGGTTATGGTATCCGAAAGGTAAAGACTTCACCCTTATTTCGTATTCAGATGCAGATTGGGCGAGGATGTGTAGATGACAGAAAGAGTACCGGTGGAGGTGTATTCTATCTTGGAGACAGATTGGTCGCGTGACACAGTAAGAAATAAGAATCAGTTTCTCTATCGATAGCAGAGGCAAAATATATTGCAGCGACAACATGTTGTACGCAGGTATTGTGGATGAAACAAACTCTGAAAGATCTTGGTATTAGTTTTAGTGAGCCAATATCAGTTAAGTGTGATAACACCGGTGCTATTAACATCTCCAAGAATCCGGTTATGCATTCACGCACAAAACACATTGCTATCGGGTATCACTTTTTGAAGGAGAAAGTTGCGGAAGGTGAGGTTAAGTTGGATTTTGTTCCAACTACAGAGCAAGTAGCAGATATCTTCACAAAACCATTGCCCAAGGAAGTTTTTGAGTACCTTCGCAATAAATTGGGAGTGGTCACACTTCCCAAGAATTGACTAGCTACAGGGATCACATTCTCAGGGGGAGCATTTAAGTATTTGATTATCTTTGTGCTCATGTTCATGATTTTTGCTAAGTGTAATAAATTGTGTCTGAGAATGTTGTGCATGGACTCAGGGGGAGTCTGCAGTAGCCCTTTGGTATTATTGTCAAAGGGGGAGAAGAGTTACGAGAAATTGCACATGTGTTGCCAACAATTCCAAAGGGGAGATTGTTGAGCAAGGTGCGGCAACGATATTGTCATTGTTGTCAACACAGTCAGTTAGATCTATTGATGCAGTGGACGGGAAGTTCAAAAGCCTTTCAGATGCAGAAGATAGGAGTTCAAAGGTTACTCAGAGTATGTACAGTGATTGTCCAAGAAAATCGAAGTGGCCCATATGCAAAAGATCAAAGAAAAAGACAAGTAAGAAAAGTGTCGCGATATCGTGACATATAGAGAAGAAAACCGATTGACATGTTGGAAAAACATAGTGGAAAAAAAAAGAAGAAAATCGATTTGCTGACATGTTGGAAGAAGAAAAAAAAATTGGAAGAAAAAGGCAAGTGGAAAAACTATCGACGATTTCACGACATGTTGGAAGAGAAAAAGGCAAGTGGAAAAACTGTCACGATTTCGCGACATGTTGGAAGAGAAAAAGGCAAGTGGAAAAACTGTCGCGATTTCACGACATGTTGGAAGAGAAAAAGGCAAGTGGAAAAAGTGTCGCGATTTCGCGACATGTTGGAAGAAAAAGGCAAGTGGAAAAGGCTGTCGATTTCGCGACATGTTGGAAGAAATAAAGGCAAGTGGAAAAATGGTCATGATTTCGTGACATGTTGGAAGAAAAAGAAAGCAGGAAGAAGTGTCACGATTTCACGACAAGTTCGAAGAAAAAGAACAAGTAAGAAAAGTGTCACGATTTTGTGACATGTCGCATTTTCGCGACTAAAATAGGAGAGAGAAAGTAAGTTGGAAAAGTGTCACGATTTCGTGACATGTCGCATTTTCACGACAAAAGAAAGAGAGGAAGCGTACGGAAGCAGAACTATCACGATTTCATGACAAAAGCAGAAAGCAAGACTTGAAGCAGAAGTGTCACGATTTCATGACAATAGCAAAGAAGTGAAGTACAGAAGTGTCGATTTCAGACAAAGAGAAGAAAGCGAAGTGTCAATTTCTGACAATAGCAAAAAGTGAAGCAAGAAGTGTCACGATTTCACGACAAAGAGAAGAAGACTTGGAAGGAGAAGTGTCATGATTTCATGACAAAAGAAAGCAAGACTTGAAAGCGAAGTGTCACGATTTCGTGACATGTCGCATTTCGCGACTCAAAAGGAAGGAAGGTAGAAAAGCAAAAGTGTCACGATATCGTGACATGTCGCATTTTGCGACTCAAGAAGGGTAGGTAGGCAGGATAACAAAAGTGTCACGATATCACGACATTGTATTTTTCGGGCCAAAGCTAAGAGAAAGAGCAAGGAGAAAAAGTGTCGCGATATCGTGACATGCATTTTGGTCCGAACAAAGAGAAAGAGAGAAAGAAAAGTGTCGTGATATCGCGACATGTTGTATTTTCGTGGTTGAGTTGAAGCCGACGAACCTATGACAGCCGACTAAAATTAGGGTTTACAGGTGTCATGAAAATCGACTAAGATTAGGGTTTACAATCGACTAAGATTAGGGTTTTCATCACAAGAATTTTGTTATAAAAGGAGGGCTGTTTTGAGAATTGAGTAGATGTCGAAGTGTGCGAAATACGGTCGTTGTGCGTAGAGAGCAAGTCATGTCGAATCATTCCAAGTGTGAGATTTCGCTAAGGAAGCAGAGTGCGCAACAGGGAGAAGATGATTGTGAAGTTCGAGTGTAGCGAAGAAGAGTGTGCGAAGTGATTGCGCAGAGAAAGCGAGTGCACAGAGAAAGCAAAGGTGACCGGTCAGGGTCTAGCAAAAGCAAAGGTATCTTACTATAAATCTTCTAGTTTCAGAATTGAAGTCCAAGTTGGTGCTTGGCATCAGGGGTTGGTGCTCCTTTCTATTGGTGTAGATAAATCAGGGGTTGGTGCTCCTTCCAGTGGGTAATGGTAAATTGTTTGTAAAGTTGTTGCTTTGCAAAGGCTGGATTTGGATGGTAGTCCAAGCAGTCATTTTGAGGAGTAGCCACTTTGGTGAACCTCGTTAAATCTTGTGTTGTGTGATGTTCTCTTGTGGTACTTGCTTTATCTGATTCTAAGGTTTCATTATTTCTGTTTTAAGAGCTGTGAATTTAAGTTTAAAGAGCTACACTGATTCACCCCCCCTCTCAGTGTCATTGTAAGACTAAAAAATTCCAAGGGTGGTGGAAACTAAGTTATAATATCTTAAAAAGAATTTACTCTAGATAGGAACAAAGGAAAAGAGAAGACTACCTCTCTTGAAATGAAAAATAATTTTCCAACTGAATAAAAATGAAGGTGCAAGTTAAAGGAGAGCTAGTTTAATGCGTGTATCCCTAGGTGGGAAATTAGCTTGGATATTAATGAGAGGACCAAATAACATTTGGTATAGGATTATCTAACATAAATACCTAGAAGATAATAATATTAAGAGAATACTCAGTGAGAAAGCGCATTGCATAGGCTCAATCATTTGGAACCATCTACTAGGAAGAAAATATGTTTTGAGAAAGATAATTAAGTGAAATGTTAGAACTGGGGATCACATTAACTTCTAGGATGATATTTGGTTAGGGGGAATCCTTATGACAGTATGAGAACTAGAATACACTATCCTAGGATACATGAAATATCTATGGAAACAAAGTGAATAATTACTTCCACAATGATTGTAAGGACAACACCAATTGTGTCCAAGAGGATTGGACAGAAGAGTAGAACCAATGAAATGAGCAACTCCTAATAATTCTACAAAGAATTCATTCTACATATATTTCTCTAAAGGGTAAAGACACTCGTTACTAGTCAATGAGCCTATATGAAGAATACTTTGTCAAAAGTGGTTATGAATATTAACTAAGGAAGGTACTAGCGAGGAGGTCTAGACAAAAATATGGGAAAATGCAACAATACCAAAGATTAAATATTACACAATTGAGCACTATAGGTATAAAAAGGGTTTGAGTTGCCAACTCATCATGGGATTTTTATTGTGTTGTATAAGCATTGGTTGGTGCATTTCCTTGAGGGCATCTTTGTGACTCCACCTCCTAAACCTAGGCCAAGCCCTGTCAAACCTAGCTCATATCAAATGACTCCTCAGTCTTCTGGTAACCCTAGGTTGTCTGCTAAGAAACAAAAAATAATTGATAATGTTAGTATCTTGAGAAAGAGACCTCGGAGTGCATCTCCTGAACCTGAACCTGATTCTGTACAAAAACCTGTGCGTTCCTCACTTCACCTTAAGAAATTGGCTCAATAGAAGGAGTCTTTGGTTATTGACTCTGAGGATGATGAGAAGGATTTCCATGATAAGTGCATGTATTTTTTATCATTAACTCCATATCAAACTGTATCACTCATCTTTTTGACCTTCACAATGCCCTCCACCTATATTTTTTTAGGAAGTCCTTCGTTGATGGTAATTGTAGTGTTCCTGCTGTAAACGTCAATGTTTCTGTTGATCTTGGTGTTCCTGCGGATGAACCTGGCATTGCTATTGGCATCGTGGTGGACTCTTCCAATGAGGAAAATCAAGATGTTGGTGTTTTGCTCAAGGAGGAAGCCTAATTTTTTTTGGCTTACTAGTTTTGGGTCCTGGTTTCACCTTTTTCTAGCTATTCTTACTTGCTGCTCTGTTTTGGCGTTGGCTAAGGATATCCTCCTTTATGTTTTGTATTAAGGATAGCCTCTTGAGGCTTGCTTTGTTGATCGGTTTTATCCTAAGGATTTCCTCATTTATGTTTTGTATTAAGGATAGCCTCTTAAGGCTTACTTCAAAACTTTTGGGTTCTTGGGCTAACAAAGCCATTTTGTAATCAGGTTTTGGGATTCCTGTTAAAACCTATTTTTAATCCAAAATATTTTAACCGATAAAAAAAATATTAAATATTTTAGATGGCTAGTTTCTCACAATAGAATGTTAATTATAGATAATATTTAAAAGAGGGGATTTCATGGGCCTTCCTAGTGCAATTTATACGAGGAAGAGGAGGATACAAGTCATTATATTTTCATGAAGTGCAAGTTTAGTGGAAAATTCTAGAAAAATATTAAAAGGGAATTCTCTGTTTGGTGGGTTGATGGGAGGGGATCAAGGAATAGTGAGCCCAATGGATAAGTCCATTTAAAAAGGAGAAGTTATCGACTTTGTGTATTATGATTCCATTAATAATTTTGTGGAATATTTGGCTGGAACACAACTAGCATACCTTTCAAAACATAAAAATGGATGTGATTAGAGTCTATAATCAAATCAAATCCTCAATGATAGAAAAAATTACCAAAGTGCGTGTGAATGAAACATGTACCTAGGAGTTTAAGACCTAGGGAAAATGGTGTATTTATCTATCTTCTACCATAAAAAGTTGACAAAACAAATATAACATGGAAATTACCAAGGAAGGGGTGGCATAAAATGAATGCTGATTATGATTCCAAAGGGAATCCTATCCTAGTAGGAGGACAAGGAGTGGTGAGAGATGATACAAAAAAATAAGAGCGATATTTGCAGATAACTTCAATAAGATTGCTAGTGTTGTGGTGGAATTCAAGGTGTTGTTCATAAAAGTTAAGTTGGCAAGGAAAATGGACATAAACAAGTTAGAAGTGGATTTCTATTCATAGGTGCTAGTGAATTGGATCAATGACAAGAATAAATCCAACTAATAGGAAATAGATATGACAAAAGATATTATAGCTCTACTAAGTGGGCTCAAGGATATGAGGATTCAACATACCTTCCATGAAGGGAATGCTCTAGAAAACATATTAGCAAATAAATATTTTTTGTAACAAAAGAGATACATTTGGAGGGAGGATGAAGAGATCCCCTTCTTATTAAGGGCATTCTAGGAGTCAGATTAGGTTAAATCAGTAAATCCAAAAAATGACAAAGTTTTGGATCAATGATTCTAAGGAAAAGTTGGCTCCTTGAAGCCTTTTTTGTCTATGACATGAGTAATATGGTTAGAATTTTTATTTCTACATCTTGTATGGTTTAAGAAGGTACCCAATGTGGGGGATTTTATAACTAGTTTAAGGACCTAGTCAAATCATTTACCATAATAAAAGAAACTTTAGTTTGATCCCCTATAAATATAAATTTTCAAAACAAAGTTAGATGTAAATTAAAGGTTGAAATTTATTTTTTTAGTAAACCTTAAAAATAAAAATAATAACAAACTAAAATTAAAATTAAAATCCTCAAATTAGGGTTTTAGTCTTATAATTATCATAATAAAATGGACAAAAAGAAAAGTAGCAACAACAACATGAGACTCTAGTACAAATAAATTGTAATTAAGGTCTCATACACATTATAATTTAAAAACTAAAAATAAAAAATAAAATAAATATATGTGTAAACTTAAATAATATACAAAGTATAATGATATTTGTATATTATATAAGTATATATTTCTATGTTTTAACCAATTAATAATAATAACATAATTAACATAAACACTAACATTATTACAATATGGTTCTAACTTATAGCCTAGATCTTCGCGAGGGATTAAGGTTTTTTTTATTCTAAAAAATATCTCATATTTTAGGAGCCATATCTTCACGAAGGGTTATTCGATTTAGCTAATTCTTGGACCAGCTTGTGTGGAATTTGAATAGCTTTAAAATGAGTGGTCATATGAAATAATCCAAGCAATATTGAGGGAGATACGACCCTATCAAATGTTAGAACCAAAAGTTGTTATTGAATTATAATACATGAATGAGTACATATAGAGATAGTTTAGGGTTTTTAGAAAGAAAACCCTAACTCTAACCCTAAAAAGCAAAACCCTAACCCTAAAAAGTAATAATGCATATTAAATTAGGCAAAGTGCACTTTAATATTTTAACATCCCCATTTAATGTGCACTTTCCTAAGTATAAAATACTCATTCATATTCTAATATCCCTCCTTAATGATGAAGCTCATCTATAAGGTGTTGGTATCTGCCAAAAATGCACCTTTATACAACAATGTGAGCCATACAAAAGTTATGCTAAAATAGCCAAGAATTTGATGATGAAAGCTTGATGTGGTGCTACCTGAAATATCAAAAGTGTCCTTATGGTAACATCCGCATCCTACCAAAATGCATGGATAACCAGTAGTTGCATCCTCCAGGTGCTATAGAGAATATGACTAGGTATAAGGTTCACTTGCATCGTGATGTTGGAAATCTTGCTGATGAGCCAAGTTGAAAATCACTAATCCACTTAGAGATACAAAGATAACTCCAAATGTAGGAGTACCCATGTGATACTTATGATCACATCAAAAAATGGCCTTGGTCTTGTGAAGAGATAATGATAACTCCCAAACTAGAATACTCGATTGATTTCCATGATCGGTAAACAATACCTCCTATTGTAGGAGCACCCAAAATAACAATAGAATCTCAAGAGGGCCATGGTCATGAAGAAAATATGCTTCCAAAAAGTCTCTAATGATAAAAATGGATTAAAGAAGTGTCGAGTTCAACTGATAATGCACTTCCTTTACAACAAAATTTGAGACCCAAAAAGGTATATGAAATAGCCTCAAAACTAAAAATGGACACCTCCATTGTGTTAGGATCGAAAAAATATTTCCAACGACTACAAACACGAATATTTTCAGATCTGAATGGAGCCATAAAAATAAGAAAAATAATTAGGCTCACCCACAAAAAAATAAAAGAAGCTCATAGCCCATTAAAAAGAATATTCTCAAGAATATTCTATCTCAGGAATATTCCTCCAACAACACCAAACATCAAGAATATTCTATAGGATTTTTCTTATGGCAATTTTTTTTAATGAAATCCGAACAGTCAACGACAACCACACATCAAAGTCCTTGATAAAGTTAACTATCCAAATATTTTTAATAAGTTGCAGCGCGTACCTTATCGCACTGGCACTTTTGGTGGCCCCACAAAGGAAGGGAAAGTGGCTATCAAATCAAAACATTGAGGTCAGATAATGGTGGAGAATATGTCTCTAAATAATTCTTCAAGTTTTGTAAGTACCATGGGATAAGGAGGCAGTTCACAACTCCTTATACCCCCATCAAAATGGAGTAGCAGAGAGAATTAATCAAACAATCACAAATAGGGCAAAATCAATGTTACTTACTTCTACATTGCCTAACACATTTTGGGGAGAAGTTGTTCTTACTGCTACATACTTGACTAATAGGTCCTACACTAAGGCCTTACATGATAGAACACCTAAATAATAATGGAGTGGAAGGACACCCTATGTGGGCCATTTCAGAGTCTTTGGATGTGATGCCTATGCTCACATTCCTCATAAGAAAAGGAAGAAGTTTGATGATAAGAGTAAAAAATGCATCTTTGTTGGCTATAGTGATAGTGCTAATACGTATAAGTTATATGAGTCTATTTCCAAGAGGATATTTCTATCTAGGGATGTTACCTTTCATGAGTATCCTCCATAGAACCCTCCTCCTATGACCCCCACTTTTCAATTATCTAATGAAATAATTGCTCCCTTGGCACCTACCATATCACCTAGTCCTTCTCCTTGACTCATAAATCAAGATTTTCCTCCACATGAATAACTCCCCATAAATGATCCATGTCCTCCATATCCTTCTATTCCTCCATCTAATGATCAAGCCACATCATCCAATAATTTAACTAAGTGGGTTCAATCTACCATAGATGAAACCCAAAGTCATTTACCCACTTATACAGGTAAAAGGCCTTCAGCCCTAAGACACCAAGTGAATTATTCCCTCATGGCCAAAGTCCTTAGCCAACCTGAACCTTCTAATGTTAAAGAAGCACTTGGTGATCCTAAATGAGTTCTTTCCATGGATCAAGAATTGGATTCCATTGAAAGGAATCACACATGGGAGTTAGTTGATTTACCCCAAGGTAAATCTACCATTGGCACAAAATGGGTTTACAAGACAAAGTATAAATCATATGGCTCACTAGATCGCTACAAGGCTCGCTTAGTAGCTCAAGGATATAAAAAACAAGACAAAATTGATTATGAGGAGACTTTTGCTCCTGTGGCAAAGATGACTACAATCCACATAGTTATTGCTTTAGCAGCTCAAAAACATTGGCCTATATATCATATGGATGTAAAAAGTACATTTCTTAATGGTTCATTGAAGGAGGAAGTGTATGTGAACCAACCACTAGGGTACATAGTCAAAGACCAAGAAAACAAAGTCCTCATATTGAAGAAAGCTCTATATGGTTTGAAGCAAGCACCCCAAGCTTGGTATGCAAAAATTGTCTCCTATTTCACCAACCTTGGTTTCACTATATTTGTAGTAGAATCTACTCTTTATGTAAAACATTGGAAGAACCACATCATTTTGGCTACATTGTATGTGGATTATCTTCTCATTACAGGTGATGAAACAGATGGAATAATATTGCTCAAGGAGGACTTATGTAAAAATTTTGAGATGACAGAATTAGGCCTCCTCTACTATTGCTTAGGCATAGAGATATAGAAACAACATGAAAAGACCTTTGTCTCATAGGCTAAATACATTCAGTCTATTTTGGAGAGGTTTCACATGGTGGAGTGTAAGCCCTCCCTCACTCCCATGGAAACCAGGTTGATATTGGTTAATAGTGATGATGAAGAAAGGGTTGATGGCACCCTTTAGAGACAGCTAGTTGGAAGTTTGATCTACTTAACTTCAACTAGACCAGATATTTCCTATTTAGTTGGCCTTGTTTCCAGATTCATGCAGGATCCTAAGAAGAGTCATTGGATAGCAACTAGGAGTATTTTGAGATTCCTCAAGGCCACCCCTCATCATGGCCTTATGTACACATTATGTGATGATTTTTATTTGATTGGGTATACAAATTCAGATTGGGCTAGTTGTCCTGAAACTAGAAGATCCACTTCAGGTTATTGTTTTCAGTTGGATCAAGGATCAATATCATGGAGCACCAAGAAGAAGAACACAATTTCATTATATTCAGGAGAGGCTGAATATAGAGCAGCAGTTGAGGCAACTAAGAAAGCAATTTGGTTGAGGCAATTAATTTAGGACATTGGGCTATTCATATATGGTCCAACTTATATATATTGTGATAATCAAAGTACCATTAATATGACCAAGAATCTAGTCTTCCATGCCATAACAAAGCACATTGAGATCCATCATCACTTCATCAAAGAAATGGTCCAAGAAGATATTATACACATGGAGTATGTACCAACTCAATATCAAGTGGCTGACATCTTCACCAAGTCACTTGGGCTTGACAAGTTTTCCCAGTTTAGCAAAATGCTCTATGTATGTAATAGAAGTCAAAATTAAGACGGGATGTTATCTAATGTTGATTTATCTTTATCTATAGTTAGGATATATCACATTAAGGGGGGATGTTAGAATATTATAATGTGCACTATACCTTCTTTTATCTTATGCATAACACTTGTCTTATGCATGACACTTGGAGTGAAGGTTATGACACTTGTCAAATCTCACATAGACTTGATGCCTATATATTGTAACTTATTTTATCAATACATTGTGACTTTTGTTGGTCCCAACATGAAGTCAACCATATGGAACAAGGGCAGTGATGATTTTTCAAGTCACAAAAAATAAAATTGCAAATATTTGTAAGCTAGGGTTTGGATGATGGGAAGAGTAATGAAGAGCTAGGAATTCACTAAGGCAAAATATTCTATCTAGACCTAGAATTTTTTAGCTAAGTTTTTCTTTCCTTTCTTTATCTTAGAAATTTTGCGTGTAAATTATTATAATTTTTTTATCAAATATTATATTTACTATAGGATATTCAGATAAATTTCAATAGATTTTGAGTTTTAGTTTTCTTTATATGGACCGATTTATAGTTAAATCTTTAGAATCATCTCTAGTGGTAGAGGTTAGTGAGCTCACCTCAGAGAGATCCTCATTGCTCCAAGATAGGATAATTTTTGATAAATTTAATGGGTATTGGCCAGGGGCTTTAGCCTTGAGAAAATGGATTGATAACAGTTGGAATTATCTAGGAGTGATTCTATCATTTATTCCCAAAGGTTTCTTCCTAGCCATTTTTTTTCTAGCAAAGAAAGAGAAAAAATCCTAAAAGAGGGTCCTTGGTTTATGGGAAGATCAGGAATCTTCCTTACCCATTGGTATGAAGGCTTTTCACATAAAAATATAAATCTATCCTTAGTACCAGTTTGGGTTAGGATGTTTGGGTTGCTCATTATATTTTTGGAAATAGATACCTTCAAGGCAATAGACAACACTCTAGGAGAATTCCTTGAGATTTTAGATATGACAAAATATGGATTCTTGGCTATTTATGCTCGGATATTGGTCATGATTGATATAAGTAAAGCTTTACCATAATCAATCATTCTTAAGTATGGGGATAAGATGTGGATCCAAACCATATATTATGAAAATATATCTTTTATATGTAGAAGATGTCATGAGGTAGGGCATATTGAGAGATCATACCCTAAGAAGAGCCTAGCATAATCATATGTAGAAAACCACAAGAGAAACTTACAAGTGGTTATGGATGAAGATGGTTTTCAACTTCCAAAAAATAGATCTATAAAAATTAAAGAAAATAAATAGAGGAGACCAATAAGGAAGAATATTGGAATAAATACCAAATCTTTTTAGGCTTTAGCCTATAAAGAAAAAGTAGATCAAAACTTAGAGGACACAATACAACAATTTCAACATATTAACAAGGAACCGTCTATTTAGTATGATCCTAATTTAAGGAAGAACATTCTCAATGAACCTAAGGAATGTGTATCATCACATTTTAAAGACTCTCTTGAAGTACCATGCACCATTCAAGAGAAAAACATTTGTAAAGAAAATGCAGTTTTAGAAGTTAATACCTCTGCCATTAATAAGGAAATACCAAAAAATGAGCAGGACAAGTCAAAATATTTTGTAATAGATCAAAGAGAGGATAAATATGATGAAAAATAAAATTGTGAAAGAATATTGAGGAATATAAGAATAATATTTACTCCTGATATAGGTAAGAAAAAAATACGAGAATCCTCAAATTATCAAGCAAGATCCAAGGAAGCAAGAGCAAACATAGAGAAAGGAACACAAACTAAGTTGGTTGAACTTCTCTTTACTAAACAACAAAATGATATTGGTAATACGCTGGCAAGACCAAAAGCCCCTATTGAGACATGATTGTCATCTCATGGAATATAAGGGATGCTAAAGCCCCCTCAAAGTAGAGGTGTATTAGGGACCTATGTTTGAGTAATAAGCTTGATATTCTTTGTAACCAGGAAAATAAAATGACAAAAGAAGTTTCAAAAACTATGAAAGTAGTATGGAAAAGATGTGAATGGGATGCTATGGATTTTGAAGGAGCAACATGGGGAATTCTAACTTGTTGGAATCCTTCTAGAACCTCTTGTGTAACCATTCATAAAACTAGGTATTGGATAGCCTCTTTAGTCACTTGTTGCTTTGCATATTATTTCATCCTTATTAATGTCTATGGACCTACAATTTAGTCAGGTAGATTAGATGTTTGGAGTGGGATTGCAACCTTTATAAGAAGTAAATACCAATAAAATCGATTCATGATCATAGGATATTTTAATGCCATAACCAAGCTGGATGAAAAATTTGGGGTAATTAGGAAATTAACCCAAAGTATGAGAGATTTCTCAACTTTTATTCAAAACAATAATCTATGGGATGTTGAGTTTAAAGAAGAAAACTATACCTAGACCAACAATAGGAGAGGCCATAACCTAATAGAAAAAATAGATAGATGCATACTCTCTAATCATTGGCTAGACTAAAATTCATACCTTAACAAGGATTGGTTCAAATCACTAGCCAATAAGAGTTAAAATGGTGGTAAGTGAATTAAAAAAAAATCATATTTTAAATATGAGCAGATGTGGGAAGACCATCATCAATTTGTTGATATGATAGCTCAAACTTGGAATTCTTCAGGTAATGGTGGGTTGTATGCTCTTCCAAATCAAGTTAAATCTATGACATCTAGATTAAAAGAATGGAGCAAGAACACTTTTGGAAATATTTTTGAGAAGAAATAATAACTAAAAGGTAAAATTTTAAAATTCCAAAAAGGTGATCATAATAATCCAAGCTCAGAGGAAAGGGAGTTTCTTAGTGAATATCATAATATTTTGAGTAAGGAAGAGAAATTCTGGAGATTAAAATCAAGATAGACGTGGTTAAAAGAAGGATATAAAAATACAAAGTTTTTTCATAGGATGGCTATAGTATAGAGATAAACATCCAAAATTAGTAGAATTAAATCAATGGAAGGGGTCTGGATTGAATATCAGAGTGAAATTAGAAAAGAGGTAGTCTTTATATCAAAATATTCTAGGATCAGAGGAGACTGAAGTTCTTAATGATAAACTTCTTCAAGATGCTCCTTCATTTTAATGAATGAAGACAATAGGCAACTAATGGAGCCTATTACTCTAGAAAAAATTCATTTAGATATTTTCTCTTTTAATAAGGATAAATCCCTAGGTCTAGATGGGCTCTCTACAAATTTTTACCAACATAATTGGGATATAGTGAAGGATTATTTATTGGTGGTAGTGGAACAGTCTAGGGTAAAACAATACATACCTTATAAAATAAATGCAATATATCTTACCTTAATTCCAAAAAAGAAGGATCATGAATTGTTTGATTCTTTTAGACCCATAAGCCTATGTAATATGGCATATAATATTATCTCCAAAGTGATGGCAAATTGATTAAGGCCATTTTTAGACAAAATCATTTTAGAAGAGCAAGGAGGATTTGTGAAAGGGAGACAAATTATAGATGAGATCATAGTAGCTCATGAAGTTATCCATTCAACAACTTCAAGAAAAGATAAAAAAATGATCTTAAAACTTGATATGAGTAAAGCCTATGATAGGGTTAAATGGGATTTTATTTTTATAGTTTTAGAAAAGTTTGGATTCAATAAGAAATGAGTTAGATGAATTAAAACTTGTGTCTCTATAGTTTCTTATTCAATGTTAGCCAATGGGTTATTCACCAAATATTTTAAAGCCAAGAGAGGCCTTAGATAAGGAGATCCTCTATCTCCTTAATTGTTCATTATTATGGCAAAGGTTTTGAGTAGAAACTTAAATAAGGCTTACAAATATGGGCTTATAAGTGGACTTGAGGTTAGTAATAACATCTACAACATCACCCATCAATAGTTTGTAGATGATACAACTCTTTTTGGAAGGGTATGGATAAATGAGACCAGAGTTTTGAATAAATTTTTAAAGGAATACAAAAGAGCTCCAGGGCAAAAAGTTAATAGGATAAAATCCAAAATTTACTTTCTTAACACTCCAACTAATATCAAAGCAAGAATTTGCAGGTTACTTCAAATGGAGGAGACAAATTTTCCAGCAACTTATCTAAGGATGCCTTTATTTGAGGGGAGAATGAGGATAGAATTATGAAATCCAATTATTAGTAAATTTTAAAATAAACTTCCAGCTTGGAAAGGTAGATGGTTATCATGAGCAGGAAGAGTGCAATTAATTAATTCAATATTATAGGCCATTCCAAATTATTATATATCATTGTATTCTATGCCTAAATGAGGTGAAAAAATTTTAATCTATATTATGCGATCCTTTTTATGGTCATGTTTACATGATAAAAGGAATTTTCCTTTGGTGAAATGGAGCAAGGTGTGTGATGATAAAACTAGGGGAGGTCTTGGTTTAAGAGTTCTTACAGATGTAAACTTAGCTCTTAGGGGAAAAGTAATCTAGATATTGTACAAAGAGAGTCAAAGACAATGGGCAAGAATTATTCTAAGTAAGTATATTGATCCTAGTGACCCAAGTTTAATATTTACTGCATTCTCTCTACCAAATGGTTCTGCTCTTTGGAATGGTTTAAAAAATTATATTGATCTTATGATTAAAGGTTTAAGGTGGGTGGTGGGAACTAGAGAAAAAAATCTATTTGGATGGATACTTGGTGTGTTAAAAAACCACTTAATTTAGATCCAATTTTGAAACCTTGGATGATATTGCTTCAAGACAAATATGGTGATAGGGTTTCAAACATTTTAGAAAAGGATTAGGAAGGAAGATACAAATGGAAAGAGTATTATTTTACAAGTATACAAGACATTGGTTCTAGGAGGTAATTGAGTAGAAAGATAAAAACTATGATTATTCTCAGGGGAGCCAAGGATAAATTGATTAGGATTTTAATAGCTCATGATAATAGACAACAAGAAGTGGATATAATGTCCAATACCTACAAAATAATAATATCAATAAAATATGGAGATATATTTGGGATAGCCCAAGCATTCCTAAAGTCAAAATGTTTGTCTCACTAGTAGGTCAAAATAATTTTATCTTGGGATAACCTTATGAAAAGGGGTTTTCATGGCCCCTCTCAATGTGTTATTTGTAAAAAGGAGGAGGAGAGTATATACCATATCTTGGGACATTGGTCAATAGTCTAGAATCTATGGCAATGGATTCTTAATATATTTGGTAAATGCATGGTGATGAATAGCAGAATTGAATATTGGTTAAAGCAATGGCATAACACTTATAAAAGTGAGGATTTATAGACAATATGGGATATATAAAAAGATATAATACTTTGGAATGTATGGCTATAAAGGAATAGAATAATATTTAAAGGAAAGGAAAGTAGTTTAGAGGTAATGAAAAGGAAGATATGTTTAGCCATAGAGGAGTCTAAACCAACCCTATCAACTCACCCAGTCCCTAATTTGGAATTAGAGAGCCTTTATAGATGGAGTCAAGTCATTAAATGGAATTATGATGTTGGGTACAAGAGAAGCAAAAAGAAGGCAAATAATATAAAGTGGAAACCACCAGATGCAGAGAAGATTAAATTGAATTTTTATGGAGCATATAAAGGAAATCTAGGACCAGTAGGAGGAGGGGGAATAATTATAAATAATAGTTGAGATATTATGTCTCATTACGTTTTCAATAGTGGATTTAAGAAAAATAATTAAGTTGAAGCTTGGGAAGCTTTAGAAGGGTTAAAAATATGCAAACAAATGAAATGGAACAAAATATGTATGGAAGGTGATTCTATTATAGTAATAAATACAATTTTGAGGAAAGCTAAGGCTCCATGGAACATACAAGAGATAATTATGTAAATTCAAGATCTTGCTAAAGAGTTTGAAGAAATTAGGTTTACACATACATTAAGGGAAGGAAAAAATGTGTAGATAGGCTATCCAATAGAGGGGATTTGATTGAGGATCATGAAGTTAAATTCTCCTTTCAGTGGTTAGAAGTAGTAAGTTTAGTTGAAGCTGACAAGAAAATGTTGATTGCCTGAATCAATTAATGATTAAGATTTACTTTAATATTTTCCATTGGTAATTTCATCTTTATTTTGTAACAATAATGTGTTTTCATATAAACTATTTATTATAATTTTTGCGGTTGCACTTGTGTTTTAGGAAGGAAATTAGCAATCTAGATTTGGTAAAGTGGACTATGATAGTGCGATGTTTTGGAAATATTACTCTACTAAGATGCAATGCATAGATAGTAGAGGTGAAGTTTTGTATTGTGAAGGCTACTATAGGAAAATTTCAAGAAGGATGTTGAATTCTAGAATATTTGTATTCATACAAAAAATTGAAAAGATCTAGAAAATGAAAATCAAGAATTCTGCAATGGGGCTTCGTGGCTTGAGGAGTTTCCCTGTTTGTTATACCTCTTTCCAGGCTTGTATGAGATGCTATTTTTTGCATCCCTAATTTTTTTTTGTGGTTTCCATGTCCCTTCCTGCTATTTAGGGGGGTTTTGATTTTGTTTTTCTGGTTTCTCAATGTTCTCTATCCGGATTCTGGTTTTTCCCCTGCGCGGGATTATACATTTCAAATTTTGGAAGGTTTCTTTTTTCCCACCTAATGGGCTATTCAATTTTGTGGCTAGGTGGGATTGTTCCAATGTTTTTTCCTACTTTTTCCTTTTCCCTTTGGGTGAGCTTTTCAAATTTTTAAATGGGAGGGACTTTCTTTTTCTGCTTCGGGTGTGATTTTTTGCGTCCTTCTTGAAGGATGTCCTTAATATTGTCTTGAAGGCTATCGTCAAGCATGTCCTGAAGGCTTTACTTAAGCCTATCCTTAAATTCTGATGACTTGTTGTAATCAGGTTTTGGATCCCTTGATAAAAACCCACATATATTTATATTATTTTTGTTGTTATTTACTTATTTTTAAATTGGTTTTGTGTGTTTGTTTGCTCCTTGAGTATGTCAAAGGTGGTAGGCCAGGTCCGAGTCCTGGGAATTTTTGGTGGAATGGATACCCCTACCTCCTTGGGTATTACTCGAAAGTGGCATCCCTTTTGGGATGTTTTCTACAAAAAAAAAAAAAAAAAAAAAACCCACATATATTTCAATTTAACCAATAAAAAAAAAAATTAAGAATTCAGATAATTTATGTAAAATGATGTAATTTATAGCTATAACATCTCAATTGAGATGAGAAGTGTATTTATTTGTAAAATCTCAAGATCTAAAGAAGATATTTATAATTTTTCAAGGGTGGGGGACCCGAGTACAACCCCTTATTATTCAACAAAAAAAAAAAATTATTCCAATACTATAATAATAGTAAAAAAAAATCCTTATTATTTTTTTAATAAGTTATATGTGGCTTCTACTGGGGCCACTCCCATAAAAATACCAAAATATTAATTTACTACAACACACCATTTTATCTAAAAAAATCATTTATTTTTCTCTTAAATATATTCTTTAACTTCCTCGAAGTGCTATGTTTCCATAATCAACTCCTTGATATCATTTTGATTTAGAAATAAAATTTTACGAGGATGAAGATCAACACCGTAATTTATTAATTTATCTATTATCCAATCTCCTTCTCTATAAATATGCTCACACTTCCAAGATATTGCCTTTAGTAATAGATGATAAACATCAACAATAATATTATTTTTATCCAATCTCCATAACCATTCTTGTTAATAGCATTGATGATAATTTGTGAGTCCCCCTCAATTGAAATATATTTCCATCCTTTTTCTCATCTAAATTTAATCCTTGTAAGAAGTGCCCTAGCTTCTACATAGTTGTTAGTTGAAGTTCCATATGATTATGAATAAGTAAGGAGAATTTTGCCTTCGCTATTTCTAAAAAAACCACCTCCACCAACTTTTCTTGGATTTTCTTTAGAAGCACCATCAAAATTTATTTTGATTAACCCAATATTTGGACATTTCCATTTTACCATAGATCAAAGTAGATAATTTTTTTTAATTCCATTGTCACATATGACTCTTCCATGTATGTTCAAATTCTATAGCCAAGTTATTAGAACCTCTTTTTTTACAACTAAGACTTCCCATAATGAGCACCATATTTGTAGATATTATGCAAGAGAGGCAATAATACGGTTCCAAACTTGGATATGATTTTGAGATTTAATTTTTAAATTTCTATTATTCCTTTCAAGCCATAATTTCCAATAAATAATGGCAGGGCCAATCCTTCAAAGAATACATAATGCTTTAGCTTTGAAATAATTAATCCAATATATCATCAACTCTTTCAATGTTTTTTTAACAATAAAAAAGCTCTGGATTTATTAAACTTGAGAAGATTTAAAATGTCAAAGGTCGAGTGTATTCTTTCCAAATCAATGTTATTACCTCTCTAGCATTCCTCTCTTACAAAACTAACAAGGTCTGACCACAAATAGAGGAAACCAGGACATTGGGAAACTCACTCATGAAGCCAATGATGCTTGTACACCAATCTAAACACCAAAAATATATAGATATAAAAGGCTTAGAACAAAAACAACAATAGCAAAAGTGGGGATTTGACATAACATTACCTCAAATAACTTATGTAGCAAAGATAAAATATATGATTGATGATGCCTGAACACTAATTAAAGAAACCCACTCTAAAAGGCCTCTACATAGGGATAACCACATGAACATCAAGAGTAGGAACCTCACAACTGGCTCTTTCCTCCAAAAAACTACACACTATCTCGATATACCTAAGCAAAAAAGGACAACAAATAATATGAATAGCTAAGAGAAGGAATCTCTAGAGAGAGATTTTTTATTTTTTCAATGATTATTATTTTTTTGATTAAAGTTAGAGAAGGGGTTTTGAAAGGGACCTTGAACCTTTTTAACAAAGGTGAGGGTGTTGGAAGGTCCCACAACCTTGTACATAACCAAACTACAGATAAAACAATAAGCTTATAGAAATAACAAGGCTTTGAAGCCCAAAATGGAACAAATTTGAAACAAAGTCAGCAAATTGACAACACTGAAACAACTTTTTGACAAAAAAATAACAATTAGCTTACACTAATGTTTTTTCTTTTTGACTTCTATCTATGCTTAAACATAAAGTTATTTGATTCCCATCATAGACCTCCTTCTCGGTCTCTCTATTTCAGATTTCTTTGAGGTTAGGTCTTCCTCTTCTTGCTACCACTCCTACATCTACTTTTTTCTTGGTACTTCTGGTTATTCTCAGGCATGGAGTAGCAAAGCATTTTTTAAAAGGGGAAGAAGAAATCCTTCCCTTCTTATATTTTTGCATGATCTCATATGCAGCCTCAACAGGAACATCCACAAATGGGGGCTCATTTTCCATTTCACTAGAAGTCTGATGGGATTTAGCTGGACTTCGAGGAACCAACACTAATTTTTGTTCCTTTAACTTTTCTTCTTGATCTCCAAAGAACTCCCATTCTTCTTCTTCACTTGCTAGGGCACTAAAACTATTCATGTCTACTCTTTGAATTTTTTAAGAATATCTTTATTCATTTTGTTTCTTGATTGTGACAGCATTTCCACCTCTTTGTTTTGTTGTTGAGACCCTTTTCTTTGCCAAATTTTAACCTCTTTTTGCTTGGGCAAACACTTTTTAGATATATGGTCTTTTCTTTTACTAACCCTGTTTAAGGCTAGGGAGTTTTCATATTTATTTTTATGCTCCTAAGTCACCTATTTATATTTCAACCTGATTGAATATGACATGGTTCTTTCCATGTTTGCATTAATATAAAGCCTAGCAAAAACCAATCTAGTCCTTGCTTTGGTTGTTGGGTCAAAGGAAATCAATTGTCCTATAGATCTAGTAATTCCCCTCATTATGTATTCATCCCAATATTCAATTGAGAGGCCCAACAGTCTCACCCAGAGAGGAGCTAGGTGAATATTATTTATCTTAAGATTGAATCATGGCTTCCATATTTTCAAAGATAGACCTTTTTTGCCCAAGAACCAAGGTCCTTTCAACAAGACATCAACCATATCCTCCATGATAGTGAAGGTAAAGAGTAGAAAGCTTCTAGGCAGAGCTACTATCTCTAGATGACCCTTAATATTCCATTTGCAAGCTGCCCATTTTTTAATAATGTCCAGATTTGACCAAAAACCAATAAATTTCCCAACTAAACTAAAACTTTGCCTATTTGCTAATATTTAAATTAATTTATTTGAGACATCCCAACATGGAATATTCTCATCCTCAGAAGGATAGATCTAAAAAAATTTAAGAGGGCTCAAATTAGTACCTTTAACTAAATCATACCACAATGTTCTAGCTACAATCGACTCTATATTTGCTTCCAATGAAACCATCCCCCTCATCTCCATCACCTTCATAATATCCATATTTGCTTTCAATGAAACCATCCCCCTCATATCCATTGCTTCCATCACCTTCCTCGTATCCCTATCTCACAACCAAAGGCCCAAGGGAGGAACCCAATCCCTCAATGCTCACAAGAGACTCCATTAGTTGGGGTTTAATTATAAACCATTGAAGCCAAAGCATACCATCACTGAAGCCTGGATCCACCATCACTAAAGCCTACTCTCCCTAGATCTATCATCATTAAATCTCAAATCCATTGTCTCTGAAGCCCAGATCCATAGTTGCTAAAGCCTACCACTATCAAAGCCTAGATCTACCATTGCTTAAGCCAAAGCCCACCATAATAAAATCCTAGATCCACCACTGCTAAAGTCCACTCTTCCCAAATTTGTCATTTTTAAATCTTAGATCCATTGGCTCTAAAATCTAGATCCATAGTTTTTGAATCTCATCATTGAATAATATTTGCCACCATCGAAGCTTAAATCCACTACATTTGAATTTAATGATCAATTAGACCAATGATAAATCTATAAAATTCTAGAAGTTAAGTGTGCAACTATATTTACTAATTTATCTACATCCAAGTTCATCTTCCTATAAACATGGTAAATTGAGAAGGACTTAAAGAGCTTTGTCAGGTTAATCTCTTCCTCTTTCATGTCCTTAAGGACTAAATCATCTACTTACCAAATCTACCCAAGGAATTATGTGATTAGCTTGGAATCACCCTTGACATAAATGTCTATGACCTTTTCTTGCAAAGCAATTTTCAATCCTCTCAATAGGGCTGCCATTTTGTGTAGTTATTTGTGTTCAACCCTAACCCGTTAGAGAAGAAGATGATATTTTCCTTAAGTCCATACTAGTTTCCCCCTACCCCTACTATGTCTGAATTTCCAAGGGAATACCTGTCAAAGTAGAAGACCACCTCAGAGTATTTCATAATTTTAGTAGCTACTTTTTGTCTTAGAGGATCATATTGATTCAAATTCAAACCAAAGACCTCCATAATTTCTTTTTGCTCCCTAGTACAATGTTGAATTGTCAATACTTTAGTTGGAAATAAAGTAACAACCAATTTGCTTATATAACTAATTAGATTTTCCCATATTCTTCTTGATTTTATGACTTGATCTCTAAATTATTTTTACTATGGGACTTCCATAACTGCCACATCAAGAAAAAAACCATAGACCTACATAGTTATTCGACTACTAAGTAGTTAGTCATTTGATTCAACATCTCTATAACATCCATAAAGGAATTTAACTCTTGAGTAGGGCATTTAAAGAGCTTTAGCAACTTAGTCCAAAGATCTATTGACATTGGATAATTAAAGAGCAGATAATTTAGAGTTTCTCATTCTCTTCCACAAAGGTGATATTTGTCCATATCGATCACTCCCCTCTTTCTCAGATTCTTAGTTGTTAAAATCGCGCAATGCACCATAAACCATCCAAACATCTAGATTTTAGAATCACCTTGGACTTTCAAATGTGCTCCATTAACACCTCTAGGGAATTATCTTCATTTTCCTATGTAGTTAAGAAACTTGTGCTTAGTTTTCTTGATTAAAGAATATAGAAAACTAAAGAAAGATAAAATATAAATAGTGGAGTATTTATATTTTGAAATTATTAGAATATAGAAAATTATAGGGTTTTCACTTGTGCTTAGTTTTTCTTGATTAAAGAATATAGAAAACTAAGGAAAGATAAAATATAAATAGTGGAGTATTTATATTTGAAATTATTAGAATATCAAAAATTATGAAGTTTCCACTTGTGCCTAGTTTTCTTGATTAAAGAATATAGAAAACTAAGGAAAGATAAAATATAAATAGTGGAGTATTTATATTGTGGAAATATATTGTTTGTTTGTAGAAATAAATTGTGGAAATTTATTACTTTCTTTGTGAAGATATATTGTGGAAATATATTAGTTGTTTTGTGGAAATATATTGCTGGTTTTGTGAAATTTTTCAAAACATGAAGTAGGAATTGCATGTTTTTTCAATGATTTTGCACAGGGTCATGGTCCCCTCATACTGAGTGGGGTTTAAACCTTGGACCTATCAAAGAGAGGCCAAAGCCCTTACCACTGCAGTAAGCTTGCATCTATTGTAGGAACTGTATGTAAATATAGATACTTTTTAAATTATTAAAAGGCGGTGGAGTCATTAGTGAAGAGACATTATGGGGTGTTTCTTACTTGTGTTTTTTAAAGAAAACAATTGAATATTAAATGGATGTGGAATCCAATTATTGGAATATATTACATTATTTGGTACATGCTAATGTACCATCATGGGTACATGTTTAGATTAGGAGTTTATCTTAGATTAGGATTTAAGTATTTATTTTATGCAATGGAATAAATGCACAAGTATTATTAGAATGTGTAATGATGTAAATGTGCATGTTGTCCACATGTACACGATTCCTTAAGAATAGTAAGGTGAAGAGCCATAGTAATATGGAAGGCCAAGAGTCATGTCTCATTATATATAGGACTTTTTAGGTGATAGCAAAGAGAGGATTTCAGAGTGCACAAGGTAGAGTAGTAGTAGATGCAATGTACAACATGTATGCAATATGGAGTGTTTGAGACCTCCATTTCAAAGCAATGTCCTATTTTCATGAGATTTCATTAATGGCTAATTTATGAGAAATTTTAGAAGTTTCTCATTATATTCGCATGCTTAGTATATTGCCATTTTCATATATTTAATATTGCATGCTCTTTTTATGCCTTATGGTAGTTATTTTATTAAATATATAGCATCAAAAGATAACAGTGGTATTATATCCACAAGGGATATTGATAGGAGATAGGGAGAGCCACAAGAAGATTGAGAGGATATAGGATATTTTATTTTTAGAAATTCTAAAATTACTATTTGGCTAGAGTCTTTCCACAGAGTTGCAGAAAAACTTGTGAAGACTAGGACTCAACATTGATTCCACTAGTTTGACAAATCAACTAGTGAAGTTCATTATCTTTAGATTTAAATAATTTTCATTATACTTTTCTAATACTTTGTTGCAGAGAAGAGTTTATTTAGAGAAAGTTGAGAAGCTTCATACAATATCTAGGAAGAATATTTTCTTTGGAATTGATCCAGTACTTGAAGCAATAAGTCAAGATTGAATAATTTGAAGGCGTAAAGAAAAATATCCCATTGTAGATTTGTAGATTGAAAATTGATAAGAAATAAAAATGCCAAAGAAGGTCCCATTTAAGAACTTCTAGATTTGGAATATTGAAGATAAATAAGGATTAGAAAATCCTATTGCAGATTAGAGAAGCTACATAATTTGAATACCCAAGAGAAGAGGTCTCAAGAAAAGTTGAAAGAAGAAAGAATAATAAGGCTAGATAAGACCATTGGAGAATATTGCAAGAGGTAAAATCACATGATAAGAGGAATTTGGTACAATTGTCATCATCCAACAAAAGGCCCAAAAGGAAGAAGGATTTGGAAAGAGATTTTCCAAATTTTGGAAGAGATTTTAAAAGATCTCAAGATATTCAAATTCTTGAGAGAGAAGGCCAAAAAATAGGCCAATATTGAATTCAAAATTTGAAAAGGAGGTTGAAGGAGAACGGAGCTAGAAGAGGCCACCAGATTTGAGAAATTTGAAGACTATCATTGAAGTCTTGAAGGTTGATTTACAAAGGAGACGAGTGTTGGTTTTTAAGCAAAAAAAGAAGATAGCAAATGAAGAAAATTGGGAAGCATTAGAAGGAGAAAATAAGGCTACAAATTAAAGGAGTTAAGGACAACAAAATGAAGGAGAAATTGGCTACAAGAAGATAAAATTTTAGATTTTAGGACAGAAAGAAAGAAACAATTTGGGCAGCACTAATAGATGCAAATTTTAGAGTGCAAGAAAGCAAAGTTGAAGGAGGAATGGAGCCACAAAAGTTAGATTTTCGGATAGAAAACTAAAGGCTTAAAAGCTAAAAATATAAGGCAACATTCAAATATAAAAGAGAGCTACAAATTTGCAAATTTGAGGGCAGCAAAGCACAAGGAGTAAAAGTGGTGTAAATTACAAAACCAAGACAACAAATAGGTGAATCAAATCACCAAAGGAGGCTTGCTACAAAGGAGACCTAAATAAGGTTTAAAAATTGGTGTTATTAAAGTTTTATTATTCAAGTATTATTTAATTTTTTAACACCATATTTAAGTACTAAAAGGAAAGGTCTCAAGTTTACATCTTCTAAGTTTGAAGAAGAATTAGTTACATTGGTGCTATAAAGGTTCTTATAAGCAGTTCATTTTAAGATTACAAGAGCATCATATTATATCCATTAAAACTAGAAAAATAGAGCTCTAAATATTAGTGTCTCCAAGGTGGAAAAGGAGGCATATTGGGTATCATCAAACCTACACATTTCAAACAACTTAAATTAAATTATATATTTCTTAAAGTAGGAGTTATAAAGGAAGAAATAATTAGTTTCAAAAGCATACTTTAGACTCATCAAAGTGCATATTTTTCTAAGGTCTCTTGAGCAAAATAAGGAGACTCAATAGTAAATAAAGGCAACACAGATTTCTCGTATCTAAAGACACCAAGAGGTGTGCCAAATATTGAAAATCATTTGGAGGTAAGATTAACAAAGGCATAGAAAGAACTACCATAAGCACTACCATCATTTTGAAGATAGCCACTTGCACCAAGAATGGCAACGTAGAGCATTGAGTAACAGTCATTATTTTGTCAATGTAAAACATTGGAAACTATCATATATTTCAAGGTTGTACCACCAAGGATGCACCACTAGCGTAAGGAGAAGAAGCATAAATATTGCAAGGTTGAGCCACCAAGGTTGCACCACTAACATGAGGAGAAGAAGCATAGTCTCATAGCCAACATTAGCATCAAAGGCCATGGTATATGAACAGTCAGCATCTGAAAGTAAGCATTGGAAATAAGTGCCACTAGCACCACCATAACACCACCAAGAAGTCGAAGAGCCACCATCTTGAAGAAAGAACCACCAAACCTGATGCAAGCTCCATTACAAAGGAATCATCCACATAGAAACAACCATAATAGGAGAGCATTGGAGAAGTAATAATTTAAAGAAACTTAGTTAATGTTGGTAAGCACAAATAATTTTTAAAGTGATTGAAGGCCAAGAAACAAGAACTAAAATTAGAGTGCATAAAGTGCATGACAAGGAAGGCCAAGTGTTAAGAAGTCATCCTCCATGTGGAGGAAGTTACATATTCCATTGGAGGATGTTACATATTCCATTGAAGGACATTACATATTTTATTAAGGAGAGATACATTCCATTTGTAATATTAAAGAAATCATAATACATTCATACCCACAATATATAATGCTCTTGGAAAGCGTTAAGCAAGAAAAGTTGGGTAGAGCGCCACTATAATGCTCTTGGCAAGCGTTAAGCAAGAAAATTTGGTTAGAGTGCCACAAGATACATTAAAAGAAAGTGCAGAGACCTCTAGTGCCACTTGGCACTTGATACTCAGAATATTACTTATGATTAAACGAAGGTGTAACATCTAAAGGGCATCTATTTACTGCATGAGCTAAAAATAGCCTGAGAATAGCAAAGGGAGCGCATGAAAATCAGATTTGAGCACCTTGGAGAAGTTGGAAAGCGTTGAGAAGAGTCAAACATCAAGATATCACATTGAATGAGCAAGGAGATGCATTGATTGTAGGAAGATAGAAGTCCTTTTTGAGCACATGTTGCAGATTTAATGCAATTCAAATTTGGCACGTCGCATATACAAGAAGGTAAGAATTATTTAGTTCATAACCTTTGTAAATTTTAAAGGAGTTATAAGGTATTTTTTAAGGATAAAAATAATTAATATCTTATACTTAAGGTTGTTTGAGAAATAAGAGAAATAAGGTGATAAATTTTAACCTTGGATAAAGTATTGAATGCCTTAGAAGATATTTGAAGAAAGAAGCATTTAAATTAATATATTCAATTCATATTGCATTAAAATATTTACAAATTATTAAAATTGGAGATATAAGGATTTCCACATTGAAATTGAAATTGAAATTGAAATTGCAAATACATTAGTTTTCTAAATTTCCAATTAGGAAGTTATAAGGAGTTCAACACCAAATTTAAAGCTTTGAAATTTAGAATATATATTATTGAAAATTTAAAGAAACACAAACACGGATTTTCTTGAAAAGTTGGAAACTACATTAAAATTAGTCTCTACTCAAATTAATGAGACATAAGAAATCCAACTATAGAGCCTTGAAGATAGAGAATTACATCAATTGAAAGTGCATCAAAAATATCTTTAGCTTTCTATAAGAATAAATAAAGTGTTTATCTTAAAGAATAGGAATTGAACATTATATTAAAATTATCATCAAAAAATTAGGGATACAGAAGGGATTCAACTCAAAGGAAAACTTAGGAAGCTAAGTCTACTATCAAATCCATATTCAAAATATTTGGGAGAGATAAGTGATTCTACAAAACTCAAGAATTAAAAAGATATTATCAAATACTAGGGAGCCAAAAGGAATACTACCTAGAGATTTGAAATATTATA
The DNA here is from genome assembly GCA_028583015.1 of Wollemia nobilis. Taxonomy (NCBI): domain Eukaryota; kingdom Viridiplantae; phylum Streptophyta; class Pinopsida; order Araucariales; family Araucariaceae; genus Wollemia; species Wollemia nobilis. The sequence continues at coordinate 6,261,502 of JAQPPZ010001028.1, forward strand.
AATAAGAAATTACAAAGCATACTATAAAAGTTGAAGAATTAAAAGATAGTATTTGATCTCATACTTAAAACTAGGGAGTCATAATGTAGACAACCTCAAAGATTTAAAGTTTTAAATTCTACAAAAAAATGTTCTTTTTAAATCAAAGAGTTACAAGAAAATTCCTTTAAAAAAACTATGGAAAAACTTATTAAGTATACAGGATTCAAGGAATCAAAATGGTTTAAAGACATACTTGATTCTAGAAATGATAATAGGAAAGATGCAATTAGAAGAGAAGAATATATGTGGCATAGAAATATTTTTGAGAACTCACAAGCTAATAGTTTGGCAAAAGTAGATTCTATAGAAATACCTTCCAATGACATGATGAAAGGATTTTATGACAACTATATTAATGGAGATATTGGGAATAAATTCAAAAACCATATTCAAAAGGTAGAAGATAATAGTGATAAAAAATACATCCTACAAATCTATGAAAGAAGTAAAGGTAGAGTAGCTTCAGTTATACACAAATGGAATCACCATTTTATCAAGGAAATGGATGAACTTGAATTTCCAAAGACAAGTAATAAAAGAGTAGGGATATCTTCACAATGTACTTATTGCAACAAGACAGGTCATGAGAAAGCAAACTGTTGGAATTTCCATCCATGTAAATATTGTGGAGGAAAATCTCACTCATATTTTTTCTGTTACTATAAAGATAAGTACTATAGAAGATTTGAAGAAATATTGATATTCATATTAGATTGTCTATTTCAAGTTCTAATTTTTGAAGCATCTACTAATAATGGGTTCAAGTTTGAATTTTTTGAAGAACAAGAAGAAAGGTTGTCCAACCAACGAGAGGAAAGAAAATGGAACAATTCTAATCCACTTAGGACTTGCAAGATAATGAGATCCCTTGTTCATCAAATATACCTGAATAAATTCAAGAATGAAATTAATATCAACCACATTGAAATACAGAGAAGTAGTGGAATGAAGAAGACAATAAAAGACTACATGAGCTCCAAGAATAAAATGAAGACTGAATTAGTAGAAGGATAGGAACCAGAATAAATTGAAGAACATCTAAAATATGAAGATCCATATTGAAGACTAAAAGTCTTCAATACCCAAATAATGTAATACATGGGGGTGTTGTAATATATTACATTATTCGATACATTATTAAAATTCTTTAGATTAGGAGTTTGTCTTAGATTATGATTTAAGTATTTACTTTATGCAATGGAATAAATGCACAAGTATTATTAGAATGTGCAATGATGTAAATGTGCATGTTGTCCACATGTACATGAGTCCTTAAGAATAGGAAGATGAAGAGTCATAGGAATATGGAAGGCCAAGAGTCATCTCTAATTATATATAAGCCTTCTTAGGTTATAGCAAAGAGAGGATTTTGGAGTGCACAAGGTAGAGTAGTAGTAGATACAATGTAGAGCATGTATGCAATATGGAGTGTTTGAGACCTCCATTTCAAAGCAATGTACTATTTTGTGAACTTTCATTAATGGCTGATATATGAGTATATTCAAAAGTTTCTCATTATATTATCATGCTTAGTAAATTGTCATTTCCATATATTTAATATTGCATGCTCTTTTTATGCCTTGTGGTAGTTATTTTATTAAATATATAGAATCAAAAGCTAACACCATTTAATCAAGGAAATTGTGGGGTTTCCTTGTTATGCTTTGAAAAAAAATTGTTTTTGGTTATTTATTATGGAAATTATGAATTGGTATTTGGACATGGAGTCCAATGGTTAAAAATAAAACTTATGGGGGTTTTTCAAATGCAAATAGAAGTGTAATATGGGAGTACTTTGTTTGCATTGAATGAAATGTTTTTGCCTAAGAAAAATTTTGGGATTTTCCTCCTTGCTTTCAAATGAATGAAAGAAGAGAATATATACATTGTTTCTAGATGCATTGAAAAGAAACATGCATTTAGGTTTGCATTCTCAACATAAAGGAGTTGTCCTAATCCCTTACCTATCCACTCCTCGGAGAAACCCAAGGAGAGTTCCACTATGTATTTTGAGAAGATTTTATTTATGAACATTTGTAAAGAAAGAAAAGAACTTGTTGGTAAATGATTAAATAAGTAGTTTTGTATATTATTTGAGAAGTACTCAATTATGAAATAAGAATCTATTTCCTTGCTATGAATAGATGATTTCTAAGGATTAATAAGAGGAAATTGATATAGTGCTTTTATTGATTAAAGCTTTAGCATTAACATTTTCCTCTCATTATGAAATGCATGTTTTAAAATTTATGTACATATTTTGAAAGAGTAGATGTTATACTTTATTTTATACATGCAAATTGAAAGGATGCTAAATGTTATAATGAGAGAGAATGAGAGAGAGAGAGAGAGAAGGAATGAATGGTTTCATGTTTCACTTTGGGTTTAGGTTTTTGTATCTTATGGGAGGACATCCTTAGTTAGGCAAGCCTAGAAGAACCTAAAGGATGGATCCAAACCTAAGGTTGTTGTAGTGTAGCAACACCTAAGGGTTTTACAATGGGAACTTTCGATAAAGGATCTTCAAAGTGGACCCAAATATGGGAAGTCTTTGGAAAATATTTAAGTGGTGTATCTTGAATCCTCTTTTCCAACCACGGAGGTTTGGATACCAATATCACATAGAGTGATAATCACCTCAATTAAACCATCATGGAGATGGGATAATTGAGCACTACAGTTTTATACATGGTGTAATTTGTAAACTAAAAGGCTTTACGCCTAAGTACTAGTATAGAAGGATTTATACTAGTAATAGAATTGGTGTCCTTTTTCTCTAAATACTGAGATAGGGTTAATCCATATGCTATGGTCAAATTATCCTACATTCGTGGAGAATGTAAGGAAATGGGGTGACCATGTGAAAGCATCCTTTAAGCTACAAAGGTGTACAAGGTAAACCCTAGTGATTTTATGAGATATTGGCCACTCCTGTCCACTCGAGGGATGTTTGTAGCATCATGAACTCAAAATGTGGTGAAGCCTTTATGAATATAAATCCTAAATTGGAAACATCTTGGATAACCTTGTCAATATTTCTCCTATCAAAAAAAATCTCTCCTAGGTTGGTTGCTTTTGGGTTGTTACGTGGAGGACTTTATTACATGGTTCTACCCATGCCCAAGTGATTATCCTTCCAATACCTATTTCAAATGAAGCTTTCAAAAATTCACATTTTAAGGGTTTTAAGCCTTAATACTACCCTAAATATCATAGGTTATGTATCACAGTATCGAATATAATATAGCCACAATATATTAAGGTCAATATAATAATAAGAGTAGAATAATATGAGAAAATTAATATGTACAAGAAGGCTTATAATATATCAAATAACATTCAATAATAAGCAACAATATGAATGTAAATAGCCTTAATCAATATGTACTAAGCATGTAATACAACTTACAATATTAATTGCTCAAAATGTATACAAGCTTTATTACTCCTCTTTCTCTTACAAGATATATGAATTGTAGTTGATGATGATTGTTGTATATCATCTATGGAGCATTATCTCCATAATATAGTCATAGTAGTGTGACTCTTTGGATACTTGACTATTCCTATCCACATGCCAATTTGTATGATTCTTGGCTTATCTACTTGCCACTTGCATACTTGATGAACACTTGACACTATAACATATGCACACCTATACATGACTCTTACACTTCTATAACTTGCACACTCTAATCTAAGACACTTGTGCACATATTTACATTACATATTTATTCTCATACATACAATACACTTGTGCACATAGACTCAAATTACACTTGCACACTAACTCACATGATACTTGTGCATTTTATTCACATTACAATTTTACATGGTACTTGTGCATTTTCTGCACATTCACACTTACATAAAAGGGGAAATATAACTCACACACTAAACTATGATTAAACCCTAATATATCATTTACAAATGTACCATTAAGGTACCATGGAGGTATATTAGCATGTACCAAATAATGTAATATACCTGAACACCCCCTTGTATTACATTATTTGGTATTGAAGACTTTAGTATTCAATCATGGTCTTCATATTTGTCTTCAATATTCAAGTGATATTGCAATGAATTTGATCTTCTACTTGAGATTCATTAGGTACATATTATTGCTTGACTTTTTCTTTGAGTTCATCTTTAGTTTCTTTGGATTCAGCTTCATGTCCTTCATTCTTTGCATCTTCAAGATTACAAATTTCTTAAACTCTTTCATTGTCATCAAATTGATGTATGAGATTCTTTCCTTTGTCTTGAACTTTTGAATCATTTGATTCTTTGTTTTCCTATATAGTAGCTTCTAAAAATTCACTTAGAGCATTATAATAAATTCTTGAGTTGGAATATCAATACTGCATGAAGAGTGAAATATCATTTCTAGAAATGATCCATCTATTTCCACTTTCTTCTTAAGAGATCTCTTTTTGTCTCAAATTCTTATATTTATGAAGCTTAAGTGAAAGCAATGACATATACATTATGCTACCTATATCTAGAGGTATCATAATATTATCCTTTCCATCATCAATTGCTTCAATAAGTCTTGCATGTAAATAGTATTCAAATGTTTCAAAATTTTCTTCTATGGCTTCACTATAGATTAATTTTGAAACTATATCTATCTTTCCTTCAGATTTTTCAATCAAATTCTTAATCCCAAACTTTATCACCTCTAATATTTCTTTTCTAATTATGGACTCCATATTCTCAAAATTTGTAACTTTGACTCCTTTGAAGTAGACAACCTTATAACTCCTAGGTTTAAATAATTCAAAGTTTCTAATTTAATTCCTATGAAGTAGTAATACTTATGTCTCCCTAGTTTAGAAACTAAAAATATGAAATTTACACATTTATATTTTTCTAACCTTTTATGTAGAAAACTTTTTAACTCCAAATTGGAATTTGTAAAATTTCAAAAAATATCCTAATATTTAAATTTCAATTTTTCACTTTTCTCAAACATAAAAACTAATTAAATAATTTTCAAAAAACTTAAAGACTTTAAAAATCAAATAAACTAGTTGTATTCCTTATCACTCCAAACTTATTAAAACAAATTAAAAAAAAAATCTAAATTCCTTATTACTCCTTATCTTATAAAATAAATAAACTATCTGTGGATAACTTCCTTGTTCCCACTTACTTCCCAAGGCTAAAGAACTCGAAAGACTGCCAAAATCACTAAGGATGCAAAATTGGGCATTTTCCTGGCCTTGGGTGCACCCTGAAATGTCGCCCCAATAATAATGTGAATATTAACTCTGAGCAAAGATTTGGGTTATGGGAAATCCTTCGACGCTCATAAAATCCCACCCAAGGAAAGTTTTGAGGCAAGCAGAGAATTGGACGATAAAAGAATGAAAGAAACATCTTGAAACCCTGCCCTAGATTGGGTGGAGGTTTGGGTAAGAAGTAGGGTCAGATCAATCCCAAAATGCCACCCAAATAGAATGTTAAGCAGAATAAGGTAAAAATTTGAGGTGGTGTTGAATTTCAAGTTCAACACAAAAAATCTACCCTATGTAGAAGCAAGCAACTGATGGAGAAGCAAGAATCAACCTAGATTTATGAAGGGTCCAAAAGCTTACCATTAAAAATTAGCAGTATTGTTTGAAATCTCAAAGACTCAGTTTCCCACCAGTACTAGCAGAGTGTTATGGTCAAGATGAGAGTGGGTAGGTCAATTTAATGCCTGGAAGTTCATTCGTAATCATTAAGAAGGCGAACAACCTTTTGAATAATCAAGGGATGTTGATGTGGCTTCTAAGGTGGATTGTAGAAGATATTAATACCTCATCTACCCTGGTCCCAAGCATGTGTGACTAGTACAACAATATCATAAAATTCAAAAACAAATTGAGAAGTTGGGTAGATGCAATCAATGCACCCAGTCCTAATGCTGCATATATGTTCCATCAAGGGCATAAAATTCTACCGAGGGCATACTAGAGCCAGTTATCCATTGCTACAACTACTCTCTATTAATTGAACTTTAATTCACTTGTAATAGGAGTTTTACCTCATGACTATAAATATGTGATTGTAATGCATTTCAAAGGATTGGTTGTCGAGTCATTATAACTTATATGTACATTTATGTGACCACCAAAATGGCCTCACACCTATGCTTCCTACTGCGTAATTGAAATAAAATATACAAAAGCATGCATTGCAAAATTGACAACAAATGATAAAGAATGAGAACACTTTATTTCCATTTATGAAGCCAATTCCAATTACAAATACGTCCCTCTTAGGGATACCAATTTGATACTCTTATTACAGTAGGGAAAGCATATGAAATCCCTCTCAAGGAAAAATGTGAGTTTCAGGCCATTTGGGGTGACACGAACTGCTCTAGGGTGGAGTTGACCCTCTTCTTAGCGTTGAGGAAGGAATTAGATGATTGAAGCTCCTTTGAATCTATTTCCTGTGATCAAGAAACAACACATGAACATTAAACAAATAGGCAGCCTCTCATGATGAGGCCCTTTAAAGGATTTATACATGCAAATGCCATAATACTAATGAAATCGAGAAAGTAGATAAAATATGCTAAACATATGCAATTATCATAAATATTGATGGAAACATGTAAACAATAAGTAGATCTATCAATCTGAAGGATCAGTTGCATGAAATAAAGCATTAGAACATGAAAAAAACTAATTGTCCTACTTACTAAAATTAATTAAACCTAATGAAATATTTAATACGGTCAGTCAGAGTCTCTAAACTACCAAATAAACCATTAGAATAATTAATATAAACTATCTAAGTGCACTGCAAAAAGAACAGTAAGGGTATCTTATACCTGTTGCAAATCGTAACTCGGATGAGCGGTCTACACTATAAACCATGGCTAAAAGCCATGGTGAGCAATCAAATGGTTTTGCCCTCAAATTATAGGGCTATGGACTTGATCCTCCTTGTTAAATTGATGATCAAGGGTCACCTCAGTGTCCTCTGACAGATTTGGTAGTTGAATTGCTCGATAGAGCCTCCATTTTCCCAAATTTGCATTTCTTGACGTTATAGCTCCTTAGGGTATCCATGGCACAATTCATCATAATGCTTGGGTTGGCAAAGTGATAGCAAAAAATATCTCTCTTAGTGCACTCAAGTGAGTCCACAATTTTATAGGGCTTCACTGCTCTAATCTCCAACTCTCTCTCTCATTCAATATTTCGACAATGCTTCGCTATCAAAATGCACTATCTCATTGCCCTAATTCGAAGGGGTACTTATAGGACTACCCAAGGTCTAGGGGTGGCTTCATAGAGAAGCCAAGATCAAGAAGGGGTGGTTAGGATAGTTGGATTGGAAGCTTCCATCCTTTAACCACCTTCTTCTAGAACACATGGCCATTCAAACCGATTTGGCTCGGATGAAGGCCAACTGAACTTCAGTTTAGACTGGAGGTGACAACTGCGATTCAGACTGTAGATCGCACGTCTCAGCCATGGTTCAGACTGTAGATCATAGGACTCAGCTGTGGTTCATACTGATAGGCCAATGAGCCCAAATTGAGTGGTTAGAACCACTGCTCTATCTTGGAGTCTATCCAAGATCTTCCATATGGTCTTGTAGCATGTCCATATGAGTAGTCACCTTCGACATGACATGTTTTAGGTGTCTACAGATGCCCCTTTTGAGATGAGTTATGATATCGAACAATGCTAAACAAAAATAGACCTCCTAAAATAATGTTGAAGGTTCTATGATGATGATTAGTCGGATCAACATTAGATGCCCCAGGTCCAGCAAAAGGATGTGCATCCTAGAATCATTGATTCCAACTAGGTGAAAGGCTTAAATTTGAAAATCTTGTGCTCTTCTCATCTCATTCGGTGTAGTTGTGCATTCCATAGGTATATTCTGGCCCATAGATTTGAAATGCGGAGAACAACAAGAAAAATTGTCATATTTGTTATTTACCCCAAGCAAAGGGGTAAGCTTATGATAGTTGTTGACAATGATTCGTAAGACAAACACAATTTGACAATATCAAGGGATCTACGATCTTAGGGATCTTATGTTGAATTTTATTATGATTATGATTATTATGACTACCCCCTCAAGTGACGATTCTATGAGGGTAATGACAATTGTATCGCTCCAAATTTTTCGCATCCTTACCTTCAGGCTATAGGATCCGTGACCGAAAGGAGGATGGGAAAATGATGTCGCGGTACCTCGGACTGAGAAGACTTGCGACGGTCCCGCCTCTCAAGGGAGGTGTATATTGGTGATTTTTCGACAGATGGTGGGTTCACCAGGAAACATTTAATGGCAGTTTCCACGCCTAGGTTTGGAATGTGTTTTTACGTGTTCGTTTTTAGTCTTAAGCATTCATATCCTAGGTTTGGCCAAATGAATCTAAATTAATCTATATGCAAGTGCAGATTTAATGAATACAGAAAGCAGAATTAAGGACAAAAAATAGAGAAATTACATAAGATTAAAAGCAGAATACCTGATCCGGATGTCTGATGAAGATTCTGATGTTGAAGCAGCCAGGATCACCTCTAATTTGACAAGATCGTCTGAGATCAGACAAGGTCGTCTGAGATCTGACGAATTCATCAGATGAATTCGTCAGAGACCTGCAAACAAAAAAATAGATGCAAAATACAGAGAATGCAACTATGATAACAGAGGAAACAACACAAAATAACAGTATGAATACTAAACAATGGTTACGAATAGAAATTCAAACAAATTATGACATTCAAATGAGAAATTATGATCTTATCATGCAACTTAAGCTATATGGGTGAACTCCAAATGCAAAATAGTAAGAAATAAGGATAAAACTAATTAAAATGCAGAATAAAACAACAAAATGAATAAGAGAAAGCGCAAACTCTGGGCACTGATTGCCCCCAATGCAGATTGCAGTCGAAATCGTCTGGAAGCAGTGAAATCGTCTTGAATTGTGACAGGATCATCCGAGATTTGAACGAGATCGTCTACGATGATCTAAGCATGCTTCGACTAAAAATCAATGAGGTCCCTGCAAGAAAACTTCAAAATAACAAATGCAAAATGATGCTCTGGGTATTCTAATGCACGCAAAATCAAGTCATAGAGAAATTCAGCCAGGGGTTGGGAAGGGAAGGTCCTAATGATTAAATAGGCTTAGGGGAATAGTTAGGAGGTTGGAGATCATCCCTATTTGGGAGATCTCCAACGGGGGAGGGTCTCTAACGGTGCAGACACGCTTCTGCCCGGATTAGAGGCCCGTTGGAACATAAGCTAATTGTGCAAAATTAGTTTTGCGACAAGATCGTCTGGACGTCCTTGTCCAAACGAAATCGTCAGATCTAGGGTGATATCGTCTGATCGGCGATGATATCGTCAAACGGTCAAAACAACCTCTAAAAATGGCACGAAAAAGGGGGAAACGGATTACCCGACGGTTAACGGGCGGTTTGGGAGGTTAAATTTTGAATTTAAATTATTTACTAAGGTGAATGTAATTATTACAATTTCATTGCGCCAATTTTAGGGTGCTACATTTTGCCCCCTCTTTAGCGAATTTTCCGAAGAAAATGCGTTAAATATGAGTTCTTCTCGATCTACGAGAAAGCAAAAAATTATTCCCATTTTTAGGCGACGATTCTTGGTCGAATCGTACGACAGCTTACTATGGTGCCCCCTCCGTGTTTTTACCCAAATCGAACGTTTGAGGTAAAAACGTGGAAAAGCAAAATTATTTTTGAATAAAATTAAAAAATAGGGTAAAACCCTAATTCATTTTTACTGTTCATTTTCTGGTTTTTAGAGCTCTGAAGCAAAAATGGTGGAGACGACGCACAGATCAACAAAGGTCCGGCGCGGTCTACGGGTAAGAGTCTAGAATTAACTAGAATGCTTTAATTTTATTTTTCATGCTTTTTACGTAGATTTTAAATGAATTTTGAGCATCGTGGCCATTTTTGGGCCGTCGACGTCGTCGGGACGAAATCGTCCCGATTTCGACGAAATCGTCTCAATTTCGCCAATTTCGTTCGAGGGCGAAATCGGCGAAAGGGGGACGATTTTGTCAAATTAGGGACGATTTCGGCTTGCAAAATCGAAGACGATTATGCTCAAATTTGGGACGATATCATCCAATTGTGGACGATATCATCATTTGATTAAATTGAACTTATTTTACTTCATTTTTAAATACTTGAATTGTTATTAATGATTGTTTGTTGTTTTGTTGTTTATGTTGCAGAGAGGTTTACTAAAAAGCGAGGGAATGGAAGTATGGAGGTTTGAGAGATGACTTGGCCGCTCTTACACGGGCATAGCGAGGATCGGCTGGCACGAGTCGGCTTGCAGCATGTGGCAGAGATGCCACAGGTGTCTACGAGATATGGGGCTACTGACGACCCTAGCAGAGAGATGGTATTCGGGTTCCTCATGTTTTTGGCTATCGACAGGGGAGATGACTCCCACTCTAGAGGATGTATGGAGGATTCTAAGAATCCCCATACAAGGACGATTGATCACTCCTACGGCCAATCAGGGCCATGCTATGGGATGATTGTGTGGTGACCCGAGCTTCGCCCTGGAGAAGGGCAAAGTGAATATCGAGGCACTGTGTCAGATGCCTAGGGCATCTAGACTCACACGGGTTCTAGCTGGAGTGGTTGGTGGACTTTTACTGTGCCACCAGAGCGAGTGCAGGGTGCCGTGGATGCTGGCAGATGTTATCTGCGACATGTGGGACCACGGGTACAGGTTCTCTTGGGGCAGTTATGTACTATGCGGGTTGTACAGGATCCTGTATGGGGTCGTGTACAAGGGCGGCCGATGTCTGGTGATGACATCGCTTCTACAGGTTTGGTGCTGGGAGCACATTGCAGTGCGGGGGCCGGTAGGGATTCCTTTGACAGGGGTTGACGGGGAGAGGCCCCGAGTTTTCTACTGGTGGCTCCGAAGAGGGTAACAGCGGCGGATCGACCTTCCTATGTCCCGGAGACTATTAGATGACCTAGTCCCGAACCAGATTACCTGGAGGCCATGGAGGGAGCATCTAGGGTGTGCCGAGGACGGATAGGAGTTGGATCGCGTGAGGTGAGTTTGCTAGCTACGGATGGAGAGGGGAGAGGTGGAGCTCCACCGCTATGACCGAGTTTTGCGTTAGTTTGGTCTGCAGCAGGGGATCCCATCTCTAAGGGATTATGAGTTTTCTTGGACTGTCCGAGATAACACCATAGTTAGCAAAGCTCCAGACATGCAGCGGTTCTGGAGTCAAGACACAGACGATGCCCCCATTCAGCCAGTGGATGGGGACGATGCAGGTGTAGCCGATGGCTATGATGCCTGGTACGCAGGCATCTGCCCTCCTTGGATGACAAGGGCTCAGGGTCTGATACACCCAGTCATGCGTCAGATAGGGAGGCGGTGCCAGGCGGCTATGGAGGCAGCCCAGGGTCGCAGCGGGAGAGATCCGAGGAGGCCACAGGCACAGGAGAGGTTGCGATAGAGGGAGAGGAGGGAGACGAGACCCCCATCTCCATAGAGGGAGAGGCCACCATCTCTTGATAAGGGCAAGGGCGTTGACACGGGGGAGAGTAGCGAGACCGCTACTCTTCGAGCGGAGAGAGATCATCTCCAGGCACAGGTGCAGACTCTACAAGATGAGGCTGCATGCCATCGAGCTGAGGTGACACAACTCTGAGATGAGATTGCACGCCTCAGGGCATGGGGCGAAGGGGCGAGCACTGGGGAGATGACACGGGCTATTGCCCAACTTACTTTCTACCAGACTTTGTACTATCATCTGGTGCCAGAGGCTAATAGACTACCCCTGCCAGCCAACATCGCAAATCCGATCAGGATCGGGTCATCGAGGACCTCGTCCCGATCAAGGACTAGGACTCACAGTACTACTCAGACTACGATGGGGCCACCTCGTCCACCTCAGGGCGAGGGAGGAGATGAGGCGGAGATCTTGAGGGGCTCTCGAGGCTAGAGGACTGCACAGCTTTGTACAGATTGACATGATAGCATTGTATTATTATTTTTTTGTTGATAGAGGATTGAGTATGCTGAGGTACAGATTGTGGCATACCAATCCAATTTTGATGATGTATATATACTGTTGACATATATATGATATTTTTTTGATCATATGACTTGTGTTATGTGTATGTGTATGATGCTTTTATGTTTGATTGATTGATTTGATAATTGGATTGAGGATTCATGAAATTATGTCATTTTGAAAATTTATAATTTTGATGTCATGCGGTAATATTTTAAATGAAATAATCTGATGTAACAAATTGATTGTTTGTAATGTGATGTAATAAAAAATAAAAAGAGACTTCTAACAATAATTTCAAAGGACATTGTCGCTATTATAGACCATTTCATGGAGTCGTTGCTCACTCGATCGTCAAGCTAATCCCAGTATAGAAATATTGTTAAAAGTAAAAGAGTGCTTAAGAGACTGTCTTAAGACTTTGGTGCAATGGTGAAAATTATGGTGATGATGGTTTTTTTTTCAGATTTTCATGAAAATAGTATGCATGAAATAATGTTAAAATGATTTTTTCTAGGCATAAATTCCTAAGTGTGATAAAATTTTTGGATAATTCTTTAGGAATTATACCATCATTGCAAAATTGAAGGTTGACATAATGACATGAAATAATGAAAATGTGTTTGCTTTTTAAAAGCATAATTTGTGTAACATAATGAATTAAGTCATATGGTTTTCATGATTTTTAATAAATGGGGAATAAAAATTGTTACAATGATTTGCGCTAGGCATAGAATATGTAGGTATAGACTTATACCATCATCGCGAAAAGCAAAAAGAGATAGTTTTATTGCATGGTTGATTTTGTAATAAATAGAAAATATGAATAGGAGGACTTGTGCTAGGCATAAAATTCCAATTTTGGTTTTGGAACTATACCATCGTCGCGAAAGTCAACCAGATATATGTGTTTTGATTGTATATTTTGAAAGAAAATTTTGATTTTTCTATTATATAGTTATCTTTATGCTAAACAATTGTACTTGAATTATTCCAAACAAGTTGCAAAAAGAATATTTCAAAGTATTTTGAAGACAAAAGTAAGATTTATAAGGAATCCCATGTGCATATGTGAATTCATTTTCGATCTTGATTTATCATAATGATACACAAAATCTCTCAAATACAAATGTGTGTGCAATTGCTTTGTGCATTTACCAATTTTGAGCAAGATAATATGATACAAGTGATTTGAAGAAACCAAATAAGTGTTCATTAACCATGATGTAGATGCATATAACCATACTAGACTACTATGTAGGTCAGATTATCAAGAGCTAGCTAATCCATAAGCAAACATAGGTCTGTACAAAAGAAGGTTTCTAATGTGACAGACATATCACCACGCTAGGAGTTACCCAAGGCCAAGCAGGTTGGGCACAAACCACCTGTTATGGGGATTACCTCACAGTTTTCGAATAAATGAGAATTCCAGGGATTCAAGCTCATCAACCCTTCTTTTATTTTCAAAAGGTAGGGAAAGAGATTTTATTGCTTTCTGCTTTCTTTTGAACTTTGCTTCTTTTTATTTTTGTATTTTTGTTTGCTTGATTTTTGAGATAGTGCTTGAAATATTCTTTGTAATGATATAAAAGAACATTTTTCTCTTTTTTTTTCTCTTTTTTTTTTCTTTTTCTTGAACTTTTCTTTTCTTTTTCTTTGCTAGGGATACTTCCTCGGATTAGCTATAGAGCAAGGGATTTTTATTCTGGGTAGGGGTGAGCTTGTCCTTTTTCCAATTCTCAAAGATTCTAGACCATGTGCATGATAGGATAGCAAGGGAAACTTTTCGCTCAAGAAATCACGTCTACTATGTAGCAAAACATGGAAATTACAAATATAATCATTTTATTGTGAAAATATGTGCTTGGTTTAAGTAAATAACAAGATCAATTCTCTATGCTCAAACTTTATTTAATTGAATTTTGTGAACTTTGATATAAGAGAGATTAGTAATCATGCCAGATAAAATCAAGATATTTATTGTTGTGAGTGTGCAAGTGAGGGGTTCCAAATAAATGCTAATTTATCCAAAATAATTTGAAACATGTAACTGCAATAATTGTAAGAAAATTGAATATAAAGATCATCACCACATCGGGTTTCGGAGCTCTGGCGATTTGGCGGGAAACTTTCTGAACTGTCGTCGGCCGAGGCTCTAGGGCTTCTGGTGGGAAGTTTCTACCAGGGACTCAGGTGGTTTGTTGTTGTTTTTCACTGACGGCTCTTTTGTTGCCTCGGGAGGGCCCAATGGGGTCTCCTCTAGGAGTTATCAATGGGAAAAAGACCTCTTATGCCGAGATATTAAGAGAAAACCCTGCATCTTCCTCCGATGAAGCTCAGCGGAGTGCTTACCATTCGCTATCCAAGAATGCGGGTAAGGGTTCTCCTGTGCACAGAGTCAATGGATGTCTCCCGCAATCCGCTTCCAGATCGAATATTGTCATAGAACCAAAGCTGGTCGAGGACACGATCAACTACCGTGCTACTCATGACCTGATTTGCAAATTCATGGGTATCCGACCCACCCTGCACTTTCTACACTCCTGGGTGAGACAAAACTGGGAGCCTATCGGTGAGTACTCCTTATGGCCCATAAGCAATGGGTATTTTATTATTAGTTTTTCCTCCTTAGTGGATAGAAACAGAGCATTTGAATCAAAAAAGAGGAGCCATGGCCCGGCAGGGTTATTTGTTCAACCGTGGAGAGCGGGCTTCGATCCTCGCATTGAACCCACGACTGTCCCGATTTGGATCCGACTGTATGCTCTCTCGATGGAGTTTTGGGGTGAGCAGATTCTTGAATTGATAGGTAACTCTCTAGGTAGATATTTGGGAGTCTCCAAAGATACCATAGAAGGAAACACTGTTGTTTTTGCTAGAATTTGTGTAGAACTGGATATTAGCCAGCCGCTACCAGCTGAGATGGAACTGGAGTTAGCAGGACAATCCTGGATACAGCAGCTAGACTATGAAGCCCTACCTTTCCGATGTAGAGTTTGCCATAAGCATGGCCATTTGGCTAGGTTCTGTCCGAATATCTTGAGCACCAAAGCGGATGTTCCACAGGGAATGCCAAATTGCCCCCGAGAGGGTAAGCCCACTTCGGTCAAGGAACCACCCATCATTCCCCTTGGTTCTGATGCCCAGAAATATGGCTTTGAACAGTAGAAGAGAAGAAGAAAAAAAAAGAGAAATGGCAAGGAGCAAGCTCAACCCAAGCCAACCAACCGGTATGAAATCTTCAAATCTCTTGTGGATCAAGAAGACCAAATTATGGAAGGAGCATATGGGAACCTTGAGGATAATATCATCCATTCTCATGCTCCTCCCTCACCAACCCCTATCCTAGAACAGGTTATTGACTCATCTAAGATTTTGTAGCTAGAAAACCCAGGGGCATTGGTAATCCACTCCCCAGCACAGCTAGTTATTAAGGATGTTACCATGGGAAATGCAGAAAAGATCAGAGAAAGACCAGCTCTAGGGATTACCCAGGTGGAGAAGAGGTCGAAAAATAGTAATTCCCAAGGGGCGGGCAGGAAATCCAATAAGGATCTAATTGCAGTGCAAGGAGATAAGCTAATCAATGGAGGATTGACGAGAACAATTGATTCTTATTTCTCCCAAGGTTTCCAATGATTATTCAATCTTGGAATGTGAGGGGTTTAAACAATAGAACCCATCAATCTGCTGTTCAAAGACTTTTAGAGAGAAGTAAAACAGACTTTCTGCTCATTCAGGAGACAAAAATGTCTTTAGACCTTATGAGTAAAACTGTCAGTCGAATCTGGAGGGGTGCTGGCCATATGGCTGTGGCTGCTCTAGGTGCCTCGGGAGGGATTGCTACTCTTTGGAACCCTTTGGCGTGGATAGCAATAGAACATATAGCTTGGAGGGGTGTCCTCACATCTCTTTTTAGGAACATTGTTACAGCTGAACAAGTCTTAATTACAAACTTCTATGGGGCTCAGAACATCGATGGTCAGCGGTTTCAATGGAAAGCTATTCAAAACATGAGGTCCTCCCGGGAAGTTTTTGATTGGATTATTGCTGGGGACTTCAATGCCAAATTATCTGCCAGGGATCAGGAAGGTGGCATCCTAGTTTTGGATATAGGGGACCGACTTTTAATTTCCCAAGTCCAGGCCTTTAACCTTGTTGATATCAAAGGCCCTGGCACGAACTTTACCTGGACTAATAAGAGAAGAGAGCCATTCAACAGGAGGGTTAAGCTTGACCGGTTTCTGGTCTCGGAGGAAGCTTTTGTTAGATGGAATATCAAATTTTAGATTTTGGATGGCCCAGTCTCAGATCACTCTCCCATTTTGCTGGAGGGAGGGACTATGTCAGGGCAGTATTACAAACCATTTAAATTTGAAAAATTTTGGTTGCAAAAAGAGGACCTCCGAAGGAAAATTCCACAGTGGTGGGAAGAAGGTCGTCTCCCTTTTGGGACAGCTATGTTCAAATTTCATAAACAGCTTCTTTTTGTTAAGAGTAAACTAAAACAATGGAGGCAAACTAACAAATCTGATTTCCAGCTCCAACGGGCTCCCTTGTTGACCAGATGGAACGAGGTGCAAAAACAATTCAGGGAAGGAATCATTTCTGAGCATCTTAAATCCGAGGATGATGCTTTACGCAAAGCGGTTGAGGACATTGATAATCAAGAAGAGATCTACTGGAAACAGAGAGCAAGAAACACATGGTTATTAGAAGGAGATAGAAATACAAAATTTTTCCATCGCTCTGCCTATGCTAGAAGACAATTGAATAACATGGAACTCCTTCAAGACAAGAATGGAAACTCTTTTGACACTCTCCCTGGTATGCACTCCCACTCAATGGAGTATTTCTCAAACCTCTTTAAGGAAAGTATGGAGCTTGATGTGGAAGCCCAAAATGAAGTCATTGATGGCATTCCCTCTATTATCTCTCATGAAGAGAATCAGGCCCTTCTTAAGCCCATAGATCGTGATGAACTCAAGAAGGTGGTCTTTGGGATGTGCACTGGAAAATCACCTGGTCCTGATGGCTTCCCTATTAAGTTTTTTCAGGCCTTCTGGGATACCCTAGAGGAGGATGTGCTGGCTATCATTGAGGAGTCCCGAACTAATAAAATAATGCTCAAGGCTTTAAATCACACCTTTATTACCTTAATTCCAAAAGGAGAGGGGGGGGTTCACATTTCTGATTTCAGACCTATTGCCTTATGCAATGTGATTTACAAAATAATCACTAAAATTATGGCTGAAAGACTAAAACCTCTTCTGCAGAATATAATATCCTCAGATCAAGGGGGTTTTTTTGAAGGGAGACAGATCTTGGATGGAGTGATCTTAGCTCAGGAGGCTATCCATACTATGCACAATTCAGGTAACAAAGGAATGTTCATCAAACTGGATATGTCTAAGGCTTATGACAGGGTAGAGTGGGGCTTTTTGGTCAAGATGTTGGTAGCCTTTGGTTTTTCTTAGGACTGGATTGCCTAGGTCATGAGCTGTATCTCTATGCCTTCATACTCTGTTTTAATTAAGGGGCTTCCCTCACCACCTTTTGGAGCCTCTCGGGGTCTTCACCAAGGAGACCCTTGCTCTCCTTATCTCTTTCTCATCTTGGCTGAAGGATTAGGCAGACTCCTCCTGAGAAGAAGACTTCAAGGACAGATAACAGGAATTAAAATTGGGGCTGAAGTTTTGACTCATTTACAGTTTGTGGATGATACTGGATTGGTGGGAGTGGCCAGCCTCAGGGAAGCAAGAGGAATCAGAGACTCTCTAAACGTCTACCTTCGAGCCTCTAATCAAGTCATCAATGAAACAAAATCCAAAGTGGTCTTCTTTAATCTTGATCAAAGGTCACAAGACAGAGTTATTGAGATCTTGGGATTCACTAGGACCTCTCTTCCTATTGTTTACCTGGGGGTTCCTCTGCATTTCAAAAAACTGAAAGCTGATTTTTGGAAGGACCTTTTGGATGGCATCAAAGAGAGAATGAATCACTGGTCTCATAGATGGTTAAGCTATGGGGGCCGACTGACTTTCCTGCAGTCTGTTATTCAGGCCATGCCAATTTATAAATTCTCTATCCTGGCTGCCCCTCCTTCAATTTGGAAAGAGCTGGACAAAGCGGCTAGAAGTTTTCTTTGGGAAGGTGCCAAAGGAGAGAGGAAATGGGCCTTGGTTGGATGGGATAAGGTCACCCAGCCCAAGGAAAAAGGTGGGTCGGGATTAAGATGCTCCAAGTTTAACAATCAGGCTTTGGCTGGTAAATTGTATTGGAGGTGGATTTCCCAGCCAACGTCCCTCTTCAGCAGAATCCTCTCTAGTAAATACTTGGGTCTTGTTCACCCTAATGACTTGGGCCACTTTCCTTTGGAGGGTAATGGTTCATTAGTGTGGTAGGCTCTCAAGCTTGTATCTCGCATTATCAAAGATCAATTGTTCTGGAAAGTTGGGAGAGGGGAGAAGGCCCGGTTCTAGACTAATTCTTGGGATCAGAATCCTCCCATTCTTGCTATGTTTCCTGAATTACATCCGTTAAAATTAGCTCTTGAAGATAAGGGATGGATCCATATTGAGAGCTACTTCAATACCAGCCAATTGGGGGAGTATAAGATTCAAAAGTTCAAGCGGCTGGGTGAATGGCCAATTCCAATCCCCCCGGAGCAGGCTCCAACTCTGGAAAAAATCTTGTCAGAACGGTTTCTTACTGGGAGAGATGCGGAGGATGAGCTTGCCTGGGGCTTTGGGAACCTTGGGGTTTATACTGTGAAGGAGGGCTATGATTCGATCCTTCCAGAGCCCCCCCCACACTCTTTTCCAGTTCAAGAATGGAGGAAGATTTGGCATCCCAAGGGCTGGCCGAAAGTGAACTTCTTTGCCTGGCAGCTTATGCACAATGGAATCCTGACCTTTGACAATCTCAGAATCAGAGGCATCATTGGTCCTTCCCAGTGTGTTTTATGCTATAGGAATGAGGAAACTGCTGATCATCTTCTGTTTGATTGTCCTTTCTCACAACAGATTTGGCATCGTTGGTTCTCTCATTTTAAACTTCAGGCTATTGGAGACTTGTCTCGGACCAATTTATGGGAAAGCTGGAAGAGAGGTAGATTTACTTCTAATGCTCTTCGAATTGGCTGGGAGCTTGGTTTCCTTTTTATTTGGTGGTAGGTGTGGTTGGAAAGAAATGCTCGTATTTTTCGTGAAACCTTCTTTTCGGTGGATGGGATATGGCAGGTCATCTGGAGTAAAGTTGTGGAAACCGTTGCCATCTATGCTGAGGAGGAAAATCAGCCTGCTTCTAAGCCTCTGGAAGAGAGAGCTACTGATCTTGAGAGACAGGTAAGAAGTTGTTGGAAACCTCCCCCAGAAGGCTGGATCAAAATCAACACTGATGGAGCTGCAAAAGGCAATCCGGGCAATGCTGGAAGTGGAGTAATCTGCCATGATCATGTTGGGGCTGTGCTCTATTGGGAATTGCAAGGTCTGGGATATGCCACAAACAATGAAGTCGAGGCCTTTGCTATTAAATCTGCTTCCATCTGGGCCGTCAAGCAGGGTCATAGAAATATAATCATTGAGTCTGATTCCCAAATCCTGGTTGGCGCTCTTGATTGCATGAGGAACTTTGCCTTAAAAGCTTGGAGGCTGTGGATTCTGGTCTCCCAAATTAAAGAGCTTTGGAAGGAATTAGAGGATGTGATACCTGTTTATGCTAGTAGAACTCTTAATAAGGTGGCTGATTTCCTTGCTAAGATGGGTGCTGAGAGGGAGGTTGGGATGCATCTGCATAGTGATATGCCTATGGAGGATGCAGAGATTAGACAAGGCCTTGAACAAATTTTGAAATAATGTGCAGTGTTTTTTATGCTAAGGAAATTTTTTGTCGCGATATCGCGACCTGTAGCGCTGTCGCGGCCTCTAGGCGAAAGTTGTCGTGATATCGCGACAGGTTGAGCCTCCGTGGCCTTTGGTGGGTTTCTGTCGCGCTAACGCGGTCCTTGTTGAGATCCTATCGCGATTTCGCACCTCTTTTGAAGATGAAGAGCAAAGTTGAAATTTCGTCGTGATATCGCGACAGGTTGGAGAGTGGAAAGCTGCAAGGTAATCTTGTCGCGATATCGCGACACTTAAGCGGTTGGGAGAAAAATTTTCGTGATATTGTGACCTGTAGCGCCGTCACGGCCTCGAGCTGGAAGTTGTCGCGATATCGCGACAGGTTGAGCCTTTGCGGCCTTTGGCGGGTTTCTGTCGCGCTATCGCGACATGTCGCGCTATCGCGACATGTCGCGCTATCGTGGCTCTTGTTGAGATTATGTCGTGATTTCGTGCCTCTTTTGAATATGAAGAGCAAAGTTGATAATTCGTTGCGATATCGCGACAGTTTGGAAAACTGGAAGCTGCAAGGTAATTTTGTCGCGATATCGCGACACGTTTGGCACTTAAGCGGTTGGGAGGAAAATTGTCGCGATATCGTGACCCTTTTGTGGCATGAGAGTTGTTTAGAAACTTCATCACGATTTCGCGACGCCTTTGCTGGTTGGATGATGCGGAGACAGTCCGTCGCGATTTCGCGACCTTTTTGGCGCTTTGGTGCTCTTTGGAGTTGTAGTCGCGATTTCGCGATGCCTTTGCTGATAGGTTGCTGGATGGTGCTGCCATTGCGCTTTTGTAACTCTTTTTGCGTGCGGCTGTCGAGGGCCCCTCCTGTCGCGATATCGTGACATGTCGCGATTTCGTGACATGTCGCATTATCGCGACTGTTGGCGCCAACGCGGTCGAGTTGGGGGTGATTGCCGCGATTTCATGACATGTCACCTTTTCGCGCCCTATGGTTGTTAGTGCTGCCGTTGTGCTTTGCACTTGTTGTGTTGCTCTTTGCTCTAGGTCGGGATGTGTTCTATCCCGTTTGTAATTGTTCTTTGTATTAATACAAGTTTTTCATTTTTTTCAAAAAAAATAATTGTAAGAAAATATATATAAACACTTTTGAGAAGTTTTGATAATGTTTGACTCTCTCTTTCTTATTTATATTGTTTTGGTTTCGAAAGATTCAAGCATATTGCTGTTTTTATATTTTTATCATTATTTTGTTTTTTTTTTTTTTTGGTTTTTTTTTTTGTTTTTGAACAAAAAATTTAACAAGTGCCATAAATAAATGCAACAAATAGTTTTGAAGATTTTGATGATTATGAATGTTTTTGATGTTTTTGGATTTTATAAATTTGAAAGAAATACAAGATAATTATTTTGAACAAATATATACATGGATGAAGTGACCAAATTTATACATAGTAACGTTTAAGATGCAAAATATTCATGGGTTCTTTAAGTTCTTTACCATCTAAGGTAGATAATTTGTATGCTCCTGATTCAAATTTAGCAGTAATAATGTATGGTCCAAGCCGGTTGGGCTCAAATTTACCTTTAAGGTCCTTAGTTGCATTTGTATTTTTTTGATTTTCTTTTAAAACAAGGTCGCCGATCTCAAAGGATCGATGACGAACTTTTTTAGCATATGATCTTTTAAGCTTGTTTTGGTAGGCACGGAGATGCTCCAAAGCATTGATGCATTTTTCATCTAGGAGTTCCAGCTGACTGAGTCTGCCAGCACGATATTCATCTCCTACTTCGGTATCTTGAAGTAGCAGAGCCAAAGAAGGAACTTCCAATTCAAATGGAAAAACTGCTTCAACATCGTAAACCAAAACAAATGGTGAAGTTCCAGTGGGGGTCCGAACACTAGTTCGATAGGCCCACAAGGCTGGATATAACTGGATGTGCCGATCACGGCCGATTTATTGACCAATCTTTTGAGAATTTTGATTAAGGTTTTGTTAGATGCTTATGCTTGACCATTACCCTAAGGATAATAGGGAGTGGACCAGCGATGTTGAATCTTATATTTTTGGCATAATTTTTTAACATCTTTATTTTTGAAACAAGTTCCATTGTCGGAGATGAGATTTGCAGGAATTCCGAACCTACAAATGATTTGATTAAAAATAAATTTAGAGACTTGTGTGCCAGTGCAGGAAGCTAAAGGCATCGCTTCGATCCACTTCGTGAAATACTCAGTGGCGGTTACGATGAACTTGTGTCCATCAGATGACACAGGATTGATTTTGCAAATAATATCTAAGCCCCATTTGGAAAAGGGCCAAGGAGATGAAATAGCTTGCAGCTCTTGTGCAGGCGCATGGACAAGGTCAGCATGTTTTTGACACTTGTCGCAATGGCGCACATACTCATGTGCATCCATGTCCATGGTAGGCCAAAAGTATCCTATCCGAAGGAGCTTTTTAGCAATGACGCTACCACTAAAGTGTCCTCCACAAGATCCATCGTGGGCTTCACTCAAGGCTGATTTAGACTCTTCTAAGTTTAAACATCTTAATAGGATACCTTCAAAAGATCTCCTATATAAAGTATTGCCAATTATTACAAATCGACTTGCTCGTCAATGTAATAACCGACGCTGGTTTCTATTAGAATTGGCGGGGAAAGTCCCATTTTGGAGAAAATCAAATATGTCGGTATACCAAGGTTCGAGGAGTAGTTTCATTGATTAGAAACACATCCAAAGGCTCTAAGCATGACTTATTTGAAGCGGGTTCCTGGAGTCGACGAATAATGATAGTGGCATATTCGTCATCTAACTCCAAGGGCAGGAGAGATGCAGCTGCGGCCATAGCATCAACTGCACGGTTGCTAGTTTGAGGAATAGCTTCTAAGGTAACTTGATCAAATAGAGACATTAATTGTAAAACATAGGCCTTATATGGGCACGGTTTATCATCTCTGGTCTGATAAACTTCATTAATTTGGTTTATAACCAGGTTGAGAATCACCAAAAACTAACGAGATGTTTAATTTTTAGCACCAAGGCAGCTCGTAATCCAAGGATTAGAGCTTCATACTCAGCAGATATTGTTGGTGCAAGCAAATGTCAATTTGAAGGACGAAGGAATAAGATGTTTTTGTGGGGATATTAAAATAATACCCGCATCTGACCCCACTCATGCATCGGGCTCCATCAAAGTATAAGGACCATTGTTTAGTATGGTCTGCCTCTAATTAAAGGCATTCGTCAGGAAACTCAATGATGAGGGGATGGGTAGACTCTAAGGGTGTAGCAGCTAATTGATCTACTATGATTTTACCCTTAACAGACTTCTGTCCTATGAATGTGAGATCAAACTCGCTTAGAGCAAGAACCCACTTGGCTGTGCGACCCGATAAATAAGGTCGACTCATGAGATACCTTAAGGGATCGTATTTGGCAATGACATACGTTTTTTGACTAAGCATATAGTGTCATAATTTTTGCGTAGCAAACACGATTGCTAGACATAGTTTTTCTAATGTTGTATAGCGGGTTTCATAACTGATGAAGGTTCGGCTAATATAATAATTAGCACGTTCTCTCTTTTCATCATCAAGTTGAGCTAACATATCTCCTAAGGCAGAAGCTGAAGCTGAAATATATAGGAGAAATGGGCGATCATGTTTAGGTGGTGAAAGCACAGGTGGATTAAGGAGGTATTGTTTGAGAAGTTCAAAAGCTTCTCTACATTCGATGTCCCAATTAAAAGGGACATCCTTCTTAAGGAGTTTAAGAAAGGGACCAGTTTTGTCCGCTGACTTATCAATGAAGCGACGGATAGCTTGAAGTTTACCTTGTAAACTTCGTAACTCGAATATATTAGTAGGTGCGGGCATATTAGTGATGGCCGCAATCTTGAGAGGGTTGATTTCAATACCACGTAAAGAAACTAAAACCCCTAATAGTTTACCGGACTTAACTACGAATATACATTTTCTTGGATTTAATCGAATAAGATATTCTCGTAATCGATTAAAAACTTTTCTCAAATCATCTAAATGGTTATCTTCAATAATAGAGCAAGCTATAATATCATCTACATAATCATGTAGGATATCATGCATCATATCATGAAAAATATAGGTCATAGCTCGTTGATAAGTTGCACCTGCGTTCTTTAAGCCAAATGGCATCACTTTCCAACAATAGGTACCCCAAGGGGTAATAAAGGTTGTTTTAGCCTGATCTTCAGGAGCTATCCTGATCTGATTATAACCGGAGAATCCATCCATTAAGGACATCATCCCACTCCCGGCAGTAAATTCAATGATTTGATCCATGTTTGGAAGAGGAAAGTCATATTTAGGGCATGCGGCGTTAATATCTCTAAAATCTGTGCAAACCCTAACTTTGGTAGCTTCTTTCTTGGTTACTGGAACTACATTTGAGATCCATTCAGCATAATCAATAGCTTGTATAAAGATAACATTCAGGAGTTTTTCTAACTCCCCTTTGACTAGCAGAGCCACTTTGGGATGCATTTTTCTAAGTTTTTGTTTAACAGGTTTAGCATCCGGATGGACCACTAGATGATGCATGACTACGGAAGGGTCTAGACCTGGCATATCTTCATATGTCTAAGCGAAGACATCTTCATACTCTTTAAGGAATGCAATGTATTGTTCTTGTTTTTCTTGACTTAATTCTTATCCAATATTGATTATGTGAGGATTATCCTCAGTTCCAATATTAATTTTAATGACGTTTTCTACCTCCATGTGTAAATCTCTTTCAAAATTTGGTGGGGCGGGTGAAACACCCAATTCTT
Organism: Wollemia nobilis; assembly: GCA_028583015.1. Taxonomy (NCBI): domain Eukaryota; kingdom Viridiplantae; phylum Streptophyta; class Pinopsida; order Araucariales; family Araucariaceae; genus Wollemia; species Wollemia nobilis. The sequence goes on from JAQPPZ010001028.1 coordinate 6,286,263, forward strand.
GTAATTCTTGTAAGGTTAATTTAGATAATTCATCTTGAGGATTAGTGGCCTCAAGTTGGGCTATAGTTGGTATAGAACCATCAAAATAAAATCCATTGTGTAACATCTCTTCAATAGAGACATCATGGAAGATATCTCCTTCCAACTCTTCATCGGGGTCAGCAATCATTTCAGGGTAAGCTATGGATAGCATGTTGCATGAAAACGACTGATTTTTAAGAGGCAAATCAACATGCCTATCCAAATAATCTTGATAACATATTAGTTGATCATCATCTTCAAAAGGAAAGGGTTGACCCTTACTAGGAAATAGGCCCACACCACAACGGGCAGGCCACGGTTCTACCTCGAAAGGTTCTTTCATGCCATTTTGGAAAGGTCCCAAGCCTTTCCCTTTATATCCCATTTTAAGCATCATGGGTTTAGCTTTAATATAATCATTGGTAAAATAACACCGAGCGTATCCCTCATGATGAGTTTTGATATTCCGAGGGATTTTTCCCTAGTCATATCCTTTATAAATGAAGGCACAACTCCCGACTTGGTAAGTACTTCCCATAGGTTGTGGGAGGCCCAAAGTACGAGGAGATGGCGATAAATTATTCAAAAGAATTGAATCTTGCATGAAAGCATTTGTTTTTTCTGATATTAAGGTTGTGGATAAATCTGGTAAAAGTTCATCAGAAAGGGCATAAGATGTAGAAGGCTTATTACCTATATCTTGATATGTGGAAGGTATGATTGATGTTTCTGTAGGTTTTGAATTTATAGGGATAGAACATGAAGGATTGGTTGTAGATTTAAGATCTTTTTGAGGTTCTAGAGTGATTTGTTTAGAGGGTTGTTGATCTATATAGGAGGATGAAATTACTGGAGGGGGAATAGGTGAAGTTATGGGTGTGTGTTTCACAGTTTTAGATGAAAAATAAGAACTAGGATGTGTGGATGACAGAGTAGGGCAAAATTGCACTCCAACGAGTTCTGCCAAAGCACACATATCAAAATGTCTAGGGTCACCATGGATAGTGACCAACTGATTTTTAAACTCAAATTTAACACATTGGTGTAAGGTTGATGGGACCACTCGCATGGCATTGATCCAAGGGCGACCCAAAATTATATTGTACGATGTTGGGCAATGTACAATAAACACGGTTGTTTCTAGGGTTCTAGGACCAACTTGCAATGGGAGGGTAATAACTCCACACGTTTCTTGTGTTTCGTCATTAAAAGCTTTGATAATCATATCAGTTTTCTTCATTTCATCACTTCTAAAGCCAAATCGTTTGTAGAAGTCAAAAGTGCAAATGTTTAGAGATGAGCCATTATCAATCAAGACTCGTTTGACAGCTACATCCCCAATTAGAGCAGTAATGTATAAGGGATTATCCTTATGTAAACTGTGTTGTGAGATATCTTTATCCCGAAAGTCAATACAATCAATCTCTCGAGTGATGATAGTATTGGCCATAGCTTCAGGTTGAATGTTTTGAGGTACCATCATTTGGCTTAATGTAAGCATCAACTCATCCCTATGGGTGGGAGAGGGTCTTAATAAATCCAAAAGGGAAATTCTGGCCGTAGTATTGGACAATTGCTCATTAATATTGTAAGGGGGTTTAGGTTGAACATTAGGAGCATGATTCCCTTTATTGGGGTTTTTCAGAACGAATGGAGCTGATCCATCGTTCTGGTTTGGTTCTTGTTGGGAATTTTGAGCTTGTTGTCGGGTGACGACTCCAATGGTACCTATAATGTTATAATGAGGACGTTGAACTGGTCTCGTTCTAGCATTAATGGCTTGTTCATTAGAAAGGAATATATTAGAAGAAGGTCGAGTAGTAACTCTTCTAGGAAATGGTTCTTCTGGAACCATAGCATCTGTGACGAGTTGAATAGGATCTAATTCATTTTCATAACTATTCGATTGGTTTGAAGTAATGTCTACTTCACTTTTAGTATCCGATTCTATATCACTAGAATCGGAAGTTTGAAAATTATGTAAGGGCCTGGTCGTAACCAAGGATAAGGTTGTGTCAAATATTTGAGGATCCTGAACAGGTAATTGTCCGCTAATGGTTCCTACATATCGGGTAGGAGGGGGAACATTATGATGTTCGATTTGATTGGCTACCTCTTTACCATGTCTTGGTAAAGGGTGTTGAAATATGTCTAATGTTTGATTAGCATTTTGATTTTGATTTTGGGGAACGGTCTTTTGAGTATTATTAGGAGGGTTTTGTTTAGGTTGGAAGGCTTGCACTTCCATTTCATTATTATCAATCAAAACTTGTATTTTATGTTTCAACCTTTTACAAGTGTTGGTAGAATGTCCAGGTCCTCTATGGAAATCACAGTGTAAGTCAGCTCTATATCCGGGTATAGTTGGATCAGGTTCCCGGATAGGTGGTAATTGGATCAAACCTCTTTCAAGTAATTGAGGTAAAATAGTTGATAAGGGTTTATTTAATCTAGTGAATTCTCGAGGAGGCTTATCAGGAGGTTTCAATATAAAAAATTTTGGTGTCTTCGTTGCATTGATATTAGCAACATTTCTGCTGTCAGTGACTCCATCACCGACAACTTTTTTGTTTTTATATTGATTTCTGGATGTTTTCTCATCATCCTTCTTCCTAAGTTGACCTCTCCTAATGAGGGCATCTTCTACTCTTCGAGCTAAATCTATAGCTTGGTCGAAGGTAGTTAAAGTAGCAGTTGATAGCTCATAAGATATTTGTTCTTGTAAATTATTGATGAAAATGTCCAACATTTCCCTATAAGGTAGCACAAAGTGCAGTTTTCCTGTCAATTGCCTCCATCTAGCTAAGAAATCGGCAAAACATTCATCTTTGTCTTGTTTTAAATTGTATAAATCTTTAATAGTTACATTCCTCTCGATGTAGGCACTAAATTGATGGACAAATGATTCAGATTGTTTCTTCAAAGTTTCTCAAAGAATGAGTGGGCAATTGATAGTACCACTCTAATGCCATTCCACCTAAACTTTTTGGGAACATTTTTAATAATAGCAAGTCATCATGTGATATGTCATGACATGCTATCCTAAACATGCAAAGATGCTCTATGGGATCTTCGGTTCCTTTATATATAGGCAGGATGGGCATGGGAAAATGCTTAGGGTATGGTTGAGCTACAACTATGGGATCCAAAGGTTGACTACATATCTCTCGATAATTATACGAGGGACGGTAGGGATCTATCTAGGTCCATACGTGAAGCTAAGCTGTTTCACCATGGCTTCCAGATTACTAGTTTGCCCACCATATTGGTTTGGTAGGGCATTGACATGGGTTTTATGGGCATATGATGGAGGAACATGAAGATTAGATGCCATGTTACTATTGTGTAAATTATTGGTAGGAAAAGTATTATGAAGGAATTTTGAATTTGTATTATGATGTGTTCCAGATTGTTGAAAATTGGTATTTTGCTTCGTTTTAGGTTTTTGTTTACTTGAAGCATATTGCTCAATAGTTTGGCGGAATAAAGTAGTGAAGGAAGGTTTCTTTTGTGTGGGAATTATTTTAGGTTGAATAACAGGTTCCTTAGGAGGTTGGATAGCCTGTTGTTTTGACATGTTTTGCATCATAGTGACCATATCCGTATTGGATGGTCCAGCCTTATCACTTTCTTGATCAATGAAAGACAAGGGATTAGTGCGTACATCAAATGCATGTTCCAAGGCTGCTTGAGTGTTACTAATTTGCCCTTTATCAATACGAACTGCCACATTAAGGGCGTCAATATTATCACTGAGAAATTTCCGGAGATGATCTACGTTGTCAAAAGCAATAGTTCCATCTAGAGCTACTCTAGGGGATGAGGATCCATCCTCTTTAACACTTCCTTCTTGTTCATTATCTTCACCTAGGTCATGTTCTGATTGATTGAGAGTTTTTCCTTTCGAAGTTGGATCTTCAGGAAGGATATTTGGGTCTCTAGTTGTATCTTGTAACCAATCTTCTTCTTCTCCTAAAGTTTCTTTACCATTCCTAAGTTTAGGCATGGTGCTAAATTTTGATTTCTGCAAATATATATATATATATATATATATATATATTTATTTATATATATATATATATATATATTTATTTATTTATATATATATATATATATATATATATATGCAACAAAATTAAGAGGTATATATTTACTATATACCTACTACAATATTTGAAATGAAATGTTTAAGTTTTTGCTATGTTTTTTAGTTTTTAATTTTTAGTTTTTCTTTGTTTTTGAAATAATATTGTAAAGACAATCAACACAATAAATGCAAGAAATAATACTGAAAGTAATAATCTAGTTTTCTATAAACAATTTATAAATATCATTAATAGGCTCGAGTTGTTCAGGAGTCATGAAGTGTTCTTCTTCAAATTGAAAGTTTTCTTTTAAAAATTTAATGAAAAGAGCTATAGTGATATTATCTGTCTCAGATGCTGGTTGATAGAAGTAAAGCTCGTGGCAATACTCTCGATATAACACAGCTCGCAAAACTCTATTCCATCTTTCCCTATCTGTAAGAACAACCTCTTGGTCTTCTACACAACCTAGGAACTGGTGTACAATGGCTGCGTTCTCAAGGTATTCCTCGAAGGTGAACAATTCTGAAGATACTAGAGCTCTCCTATAAGCTAACCATCTATGGCAGGCTCTCTGAAGTTCATGATAAAAGACAAGTTGATGAGGATCCAGGATTCTATCTAGGACTAGCCTCTTGATATGTTTAAGTTCTGTTGACCTAGATGAAATGACACTAAGTATCCTATCAAGTTCGTTCCATAAGAATTGATTTCTATTTGTTTCAGGCACATTAAGCATAGAGTTGATTTCTATGGCTGCCAATTGGTTTTCTACATTTATAGTAACTGCTAATATTTTCTTTAGGAGCTACCATCTAAACATGATATTAAACTTAAATGATTTAAAATGCATCTATGTTTTAGTTGTTCTATTTTTTTTTGTTTTTGTTTTTTGTTTTCAAAAGGTTATGATGCATTCACGTCGGGTTCACCAAAATGTATCGCTCCAAATTTTTCGCATCCTTACCTTCAGGCTATAGGATCCGTGCCCGGAAGGAGGATGGGAAAAGGATGTCGCGGTACCTCGAACTAAGAGGACTTGCAAAGGTCCCGCCTCTCAAGGGAGGTGTATATTGGTGATTTTTCGACGGATGGTGGGTTCACCAGGAAACATTTAATGGCAGTTTCCACGCCTAGGTTTGGAATGTGTTTTTATGTGTTCGTTTTTAGTCTTAAAAATTCATATCCTAGGTTTTGCCAAATGAATCTAAATTAATCTATATGCAAGTGCAAATTTAATGAATACAGAAAGCAGAATTAAGGACAGAAAATAGAGAAATTACAGAATATTAAAAGCAGAATACCTGATTCGGATGTCTGATGAATATTCTGATGTTGAAGCAGCCAGGATCGCCTCTAATTTGACAAGATCGTCTGAGATCAGACAAGATCGTCTGAGATCTGACGAATTCGTCAGAGACCTGCAAACGAAAAAATAGATGCAAAATACAGAGAATGCAACTATGATAACAGAGGGAAACATCACAAAATAACAGTATGAATACTAAACAATGGTTACGAATAGAAATTCAAAAAAATTATGACATTCAAATGAGAAATTATGATCTTATCATGCAACTTAAGCTATATGGGTGAACTCCAAATGCAAAATAGTAAGAAATAAGGATAAAACTAATTAAAATGCGAAATAAAACAGCAAAATGAATAAGAGAAAGTGCAAACTCTGGGCACTGATTGCCCCCAATGCAGATTGCAGTCGAAATCGTCTGGAAGCAGTGAAATCGTCTTGAATTATGACAGGATCATCCGAGATTTGAATGAGATCGTCTACGACGATCTGAGCATGCTCCGGCTGAAAATCAATGAGGTCCCTGCAAGAAAACTTCAAAATAACAAATGCAAAATGATGCTCTGGGTATTCTAATGCACGCAAAATCAAGTCATAGAGAAATTCAGCCAGGGGTTGGGAAGGGAAGGTCCTAATGATTAAATAGGCTTAGGGGAATAGTTAGGAGGTTGGAGATCATCCCTATTTGGGAGATCTCCAATGGGGGAGGGTCTCTAACGGCGCAGACACGCTTTTGCCCGGATTAGAGGCCCGTTGGAACAAAAGCTAATTGTGCAAAATCAGTTTTGCGACAAGATCGTCTGGACGTCCTTGTCCAGACGAAATCGTCAGATCTAGGGCGATATCTTCTGACCGGCGACGATATCGTCAAACGGTCAAAACAACCTCTAAAAATGGCACGAAAAAGGGGGAAACGGATTACCCGGCGGTTAACGGGCGGTTTGGGAGGTTAAATTTTAAATTTAAATTATTTACTAAGGTGAATGTAATTATTACAATTTTACTGCGCCAATTTTAGGGTGCTACAACAATGTATGAAGCGACGAGGTCGCTTGACCATAATGAATGATCTGTACAAACTTAGAATTGAGCATTTAATTACTTGGCTAATACTAGTTCAACGTATGATTGCAACTGTTAATAGTAATTTCACATTCCTATCCCATGGAGTAGTCGGGCTACAATAGCCATCTTAGAGAATCAAAATGATACAAATCCAATTAGTTTTATGTTAAATCAATTTGTCGATGATTTTTTGAAGAGAGGTGTCATAAGAGAAATGACCTGAAACACCTCATTCCCATGGAGCGGTCCAGTATTGAAGGCCTTCTTCGGGGTTGAAAAGAAGCATATCAAATCAACGATGATAATTTTACCCCAAATGTCCTTATGGTTATTTACTCATCTCACTAGATTGCATGGAGCATCAGTCGTTGCAACCGTCGAGTGTATAGGGTAAATGACTGAATACGAGGCGTATTTGGTTTTTGATTATTTGTTTTTTTTGTTAATTTTAATTTTTTTTATTGATCCTGGTGCTTGAACATCACCAAATTTGCAAAATTGATTGCTTTCATTGAGATTATGGTCTGTTAGGAGTCATTTATTTATCATTTAATATCTCCCCATGGTGGGGATTTTAGTGCATTAAATGCTAGTTGTGAACCACGGGTACAGTCTACGATTGAAAATTTCAAAATTTGGGAATCGTAAATCACACCTACTGGTGGCAAACCCTAATTTTAGGACCGCAGGTGTTAGTTGTGGTCCGCCAAAATTAGGAAAATCCTATAAATAGCTTTCCCATTTAAAAATTTCATTATCATTCTTGAAAGCAACTATAACTTGGAGAGATCTAATAGGTGAAAAAACATTCCTTGATTCGGAACATTGTTAAAACTCGACCTCATATCTTAGTCATACCCCGATGGCGAACCCTAGATAGCCATCCACTAGCAGAGGCCTTGGTGCGGGTAAGGTAACTCAAAATAGAGTCCTCACACTCATTACCAATTTAAAAATGAACCTCATTAATTAATGGGTAAATCAAAACTAAATTGTTGGTAATGAACCTTACCTTAGACTAGGCTAGTTTAGGATTTACTTTTTTTTACTAGCTAGGCTAGGAAGTGACCCAGAATGGGTCTCACTCCTAGACCACAGCTGGAAGATGTGGTTACCAATTGTTATATTGGGTTCCGCAGCTATCATCTACGGTTGGAATTAAAATTCCAACGGTTAATTTTTGACTGCATGCGGATCGTAGGGTTGACCCGCGGTTTTGCAACTTTAGAAAAAATTATCAATTTTTTTTATTTTTCTAAGGTTCTATGGCAATTAATGTCATTTATTACACTTCTGAGACACCTTTTTTTTTTTTTTTTTTTTAATTGATCACTTTTGACATGTTTTTGTAATTTTTAGCAATATTTAGATTTTTTTGACGTTTTTAAGGTCATTTTTGAGTTGTTTTTAGTTGCTTTTAGTTAGCTTTTTCCTTATGTACTTGTTTCTTTTTAGAGGCTGACCTCTAGAGCTAGGGAGCCATAACTCCTGAACACTCTCCGTCGATAGCTGACTGGCCTAGAACGGTAGTGTTTTGGTTCCATTATATTTTGCTATGTTTTGGATCTACCTAATATCAGGGTAGATTAGGCTTACCTGACTGCATTGGCTCAGCGCTAGGATGCACGGACCAACACATTTCACCTGCTAACATGTGAAATAACTATTACTTTAGAGGATGTCTATCGGATCTTCATGATCCCTATTTATGGCGAGGCCATCACCTCCTCCTCCTTTCAGAGAAAGAGGGAGGTATTTTATGCCATTTTTGGTGACCGGAGCCAGGATGCGCAGGGTCGGATTGACCACGACGACATCCACATCAGATATTGGCTGGGGAAGGGCATCTTCTCAGTACATGAGGTCATATTCTTGCACCTCATCGTGCAGGTTATCCTTCTAGACTCCTCAGGCACAAGGATCCCTTGGAACCTTCTGGCCAATGTTAGGAGGGTTACACAGAGTTCCATCCATCAGCCATTGCTCCTAGCCTGGGGGAGCACATTATTATTCCAACTATACCATGAGCTATACCATATCACCAACCGTAGTCATGTTGGGATCAGCTGCAGTCTTCTTATTCATATCTGGGGCTGGTAGCATATTAGGATCAAGCATCCTACGGAGCTACCACTTACTATCACTTCTATTCCTACCGCATTCCAGTGTTATGTGGCACGCTGGCCTTGTGTGGAGGAGGGATTTCGGATCAAGTCCCATGCTGGGGACATAGATCACTACATTGGCAAATTTACAACACTCTGATAAAATGACATTGAGTGGCGTCCATACATGGATTGCCATGCATGGGATGAGGCTGACGAGCAGCTACGCCGGGCTCATCAAGACATGTGGCTACATGGCTGCAAGGACAATATCAGGGAGTATCATTTTTATTCTCATGTCTTGCAGTAGATTGGGTTAGTTTAGGATATCCCATAGTTTTCCATGATCTACAAGTGACTGGTACTAGAGAGGTATCTACCCTAGATCCAGTCGACACCATTGGGAGACGTGGTTGATGACTTTTAGGAGTTGAGGATTGCTAGGGCGGGGACCACTCTTGCTTATGAAACTTGGTGTTCCCTCCTACAATAGCAGGTATCTGGGCCCCTCAGTTAGATAGAAAATGGAGTAGAGGCTGATACACAGGGGTGCAATATGCACCATCGGACAAAGGGTGGATGGGATGCAAAGGCCACCGTAGAGGAGGCTTTGCAGGTAGAGGTGAATGAGGATGAATAAAAGGAGGGTGAGGCATCTCCTAATAGTGAGGTGGGGTAGCTACTAGCTCAGATTGCTGATCTAAAGAGTTAGGTTGGGAGGCTGTAGACCCAGCAGTTGCAGTGGGATACTTCTATCGCCACTTTGAAGGTGAAGCTAGCTGACAGGGAGAGGCATCTATAGTAGGCTAGGAGGAGATTACATCTATGACAGTGCATGCTACAATGACAGAGGGGCATGTCCAGGAGCTCACTAGTGCACTTGACTTAGCAGAGGTGCGATAGGGCATAGCTATAGTGAAAAGGGATTTGGACCTAGCTCATAGAGGAGATCCTTCATCTTCCCATACTCTCATGGCACCACCCGCAGCACCATCATCTACACTGCCAGGAGTTCGTGACCCCATGATAGATATTATATGACTTACTTCCCTCGTAGAGACATGGAATAACTTATTTTATGCAAGGGCAACTCACATCTCCTAGCTGGAGGGGTATATCAGATTGATAGGTGGGCAGGTTCCTAAGGATCCTCATGCTTTAGGGTCCCAGCGGACCAGATCCAGGACTATAGGGCGGTCATTTGCGAGCTCGAGCCATAGGACTCACAGGACTGAGAGGACACATAGGTACTATAACACTCACAGAGGTAGCTCACATAGGAGCCAGGGATGGTAGGGGTGATGGCGGTGACTCTTAGGCTGGGGGTGTAGGCCCTTTGTAGTATATATCTATTGAGATATTTATTGTACCAGTTTTGAGTGTAAGATCGAGGACCTACACAGTTGTAGCCTACAAAAAAAATTTATGTACCCCCATGTACTCTTTTGACACACACACACGCACACACATATATATATATGAGATTGATCATTTTGGCTCATCATGTGTACTTGTATATTTTTAATTTTATGTTTATGTTATGCACATGGATACAGATGTTTATATTGATGCTATGCTTATGTAATGTGATTTATGGATGACATGCACTAGATAGCTATTTAATTTTATGATGATGATGGTATGCAGTGATCTAAATGCTTAGATATGCTTTCTATGATAGATGCATATGGATGCGATGTTTTACTTTTAAATGCATATTTAATTTTCTTTATTGTATGCATTTAATTTATGATGATATCGTGATATGTTGATGCAATGTATGTAATGCATTATTTACATGATGGTAATATAATGTAAATGAACCTGTATGCTTTAATAAGTTAAAACATAAGGAATGAATGCGATATATAAGTTCAACAATCTGATGGACGACACCACAGAATATGTAAAAATCATGAATGTAATTGAAAATCCTCATTACAAGAATTTAATCAATTAATCACCCATATATGAAATGCAATGGTATGAAGCGATATGATGTGAATTATATAATGTGTCATTCTATTTTCTTTTGCAAGTTTGAAAAATATGTACAATATAGTCAGTGGCCGTCTGGATATCATTTTTAATATCCATCTGATATTTATTCTATATCTTGATTGTGCTTTATGTAACGATGCATCATGGATTCGATACTTTTTAGTTTGATGATTTGCATGAATTTATTCTATATGGTTTGTGGTATTTGGTATTTTATTGCTATTAGAGGAGCTTTTGAGGTTTTCCATGAGACTCAAACACCCTAGTAGACTTCTCAAACATCACATACTAATTGTACAAGGCTTTTGTTGGATAAGGCTTTCATCATGAATGACCCAACTATTCATTACCCCTATGTGTGCACGTTAGTATTTTTAGATAGACCATAGGCATACCCCAGATGTTAGTCGATACTCTTCCATTCCATATGTGAGATTGGGTTCCTCCTATGTTCGTATCATCCTTGTTTTAGACTTGATTGGACTATACTGCTAGACAATCCCAAGCACCTAGAGCTAGCTCATCTTGCAAATTGATCAGGACTACCCCTCCAAAAATAGTCAGGACTCTCAACCTCATTCTTACGCATGGGATATTTAGGCATGTCTTTTTGTCGCTCACCAATAGTTGATGGTATGTCTATATTTCTATGAAAATGGCTATCTACTTTCTTAAGAGGTAACTCTTGACAATGCATAGTGTGCATCGCGTTGACTTGTTGCCTAAGAATTATAGGTATGAGCTTCTTTTCAGGAGTTACCTCACATGATTGTTCTTCACATAATTTCCACTGGTAAATCCTCTCTTCCCATTTTTGAAGCTCATCCAACCTTTGTTGATGGGCTCTTTTTCTCTCTGCGCACTCACGCTCTAGACGCTTACTCTCAATGAGACTCAAGTTCCCTATACGACTAACTTGTGGAGTAGGATCCACAACTCTCTATCTTGCTAGGATGATACCTAACAACATGGGTCCTCTCTGTGTGTGGAGAAACCTCATGACCTATATGGGTGAACCCCTTGTGTGACGAAGGGAGCTCACAACGACTATCAGAGTATCGTGTTGGGAGGATTAGATCCTCAGGTGAATTATGAGTGTGATGAATAGCAAGGAGGAATGCAAGGTTTGAAAGATCCTCAGGGGAATATCAGAGTCATTGAGGGCCTCTCCCTACATATTTCGAGTTATTAGCTCGTGAGTGAGCTCGACTATGCCTAGTTTTCATGACATGCCAACTAGACAAGTCTTGAGAGAAAGCATCTCTTACTAAAAATTTTGGCCTCAAGGAAGGCCTTATCTTGATGAATTAAGAGATAAATAAGCATACAAAGTAAACAATGTGATTATCTCCTTTACATTTTAAAAGTGAGCCCTAAATTGTTTGATGTTGTTTCAAATTTGTTGTATCAGTAAAGAAACTCCTTATCGTGTTTTGTAAAACTTGTTAGATGATATTCTCATTTTAAATTGGCTTTCACCAGTATGCTTGTAGCTTGACAACCTGGGTATGAATCCAAGCCACGTAAATCCCCTGTGTATGGCAATGAAACTCCACACCCGAACAAGGAGCACCGGTCCTACCAGTCCCTCACCTATTTTCCCCTAATCAGTGTTATACCCTCTAAAGAGAATACATACAAATTTTCTAGGGTACAAGATGTTCTTGGACTCGACCTTTGTCTAGAACAATAGGTACATGGGATTTGGGCCAACATATGGAAATAATTGCCACCGTCGTTGGACCCTACTAGTGGTTTGATGTCACTCCCAAATCACTATCGTTTAATTGCAACATGGTGTGTGTGGTTCGTTTTATTATTTTGCATAAAAGAAAAATGTATAATATAGCATAAATGATTGTTTCCTACATGATATGCAAAAATAAACATTTCATTTTATAGACTGCATGCTATATCCTAAATGATCTTTGACAATGCAATTACGATGATATAACCTCTGATTGGGCTTCAAGCATGTAAACCGACACACAATTTAAACCTAGCATGCTGGATTCTAGGGTGGACTACACTCAGAGGTTCGTTGTTCCTAGCAGCACCTAGCTAAAGCATAAAATAATGAAACCCTAGGACCTAGTTCACTTTATCCTTTTTCAGCGTTGTCCTAATTATATTTCATTTTATGCTCTCTAGAAAAATATAGACAGTAAAAATAAAGACAGAGGCTAAAAATAGGACCTACCTCAGATCCATATTAGAAATAGCTTTTAATTCCTGTTGTCTAATGCATCTGCTATGAACCACATTTTTGATGTGCGGTTTAGACTATAGATCGTGTCTTGAAGTCGCAGGCCAAAAATGAGACCGCAGCTGGAATATGCGGTTTGCTCCTGCAATCCAAAACACATAGAAGATGTCATATTAGGTGCTTAAATTGTGGAGTTCCATTGTGATCACCTTCTGTGACCACCAAAATAGCCTCACACCTATGCTTCCTACTACGTAATTGAAATAAAAGATACAAAAGCATGCATTGCAAAATTGACAACAAATGATAAAGAATGAGAACACTTTATTTCCATTTATGAAGCCAATTCCAATTACAAATACGTCCCTCTTAGGGATACCGATTTGATACTCTTATTATAGTAGGAAAAGCATATGAAATCCCTCTCAAGGGTAAATGTGAGTTTCAGGCCATTCAAGGTGACACAAACTACTCTAGGGTGGAGTTGACCCTCTTCTTTGCGTTGAGGAAGGAATTAGATGATTGAAGCTCCTTTGAATCTGTTTCCTGTGATCAAGAAACAACACAAGAACGTTAAACAAATAGGCAACCTCTCATGATGAGGCCCTTTAAAGTATTTATACATGTAAATGCTATAATACTAATGAAATCAAGAAATTAGATAAACTATGCTAAACATATGCAATTCTCATAAATATTGATGGAAACATGTAAACAATAAGTGCATCTATCAATCTGAAGTATCAATTGCATGAAATAAAGCATTAGAACATGAAAAGAAACTAATTATGTCCTACTTACTAAAATGAAGTAAACCTAATGAAATATTTAATACGGTCAGTCAGAGTCTCTAAACTACCAAATAAACCATTAGAATGATTAATCTAAACTATCTAAGCTCACTACAAAAAGAACAATAAGTACATTTATCAATCTGAAGGATCTTATACCTGTTGCAAACCGTAGCTCGGATGAGCGGTCTGCATTGTAAACCGTGGTTGAAAGCCATGGTGAGCAATAAAATGGTTTTACCCTCAAATTCTAGGGTTATGGACTTGATCCTCTTTGTCAAATTGATGATCAAGGGTCGTCTCAATGTCCTCTAACATATTTGGTGGTTTAATTGCTCGATAGAGCCTCTGTTTGCCCGAATTGGCATTTCTTGGCGTTCTAGCTCCTTAGGGCATCCATGGCACAATTTATCATAATGCTTGGGTTGACAAAGTGATAGTAAAAAATATCTCTCTTAGTGCACTCAAGTAAGTCCACAATTTTATAGGGCTTCGCTGCTCTAATCTCCAACTCTCTCTCATTCAATATTTTGACAATGCTTCACTATCAAAATGCACTATCTCATTGCCCTAATTTGAAGGGGTACTTATAGGACTACCCAAGGGCTAGGGTTGGCTTCATGGAGAAGCCAAGATAAATAAGGGGTGGTTAGGATAGTTGGATTGGAAGCTTCCATCCTTTAACCACCTTCTTCTAGAACTCATGGCCGTTCAAACTAATTTGGCTCGGATGAAGGCCAACTGAACTTTAGTTTAGACCACAGGCGACAGCTGCGGTTCAAACTATAGACCACAAGTCTCAGCTACGGTTCAGACTGTAGACCGCGGGACTCAGATGCAGTTCAAACTGATTAGACCAAGGAGACCAAATTGAGTGGTTAGAACCACTGCTCTATCTTGGAGTCTGTCCAATATCTTCCATATGGTCTTGTAGCATGTCCATATGAGTAGTCACCTTTGACATGTTGTATTTAGGTGTCTATAGGTACATATTGCAATACAAGTAGATTATTGTCTAGCCTTCAATTGTTTTCATGTATGGGTTTTTCTTTGTTGTTTATTTTTGTTAAGGTTAGTTGAATGAATATGCTTTAATTCTACTATCTATATTTTATGTTGTTTATTCCCTAATCTTGGAATTTATGATAGAGCTTTGTGTGGTAAATGGTTAATGAAATTAGTGGTTGGTATGTTAGATAATCTACAAATATTGTGTGTTATGTTTTAGACTTATCAAGAGTGTATTTTGATGCGACTGGATGTGCACCACTTTAATTTCTTTTTTTGAGTTATGTTTGCTTTTCTCCTTTTTCCTTTTCTCTCAAGAGCTTTTAGCTAGGATTCATAAGGAACTAGCCTACTCCAGATATTGGCCTCTATATTTCCAATCTCGAGACCATTCAATGTTGGTTAGGGTTTGTGGGTACACAACCCTCCTCCGTTAGTCCAAATCTTGCACCAATAGTTTTTGGAAAGCTTGGTGGGACCTGAAGGTCCCTTGTCCTTAGTAGTTTAGAGTTTGACGATTTCTCACTCCACTCAATCATCCACTAATAAACCGGTGACTTCGCTGGTGCAGTAGCCTAGAAAATCCTTTTCAACATAATTGTTTCATGTTTACAAGGTATAGGGCTAGTTTATCTGAAGAGCCTATTGAGTTCTTTGAGCTACCCTTCACAAGAAGGCAATCATCTATGTCTACTAAATCTATTTCACTCTCATATCTCTCAAATAATAAATATGATAGTGATTCAAATTCTAAGGAGCATGTTACCCATCCAGAAGCAATGGCTCAAAATCATAATCAAAACCAAGTGTATCCCAGTTGGGACCATACTGGCCCCCTCAACCTTACAGACCAAAATGCCATTCCCTCAACAACCCTAAAAGCCCTACCTATATATGATGGTACGGGGAAAATTTCATATGAGCACTGCCAGAATGTGGCAGCATTGGCTACTGTTCACAATATTTAGGAAAAAGACGTTATGATCAGGTAGTTGATCATCTCCTTGAAGGGAAAAATGGTGTATTGGTATAAAACCTTACCCAATGGGATTATTACCTCATGGGCTGACTTGGCAAGAAATTTGATAGCAAAACTTAATGAACATACTGACTTTTTTTCCCCTCTCACTCAGTTCACTATCATACAGAAGCACCCACAAGAAGAAATAGTTGATTTCAACATCCAATTCAGTAGAACTTGGCAAAGAGTGTTAGAGGATCTTCGGTCAACCAATGAGCAAGCTATATACTATTATCTAAGATCTTTTAGCTTGGATCTAATTCTAATGATAAGGCATTCAAACATCCTTACCTTTCCACAAATATTCCAAGAAGCCATAAAAGCTAAGAAAATCCTTATTGTCATTGGTCTACTACCGCCTAAACCCATAATACCCATTTTCTCAAACCTTTTCAGAGCTAGCCACAACTAATCTCCTCAGCACCAACTTACCCTGTAGTACCTCCTCTAGTAAACCTTCCACACTAACCTACTACATCCACAATCTTGGTCCTACCAACAATACCTATATTTCCAGCACTCCCTACTCCTCTTGTATTCCCTACACTTCTAGCACCAGATCCATAGACTGCCCTCCTATAAGAGATACAAAATGCCATGAAGAACCTCACCAATGAGATCACATTGATGAAAATAAGGTAAGTAGAAAGGAACTTACAGCCCAAAAGGTTCCCATATGTGGCCAAATACCAGGTTGCATCTACAAGTAAGCCTCTTGAAATACCAAGTATCATTCTCATGAATAAAGAATCGGAGTCTTCTACTTCTATGTCTCAATCATATTATTGGTGCTCCACATGTAATGATCCCCATGGGAAAAATACCTGTATTATGCACCAGCATTATATACAAAAAATGGTTATAGAAAGAGCAGGGAGGGCTCATAAAGGGCATATTAACATGATTAGGGAGGGTAGACACAATTTTATGATGTCATCCATTGAGCAGGTCTTTGTTCTAACTAGATATGGAAAGAAACCACTGCAAGTAAATCCAAAAGAACTAAATAATTTGAAGGTCCCTACTGATGCAAAAGATAAGGAGGCTAAAAAGTAGATTCCTACGAGAGTCCCTATTCAGAAGTTGATCACTCAACAGAAGAAGGAGATCGAAACCAGTGGAATGCAACAGAAGGGAGAAAAACCCCAAGAAGAGGTAAAGAAAAAACTAAAATATCCATATTTGATAAAGTGTCAATGGATTGAGGCCATGCATGAGTATAGGAGCAAGTTTGAACCACTCCTGAGAGATAGAGAAATGCAATCTGGAACCCTCACCTTCAATATTGTTGAAGAGCTGAAGAAAACTCCTTCAAAGGTGAGCATGTATGATGCTCTATTGATTCCTGTATGGATTTATTTGCTCCAAGTAGCACTCAAAATGAAAATAAATTAAAAAAAATAATCTCTTGAGAAGAATTTGATCCAAGGAAGTCCTGTTATGGGGGCAGGTAAGAACATACCTTCTCCTTTTATCTTTCCCTGGAGATGGAAGGGTGGGTGATTCACAAATGTACGATTGAAACTGGAGCTACTACTACAGTTATTCTTGAGGTTGTATGTGATACCTTGGCCTCCTACAGTTAGATGGTATGTCTATCAAGACTATCAAAGTCATCAAATATATGCCCATGATTCTGCATAGATTACCCCAAGTCACAATAATTTAGGAAATTGTGGTAGTTTATTTGGAGCTATATTTTAGAATGTGTCTCTCAAGGGAATCCACTGTTGAACTAGGTGGTTATCTTTCCTTATATTACTCCCATATGGAGATACATTTCAAGGGAATAAAGGTGAGAATTTATTCATAAAAACCTTCGTCATTTCATATAGAGATATTTGAGGAAATAGAACATCAGGTTGGCACAGTGGGCATGATTATTGAAGAAAAGGACCTAATGGAAGAAGTTCTAGAAGAACTTAAATTTGAGGATTATTTTTCCTTGAAGGACTTCAATGCTATGATAGAGATAGGTATGGGGACTTACTCCATCTAGAAGCGAAAGACAAAATAACTGGTGGATTTAACACCCTCATCGAACCAACTTTAGAAGCTCTATATTAATGGGGTAAGATGTATAATTGGTGCAGGATAAGGGGTAGTATTAATCTCACCCACAGGAGCTCAAAGAATATTTTCCTATACACTCACATGGAGCTACACTAAATAATGTGGTGGAATATGAGGCCCTATTCCTGGGATTAAATAAGGTAAACAAACTTGGGTTAAAACAACTCTAGATATTTGAATATTCAAAACTAGTGATCAATCAGATCATCGAGAAGTGTGTCAGCAAGCAGCACTATCTCAAAGCATACAAGAATAGAGTTTAAGATTTACTAGAAGCTTATGAAACTCTTAATATCAAAGCCATTCCCAGATACCAAAATACGCATGCTAACACCCTGACATGCATGGAAGCCAATTATTACCCTGTGTCAAATTTCATACATAATTCCAAGGCAGTAAGGTTGATATATCGGCCTTCCATGTCAGACAAGAACATATTTTAGCAAGTATTTGAGAGTGATGAAAAAATAGTGGACTTTTTGGTTCATGAAATAAATTTTTCAACTAGGCCTATGGGAGACAAAGAAAAAATTAAGAAGAAGAGGAATTCCTCTAGCTAAAAAATAACCACATACACAAAGGCTTGATTACCCTGGAGAGCCTATTTGACAATAGTGATCGTCCAATGGGTCGTATAATTAAAATTGATTCTAAGAGGTCCAAAGAGGTTTTGATTGGCCCAAAAAAGGTTTTAAAGTAAGCATGGATTATTTAGAAGAAGAGCTAGGTCAAATCTAGGAGTTGTGTAGAAATTATGATGATATCATCACTTGGACA
Source organism: Wollemia nobilis (assembly GCA_028583015.1). NCBI lineage: Eukaryota > Viridiplantae > Streptophyta > Pinopsida > Araucariales > Araucariaceae > Wollemia > Wollemia nobilis. Next base: position 6,304,725 of record JAQPPZ010001028.1, read on the forward strand.
TATGATGACCTTAAATTCTACAACAAGGATACTATTCAGCATACTATTGAATTGGAATCAAATGCAAGATATTTTTGGTAGAAGCAGAGGCCAATCAACCCTAAAATTTAAGCTCTAATGAATTAGGAGCTATTGAAGTTGCTTAATGCCAAAATAATATACCCCATCAAGAATTCTACCTGGGTAGCAAACCTAGTTCCTATCAGAAAAAAATGGAGACATCAGGCTATGTGTTGATTTCCAAAACCTAAACAAGGTCTCCCTAAAGGATCATTACCCTCTACCACAAATTGATCAGATACTTCACACAATGGCAGGTGCAGAGAGATTTTCCCTATTGGATGGATTCTCTGGGTTCAATCAGATATGGGTCTGAGATGAAGACCAATATAAAATATCCTTCACCACAAAATTGGGAACTTTCACTTATTAGTGGATGCCCTTTGGGCTGTCAAATGTTGGAGCCACTTTCTAGAGGGCAATGGATATGGCATTTGGTGAACTGGTGCTTAAGGTGATCATTATTTATCTATATGACATAATTGTCGTATCTCATAAAAAATAAGATCATATAGAGCACCTCATATAGGTATTTGATAAGTGTAGATAATTTGGGATATCACTCAATCCTAAAAAAAATATATTCACTGTGTGAGAGGGAAATATTTTGAGGCATGTCATGTCTAAAATGGGGCTTGCTATTGACCTGAACAGGGTAAAATCCATCTTAGACTTACCCCTTCCCATGAATAATAAGGTACTTCAGTCATTCTTTGTGTAAATTAACTTTGTACAAAAATTTATTTTTGAATTTACCCAGATAGTTAAGCCCATGATAGAGATGCCGAAGAAGAATGTAGAGTTCAAATGGACTGATGCATGGTGATATGATTTTAGAGACATTAAAGAAGCAATTTTGTTAGCCCTGATTCTTACCAACCCGAATTAATCCAAGGGTTTCATTTCATATGTATTTGGAGTAGAGGAAATTTATGTTGCAGTTCTCACTCAAAAATGAGAAGACGGTAATGAAAGGTCCATCGCTTTCCTCAGCCAAAATATACAAGATCATGAAGAGAGATATTATTTCATTGAGAGGTAGGTTTATATCATCATGAAGTCCTTGAATAAGTTCAAAAATTTCTTTCTCAAAGTAAAACCCTCATATATGTGGTGCACCCAAATGTTCGAAGTTTTGTTATCCAAGTAGAACTGGATGAAAGAAGGGCAGGTTGGACTACAAAAATTCAAGAGTTTGATGTAGAGATCAGACCAACAAAATTAGTAAGAGGAATGACACTCTGTCAGCAACTGGCCCAATATGTGACTGTAGAACCCAATATGTACATAGAGGAGGACAATCCCATCAGGTAAGAAGAAAGGTAGGTTTCATCAAACACCTGGATTACTCATCTAATACATTACTTCAATTTTGAAAAATGTCCAAAAGGATTGTCAGTTGCCCAAAGGAGAAGATATAGGTTGCAAGACAATAATTATGCATTGATTAATAATGTCCTGTACCGGAGGAACTTCAATAGGGTTCTCTTAAGATGTGTACCACTAGAAAAGGATAGGATGATCTTGGAAGAATTTCATATTGGATTCTTAGGAGGACACTATTCTGGCCAAACCACAACAGACAACATTATGAGAGCTTGGTTTTATTGGCCATCTATCTTATCTGATGCATCCAAATTGGTTAGAGAAGGTGATAAATGCTAATGATTCATTGGAAGAGCCAAGTATTATACCATGACTTTATAGCCAATAGCAGTAGAGGAGTCATTCCAAAAGTGGAGCTTGGACTTCATCGATGTAATTAATCCAAATTTATCAACCGATCACAAGTATTTACTTACGGTCATGAACTACTTCACAAAATGGACTGAAGTAGAATTTGCTAAGCATGTCGATCAACAAACAAAAATTAACTTTTTAGAAATGTTGATAACCAAGTTTGGAGTCCCTTCCAGCATTGTATTGGATAACAACACACATTTCATAGGCACCAAGACATGGACTTTACCAAAAAATACGGTATCTATTGGAATGCATCTTCGAATTACTACCCACAAGGAAATGGCTTGGCAGAGTCTACTAACAAGAACTTGCTAAAGATAATTAAGCAAAATATAGAACACAATCCTAGAACCTGACACCTCCTTCTTGATCAGGCACTCTAGGAAAATAGAATCACGCCTAAGAAATCATTGAAAATATCACCATATGCCCTCTTCTATGAAAAGGAGGTGGTTCTCCCAATCAACCTGGATCTCTCAACACTCAAATTCATGAGTGAGATAGAGGTGAAGGATTTCTTGACCATGAAGAAAATATTGGCACAACTAATATGGTTAGAGGAAGAGAGTGAAAAGGCATACAGTAACCTATGTCATCATCAGAATATCATCAAATTATGGTTTGATAAAAAGCTACACCGAAGGCATTCTCTAAAGGTGATATTATCCTTAAGTGGGATGTAGACCGAGCAAAACCAGGTGTCCATGACAATTTTGATTCTTTTTGGTTAGGCCCATATCTCATTCAAAGTTGTAGACATGTAAATGCATACCAATTACAAGACCTAGATGGGAGATTGCTCCCAATTCCTATAAATGGTCAGTACCTTAAGCATTATGCTTAGTCCCAACCATGATGTGGATTGTATATATGTGTATATTCTTTCTTTGAGCTTCTTTTTTGCTTTTAGTATTTTTGTGTAAATATTCCAGAGTGTGATAACTCCCAAACCTCTACCATGGTGGATGTTTGAGCTTGGTATGTGCCTAACAAGAGAACCCAACCATAATTTTAAAATGCTAGTCCAACAAGAGACGGGCCGATGAAAATATCCTTAGAATCAGTAGATAAAAGTGTGGAGTTGTCAACAAGGATGGGGCGAAGAAATAGGAAGAAATTCCATAATCATCTCATCTCGAAACCCCACCCATATTGGGCAGAGAAGTGGAAAATCAAAGGACCCAATATAGTTTAAAAATACTGCCCAAGTAAATTGGTAGCCTGAAATTTGGTAAAAAAATGGGGTAGATTAGGTGTCGGAGGATCCTTAAAGATATGCCCTCGTGCTAATTGGTAAAAAATTCAAAGTGACATCAATGCTAAATGGTGGATGAACATTTGAGACGTGGCCAAATTTTTGGTGATCCCAAAACCCCATCATGAAGAAGTTCCATGCCTAAGCCTGTAAGACAACCAACTGTTCAAAAACCTTTAGGAGTAAACATGCAAGCATGCAAGATAATTGTACCACATTGAAGTTGCTATCAAAAATACCATTGCTCGACCCAATCATGAAAATACATCATTAATGTGATGTGTGGGAAGCACAAACCACCACTTCAATAGTATTGGCATGATTCAACTTTTACCTACTTAAAAATATGGTCCGCATATCAAGAACACTACAAAAGGTAATGACCTAAGCAACAAGGTATTCTAGGTGGTAGCTCCCAAGATGAACACATCAGTATTATTGCTAAAGCCAATAGAAGTAAGGGGTACATCATCCAGAGCAAATAGGCTATCATAAATAACAAGTAAAACAAAATATTGAGTTGGTTTTGTTCGTAGCCAATAATACTACGACGAGTTATGGTGGCACGATGGTTAAAATGATTTTAATTGAAAGGAATTTTTTAATTTCATTGCATTCAACTGACACAAAGATAGCATATGTGAATACTTCATTGGTTTGTGATCCACCTCCCAAGGGAAATATACATTTTTTGATTGTTATAAGAATCATACTTCAATAAGATTTGTCTCAGCTTGAGCAAATTCCATTCAACGGTCTCAACAGATACGTTATAAAATGGGAATAGTAGTATAGTTGATTCAATTCTTTCTTTTTATTTATCTGATACGGTGCTTGGTTTGATAGCAGATTTTGGTGAGATTTAAAATCAAGGAGGATTGTTAACCCTCTATGGTTACCTATCTTTGGGGAAATATCTATAGAAGTAGAAGAATTTTAGAAGTGAAGATGACAAAGATGAAGCCACAAAAGTGCTTGGAATATTCATATGAGAATCTCAGAGATACGAGAATCACTATCATGAGTAAGTTGATGATTCCCTGTGAGTCTGCAACAATCATGGTGGTAAATCCCTCTTCCAACATCCCAAGAGCTCTCTCATGGAGGTCTCAATTGAGTGCCTATATACCAATTCCTATACATCTATGCCTTGAACGGGTTCATGCTATTACAGATTTTAATGATGCAGCCATTGGTGCAATCCAAAATGAGAGAGGATAGGTGTTGTTTTATATATATTCCAGCACTATTAGAGCAGCATTTACTTCTAAAATCCCCTCTTATACATGGGCCCAAAAAATGGGTAGCATAAGTCCTTGACAGACTGCTAGATGACTACGTAGAGAGGACTCGAGCAATAATAGATTTCAAGGAGGAAGTCCAACCATTTTTTTCTATGTTGGTCATTCTTTTGGATATCCCATCAGATGAAATTGTTCACCCGTACTAGATGGCAATGGTGCATTTTATCCTGAGAGTGTTCAAATACATAAGGCTCGACTAGGCAAACTTTTTGTTTAGGAATATAAGGAACTACCAAAGCAAGTGTAGCCAAGAATTATGGTATGTATCATATATAGCCTGGCTATTCTTCTATCATATACCTCATACTAGACACACTATGTCATTCCAATACAAGGATAAAAAGGGTCATATATGTCCAGTCGTAGATTGGACACATACACTCAGGAGGAGTAACTCCTACCTGGAGTTCAACAAAAAAAAAATGGATCCTATCATGGCATACATTTATCAGTTCTATCAATGCTTTTCAAGCAAGGCACATGAATTTTTGAGAACCAAATTGCAATAAATTGGAGACTGATACTACCTAGAGGAAGTAACATGCATCCAATTATATGGGTTATCTGAATTCCCATATTTGCTTCCATTCTAAGTGATAGACTGGATTTTTGGTATGGATTGTTTCATTGAAGATAAATGGGGACTCAAAGCCAAGAAGAAGGCAATTTTTCCATAATCGATATTTTTTAAACCTATAATTTTTCCCAAAAATGAGGATGCTTTATTACCAAAGCTATATTATAGGTTGACCATATTGGACCTCCCTGTGGTACCTCCTAGATGGTACTATGGCCCTGAAGATATTCTGAGAACTAAGCTTCATGGAGGCAATGCGAGGTCATGACAATTCAAGCATCACAATAATGAGGCTAATGAAAAGGTTTTGAAATATAAAAACTTGTCAGAAGATGAAGTGATGCCTTTTACCTAGATTTAGATGCATGAACGGTTACTATGGAGGATTTTTTACCAATATAAAAAGATATTCAATCCTAAAAAGGACCTTAAGCAACGGATAAAATCAACTCTAGTCCAAGTAATAATTTAGCAGAAGAAATGGGAGGAGAACAAAATTGAATAATGGTGGATTATGCAGTGTGAGCAAGATGATATCAAGAAAGCCTTCCCAGGAAGAATAGATGGAGAATTTATGGCTAAGTTTGATGCCAATTATGAGACGTAGAAGAAGAAATAAGGGGATGATCTCACCCCTAAAGTTTTGAGGAAGTAAGATACAACAAGCCCCAGGCAAAGTTAGAAATATGAAGAAGAGGATGAAAAAGGAGAGGAGCAGGAGTACAGAGTCACCTCCAATTATAGGTAATATCAGTAAGTAGAGGAAGAATTGAGCAAGAAGCCCCTCCTGCAAAACCTCCATAAGAGGTGAGAAGAACCAGATTCATTAAACCTTCTGGGGTGGGAGTTCAAAAATCTCCCATGCCCTTAACTCAAATGTTGGGATTGAGTAGAAATATAAAGGGCTACCCTAGCCTCAATATTTCTCAAACTCAATGGGTAGCACTCAAAGGGTGGAGACTGCCACTCAAAGTTCCAAATATAGAAGGGACGATGGTAGCAGGAAAAAATAATATGGAAAAGTAGTTGGTAAAGGAATCTCCCAGGTTGACGCATGAGCAAGGCACAATTGAAATATTAGATGTTTCCTTATTTTCCCCCCTACCACCAAATTATGTCTCCTAGGAAATCACTTGAGTTTTTCCTGCCTCAACCCAACCTCAATCCTCTAGCCACTGAGCTTGGTCCACCCTAGCTCCCATCTATGACTGCATATTTTTCCAGTACACCACTACAAGCTTCCATCCAAACTCAACAATCTTAGCTACTTGCAACACCATCAGAGTTGGAGAACCTGGGTGAGGCAACTGGTTCAATCCAAATTTATGCCTTGGTATCTTGTCTAGTGACTCCTCTCCCAGCCTTCTTGACTACATCGCTTCTCCTGAAGGTCACAGAGGATGACTTACCATAATTCTATGCTATAATAAAGAATATACAAGACAATCAAATGGAGTAAGATGAGCAAAAATGGTAGGATCTAGTAGATCAAAGAGAAGATACTGTCTCCATGACTCACCTCAAACTTGATTCGATAGAGAGGAAAAGTCATGAAATAACTACTCTACCTAAAGTAAACAAATCTCTTATAGAAATGAGGTGAGACGATTGGAATTTCTAGGTAAGCACTACGAATATCTCAAAGATACCTAGGGCTCAAACCCTTAGAAACTTGCATGTTGAATTTAATAGACTTTTCTAGTAGAAAAGGATGAAGAGAAACAGCTAAAACTTGCAAATAAAAGGATTAGCACCCTAGAGGATCAGCTCAATCTTGCAAAATTAGAGCAGTGAGCTCTGGAGTAGAAGGTGAAGGAGCTTCAAGATACCCTAAATAAAGTGCCCTCCAATAATATGCTACAACAAAGAGATAAGGAGATTGCTACATTGAAGAATGAGTCGCAAACCACCCAGGGCACACTTGAGAAGCAAGATGTTGAAGCCAAGGTTAAACTACAACAATTGGAAAACTCCTTGAATGCCGCTCTAACTGATCTACAAAAATAAATGGGTACACCTCATGGAGTGGTGATCTCAAATATCTAGATATGTGAGATCAGGTGGTTCTATCTAGATAAAATAAAAGAAGCAACATTAAATGTGATGCCCACTTTTACACGAAAATTAACCGATAGTTTGTCAATTTCCAGAGAAGCAGCAATGAAATTAAACAACAAAACAAAGGTGGTGCAAATATGGGTCCATAAGCACTGGTAATAAAAGCAATGTTTATAAGGGTAGATCCCCTATTGCTAATATGTTCAAAAATATAAATTGATCAAACTAGGACCCGCATGTAACAGATACTCTGTGTTATGGACCTATATTATGAAGGAAAGGAAATCCATACTACACTAAAAAGGAAAGTGGAGAAGATGAACAAAATCAATTTCAGGCTCAGAATACTTGGTTATTTGGTATTCTAGGACAACAAAAAATAGTTTCATACATAAAAAGACCTTATCAATCAATTTAAGACCCTAGAAGGGAATGAAAATGAGATTGTTGCACTTGAAGAACCAATGGTGATTGATAAGATGCTTGAAATTATTCTGAAGTTGTCGAATCTTTGTGCCAAATAAGATGAAGTAGCTAAAAATTACTGTGACCCATCTTATAGGAATTTTTGTTGGCTAGAGGCTATCATTGAGTAGATCATAAGCACTCTCCTACCCACTATTGAAACCTAGGAGCATATGTGTTAGGACCTTAAAATCCAAATCCCTTCGGTGATTGTATATCAAACTGAATCCTCCAGGGATCAAGAACATCACCGAGCTAAATCGAGAGGGGAAACGAGAGGTTGAAGAGAGCGATGAAGATAATAAATTTTACACATTTTTTTCAATTTTATTTTCTTTAAGGTGACTCTACATCCCAATGGGTAAATGCCAAGGGTAATTGTGTATCTTCTTGATCAATACAGGAAATTCCACCAACCCTTTTAATCTGGGTTCTCTATTATTCAACAAGTGAAAACCCTCGAAATTCACCAAGAGTGTGGATAAGTTCCTTGTTCCCACTTACTCCCCAAGGTTAAATAACTTGAAAGACTATCAAAATTACTAATGGAAAAGAATTGGGTTTTTTCCTAGCCTTGGGTGCACCCCAAAATGCCACCCCAACAATAATGTGAAGATTAACTTTGGGTGGAGATTCAGATCACGGGAAATCCTTTGGCACTCCCAAAATCTTGCCCAAGGGAATTTTTGAGGTGGATGAAGAATCGAGTGGTAAAATAATGAAAGAAACATCTCAAAACCCTGCCCTAGACTGGGCAAAGGTTTGGGTAATTAGTAGGATCAGTGTGATTCCAAAATGTCGCCCAACTAGATAAGACTGGGTAGAGAAATCAACATCCAAAAGTGAAAGAATACATCCTAAAATTCTACCCAGATTCAATCAAGCACTGAACTAGGTGGAAAAGTGGGATAAATTCAAGGCCACTTCGGGTCTCAAAACCTTATTCAAATAGAATGTTAAGCAGAATAGGGCAAAAAATTGAGGCGGGGTTGAACTGCAGGTTCAACCCAAAAAATCTGCCCTACATAGAAGCAAGCACCTAATGGAGAAGAGAGAATCAACCTAGATTTATGAAGGATCCAAAAGCTTACCATTAAAAAATTAGTAGTCTTTTTTGAAATCTCAAAGACTCAATTTCCCGCTAATACTAGTAGAGCATTGTGTTCAATATGAGAGTGGGTAGGCCAATTTAATGCCTGGAAGTTTGTTCATATTCAGTAAGAAGGTGGACATCCTTTTGAATAATCAAAGGATGCTAATGCAGCTTTCAAGGTAGATTTCAAAAGATATTAATGCCCCAGCTACCCTGGCCCCAAGCATGCCTGACTAGTACAACACTGTAAAATTCAAAAACAAATTGAGAAGTTGGGCAGATGCAATCAATGCACCCAGTCCTGATGCTACAAATATGTTCCATCAAGGGCAAAAAAAAATTTCAAGCGCATACAGGAGCCAACTACCCACTGCTACAACTGCTCTCCATTAATTTAACTTTAATTCACTTGTAAGAGGAGTTTTACCTCATGACTATAAATATGTAATTGTAAGGCATTTCAAAGGGTCGGCTCTCCAGTCATTACAACTTACATGTACAATTTGGTTCATATTTTAATACAAGTGGATTATTATCTGGTCTTTAGTTGTTTTCATGTGTGTATGGGTTTTTCTCTATTATTTATTTCTGTTAAGGTTAGTTGAATGAATATGCTTTAATTATGCTATCCAAATTTTATGTTGTTTATTCCCTAATCCTGGAATTCATGATAGAGCTATGTGTGATAAATGATTAATGGAATCAGTGGCTGGTATGTTATATAATGTATGAGTGTTGTATGTTATGTTTTAGACTTATCAGGCATGTATTTTGATGTGATTGGATCTACACCACTTTGATTTCTAGTTTTAAGTTATGTTTGCTTTTCTTCTTTCCTCTTTTCTCTCAAACGCTTTTAGCTACAATTCATAAGGAACCATCCTACTCTAGAGATTGGAATTTATATTTCCAATCTCGAGACCATTCAATGTTGGTCAGGGTTTATGGGTACGCAACCCTCCTCGGTTAGGCCAAATCTCACACTAACACTATCAAAATCTACTTTAAATAACTTTAATTCATTAACCTTATCACTCCAAATATAAATACTTTAAAAAAATATTTAAACCTTATTTCTCCTACCTTAGACTTTTAAATAGTTCACAAACCCTAAAAATATATTACTAGTAACCTTATGTTGTTGTTGCACCCTTTTATTCTGAATGCTTCGCACAAGTGGTTTTATGTTCACTTCAATGCTCTAATGATTTTGTGCATGTCTTATTATGTATGATGTACTTTGTGTGTCCTTCACATTTATTTCAAAGTTGGTTTGTCCTTCTTTAAAGCTTCTCAGATATTTTCATCTTACACATGTAAGCATGCATGAGAAGAACAATTGTTTCACTTGCTTTGAAATATTATACTGCTTCTTTCTCAAGCCTATTGCTCAGGTAGGTTGAACGTAACTCCTTGATTTTCATTTTCTTAAACTTTTGGCTTCCACACTAATGTGAATGTGTTGCTTCTCAAATTGGCGCTTAGGTTCTAGGACTTATGAATTAGGTGTTATAATCACTTTGCCTTCTAACTTTTGCTCGACTTCCAACCTAGCACTTGTAATGCTCAACTTCTATCTTACTTAGCTTCCAACGTAGCACTTTGCTTGTAAATTATCACTCAGCTTTCGACATAGCATTTGTCTTATTTCTTGGCTTCTAATGTATCATTTTCTACCTTGTTGCTTTGTCATATCTGCTTCAATGCTTCGGCTTTAGCTAGCTATCTGATTTAGACCTTTATTTCCATTTTAGCATGCTAGTTCACTTCCTCTAATGTTGATCTTTAGATTAATTTTTCATAGCTCTATTTATTTGCAGATCTCATCGTTATACAATATTTTATTCTTAAAAATAGAAACTCTTTAAACTTTGAATACTGCTTATTCCTTTTACTATAATTTTTCTATGTATTGTATTCCCTTCACATTGTTGCTTTGCTTGTTTCTATTCACACTCTTGATTTTCTCTAAGACCTATTTTCTATGGACATCTTCTTATATATTTGAATGAAGGGACATCGCTTTATTCTTTCCTTTTATTCAAAGTGGTTTACCTCAATATTCTAGCATGGATTCCCTTATTCTTTTAGCATAGGTCACCTCATTCTTCTAGCATGAGCCTTAAGAACCTTGTGAATCTTCTATCTCTAACCTCTTATATTATCTTATATTCATATGTAGGCCTCTTCTATCATTTATATTCTATATATATCTTAGGCCTCTTTTTACTTTGTTCATTGTATGTGTCTTGGGCCTCTTCTTTACTGTGAATGTGTCTCTGGCCTCTCCTTTACTTTGCATGTGTCTCAAGCCTCTCCCTTATTTATATGTACATATTTCTTTGAAGGGTCTTTTTTCTTCAATATTGGCTTCTTGAGCCTATTTCTTCTATATTGGTTTCTTGAACCAATGTAATATCTAAATGTTCTTAATACCTTGCAGCTCCTATCAATATAGATACTATTCCAATGCTTGAAGCAATATAAAGTGAGCTATGTGCTTCTTTATCCTTATTTAATAAGGATATGCCAGTCTTCTAATATATTTTGTTATGCTTTATTTTTGTAATATTGGTAAGCTTTGAATTCCTCTCAATCCATTTTTATGCTTTATCTCTACACTTGAAATTGAAACTCTTCTCTATCCTCTATAGAAAGCTTCTCACACTTTTGTTGCTTTTACTGCTACTTGAAATCTGTAATCTTAAATCTTTCAATATATTGCCAAGGTGACTTGAAAGTCCCTAAATCATAAATTTTCTATGTCAAGGGATATATTTGTCCTTGAATCTTAAATTTCTAATATCAAGGGTTGATTATAACCCTAAAAATATATAGTTGAGTCCTAGTCTTCATTGGTTATTCTTCAACCATGTAAAGACTCTATAGTTTTTTTTTTTTAAGCAAAAAACCCCTTTCAGAGTTTCCTTGGTCTGAGAGACCACGAACAGGGGGTTCTACACCGTCAAATTCACTCGAGAGTCACACCCGACCCTGCCCGCACCAACATTATCAATTGGATTTTGGATACCCAATTCAGCTTTTTTGGTAGGGTGGAGATTTGAACACGGGACCTCCCTTGGAGGATTGCCCTCTCCTCTCCAACTCACCTACAACACCTGGATCAGACTCTATAGTTGAGTCCTCATCTTCATTGGTTATTATTCAACCATGGAAAGACTCTAGCTTTTCTACTCAATATGACCTTTAGAAATAGAATCAAAGTATCACTGCCTTCAAGGTGGAAAGACTCCAAATCGACTTTATCAAACTAGATAAAATCAATTTTGTAATAGTGGCTAAAATAAACACTTTTCAATTTGTAAAGATTCGGGTGGTAGCTCTGATACCACTAAAATATTTTTAAGCCTTAATACTACCATAAATATCACAAGTTATGTATCACATCATCGAACATAATATAGCCACAATATATTAAGGTCAAGATAATAATAAGAGTAGAATAGTATGAGCAAATTAATATGTAAAATAAGGCTTATAATATATCAAATAACATTTAATAATAAGCAACAATATAAATTACAATATCTATAATCAACATGTACTAAGCATGTAATACAACTTACAATATTAATTGCTCAAAATGCATACAAGCTTTATTACTCCTCTTTCTCTTACAAGATATATAAACTGTAGTTTATGATGATCATTTTATATCATCTATGGCTCATTATCTCCATAATATAGTCATAGTAGTATGACTCTTTGGATACTTGACTATTCTTATCCACATGCCAAGTCTCATGACTCTTGGATTATCTACTTGCCACTTGCATACTTGATGAACACTTGACACTATAACATATGCACACCTATACATGACTCTTACACTTCTATAACTTGCACACTCTAATCTAAGATACTTGTGCACATATTTACATTACATATTTTTCTCATACATACAAGACACTTGTGCACATAGACTCAACTTACACTTGCACACTAACTCACATGAAACTTATGCATTTTCTACACATTACAACTTTACATGACACTTGTGCATTTTTTGCACATTCACACTTACATAAAAGAATAAATATAACTCACACTCTAAACTATGACTCAATCCTAATATATTATTTACAAATATACCATGAAGGTACCATGGGGGTACATTAGCATGTATTAAATAATGTAATATACTCCAACAACATTAGATCCAAATGAAGTGGTGCCCATTCAGGCATTTACTTTTCATTTAGAGACACAAATACAAGCACATAACCAACCTTCCTCTTTCCCATCCTTCCCTTATTCAATATTTGCTCCTCCCAAGTAGAAATTGGTTGTCTAGGATGAGGAGGAGGTGTATGTTGTTTTTGAAAAGGTGGGTACTTCAGCATCTAGTAAGCCATAAGTCCAATTGACCATATGATAAGTGCTAAAAGGAGGGTAATAGAGAAGTAGGATAAGATTAACCAAGTGCTCCTAGATAGCCAAAGTAGGATAGTCATTTTGATAAGGGATGTTTCCACCATAGCCCCATAAAATTATATTGTAGTAAATATTTTCATGGTTGCTAAATGGAACATCTTAAAAAATTTGAAGCAACACATGCCTAGGGAAATGCCAATAAGTATTCATCAATCAATTGCAAAGAAATTTAGATCTCACCACCATCGAGTGACACTTAGAAGATCCATCCTCTTAGATATTTTAACATGGTGGGTCATCTGAAAAGGCCCACGGTGGTCATACCTCTATGGGATGTCTTGTCCATAATTGAGTAGGAGTATTTGAACAAGGCTTGGAGGAACAAAAGGGGCCAGGACAACAAAAGGCATCAAAAGTCTTACAAATATCCAGTCCCAAAGCAAGCAAAATAAAACCCATACCCTTTTATTTATTTTTTGTCTATGGAAATAAGCTAATCCACAAATGTATGGTCTAGACTCTGGGTCAAGTACTTCAATTATGCCAAGAGGGGTAGTATAATTATGATTGGCCTATAAATCGATCAATAAAAGGATAGTGTAGCTATATGGGATCTCAATTCAAATTTTGGAGGTAGTTGAAGGTTTTCCAGTCACCTTATATGTCTACCCAAGTCTTTTGGTACTACAAGATATAGTGATTATTGATCTCCCAACTTTATTTAGCATTTGCTTGTCAAGGGACTTCACCACTAATTAGGGGACTATTTATATATGGATTTTATACTTATGGTCCTAAGGAACCAACATGGAACTAGGATCAAAGTTCCATAAAAACTGCTCCTCATACATCATGTTAAACCCCTACCTGCAACAAAGCCAAATTTTGACCATATTTTCATAGCTAAAGAGTAGTCCAAATCATAATTATCCATGGATGAATGCATCCCTTCATTCTTGATGACTAGATGGGCTAATGGGTAGCCAAACTTGGGATCCAAATATCAACTAGAATTTTGAGCCAACAAGTATTGATATGGACATCCTTGCTTATCCACAAAAATTATTAATAATTTATAAAATATGAAATAATCTCACAATATAATTTATAAAATTAATGGAAATTTACTCAAATTATTTAAATTTATAATTCAAACCCTTAAGGTAGGGCAACACCATACAATGCTCCTTATTGGAAGGAAACCACTCCTTACAATATCTCAATATGAGATCCTAACAATACAATATTCTTCTCTTCATATCCTCTCTATGAGTCTTTGCCCATATTTATAATACCCAACTACCTATCACTCCCACTTATCCATATATGTAAGATATTTTTTTTCTCAATGGGTTATATGGGATTGAAATGGGCTCCACCCATATTACATCATCACCACATAGTGGTATTACAACAAATCTTGGATATTATTCATGTATCATTTGGCAATATTCAAACCTAGGTCTCCTCCTTGAAAAGTTGATAAATTTAACCGGTTGAGCTAATGCCACTTGATATACATGTGGGATAATTACATCTAATATAATATTATAATATTAAATACTTATCTTGGGTACCTAATAGGTATGGTTTGATATTTGATCTTACTTGTGTGCATATATATATAATGGACTTTGTGTGCCAAAACAATGCTTTTTATGAGGGGCTTTGGCCAAGGTTCCCTTAAATGCATGAACTCATACCTCATTAAAGCATGCCTAAATTAGGTGTAGTGCTCATGTAGGTAAGGGAAGCCTCATGCAAAGCTCCACCTATGAAATCATGCTCTGTTGTTGTGCAAGTGGTCTCCCAAGTCAAATAATTTCCAAGAAAGTTCCAATCCCATTGACCAAGTGTTCTTGGGACATAACCAAATGCAAAACCCCATTGATTTTTTATATGAATCTTGTGTACCAAAAATTTGAGTAGGCAATGAGGTTGTAGCATGCAGTTGATATCCCCAGGAGATACCAAGCAAGGGGATTATGCTTCTACTAGCCTTTGAAGGACATCTATTTTGGTCTTGTGCAACCCAAAGGAGTCAAGCCTCAAGTATGAAAAAAAAAATTGATAGTGCTAAGTGAATCTTCTCATAATAGAGAACTTTTTTATGGAAACATCAAGAAAAATTCACACACTTAGAGGAGATTTTGAGGTGGCATAAATTCAAGTATCAACTAGCAATGTAGGTATGAAGGATCTCTCATAATGGTTGAATGTTGTAAGAAAATTTGACATCCATAAGCTCACGATGAGGGTTCATCATGCCTGCCTTATGGTATAAACCCCATTGCCAGGTCTAACTAATCAATATATCAATAGGTAATGGGTACTCATACGACCATTCTTGGCAATCAAGGTAGATATGTGCCAAAATTAAAAGAACCAAAAAGGCTCTCCAAATGGGGCATTAACTAGTAAGGGATTCATGTGGGCCACCAAAATCTTTGGTCCACCTAGATCTATTAGACTAAAAAAAGGGACACTTAACGCCTCGCATAACACATTGAAGGAACCCTTGGGTAAGGAAACTCTATATTTTTTATTAAATATATATTATATGAGATGAATAGCTTCATTGGTGTGGCATTAACATCTAACAATATTAGAGTTATGAATTTAAAATTGCTTAGTCATTGGAAGGGGAACATGAACCAATTAGTCTGCTAGCCTAGAAAAGAACACATCCATTATTATCAACCATACATGATAGAAGTTTGTGCATGCACATTAATTATAGTTGGGAAATTCTAATCCTATTAGTATCCCTACCTACCTAAAATCTTCCTCATTATTCCATAAACAATTAAAATTTCTAGGAGCTTTGCAGCATAAATATTATTACCATAAGTAAAAGGTGATAAGTTTTTAAAATTCCAAATAGTTGTAAGCAACCATGGAGTCTAAGAGAATAAGCATGGCCAATGTTTTATCTTCAAGAGAATCCTTAGAATGTTGTCCTACTTCCAAGAGAGACACCCACACTCAAGCTATGCAGATAGATCTAGTGAAGCATATCAATGATGTGCTAGAAGAGGTAGTAAATCCAAAGTTGGAAAAAATTATAAGAGTTTTGAGAGAAGGCACATACCAAAGGAGATGAGCTAACAAGTACAAGTACTCCACAAGGATTTGGACTAGTTATTTGGCTCAACACTTGGATCCCCAAGTGCATTTTTGTTATGAATTGATGGAGGCATATGCTTCAAACTATGATCCTTTTTATAGAGAGGTCAGGGCTGATAACAACCACTTTAGGTTAATTGTTTTAGAGGAGGATATATGGGAAATTTTTATGATGCCCAAGGGGCTCCCATTAAATCTAGATACTATTAATAGATATTATGTTTGAATCCATTAAAAACTATCTTGTTTAAATTTAGAACTCTAGGGAGCAAAACTCTCCATGTGAAACTTTCCCTTAAGCCAACAATCCTTCAATGATAATGTCAAAGATGTTTTGAGCATGGTAGCATTGATTTTTTTGTAGATGATGATGAGAAGGTATAACAAGAATAATTGGGTATCCTCCACATGCTAAGATATGTCTTGAAGGATAGCTTGTTAATACTTGATTATAGTAATTTCATAGCTCACCAAATTTATGAAGGGTTATATAAGTTCAAGGAGACCTGCACATTCAAGTATTATTTATTTTTAGAAAATTTAACTTTATTTCAAAATACCTAGATGTGTAAGCATTTTAAATTTGAATACTAGAAGTGAATAATGCCAAAGGAAATTTATCTCTTCCTATATGGAAGTCCTTTGTTGGACCTACTACTATACTTTTGCAGATGAATTCGTAGTGCCAACCTTGAGCACAATTAAAGGGATAAAACCCTAACACATCCTAAAAACTAGTGCTAGAGATATATGTTTCTAATTCAAAGGAGAGTATTTTTTCTAGAGGATTCCACTATTATATACCTCTTCAGGTTCAACAAGTTGATGTACCTATTACCTAGGTACACAATTGAGTGAGTAATCTCCCTAGAAATGCTAAGGCAACTGAATGCAATTGATGTCACTTATGTTAGTGGGAAGAGCAAGGAAAGTTACTACAAACCCCCCATAAATATTTTTTATGTATCTTTTTTATGGAGGAGAAAAGCTCTAAGTTTATAGACCAAGTTGTGAGAGCTAAGACTAAAAATTTTGGATGATGCCTATAATTATCACATAGAGTGAACATTCATTGCTTGGTTGGCATGCACAAAAGGCTATAGAAAATTCATTCATTAATATGGGACTCAAGTTAAAGTGTACTGAAGTGTAGAACCCACCCACCATTATAGAGGGAAGATTTATTTTCACCTATACCCCAAAACAAACCATATCAAGCCTTCTATGACAAAAAATAAGATGTGAATCCAAAGTCTTGAATTATATCTAACAAGAGGAAGATTCTATAGGACCATTCTTGGATTGATAGAAAAATGAATGATTAGTGGAAATTTTTATATGAAATTAGTGATACCAAGGAACCCTATGGGAAGCCAAAATATGATAACTTCAACCAATTTACGATGAAATGGAATTCGTAGGGAAGTCGTGAGCATGTAGTCACATCAATAAAAAAAGGTAGACGTGTTCCAATGAGTCAATGTATACATCCTCTTAGACTCATCACCAAAATCAAATATGGTCCTCACCATGAAGTTTTCTCTAGTACCTCCTGATATAGTCACTTTATATGAATCCATACCCAAAAAAGGGAATCCTTAGTAATGGGATTCAAGTAGGGATGAAACTTCTCTAAAAATATAAAGGTTGATCCTTGAAATAGAATCACTGATGAAGGAAGAAAAGAGCAAGACTCCACCCTAGGTCACCCCTCCACCATCTCTAGTAACAACTATTAAAGCTATTATTCCAATATAGGAGGCAACCTAGTTGGATGAAATTGCAATTACTACACCTTCCTCCATTTATACTCCAAATACACCATATTTGGATTTCATTCCCATCATCATTTCCACTTTTTCTACTTGTTCCACTCCTCTACCAACCAACCCAACCCACAACTTCCACTACCTTTCCATTCTTTGTTAAGTCTTGTCTCACCATCATGTTTGTTATGGATCAGTCAACTACCTTACCCTTATTAAGGTCATTGGTTCTACCCTCAAACAACCAATAATAACTAACCATCTCCCAAATAATCACCTCCATAGATGATATATTTCCTCAATTACAACAATTCCAAGATCAAGCATTTCAGTACAAGTAGTGGGAGGCAATGGAAAGAGCAATGCAACTCATGACAATGTAGGTAAGGACCATCCATGATCCTTAAAATTTTGCTTTTCGTCTGTCCCACCTGAATCCAACTCTCTCCAAGATGGACGAAGATATGTAAGCTCAATATTATCAGCTAGCTACCATAGAATTAAGCCTTAAGGATACTTGGCCTAAGGATAAAATTGAATTTTTGGAGTAGGCAAATAAAGTTGTAAGTCACAAATTCTTGACTTACATGAAGAGGTTATCCAAGAAGGAAAATGAGCTAGAAAATGTTAGACACATGCTCAAAGCCTCTCAAAATGAATTTTAGGTGATGAAGTCTGGAACGGCCTACCTCATGACATAATTGGAAGAGATGGAGGCATTAAAAAGGAGTTAGAGAGGCATAAAAGAAAAATATCTAAGCTTAAATAGAGGATGGTTAGGATAGAATATATATCTAAGGTGAATCAAGTACTTTGGGATGGGGTCACCAAAGTAACTAATGATTTAACCCCAGTATTTGAGTTTATAATGATGGTTATCTCAAGAAATGTGAAGGACAACAAAATCATAGAGCATACTTTGGAAAAAACTAGCTTTAGTCTTGCTAAAATGTAAGCATACAAGGCTTGGGTAACACATGTGACCAATCAATAATAAGTAGCCATAGGGATTAGCAACCAAGTGTTGATCCTCAAGATAGTGGAGGTTTTAGAAGCATAATAGATAGCATGCTAATGTAAGGCCCAAATTGATACTATAACACTATAGTAGAAGAATTGAAGGAGTACATTACCTCTCTTATTCATGCAATACTTCCATCTCCTTGGACTTTAGATGGTAGGATCCTTCTAGAGCAAATGTTTTGACAACTATTGAAGTAGCAAATTAATATTGACATATCATCATACTCATCCATTACAAATAAGGTTATTGGGGGTATAAAATCAATGGTTGAGCTTGAAGTATGCTTTAAAGAGGTTATGGGTAGGACTGCTCATACTTATTAGTATGACCAATGGGAACTCGAAAGAATCTACCTTCTACTCACAAAAGCAAAGCTACCCTTAGAAGGAAAATGGGAAGAGGTTCAAACACTAATGACCAAACTTCAATGACCTCATTAACCATATCTTGGTCTACCATTTTGACTTTGTGCCCATGTATAAGGTAGTGATTCTTGGGTTTATTCTTTAGTATGTAGAAGACCCTTGTAAGTTATTAAAACTATAGTGATTCTCACTACACTTGGAAAAGTGGTTTACCCTAGTCAGTTTTGTAAGGCAGCCCTAACAAAAAGCAAGCTATCTAAAACTCCCAAAGAAATATAAGATAGAGCCAAGTGAAAAAAAGTGAGATCTAGAGTCCCAAATTGTAAAGGATAATTAACTAGAGTTTTGAGGTGTGCAAAAGGGAAAAAACTAGAACTACAAGAAAATTTCAACATGGCATTACACATAAAATAGCACTAACCATAGTTGTGGTGAGAAATAAAGAGAAGACCACATGCAAAAGGGTACTAACCAGAATCTAGCAATGTTGTCTTTCACAACAATAATTCTCTAGAGCTACCTTCATTACTTAGGCATGGCATTACAAGGAGGTGGTTGGTATCTTAAAAACTCTAGTGATGGAAGCTACAATACCAGTAGCCTTGAGCCCAAAAACATTGATTGTAGAATAACTTCCCATTAAGTCTTTGATGATCCTAGGAGAGGTAGTTGGTGGTAGAAGAGGTAGATACACATATAAAGTCCTAGAACCCTTTAGCATTAATAATTCTAGATCCATAGACCTTGAGGCAATCAATAAATTCAATGCAGGTGTGGCACAATACTTAACAGAGGAGGCATTTTGAATTTTTGACAAAATTTTGGAGGAAAAATCTCCCCATATTTATCTATAAGATTAGTTTTCTATCATTGTGAATTATTGGAAGGTTTTATAATAAGTGTCTAATATATGATCCATTAGGTATTTTTCCTTTCATTTTCTCTTATGTATTAGTCTAGACTCAAACCTTGAGTCTTCTTATTGATAACATTTGATCCTTCTTGGCCTGCCATATTTGTATGAAAAATTATATATACATATATAAGATGTTGAGACTATTTATCCCTCTTTATTAGTTCTTATGTATATTATATGCATATGAATACTTGCGTTAGATCACCTTCTAGTTGTTGATGAGCTATTCAAAGTGTTTACCATCCCACTAATGCATATAGAATCTTAGATCTTGGTGCATCACCTCCCATAGCTTAGGACTTTACTTTATTTTTAATTATTTTCCTATTATATCTCTTCCCTTATCTAATTAATGCAAGTAGATTAGAAGTATTTTAGGAAGGTGAGTGTTGAAGATCAATCTGATAAGGATCCATCCTTAAGAAAAATCTTGGAGGTCGTCTTGAGAGTTGTGTCTTGTGCTCTCTAAACTTCTTACTATGTTGTTGTACACGAGACATGAGTATTGGGTGCATCCAACCACCATAATGGGTGACTGCAACATTTTGAGATGGCAATAGATATCTGTTAGCTCAAACTCCTAGAAAAATAAAAAATAATTAGACCCTAGCTAGTATCATCATAGACTTATCATTATAGATTCCAATCATTGCATAAGCAATAAATAAAACATGAAAATATGATAAAGATAGATTAACCAAGAGATAAATGTGAATTGATATTTAACATATATTATCCCAAGGACAATATATTAGAGGAAAAAATATTTCTATCATTTATCCTATAGCATAGTATTCAATTACAAGATGTGGGAATCTTGAGTAGTAGACGAAGCTCTAAAAGGAGGATGAAAAAATAACAATGCAAGGTTGTAAGGCTTTTCAATCACAAAAAAAAATTCAAAATCCATTGAACAACAATGATTATCCATTCACATCAGTTTCCTATAAAAAATAAAAATAATTACTCTAGATAGTATCATCATATGCTTATCATCATGGATACAATTACTGCATCAATAATGACCAAAGAAAAATGAATATCAAAATGTGAAAGACAAAAAATAAAAGATGAAAGATACATGATAGAATATGAATAATATATAGTAGAGAGTTCTAAGACCAAAATATGATGAAGATATGTTAAACTCCAAAGGAACACAAAAGGAAAACTATGATCATTGATATAAACAAAGACAATAAAAGTTAAAAATAAGGCAATAAAGCAAATAAAAACAAATAAGAATGAGAAAAAAGATTAAAGACATAAATATATTATTAAGCATTATATATTTTAAGGTACATAATATTATAATTGGAAATCATGATAAATGTCCACCTATTCGATCGAAATTAAACTTACCCTTAAGCTCTACTTTGGAATTGGTTTTCTTTTGGTTTTCTTTCATGATCAAATCATCAATTTCAAAGATTTTTTGAGATTTTTTTTATAGGATATTTTAAAACTTTATTGGTAGATCCTAAGATGTTCTGAGGAATGGATATGTTTCTTATGGAGTAACTTTAGGTGATTGATTCATTCTAGATTATACTTGTCATAAATGGAAGCATCTCACCAGACGATCCTTAATGATGGGACTTCAAGCTAAAAAAAAGACAACCTAATATCTATACACCAAGGCATAATAAGTTATATTGGGTGATGTTTTTACTAGTGTGATAGACAAGTAGTTTGGAGCTATAAATGTCAATCTTACCCCATATTGTTCACAAGGCTTTTGAGGATTTTGATAAGGATTTTGTTAAAGGCTTCAACTTGACCATTGCCCTAGGGGTAACAGGGGAAAAATATTTATGCTAAATATGACATTCAACACAACTTTTCTCAACATATTTATTCTTAAAAGTTATTCCATTGTCTCAAATGATGATAAATATAAACTCATACCTATAGACAAGCTAATTATGGATTAATTAAGACATTTGGATACACGTGGTAGAATCTAAGTCTATGAATTAAACCCAGTTGGTAATATACTTAGTGGCTATGATTATGAACTTATATCCATTAGAGGATGTAGAATTTATCTTTCTAAATAGATAAGAAATTTCACAAAATATATAATGTATGCATGGAAACTATTGGTTCTAAGGATAGACTCAATGTGACCTATTATAAAATAAAATATAATTGATCAACAATATACCTGTAAGGCTTACATTGTTTGTCTTTGTTTTGATAGACTCTATTTATTAGGTTTAATATCAATTAGGAATCACCAAACACTTATGACGATTATAATATTTAAATCTAAAGCAACCCTAAGACCAAGGATAAGTACTTCATATTCTACTATATTGTGGGTAAATATAAAGTTGATCTTGAGAGATAAATGGATAGGCTAGTCTTGAGTATTAATAAGGATAATTAATTCCTCTACTCCTTTCACACATCTATTACCATCAAAGAAGATAGAACAAAAAGACTCCTTCTCAAGTTTTATGGAAAGGATAGATTCATTGGGGAACTTAATCTTCAAGGTTTGATTGGCTTCTAAATATGCATCTATTAATTGGTCGTCTATAATTTGACATTTCACAAACTTTTGGATAATAAACTCAAGGTCAAATTCACTAAGTATAATGATCCACTTAGTAGTTCAACCTAAATATGAGTTCTAGATATAAGTGTTATGGATGAGCATGTAATGCCTAAGATTCTAAGAAACAAATACTACGAATAGGCAAAGCTTCTCTAAGAGGGTATAAAAAATATCATAGTTTTTTTAAATTTATACTAATATAATAGATTGACCTTTCTCTACCCGATTACCATATTGGTCTAATAAATCATCCAAATCATAGTTTATCATAATTATATACAACAAGAAAGGTTTGCTAGTGTTTAGAGGAATTAGGATAATGTTATTGAAGGTATTATAACAACCTTCATCCAAAATAAATATTGCATCCTTCTTTAGCAGCTTTATAATGGGTTTGAATTTATTGGCAAGTTGGGATATAAACCCCTTGATGACTTGGATCTTGCGTTGGATACTCTTAAGTTGGGTAAAATTCCTATGGGGAGGCATGATAATTATATCTTCTTTCTTCTTTGGATCTACTTATATGCCTCTTATAGGCATTATAAATCCTAATATCTTGTTAGAAATCATAATAAAGATGTATTTATTTAATTCAAGATGTAATTTATAAGATTTTAACCTTTCAAAGATACATCGTAGCTCATGGGAATGGTCCTTCTAATGAATGGAAAGACCAAAAATAATATTGTTATAATATTCCACAATATCATGCATTAGATCATGAAATATATATTTTATGGCTCTTTGATTATTAGATCTAGTATTTTTTATCCCAAGGAAAATTACTTCATCGCAAAAGGTTTCCCAAGGTGTCATGAAGGTAGTCTTATATTGGTCTTTCAAGGCTATATTGATTAGAATGTAGTTTAGAAATCTATCTATAAAAGTAACATTGTACATCCCATAGTAGAGTCAATTATTATTTCACTGTTGGGAGTGGAAATTCATCATTGGGATCAACTTTATTAATATTTCAAAAATTAATCCATATTTTTGGTATTTTCAATTTACTTGGTCATCGAACCACATTAAAGATACAATGAGAATAGTTGATAGGTTTAATAAAAGTGATATTCAAAATTTTATGAAGCTCTTATTTAATTAGAAGTGTGACTTTAGGATGACTCTTGTATAACTTTTGTTTGATAGGTTTAGATTCTATCTTAACTAATAGATGATGGACAACTAAAGGTGTACCTAGGCTGCACATGTCAATATATGACCAAGTAAATATATCCTTACTTTCAAGATCTTATCTAGATTATAGATCTAGTACTTGCAGTGTCACCACATCGATGTCTATAGTATTATCTATCAAAATATGTGATTCATATTCTAATTGATATGGGGTTGGTAGTACACCTAGGATATCTAGTTCTTCACTATCAATGTCTAAGGTGTAGGATCTAGATTAGGATCTTGGAAGAATCCTACATTTGCTATATAAGGGAAAGATCCTTGAAATTAAAAATGGTTTTGGGAAAGATAGTCATGAATATTTTGAGAATTACTAAAAATAGAAATGATGTCATATCCCTTCCAATCACAAGAAGATTAATTCCTTATAAGCTTAAAATTGACTAAGGTTAAGTAATTTTTACTATGATTATGGGTGAAATCACTAGAGTCTCTACAAAAGATGACATGATCAAGACTAATGGCATATTCATCATTCTAGTTTAGACCATTCAAAAATATTATGCTAGAAAAGGATATTTGATCACTCTGGTTTGATATGATAGACTCATTATCTTCATTAGAGATTGAATTGATATATGTTTCGTATTTGTTAGCATCAAACCATCTTGGTCAAGATTCCATTTGAAGATTTTCTTTCATTCCCTAGTCATGTAGACCTAGACCTTTCTTTTATATCCTATATTGGTTAGGATTTACTTAGGTATGGGATAAAATTTGGACAAGTAACAAGAATTATATTATCATTTTGGAGGGTATTTATTTCTACCAATCATATTCTCATCATTAGCAGTCTCGACCCATCAAATAAAAACTTCATATTTTTACCTTTTTACCCTTATTGCTAACTTTATCTAACGTTGGGTGATCTAACATCCTAATAAAAGGAGGAAGCTTAGATAGGTCCACCACTTTTAGGTTAAGGGCTAAGTTTTATTATCTTTAAAGGTATGGACATAAGGTATTGATGTGTTGCATAACTTCTTAAGGCTAGGATAATATCAATTGGTTTGGTTAGAGTAGAGAAACTATGGATTCTATAATTTGATGTTCAAAATAATATTTGATAGTCTCTCCTACACAAAATATGGTTTTTAAACCACTAGGAATCTCCATTTTAGAGACAAGGACTATGACCTTATCTTTTTTTAGGTGAGGGAAAAGCTTAGGATTTTGGGTATTGGTTTTAACTACTTTATAGTACTTGAAGGGCTTAGGATTAACAATTATGTTATAGGTTTGAATTCTATACTCATACTTTAGGAATTGATGAAGGGTATATGGTACCATCCATATTTCATGGATCTATGGTTTTCCTAAAGTGATGTTATAAGATAATTCACAAGGCATGACATAATATAGGGTATTAAGAGTTCTTGGATCAACTTTGAGAGGTAAGACTACTATTCCACTAGCCTCGCATTCTCCATTAGTAAATGACCTAATGGTAAAGTAAAATTTCTCAATATCATATTTGGTTAGGTCAAAGTGGCTAAGGAATTTAAGGCTACATATTTTAATACATGAGCCATCATTGACCGAGATTCCCTTAACAAACTTATCATATATTTGGGTTATAATGTATAAGGGAAATCCCATATCAAATTGGTTTGGTTAGGGATATCATCCTTGTAAAAGTATGTTGGTATTTTATTATCTCTAGTAACCCAATGATCAAGGCAAATTCATTTAGATCAACAACTTAAGGAACTATACATTCACTGGATACTTTGACCAAGTTATCCCTAGAGATGGGAAATATTTTTAGAGGGTGTAAGATAGATAATTTAGCTAATTGTTCAATGTTCTCTAATAAATCATAACAACCTTTAGAAATGGTTTTGAATTTCTATTTAATGACAAGATGAGGTTAGGATGGTTGATAAAGTGTTGATTGGTCATTTGGTGCTTTAGCATTTCTTTCATATCAAGTTAAGACATAGATATTCTTGGAAATGTGGTTGATGTAGAGATATGGATTAATATGACCAAATACTTCTTGACAAGAATGGTTGATCTTGTTGATATTATTGTTAGGATCAATTAGATTAAATTAAAACTATATTAACATCAACCAATCTAATCAAATGGCATTAGCTCAACTAGTTATATATTCCTCAACTTTCATGGAGGAAACCTAGGTTCAAATATTTCCAAGCAATACATGCATAATTTACAGGCTATTGTAATACCACTATGTTGTCATGATGTAATATAGGTGGGACTTGGTGGATTTTGAAGCCTTATACTACCATAAAATATCACAAGTTATATCACACAAGACCAAATATAAACAACCATAATATATAAATATCGATCTAATAATAAGAGTTGAATGAAATGAGTAAATTAATATGCATATCAAGGCTCAGGGTTATGCATAGTGGCTAATCATCGTTAATTAGTGAATATTTGGATTTTGAAAATTTGGAATTGGCTAATATTAGGGACCCTTGACCGAGGCCCATTAGCCCAAAAAATTGGGTGTAATTTTTTTTTGTGTAGATTTACCCCAATATTATAATAATTGAACCATTTTAAATTTAAATCTACAATATTACCCCTAATAATAGGGGAACTTTTCACCTTGAAATTATAAATAATTTTGGATTTCGAAACTAATAATGTCCTATTTTTATAAATACATTTTAGGACCAATTCCTTACGCATAACCTTGTCAAGGCTTATAATAAATCAAATAACATTCAATAATTTGTTGAAATATGAATGTAAATAGCCTGAATCATTCATGTACTATGCATGAAGAACAACTTATAATATTAATTGCTCAAAATGTATACAATATTTATTACTCCTTTGCTTCTTACAATCAGATAATAATATCTATGAATATGATCTTTTCTATATGTCCCTATGGATCATTGCCTCCATAATATAGCCACAATAATGTGACTCTTTGGATACTTGACTATTGCTTTTCATATACCAAGACTCATGACTCTTGGATTATCTACTTTCCACTTGATGAACACTTGACTCTATAATACTTGCACACCTTTACATGACTCTTACACTTCTACTTGCACTCTCTAATCTAGGACACTTGTGCACATATTTACATTACATATTTGCACTCTTGCATACAAGACACTTGTGCACATTTACTCAACCTAAATTTGTGTTCTAATCCACATGAAAATTTTGCATTTCCTACACATTCACACTTACATAAAGAAGGAAATATAAATCACACTCTAAACTATAGACTCAACCCTAATCTATTATTTATAAATATACCATAAAGGTACCATGGGGGTACATTAAGCATGTACGAAATAATGTAATATACTCCAACACCCCCATGTATTACATAATTTGGTTATTGAAGACTTTAGTATTCAAATATAGTCTTTATATTTGTCTTCAATCTTCAAATAATCTTGCATTGTTCACGATCTTCTGCTTCTCTTGAATTTGCTTCATATTCTTGCTTGACTTCTACTTTGAGTTCATTTCAGCTTCTTTGAGTTCAACTTTATCTTTAGACTTTGAATCTTCTAAATCACAAACTGATTGAACTCTCTCATTGTCATAAAATTCATGCATAAGAATATTTCCTTTGTTTCTGACCTCATATTGACTATGTGATCCAATTGATTTGTAAGATAAGTTTGGACCATATTTGATCCATTTTCCTTTTCCTTTTTTTCTAAACATTTTATCATAAAATATTTTTTCTTCTTGAATTTCAAAAATTGAACACTTGGATCTATTGTTAGAAGATGCTTCAAAAATAAGTTTTTGGAAAAAAATACCTAATTTGAACAATAGTGCTCTTTCAAACCTTCTACAATATTTTTCTTTGTACCAACAAAATGTTGGAGAATGAGACTTTCTTCCACAATATTTACATGGATAGAGATTCCAACAATTAGCTTTTTCATGACCAGTTCTATTATAGTAAATGCACCTTGAGTATATTTTCTTTGTTTTATTCATCCATCTTAGTGCTTCAAGTTCATGTTTATTTTTGATAAAACAACATAACCATTTATGCACAACCAAGGCTACTATTTATTTATTTTTTCTTATAAATAATTTGTAGAAATTGATAATTTATGAAATCTTGAGCAATGCCTGACTATGTAATAGAATATATTTTGGATGTACTACTAGAATAAGATTTTGTAGTAACAAGATCCAATTTTGAGTTCTCAAGAGTATTTAATATTTTTCCTTTTCTATCAATATCATCTATCATCTTCTAAAAATAAAACTTTAACTTGTTCACTATTTCTTCACTATCCTCATTGAATGCATTTTTAATAATTTCTTCCATAGTATGATTCAATTCAATGATTTATTTCCTTTTTTAAGTAGTAATCCTTATATCTCCCTAGATTCAAATATGAATTTTGCTAATTGATTCCTTTGAAGTAGAAAACCTTATGACTCCCTAATAAATCAAAAAACAAATATAATTTTACAAATTTTTATTTTCTAACCTTTGATGTAGAAAACCTTATAACTCCAAAATTAAATTTGCAAAATTCCAAACAAATTTTAATAAAAAAAAATCAATTTCAAAATTTTCTCAAAAATTGAAAAATATTCAAAATAAAACCTTCTATCAAAAATAACTTTAAAAATTCAAAAACTTGAAATAGCCAAACAAAATAAATAAAGCTTTAATAACTGTTCACAAACTTTAAAATAATCCTTATAACTCCTAAGCTTTAAATTTATCAAATAGTCTGGATGACATTTTGAGAACTTTTGGATGGCGGGAGCGGGAGCAGGAGCAGGTACGGACACAGGGCTGAGGACAGGCTCAGAGAACGATGCAGGTTTCTAGGCAGGATCGGGGTCAGGCACGTCAGGGCCCGATCTTGGGCTAGCAGGACCCTCGACGGGCCCAGAGGATGGCTCTGCACCTGATCTAATTGGCGGCCAGGGCAAGGACGGCATCTTGGGCCTTGGCCCCCAGGCTAGCCTTGATGCGAGCGTAGGCCTAGGTAAAAAGCCCCCTGATCCTAGGCAGGGCTCTGTCTCAGGTGGGAACAAACCCTCCTATCAACAGATCTTGGCGGGCACCAGGGCCCCTTCCCGGGCCCTGGGGTTAGGGCTTTCCCTCGAGGGCACCCACATTTCTATTCAGGAGGAGGTCTACACCTCCTTGGTAGCTGGTTCCTCTGCCTCCCTGGTAGGGAAATTCCTAGGAGGGTGCCTAGACATGGAAATCATCCGCAGATGGGCGGCTACCAAATGGAAGGTGTCCGGGCATATTCAGCTGGTTGCCCTGACCAAGGGTTTCTTCATCATCAAGCTAAATAACAGCGAGGACGTCGATAAGATCTTGTCGGGTGAGCCCTAGTTTTTGGGGCACAAAAGCCTCTTCCTCAGGCATTATGGAGTTGACTTCCACCCCAGCACCCAAAGCATCAATTTTGCCCCGATCTGGGTTTGTCTCCCAGATCTTCCCTTTCACCTGTGGCACGAAGATGTCCTAAGACTCATTGCTCAGTTAGTCAGGGACCTGGTGGCCTTCGACCCCGCTACCAAGGCTGGATCCCGTATGGTGCATGCCAAATTTTGTGTCAATGCCAATCTCGAATCTGAACTCCCCTCTTCGACGACCATCTTGTTTGGGTCCTTCTTGTGGCGCCAGCCCCTGATCTACAAAAACAAACCTGCCTTCTGCCCCACCTGCTGCACTCAGGGCCACCTCCCCCACCAATGCCCTATTTCCAAAAATGCTGATGGCCCTGTCCCCAAACTCCCTTCTTGATCAGGTCAGGCCTCGTATCGAGGGCCCCCTTACGATGGCCACAGATCCCAGGCATGGACCAGCAAAGAGGCTCCCCCTCCTGCCCCAAAGGACTCTCATGTGGACCCTGATCTGGAGGGTAGTCTCCCCCAGGTTTCCCCTTCCATTGCTCCGTCACCTATGTCATCTTTCGGGGCTCTGATCCCAGGTTCTCCCTCCCTGCCTGCTTTGTATCCCACCCCGCAAGCCTCTGCTTACACCCCCCTCCAAGCACACGAGCTTCCCGGGCTCCTTTCCCCATCGGCTCCCTCTGTCAGGGCCCCCTTCTCCCCCCCCACTCCCGCTATCCCCCCTTGACCCCCCTAGCCCTCTCGGTGATCCCTATTGGGCTTCCTCCCTTGGAGTGTAGATCTGAGAGGTCAGATGAAGATATCGAAGCTAGTTCTCCATCCGGGCCTGATGAAGTTAGCCCCAAGATGACCCGGAGTAGGACTTTTGCCACAGACTTTGGCAGCAAACTCAAAAGAGGGCGGCCCAACCTGGGTGACTAGCAGATAAGGTTCACTGAAGATGAAATATCCAATGGCTCCCAGGAAACTCTCTCTAAAATTGGCGCAAGCTTCTCCAAGACGGACGCCATCCGACCCAAACCCCCCACTCAGGACGGGAATGGTGGCAAGCGACCCCACAAGGGTGTCAAATGAAGCTCATCACTTGGAATATCAGGGGGCTCAATGGGTCCCCCAAGAAAAGGATCCTCAGCCAACTTCATAGGGATCATCGCTCGTCATTCCTCCTTCTTTAGGAGACCAAAATAGATGACGTTGTTGCTCGACGTGTAGCCCAAGCTACCTGGCACAATTGCGAGTCCCTGTCTACCCCGACGGCCGGCTCAGCCGGGGGTTTTTTGTGCATGTGGGACCCCCAATATTTTGAGGGAAGACTCATATCTTCGTCTCCCAGAATAATCAACATTTTGGTCCATTGTGTGAAGTCAAGGCGCTCATGGATTCTATCCAACGTCTACGCCCCTAACAACCCCATCGAGAAAGCAGCCTTATGGAAGGAAATTAGCTTGATGAGAGAAGCATTTGCCCCCCTACCCTGGATCCTGGTCGGGGACTTCAATAGCCCCTTGTTCCTTTCTGATAAAAGTGAGGGCTCAGTGGTTCAGAGCAAGAGCATGGAGGACTTTGGAGCCTTTATCGCCCTCAATGAGCTCATGGACGTCAACCTGAAAGGAGCCAGGTTTAATTGGTCCAATAGAATAGCGGGATAAAATCATATATAGGTCAAACTAGATAGAGTTTTCTTTTCCAAGGAAGCCCTTCCCATGTTTGTCGACGCCACCCTATTGGCCCTCCCCAAAATTGGGTCTGATCACAGCCCCCTCCTCCTCGAAATCGACCATCGCCCCTCCCCCAAGAGGCCTTTTCGGTTCGAGTCTATGTGGCTGCATCACCCTAACTTTTGAGCCCAGGTAGGCCATTGGTGGGCTCCCCCAGTCCCTAGTCGCCCCGCTGAACAAGTTTTTCACAAGCTGAGATGCCTCAAAGAGCAACTCAAGGTTTGGAATAAGGAGGTGTTCGGTAATATCTTTGAAAACAAAGCAATTCTTAAAGATAAGCTCAAAGACCTCGAGTCCAGATTTCAAGTAGGCTCCCAAGACCCGGGGCTCAGGGAAGAGGAACGCCTTGCTCTCAATGAGTATCACAACATTCTAGCCAGGGAAGAAACCTTTTGGAGGCAAAATTCGAGAGCCCTATGGCTCCAAGATGGCGATGCAAACACTAAGTTCTTCCACACATCGACTCTCAGGAACAGGGGTTCCAACAGAATTGCTGAGTTGGTGGGCAGCGACGGCAGAATAATCAAGGAAGAAAAGGACATCCGGGCTGAAGCCACCCACTTCTTCCAGGAACTCCTGGGTGACAGCCCCCCCATGTCCCCGAAAGCAGCTGAATCCCTTCTGGAACACATTCCTTCTTCTGTCTCGGCCATGGCAAACGATATGCTTGTGCAGCCCTTGTCTGACTTCGAAATCCATGCTGCCAATTTTTCCATGAAGACAGAGGCGGCCTCGAGCCCAGACGGATTCCCCACCTGATTCTTCCAATCTTTCTGGGACATCATCGGGCAAGAAGTGTGCGCAGCCATTCGGGACCTGCAGACTACCAGCTCCATCCCTAGAGGTATCAATTCCACTTTCATAGCCCTGATCCCTAAGACCCAGGTAGCCAGATCCCTCTCAGATTTTTGCCCCATCAGCTTGTGCAATGTACTGTATAAAATCCTGACTAAATCCATGGCCTCCCACCTTAAGGATATTCTTCCCTTGATTATTGCCCCCTATCAGGGCAGCTCGGTCAAAGGCAGACTGATCACAGATGGTGTTATAATCATGCACGAGGCCATTCACTCAGTCGTCCTATCCAAAAAATCCTCCTTTCTGCTCAAGCTGGATATGAACAAGGCCTTTGACAGGGTTGACTGGGCTTTCCTATCCAAGGTCCTCCTTAAGTTTGGGTTCCACCCCTCCTGGGTCAGGCTCATCAGCAACTGCGTGTCCTCCCCATGGTTCTTCATCCATCAACGGGTCACCCGTCGGGTTCTTCCCCAGTTCCAGAGGCCTTCGCTAAGGTGACCCCCTGTCCCCAATCCTCTTCATAATCCTGGCTGAGGCCCTGGGGCATACCATCTCAGGCACTGTAACCTGTAGTCTCATCTCGGGCATCAGGCCTACACCGGGCCTTCCCCCTATGTCCCCCCAGCAGTTCATGGATGACACCATCCTCGCCACCTCTGCCTCAATCCCTCAAGCCAAGACCCTCAAGCATATATTGACCCTGTATGAGGAGGCGACTGGGAAAAAAATCAACCTCTAAAAAAGTAATATTTTCTTCATCCATTCTCCCTTGGCTAGGCAGATCAGAATCAAGTGGATTTTGGGCTGCACTCATGGTTCCCTTCCCTCCTCCTACCTTGGGCTTCCCCTGTTCACAGGTGCATCCTCCAAGGCCCTATGGGGTGGGGTGATTTAACGAATTCAGAGGAAGCTGACCCCCTGGAAAGGTCACCTCCTCTCACAGGATGGCAGAGCCACCCTCCTGGTGTCAGTCCTGCAAAGCATTCTAATATATTTCATGTCGGTCTTTAGAATCCTGGCTTCCATTGCAACTCACATCGAACAAATTCAAAAATGATTTCTCTGGTCGTGCAGCGAAGATAAGAAGAGGATTCCCCTGGTCTCCTGGCCCCTGGTTTGTCACCCCAAAATTGAGGGAGGGATCGGGATCATGCGGGTGGTCCCCATGAACAAGGCCCTCTTGTCCAAACACGCCTAGAAGGTGCATACCAATACCCCCGATGAGTGGGTCAACATCGTGCGCAAAAATATTGTCATAACCACCCCTTCCTTAGTGATTCTCAGCCTCGTCATGGATCAGCATTTTGGAAGTCCCTGATCTCCACAAAAGACATAATCTGGAAAGGGACCAGATGGATTCTCAGGGACGGAGCCAAGATCGACTTTTGGGAAGACAGATGGATTCATGATGAGGCTCTGACTACTGATAGAGAGCTTCTCGTCCTCAAACCAGGGCTTGCGGATAGAGGGCCCAAAGTGTCAGGCTATCTTTCCCAAAAATAGGGGTGAGCTACCTAGAAACCCATCCTAAATCCCAGGCACCCGCTCCAAGCTGCCAGGCTTCAGCGCCTCCTCAAGGTGACTGTCATCTCGTCCTCCGGAGGAAACGATAGATGTGTTTGGCATGGCACTCCCAGTGGAGTCTAAATCTGCTTACAATCTCCAAAGAGTCCCTGACGAGGCTCCCTTTCCAACCCGTCAGGTGTGGGCCAAGAGGCTGATACCCAAAATCAGTCACTTCATTTGGGCGATCGTCCAAAACAATATCCTGACGCTCGAGAATCTGATTAGGAGGGGCTTTGAGATCCTGAATAGATGCTTCCTTTACTGTGTTTCCTGGGAGTCCACTAATGGCCTCATTCTTTCCAAATTCTACATCTAGTGGGTGGCCCCCAACTCCATCCCTGATCTTTTGTCTCAGTGGCCCAACCCCTTTGCCCATCCCTTCATGTACTTCCTCTGGGGCTCCTACCTTCCCCATATGCTCTGGCAACTCTGGCTGGAGCACAATAGCAGAGCCTTCTCCTCCCCGGCCCGTTCCCTCTAGTGGATAGCAACCAAGGCGGTGTCCTTCACCCTCGATAATTCCCGTTCCATCCCCTTAACCGAGGTGCCCTGGCAGCTGGGCGAGGTAACCCTCCTGTCATCCCTTGGAGTTCAGCCTTCCCCCCTCCCCCGGTCCCCCCCCCGCCCCCCTCCCGGCGTTCTATGATGAGGTGGACTGCCCCCCTTGGATGGGTTAAGCTTAATTTCAACGGAGCTTCTAAAGGAAATCCCGGGCCCTCTGGAGCGGGCGAGGTCATCAGAGACTGTCACGGGGCCCTGATCATGGCGTATGCTACACCGCTTGGCATCTAGACTAACAACTTCATCGAAGCAGCAGCTCTCCTCAATGGGTTGACTGCCCTCAGGGAGTCCACCTTAAAAGTCATCATCGAGGGCGATTCCCAAGTTATTATCAAAGCCGCCCATAGCCCAAGAAATTGCTCTTGGTGCATTCACAACTCCATCCAAGAAAGCCTCACCATTCTCCAAGGACTCCCCGACCACGCCTTTCGACATGTGTACAGAGAAGGCAACAGGGCTACCGACTTCATGGCAAATCAAGCCATCTCAGCTGAAGACTCCATCTCCTGGATCACGGACTTCCCTGAAGCTCTGGTCCAAATAGCTTTGCAAGACTATACTAGTATCGATGAAGGCCCTGGTGCTTAGCCTACCCCGAGTCAGGGCCCCGAAGTCTCGTTGCAGCGCCCCTCAGTGGCCAAGGTATTTTCTTGTCTGTTCCACCATGTCGACTGGCCCCGTCCTTTTCTTGCTCGTGAGGCAGGAAGGACGATGGCGATGGCAGGAGTGGGAGCGGGAGCAGGACTGGGAACTGGTTTAGAGACTGGTGTAGGTTTTTGGGTGGGAGCAGGATTGGGATCGGGGTCGGGCATGTCAGGGCCCAGACCCAGGCCCGCAGGGCCCTCTGCGGGCCCTGAGGAGGGCTCAGAGATCGAGCATAATGGTGGCCAAGGTTGGGACAACATCTTAGGCCTGGGCCCTAAGGCCAGCCTCGATGCATCATGTCGACTGGCCCCCATCCTTTTCTTGCTCGTGAGGAGTGGAGTTGATCTGTCAGGGTGGGCCCTATCTAGGCCAGGCCCGGCTGCAAGACCTCTCAGAGTACGACGTTCAGTTTTTGCGATCTTGGCGTTTGTCATTTTATGGATTTTTCTTGTTTTGGTGGCCACAGGCCAAATTTTGTTGTTTTGCTTCTTAGTTGGCCCGATTTTTATAGGCACCAGGGCCCTGGGCCCCGGACCGCTGCCTAAGGTTTGCAATCTTAATTTCAGCCTCGGCTGTCTATGTAACTAAGGTTTTGGGATCCTTCTTTAAAAAACCTGCTGTAAATATATTGCTACTTATCAAAAAAAAACATTTATCAAATAGCCTCAATAATTCTTACTACCTCCTTATAACTCCTAATAAGTAATTAAAAATAATTAAATAGGTATACCTTTATTTCCATATTAGGCACTTGCTCTTCACTTTGAATGTATTAAACAATTCTTAGGGTGAATTTAATCAATGCTTTTCATAACCCTAACGTTCTTCTACACCAACAACTTCCTGAAGATGCTCACTGCCAATCGTTGAATTTGCACTATTTCCAACTAAATACTCATTTCATTCCACCAAGCATATCCATTACTCTAGATGTTACTTCTGATGCTTCCTTCTATTACTTCAAGTATGAACTTTGCTTCTTCCTTCCATTACACTGCTTCTTCCATGAATGTTGCTTCTTTTGTGGACATTACTACATATCTCTTGGCTCACTTGAATCTTGAAACACTTATTCCTAAATGTTTTGAGTGTTTTTTGTACCTCTAATGGCTCTGCTTTAGATTCAAACTCTTTAGTTGTTGTAAATATTACCTTATTACCTTGTGCACTCTTGACTTAGCTCCTTAGATCTCTATAGAATGCATCTTATACTATTACACTTTTCTTGCTTGATAATATATGTTGTTATGTCTCTCTAGAATTCTTTTATTCACTGCTATATTTCTCTAGCTCATTGTAATGTTACACTATACTCATCCAGATATTGCTAGGTATTGTTACACTTTGTTGTATTCCTCCAATAAGTTGTTAGAAATTGCTAGGCATTGTTATATTCCTCTAGTTCATTACAATATGTTGTTATGCTTTGTTATATTCCTCTAGTTCACTATAAGATATTGTTATACTTTGTTATATTCCTCTAGTCTATTTTAATGTTTACCTTGTCCATTGTTCACTGTAAGACTCATTCTCCACTGCTAGATAATTGTTAAGGCTCGACTAGTTTTCTTTAATATCCTTTTTTGTTTGTTTTTGATATTTGATTATACTTTATTGCTAACACACATGTGTGCAATCTAAGTAAATATAGAAGACTGCTAGAATTCATATATATTCATAGATTGCTTTAACATGTGACTCTTATATGTGCTTTAGTAGATTGAACTTCTTTCTCCTCTTATGCTCTTTTCTTCTTTCTTTTTGCAATAATTTTTATTAAACTCTTCTTGCTTATTTTATTTTCTTGCTCTTCTTATCTTCTTGAGCTGAATATTTATAAGAGCTCCTTCTATTTTACTATAATATCTTCTTTCTCTATATTGACTTCTTTGGCCAATGTCAAGGTCTTTATAACCTAAATATTTTTTCTTCTTTCAATTTCTTCCTATAATGATCTCTTGAACCAATATCAAGGTCTATATGACTTGAATATCTTTCTCTTGTAATTTCTTCCTATAATGATCTCTTGAATCAATGTCAAGGTCTATATGACCTGAATATCTTTATATCTTGTACTTTCTTCCTATATTGGCCTCTTGGACTAATGTCAATGTCATTAGGACCTAAATCTTCTTTCTTATATATTAAATTATTTCTATAATGGCCTTTTGAACCTATATCAAGTTCAGTATGACCTGAATATTATTTTTCTCTTGATCAACTTTTCTTAGGAAGCTTTGAATGCTTCTCAATCTGTTACAACTATTAATATTTTTATACTTTGCACTTAGAAGCTAAACTTCTTCTCTATCCTCTATAGGAATCTTCTCACACCTTTATAGTTTGATCTCTATTGTA
Source organism: Wollemia nobilis (assembly GCA_028583015.1). Lineage (NCBI taxonomy): Eukaryota > Viridiplantae > Streptophyta > Pinopsida > Araucariales > Araucariaceae > Wollemia > Wollemia nobilis. The sequence goes on from JAQPPZ010001028.1 coordinate 6,341,639, forward strand.
ACTCTTTCTCTGGAATCTATAATTTTTTAGGTCGCACCTAAGAACTCAATATTATTCTCCTCCTTACTAGAGAATCTAATATAATGTTAAGGTGACTTTAAATGTCCTTGAATATTCAACTTTCTATTGCAATTATGTAATCTATAAATTGTCAATATCAATGGTTGGTTATGTCCCTGAATGATCAACTATCTCAAAGTTGACTTGTCTTTCAATCAATATAGTTGAGTCTTAGTATTCACCGGTTATTCTTCAACCATGGAAAGACTCCAGCATTTCTACTCAATATAATCTTTAGAGTCTAAGTCTCATTGCCTTTAAAGTAGATAGACTCTTAATCAACCTTGTCAAATGTGGACAAAGTCAATTTATAATAGTGGCTAAAAATAAACTCTATCAATCTGGATAGATTTTTGTGGTAGCTCTGATACCACTAGTGGATTTTGAAGCCCTATACTTCCATATAATGTCATAGGTTATATCACACAAGACCCAATATAAAATAGCCACAATATATAAAGATCAATATAATAATAAGAGTATAATTATATGAGAAAATTAATATGTATGTCAAGGCTTATAATAAATCAAATAATATTCAATAATATGTTAAAATATGAATGTAAATTTCCTAAATCATTCATGCACTATGCATGAAGAACAACTTACAATATTAATTGCTCAAAATGTATACAAGCTTTTTTACTTCTTTGCTTCTTACAAACAGATAATACTATCTATGAATATGATCTTTTTCATGTCCCTTTGGAGCATTACCTCCATTAGCCATAGTAATATGAATCTTTGGATACTTGACTATTGCTCTTCATATGCCAAGTCTCATGACTCTTGGCTTATCTACTTTCCACTTGCATACTTGATGAACACTTGACTCTATAATACTTGCACATCTTTACATGACTCTTACACTTCTACTTGCACTCTCTAATCTAGGATACATGTGCACATATTTACATTACATATTTACAGTCTTGCATACAAGATACTTGTGCACATTTACTCGACCTACACTTGCATTCTAATCACATGGCAATTGTGCATTTTTTGCACATTACAACTTTACATGACACGTGCATTTCCTGCACATTCACACTTACATAAATAGGGAAATATAAATCACACTCTAAACTATAGAATCAAACCTAATATATTATTTACCAATGTACCATGAAGGTATCATGGGGTACATTAAGCATGTACCAAATAATGTAATATAATCCAACAATGCCTATTTAAATCCCATATAACCCATTAAAAATATATATCAACACTCTAATATAGCTTTTCTAAATGTCATTTAAACAATAATATTTAATGAATGCTATATAAAAATGTTAGGAAACGATATTTATTTGTTTTTATTAGATAAAATTGTTGGCAGAAAAACACACATCTTGCTATTTTGATCATAAATAATACAAGAGGTATGTAACACATGTCACCAAGCTAAACCCAGAAATGACATGTCATGGGTAAAGCAATTATAAAGTAGGAGTAAAGTACACATTAATTTTAACATTCTCCCTTAATGTGTACTTTCCAAAAAAAAGTAATTCAACATTAGAGATATTCCCCCTTTACATAATTTGGAATAGTGTCTAGGCTTTTATTTTTGGCTCTTGGCCCTTCTACTTTGAACAATAATTCTAGATCTGCGATGTATACGTCTAGGTCTATTACCTTAGGGTCAGCCACTTCCTTGGATTTGTTTCCTCTAGGTTAGCCTTTGTCTTAGTGCCTCAGGGTCAACCTCTTCCTCGGGTTTGTTGCCTTTATAGGTCACTTACTAGGTTCACCATGGGTATGGCATGGTGAAATATTTAACTAGAAGATGTTGATCTCTGCCAAAAATGCACCTTTATACAAAAATTGAGTCATTTAAGATTGTCGGTCTTTGCTAAAAATGCACTCTATATTACAAAAAAGAAGCCATAGGCCAAATTGGAGGATGCTCTTCAGATCTGAAGTATCTTCATGAAATAGTCTTCGAATAGGGTCTAGGGTGTAAATATTCTATAGTCCCTATAGTGGTAAGTGTCCTTATGGCGAGCACCCCATCCTACCAAAATACATGGATAACCAGTCACTACATCCGACAGGTGTAATAGAGGAGATCATTGAGTACAAGGGTCACTTACATTATATGGAGTATTGGGTTCAACTGAGAGTGCACTCTATGACACAAAAAGATTTGAGGTCCAAAATATCATATCAAAATACCTCAAAACTTAAAATTAACACCACCATTATGTCCGGTTTGAAAAATTATTTTCAACAAGTATATGCATGACTATACTTGAATCTGATTTGAGTCTCGATTAGAAGAGGAAAAATTTATCCCTTTACATTAGGAATATTCTCCTTGCATCAAGAAAATTTTCTCCTTGAAATAAACATCGCTCTCTCACGGCAATACAAGGTGGAATTAAATTTGGAGTATTTCGCATCATTACAATTTTTCCTCGTAGGGGAAGATTCCAAGAATTGTGCCTTCGTAATAATTACATGATTTGAAAAACATTACATGGTTGCAAATTTGCATGGGTCCCACCACCGTTTCACATCCAATTTAAATTATTGGAATATCACATGGTTAAAAAATCAATTGGGCCTACTTGGGCCATGGGCCTTGTTTGCAATACAATGAATACAATAAAAAATTAAAAAAATGCTATTTTAGCCTTTCCAAACTCCATGTGAGAGATATGCATTTTAAAATGCATATGATTGGCAATTTTATCGGCCATAAAATGGTGGAATGGCCTACAAAAATCTTGCTCGGTCCATCGAGTCAACATACCGCCAAGAATTTCACTGCTATAGAATATAGCAGTCAAAGTCAACAAAAGGGACCATGTGAGGCCCTCCCACGAGAAATGTGGGAAAAAAATATTTTAAAATCCATATGGAAGTCCCAAAATTAATTATGAAAACATGATTGTCAGCCATTTCATTTCATGTGGCCCTATATTTTTTTTGAAAAATAAAGTGGTCCCATTTCAAATTGTAAAGGCTTTATTTTGTTGTGCATGCGGAAGTCGACGGTGTTGAGTGTAAATACGACACATCTTCATCTTAGAGTCTTCTCCCCCTCTATCAGTGGCATCGCTCAGTGGGAAAAAAAACTTTAGAAAGATAATATGTTCCATGTTGTAGCTAATCTTAGTGGGCTAGTGGGCCTAAGATGCCTACCATGCACTATTTTTTTAATCCTCCATCAGAAAGCTTACAGCAACAAACCTTGAGGAATATTTGGAACCAACATGTTGATGTGCAACTCATTTGATACATTTGATGGACTCAGGGTGGAAGGCATGGCTGCACTTTGGAAGCAACCACAGCATCTCGATCTATAATAGCCTTATAGCCAGAACAACCTTCGGTTCTTTGGGGGTGGCTTCTTGTTACTCGTATTGTTGTGAACACGTAGATCTGTGCGATTGAGGGCAATGAAGGTGAGAAAATCTGAAACTATGGTACAAATAAATGGAGGGGTAAAGTACACATTAATTTTAACAAAAATATTGAAGTTCTGGACTTGGGTAGAATTTTAATTAAATAACAAGAAATGAAGACATGCAAGTGGATATGAGTCGAGAGCTAGTTCAAGCTAGGAGTGATCATAGTTTTTTCTTATTTTAGAAAGCAAGTGTTACAAGTGTAAAAATGAAGTAAGTGTGAACAAGAAGCAAGTGTAAGGAGTGAGCCTCACCTTTTATTAATTTATATCTTCAAAGAAATTAAAATATAAAGGATCCTTATGAGAAAAACTAGGTAATATGGTAGGAAAATAATTTTTGAAAGTCCTAACTAGAAGTAAAGATGTCCTATCTAGAAGTAGACCATCAAATATATGGTAAACTTTATGTAGGTAGTAGACTTTACACCATAGATGATAACATTAAGCATGACAAAGCTATTCTTAAAAGTAGAGATCTAATATGTATATTTCACATATATTGGTTAGATTTTTTGGAAATCTAAAATTGAATCAATTGAAAGTAGGGATTGGATTCAAATTACTCAAATTTTATTCCAAAATATTTCACCTCATCATCTTCTTTAGTTCAAAAATTAGAGATAAAATAACTAGTAATGGCCCATGGTTTACGAGTAGATGTGCATTATAATACAATTGAGTGATTATTTTTCTACAAATATAGAAACTACTAAAACGTTTCTAGTGTGGGTTAATATTTTTGGATAACCACATCAACTTGTTAATAAGAAGGCTTTAAAAATTTAATTGTAATGCTCCAAAATAGTTCATCTAGGAGGGACCAACTATGAAGGAGAAAAAGGCATGTTGTATATACCCAAATATGTTTTGCCATGGATATTTCAAAACCTTTAACACGTTTCTTTAAGATTAAATCTAAGTCAAGAGAATTAAATCAACAAGTGTATTGTGAAAACATTGCATTCTAATGCTCTAAATATTACAAAACTAGACACATTGAAAGAGATTACAAAGTAAAAATTATGGAGAAATTGGGCACAAAATAAACTTTAATATGAAGTAAGGAATGAAATTGGGCACAAAATAAACTTTAATGTGAAGTAAGGAATTATACCATAGTAAAATCTAGGTCAAATGAAGGATTTTCCACTACTAAAAGTTCCAAATAAACCCCCTCTACATCATCAAATGGAAAATATTATTTTAGATACCTAAAATTGGACCATTTAACTTAGACAAATTTTTCTACAAAGGCACACAAAGGTTAACATAGCCATAACAACTACCCCAACCCCAATATTTGCATCCCAAATCCATCATGAGTGAATTCACCACCTTGACATGAATTCACCAGCAAGTAAATTCACTTTCTAGCTAGAATATCCATGCTCGGTACAAATTTTTAAACCCCCTGCTAGATCCTACCTATAATGATCAAAATACTTAAATTTGCCAACTATGTGAATATGTTGGTAGTGTATTCACAGTTGGCACATGAAGCCTTCAATTTCACCTACAATAGTCTAATCAAGGAAGGAATTATTCTACCCAATACCTTTGCCATTATCGACAATCAATAGGCTAGGAGGAAGGTGGATAACTTTTTCCCACATGCTCAAATTAGCCCCAATAAATGAGGCAACTAATTACAATCAATCTTGTTATCCCAATCATCCCCTAACCAAACCACCTAATAGGCCACCTCACTTCTCCCCTTTGGAAAACCCCCAAGATGGATAATTTCTATAAATAAGCCCCTCAAGGTGGCACTTATCACCAGTCACTCACACATCAAAATTCTATGGGAATTTAACATCAAATTTTTGTATTGAAGTGTTATAAAATTTCTTCCACAAGGTTGTCTTCAAGCAAAGTGTTTGGATTTTGAAGGAAGAAATGGGGCACCTTGCGTTTTTGGAATTGGGTGATAGCTTTCTTGTCCCATTTAACTTTAGTTTTGATTATCATTAACATTTTGTAGTCTAACTCTTTGCATGTATTTATATATCTCTAGTTTTTCATTCTAACCCTTGCATTATTAAGTGTTTCCATTAGCTTTTGTAGACACCTTAGGTGACCTACAAGATAGAGTATTGTCTCTATGGTTCCTAGAGTAGTTATTTTAGGTATCTGCAACTTTTGACGACTAGTTATTTTATTTTTTAGTTATTATAAGCAAATATATCGCCTATACCCAATCCAGGTGGCACATTTTCTATAGCTAATAAAAACCCCTATTTTTTAATCTTAAGCCTCTATTGTCCCTCCTTTGTCATAGAAGCAAATATGCCACCTATGAATATTTTAGGTAGTGTATTCGCTATCCATCTACATAGCCTTTAGGCATCTTGTTGATCCAGCATCCAACCTTATCAACCTCAACCTGTGCATCTCTTAATACCTCTAATAAACCCTAACTTTATTCAATCCCTCTAATAATTTGGTTCTATCAGTCTAAAAAATTCATTGGCTATAGAGCTCTCAGGTGGTATATTTGCTATAGATGTTTTAGCATCCATTTTTTAGATTATCATTTTTTATTTTTGTATAAATAGGATACTTGACAATGCCAATCAAGAAGTTTTCTACTTCTTGCTATTTTATAGGCCCCTAAACTCTTATGCACCTCTTTTTCTATCTATTTTGCAAGTTTTAATGAATTCACTAGTTACATGTTTTCCAGTTGGCATATTCGTTAGGTGGCATATTTGTACATAGGCAATGTATTTGCACCAACCATAAAAATAGGTAAGTACACATTTTCCTCCTATTTTCAATCCTTATAATAGGCTACTTGTTGAAATTTTACTTGCATAATTATTTTTTAAACACATATAAAAAGGAAAAAATCCAAGAAGCTTAGATTAACATTTTACTTTTCTTTCTTAGGCATTTAATTTGAATTGCATGTAGTTTGCATTAGGGTTAATTGTGTATGCTTGCATCCTCCTTGCACCCTTTCCTTCTAAAAAAGAAAAAAAAATAGTTTTTTTTCCATAGCATAGATAACACTCATCAAAAGAAAAATCGCATATAGGCTAGCACTTTGTATTCTGCATTTTGTACTCATATTGCATTGCATTAGCATATTGTGCATCAATTCCTAGGATAGAATAAAACTTAGGTGTTTTACTAAATTGAACACATCAAAAACTAGATTAGAGAAATCTATAAGCCCTTGGTGAACCCAAAATCCCCACCAAAGATAGACAACATAAAGCACAATCTAATGATGAGTTAGCAGTAGGGCTCTCTCATCCGAGTGTGGATGACCCTTGAGGGAATGCATTAGGGTCCAATGCCCCCATGCACCTTTTGGCATCCCACATCTTTGGTGAACCTGACATGAAATACCACATGGGTCCAAAACTCTTTGACCTAGGACCTTAACCTTAATCAACATAAAAATTTATTACACTTTAATTAAGATCATTTAATCTTGTTTGCTTAGCATAAATCATATTAAATCAAGATAAAAAGAACATAACCAAATTATTAGTCCTACTAGGGGAAGGTTAATGACCCCTTGAGTAAACTGATATATGAACCTTGAGGGTTATCTCTCTTGGATAGTATATTATAATGGGCTAACAAGAGTCATAAGGTGGGTTGCTTTTCCAAGGTGACATAAGGATTATCAAACATCTTCTCTTCTTCTCTAAAAACTATGAAAACAAAACTTTAATAAATTGAACTCTCTTTTGACCATGTCTAAACCTCCTTATCTTACTCAGAATGTTGCATGAGCATTAGCATAGAATCCAAGTGCTTCATCTAAACTTTCAAAGAAGTAACCTATGATTGAAAACCCAACATTTGAGGAAGAAGAGGAATAAAATCCTCCTTTTGAAACCCTTTCTCCTATTCATAACAAAAGGAGAAGTAGTTTTTAAGTCTATGGATCATCTAGCTACTTTCCTAAGAGGAAATAAAGAAGCTATGGAATCCATATTAAGGGTGGATGAGATGCCCACTTCTATTATAGAAGAACTTCTCTTAGAACTTCTACAATAACCTAGATCTAATCCCATGAGTGCTCAACAATGAGACTTAATCATCACAACAACCATAGGAGGGAGACCATCAAATATCCCATCTTCCTCAAGAAATTTAGGATCTATGCCTCCCAACATAGAGTCATTCAGGCTAAACCTCCTTATCTCTTAGCCTATTAGTCTTCCATAAGTCTAGAATATGGATATCTTTCCTAGTATACCTAATGCTTCGAATGTGATTTCTTCTAATCCATTCTTTAGCATGCCTATTCTTGCTAACATTCCCTCTACTAACTTTCCTTTTCCAAATAATCCTAGAATTAATAACATGATGATCCCTTTTAGATCATCCCATCCAAATGCTTAATATTATCCTTTGGTCAATTCTCAACCTTAGTCCATAACACCACCAATTCCTTATCCTAGATTCTAAGATATAAACTCTAAGCTAGAACAAGTAAAAGAAAATTCAAAGTTTAAACAACAATTGGCTTCTATCCAAGGAGGCACAACAAAAAGTATTCCTATAAAGACTATTATAACCAACCTATAGACCTTATTCTAATTAACAAACCTTATCCCCAAACTTTGTGTTACCAAATTTTTAGATGTATAGGGGAGAAGGTGACCCAATAGATCACCTTTGAATCTTTCAAGTTGCATGCCATGACATTGCCTATGATGAGGCATTGTTATTAAAACTTTTCCCTACAAGCCTTGGTGGTGAGGCTCTAGAATGGTTCTACTAATTACCTCATCACTCAGTCAAGAGTTTTTATGATTTGGTAAAAATGTTCATCCAATATTTTATTACCTATATTATATAAAAATGCATAGTTGATGACTTATATCAACTAAAACAAGGTAAAAATGAGTCTTTCAATGAGTTCTTACCCTAATGGTGGGCATTGGTTAGAAAATTCCCTTTTGCCCTACCATCCAAAGACCTCTTGCATATTTTTATATGCAACTTACAAGAACACCTTTCATACCCACTAGAGATGACCCATGTCTCCTCCTTTGATGATGTGGTGGACCTTGCTAAGCAAATAGAAGTTGCCCTCCAATATAGGGGGCAATTAAAAACTAAAAAGGAAGAAGAAAATCTTCCTCTTCTAACACTAAAGGATAGTATAAAAATAAACATGTTGTGGGTGATGGTGTAACTGACTCTCACCCTAGTAACAATCCTAAAATAGGTAATGTTAATACTACTACAACATTACAAAAATTAGTTCTAGCTAAGACTCAAGAAAATCCTCAAAGAAAATTTACCAAGTTAAACCAATCTCTATCTTCTATGCTAACACAATTGTTAGATGCTAAGATGATAGAATTACCTCCTATAAGGCAGCATGACCTTGATAGGGAAAAGCTTCCTTGGTTCAAGGTTGACCAACAATGCACTTTCCATCACACAAATGGTCACCACACAAATAAATGTATCACTCTTAAGAATGTGGTACAAGACCTCATCGATGAAGGTCATCTAGTGGTCAATGGTCTTAAACAAGCAACATCCTCTAACCAAGATCTAAGGATATTTTAGGACCCCTTACCTAAACATGGGCAAAATGCTACTAATCATATTCAATATAGGAACATCCCCCCACCAGATTAGAACCTGGTAGGGATGATTCAAGTTAGCACCATGACTAGACAACAAGCCAGAGAAAAAGGTCAAACCTTTGAACCACCCCTTGAGCCTCCCTTGGTCTTGTAGCCTAGACATGCTACTACTCCTAAAGAACCACCTTTGGTTCTAAAACCCCAAGATAAAGGTAGGAGGGCCTTCAACCTCCAACAACAACTAGAGGACACACTAGCCAAAATCTCTATACTTGAGTTGTTGCAAACTTCTCCAAGCCATAGAGAAAACTTGTTTAAGCTTCTAAGTGAGCAAATAGTACCTAAAAATGTTAGCCCTGATGATCTGGCTAATGTGGTAGGGTCCCTTAGCATGAACCATGCCACCATATCCTTCTTTAAGGATGATATTCCACCTACCTCTATGCTTGGAGAGATCCCTTTGTATATCACATGTAACATCGATGAACAATGCATTAAAAGGGTTTTCATTGATAATGGTTCAACTATAAATATTTGTAGCCTTAAGTTCATCCATAGAATAGGGCTTAATAAGGAAGATCTAGAGAAATCAAATATTGTCATAAAATCTTATGACAATGAAGAATGAGAAGCTATAGGAACTATAGTTCTTCCAATAAAAGTGGGGCCTCACATATTAAACACTTTGTTTTATGTGTTGCCCTATGATCTGAACTATAATATCCTTTTAGGGTGACCTTGGATCCATGCGATGCAAGTAGTCCCCTCAACTTACCATCAATGTGTAAAATTTGAATATCAAGGTAAGTTGTATAGCATTATGGCTGACAGAGATCCTTTTGCTTATTATCAAGCCATCCAATCAAAAAACCCAAAGGCTCGATTGTGCCCTTCATTGAATGCTTCTCATACTTTTATAGATGATACCTTAAGGATTAGTACCACCTAAGGGAATAAGTATCAACCAAGGAGAAGAAACTAGTAGTCAAGCCATGACAAAGGGTAAAGAAAAGGTTGAGGATATTAACAATATAAACCTCAACAACCAACATCATGAGCTATTAGCCTTAGACTTGGTCAGGTTACCCCCATCACCTCATGCTTTAGGGTTGCCTTCTAAAAAAGGAATGATTGTACAAATAGGAACTTGCACCTTCATTTTTGCAAGAACAACTAATGAGGAGAGAATACATGGAACCAATCCATGACCAATAGAATGAAGGTATACCTCATGTTATCTCTCCAATATTTACCCTATCCCTAAGCAAATTCTTTGTAACTTTGGATACAAGGGAAAAGGCTTGGGACTTTGAGAACAAGGCATTAAGGAGCCTCTAGAATTAGAAGCTTGGCCTGAGCATTGGGGATTAGGATACTTCCCCAACTCTAATGAAAGGACATCTTGCTCCTCTTCAAAAAGTAGTGATGATGAAGAGGTATGCCTTTTCTCATGTGAACCCCAAAAATAAGTCACCTTAATAGAAGGTTTAGATTGGGATGAAGAGGAGGACAATGAACCTTCTCCCTTTCTCCCTTTTTGACCTATTTTTACAGTATGCACAAATCAACACCCTAAGCATCAAGCCCATTGAGGAGACTAGGCAAAGCTCCAACAATAGCCTTGATAATAAGGATACATTAGTTCTACCACAAGAAGACAATAATATGACATCCCAATCAATAGAAAATATTTTATCAACATTACACATAAATGACTATGAGGTGAAATTTTTACCCCACAACCCTTCTAGGGATAATCACAATGATTTTCCTCATCAAGAAGATATCCCTATTGAAGGGTCTCTTTCTTTAGTCACACATCCCTCATAATCATCTAACATTGAGCAATGGACTTTAGATGTCGATGAGCTTGAAAGTCTAGGGGTCTTACCTACCCCTCCACAATATGAAGATGAGTCTCATATCTTAATAGAAGAAACCATATATATTAACATAGGATTAGAGTAAGAATAATAAAGTTAGGAAAGGTTCTAACTTTAGAAGAAAGAGAAGAGTATACAAAACTCTTAATTGAATTTTATGATATTTTTGCATGGTCCTATGTAGACATGCCTAGACTAGACCCATCCTTAGTAGTTCACCACTTGGTAGTCAAGCTTGATACTAAGTTGATAAAGCAAAAGTTAAGGAAGATGCATCCTAAGGTTTCTTTACTAGTTAAAGAGGAACTCCAAAAAAATTTGGAGGTCAAATTTATTAAGGCTATTGACTATTCTGATTGGATCTCCAACATAGTTCCTGTAGCCAAGAAAGAAGGTGTTGTGCGAGTATGCACAAACTTTTGAGACATCAACAAAGCTTATCCTAAGGATGATTTTCCTCTACCCAACATAGACATGATAGTAGACTTCACTACTAGATATGAAATGCTATCCTTGATGGATGGATTTTCTAGTTATAATCAAATTTAGATTGCACTAGAAGACCAAGCTAAAATAATATTCATTACTCCTTGGGGTACCTTTTACTATGAGGTCATACCCTTTGTATTGAATAATATTGGCACAATTTATCAATGTGCAATGACATTGTCAAATATTATATTGATGATCTTCTTAAATAATCCATGAAACGAGAAGACCATGTCAAAGACCTAAGGTAAATTTTTGAATGACTCAGAGAGTATAAGGTTTACCTAAAACCCTCCAAATGCATATTTGGAGTAACATCCAACAAACTATTAGGCTTCATTGTGTCTAGGCATGGCATTGAGGTAGATATTAATAAAATATTTATAATCACTAAAATGCCACCACCTAGAAACCTAACTAAGCTTCAAAGTCTACAAGGTAGATTACAAGCCATTAGGAGATTTATATCCCAATTGGAAGATAAATATCAACCCTTTTCTAGACTCTTAAGAAAAGGGATCAAGTTTAATTGGGATGAAGAATGTCAAAAATCCTTTGATGCTTTGAAAACATATCTTCTATCTTCACCAATTCTTATCCCACCAAATCCCCTCAAGCCATTGTTGTTATACATTACAATAATAGTTCATGCCTTAGGTGCCATGTTGGCACAATATGATGATCAACATAGGGAAAGGGTTGTCTACTATATTAGTAGAACCCTTATCAATTATGAGACTAGATATACCCCTTTAGAAAATATGTGCCTAGTAGTGGTCTTTGCTTCTCAAAAGCTGAGATATTACATGTTGAGCCATAAAACTTATATTATAGCTAAGGTTGATCTATTGAGATACCTTATGTCCAAACCCTACCTTTTGGGTAGGATAGCTAAATGGGTTAGACCTTGAATTCATTAGCCTAAAATTCAATAAAGGGACAAGTGATAGTTGATTAGCTAGTAGCAACCCCTTTACTAGCTAGCCATCCCCTAGTAATCAAATATCCTAATGAGATAGTGTGCACTCTTGAAGCATCACAATAGGATTCTTAGACTCTTTTCTTTGATGATGCAAGATGCATCAAAGGTGTAGGGGCAGAAATTATCCTAGTATCACCATAACAAATTATCATCCCCTTATCTTTCAAGCTTCAATTCTCATGTACTAATAACATGATCAAATATGAAGCACTCATCCTTGGGCTTTGAGCAACCCTAGCCCTAAAAGTAACCTCACTCTCCATATTTGGAGATTCATAGTTAATAATTAATCAAATTAATGGAGTTTATCAAACCAAAGATGATAAACTCAAGCCATATAAAGATATTATGGATAAATTGATGGCTTCCTTTGAGAAAGTAACCATTGATACTATTCCATGCTCTAGCAATCACCAAGTAGATGCAATGGATGTAGTTACCTCACTCATGCCTCTAGAGTTGGAGGATGAGCAAGCAACAATTATCATCCATCAGATAAGACAACCTACAACCTTGCAATCCAATCAAGAACCATTAGCTATCTTTACCATCAAACAAGCACCTATCCTTGACCCTTGGTACAAGGAAATTTATGATTTCCTTAAGAGTGGTGCTTTGCCTAAAGGTCTAAATTATAATGAGTAAAAGAACCTAAGGCAACGAGCTTGTAGATATGTGATAATCAAAGATATCTTATATAGGTAAACTTTTGATGGCATTCTTTTAAGATGCCTAAATTTGGATGAGGCCAAGATAGTAGTTCAAGATACCCATGAGGGAGCATGTGGTGGACACTTCAATGGAAGTGCCATTGCTAAGAAGCTCATTCACATGGGGTATTACTAGTTGACTATGGAAAGGGATACTTGTAATCATGTGCAAAAATGTGACAAGTGCCAAAAGCATGATAACCTCATCCATGCACCTTCTCAAGAGCTTCAGTCCATCACATCTCCTTGGCCCTTCTCTACTTGGGGGCTGGATATCATCAGGAAAATAAACCCAACATCATCTGATGGACATAAGTTTATAATTACCACAATAGAATACTTCACAAAGTGGGTAGAGGCTATGCCCTTATCCTCTTGCATCAAAGTTTAGGTTTCTAAGTTCATCTTAAACCAAATCCTATCATGGTATGGTATTCCTAACATGCTTATCTCAGATAATGACACTCCCTTTAAAAATAAGGATGTTGCCAAGCTTTGTGCTAAATTTAAAATCCAACATAAGTGGTCGACCCCATATTACCCACAAGGTAATGGTCAGGTCAAAGCTTCAAATAAAACTTTAATAAAAATATTAAAGAAACTTGTTAGTAAAATAGGTAGGGATTGGCATTTATAGCTATATCCTGCCTTATGGGCATATCACACTAGTGTTAGAACTCCAATTGGTGCTACACCCTATGCCTTGGTCTATGGGACTAAGGTCATTTTCCCCTTCAAATTAGAAGTATTATCCCTTAGAATCCTTCTAAAGGATGCGTCTATTGGTGATGAGTATCACCATGCATGCCTTAGCCAACTAGAGTTGCTTGATGAAAAGTGGATCCATGCCTTAGAGCACTTACGAGTTTATCATCAAAGACTTAAGAAATCCTATGGGAAGAGAGTGTGACCTCATTCCTTCGAAGTAGGTGACTTAGTTCTTAAAGAAAACCATAAAAACACTAATGCAAAAGAAGACCTTAAAGGAAAATTTGAACCTAATTGGTTAGGCCCATTCATAGTAACAACTAAATATAGGTCAAATGCATATCACTTGGCCATATTATATGGTAAGGAACATAAGGAACCTATAAACATAATGCACCTAAAAATATACTATGCTTGAATTTACATGTTTGCCTACTCATGTGCTTGATTGCATGGTTGATTACATACATGATTACTTATACAATATTTTGCTTGCTTTCATGTGCTTAATTACATGTTTTCTTAAGTCTACCTATTCATCCCATAAAGTCATAAGGGGGCATCCCACAATGAAGTGATGATGATCCTAGCTAGAAAATAGAGTCACTTGCATTGCATTTGTAGTAGGTCACTGAGCTAGTGGACCTCCTCGATGACTCCCCAAAATCCTTCTTGATCCTCTTGATCTTTTAGAATCTTGAAGGAAGTTGAGATCTTGATGTTACAATACAAGTACAATTTCCATTCACAGCACTGCTACGCTTCAATGCCTTGGCTTCTCCTTCAAGATTCAAAAATGTCTGGAGGATTGCATGCATTATTTTCTTGATCATGTGTTTGTTAGCATAAATTTCCTACTATGTAACTAAATGCCAATTTACTTATTTGTGGTCATATGCTTGCTATTTGAATATGGAGTCGAGATAATTTTTTGTGACCCATGATGATCCTAGTTAGGATAGATCGCATTATAGATTTCATTTTAGCTAGATAGTTGAGGTAGCAAATATTTCTAGTGACTCTTTTTAAGTGCACATCTCATCACTTATTCAACATCTCTACTATCTCATTTGCATCATCTCTTTCCTACAACTTATTAGCACTCCATGATGACGTTGACACTACAAAGTCAATTTAAATATGGCATATAAAAAGGGAGGCTTAATCTAGCAAGCTCTACCCTAAGCAAACTTTTCTCTTTATATCTTCTATCACATAATATCTTGTTATCATGACATCCTTTGATTCATCTCTACACCTAGGAAAAGTGGATGATAGAATCATTCAATGACTAGCAAGTGCTTAAAAATATTAAGGCATCCATCAACATTGGATTATTCTATCAAATATTTTTCCTCTATGTAGGGATCTATCAAAAATTTTAAATTCATCAATATTTCAATATTTTCATCAGACATTATCTCTAAACATCATATCCAAACATTTGATCAATTTGTGATTCATTCTTATACTCAGAAAGAAGGTAGGGTAGAATCATTCGATGCTTGGCAAGTGTTAGCATACCTATACACCCAACAAGTGAGGAATGATTCTATCAAACCTTCTTCCTTGGTATAAGGGTCTATCACAAATTTTAAAGTGATAAACATAATATCATCAATTATTGAATTCATCATTATACCTAAAATGGATGAATGATAGGATTACCCAATACCTGACAAGTGGTCAACACACCTAACAATATTAGATAATTAGGTTAGATATCTTACTCTGGTATAAGCATCTATCAATATTATCACATAACTTTCTTATCCTACTAAATCAGGGTAATATGATGAAGCGTAATCGTTGACAGCCCTATATCATGAATTTTTAAACCATAAGCATCAATAGACTCATTCTGAATCTTCCTGATCAAGAATAATATTAAATACATAATGTATTTTCCACATGATTATGCATAATTTTATGTTGTATATAGGCATGATTTGCTTGTACATGTATCATGCCTTTTGTGGGTCGAAATATGAGAATTTTCTTTGATAAAATAGTTTTCATTGTAAACATTACAAGGAATAACTCCCATGTTCCCTCTTGTAAAAGCCTTGAGATATTTGTATAGGCATCATTTCACTCTTATTGTCATGATTGCATTTTACATGGTTGCTTAAGCATATAGAATCAAGAGGACTCCCATAATGAAGTGATGATGACAACTAGTTAGGTTAGCTCATATGCATTACACTTACACTAGGTCATTGATGCTAAGTGGGTCCCCACCCTTAGGACTTTGGCTTGCTTTTTATGCCATGTTTCAATTTATCCATTAGGATGCAATGATTACCTCTTTACATTATATTTGGAATCGTGTGCTAGTAGATTTTGCTTTCTTTTGGTTTGATTGCTTATATTGCATAAAACCTCTAGCCTATGCTTTTTGAGGAAGGAGGATGAAGGTTATTCCTTGCTTGATGGATTTCACTCATTAGCACATAACATTGATAAGGGATAACCTTCTCATCATATTCCTTATCCAAAACAACATAAGCTCATAGCTTCTGAGGGTTGGAGAATGAGAATTATTTCTTACTCAAATAGTTTTCATACATAAGCATACAACATTAAAAACATTTACAAGAAATAATTATTATCCTCCTTCACTTAGAAGCATTGAGCCATTGATTGTATATTATATTTGCATAATTATTACTATCATGATTGCATGCTTGTACAAATGCATGACTATTTGTGCATGTAGAAATTAGGGGATTTTGTGATGAGGTGATGATGACCACTAGTTAGGATAGCATACACTTGCATTGCATTCACACTAGGTCTTTGATGCTAGAAAATCCTCACCCTTAGGATCATATGCATATTTCATGTGTTCCATCAATATTCATTAAGCATGATCTATTTGTTTGCACTCTTGCATGATTGAGTAATACATATCGATTTACTCCATCGACTTTATCCCCTACAATAGCTTTGACAAGACTAGCATAACATTTGGCATGTATCCTAAAGCTTAGGAACAATGCGATGCTATTTGTCAAGTTGTTGTCGATAGACAAAATCATGGTTTAAATCACTTCTATTCTATCCTGATTTCCTTGAACACTCTTTTTGTGATAATAGCATGTTTTCCAAGATAGTGCAACCTTGTTATATTCACAAAAATAGCTACCATGGTTGAAAATCATATAGACAGCCACTAGGATGCAATAAAGAACCCAAACTATATACATAGTTATAGGCCTTGGGTCTTGAATGCTAGTGATAATTCAATTAAATACATATTGATTTCCATGTTTTCATACTTGCATTAGTTGTTTGTTGTATGAATTAGCTCATGTATGCATTAACATTAAAGAGAACTAGGATTGTTTTTAACCATTGACTAGCATATGATGGACATACACCTATCATTGGTTAGAATCAGTCCATAGTTCTCAAAGGCAATAAACTTGCATGCTTCTATTTTTACACATATTCTCTAAAAAGACTAATCAATCTTATTAGTCCAAAAACTATCCCCTACTTGCCAAATGATGTCAATCCCTTTTGTCATAGGGATAGATAGCTATAACACTTTATAAATCATCATTTATCCTAACTCCTTTCATTTAAGGCCTCTTATTAGTGCCTTCTAGGTGATGAATTAAGCATACCTTATTTCCTCACAGGCTCTAATAAAGGCCTCAAATAATAAAATATCAAAAAAAATATCCTATCTACTTTATCAATTCATAAGCATATGGACAAGATAGTTCCATTTTTCTTAAGGATTGACATAGCATCTTGAATTTTGCAAATATGCTAAATGATAAATATCCTATGACATTAATATCATTGATGGCAAGGTCTCCTATAAAGCTATTAATCATAAACATTATCTAAACAAGTCTTACAACTAGGGCATTAAACATCAACAATATGGACATAGATTATCCAACTCAATAATCAGGACATAAATTGTCCAACTTAGTAATTAGGACATAAACTATACAAATCATATAAATTATTCAAACTAACAAATATGGACATAGACTATCCAAAATCATTGTATTATATGGACATATACTGTCCAACTCAGCAATACGGACATAGACTATCAAAAATAATTGTATTATATAAACATAGAATTTCCAACTCAACAATACAAATATAGAATATCCAAAATCATTGTATTATACAAACATAGACTATCCAACTCAGTAATACGAACATAGACTATCCAAATCATCGTAATATATGAATATAGACTATCCAACTTAGCAATACAGACATAGACTATCTAAAATCATTGTATCATACGGATATTAATTATCCCTAGCATTGTATTATATACAAACATAGACTATATGAAACATCAAAAGGCATTAACTACCTATAAAGTAATAGCTTGTCTAAGCACTTGTCCATTAATCAGGCTAGAAGAGCCATCGCTTAGGAGCAAGTAAAATATTTTAAGGACATAAACTATCCAATGGCATGGACTACCTAAAAATACAATCAATCATAGTCACCTAAGCACTTGTCTATTGATTAGGCTAAGAGGCCACCACTTAGGGTCTATTGATGTCATATATAAATAAAATATTAGTTTGGTAAGCACTAATAAATTAAGTCCTTCAAATTGATACTTTCTAATAAGCATAATGTGGTACCTTTTTAAATACCTTGTTTAAAAGGGGCCATAACTTTAGACATATTTGGATGTTAGCACTAACCCTTCTTTTTCACAAACAATATAAATTTGTGAAAAATAATTCTTCTCTTCCTAACCCCAAGAAAATCATCCCGAGGATATTCATAAACATATCCTAACATAACACATGCCTCAAATCATGAAATCAAATTATTTCTAAAATTTTAATCAATTTATTCCAAACTTCAAATTTAATATTAACATGATAAATCAAAATAATTCAAAACACATTCAACATTGTCTATATTCTCTTAATAAACTTAAAAGAATTTTATCAACATACATTCATATAATCACACTTATCGCTTGCATTATTTCTTGGCAAAAAATCATTTTGAAATCATGTCAAATCTTGTTAATATTTTACTAAGAATTTTCTAAATCAAAATTAATTTGTCAAAAATTCTAAATTAACCCTAAATTGAATTTGTAGCCACATATATTAACCATATCTATCATAAAACATCATCAATATATCACACTATATATCTGCTAATCTATCCAATTAATATAATTTATCACATTACATCAACTCAAAACACATTATAACATAATAATGAATCAATAAATAATCAATATATATATATATATACATCATCCATTCATACATCATTTTGAAGCACTGCAAACACTCAAAATGGTGCACTAAGATTGTGTCATCTGGATGAGGCACCTCATAAAAAATTGGTGCTCTCATGCCACTCATGACAACCAAAATCTACAACAAACCCAAAATTGATCCTAGGTATCTGATCTGCCCTCAGCTTGTTCAAGAGTAAATTTAACTGACTGCTAGGAGGGCCTCTTCATTGATCTCATCCTCAAATAGGAATAATATCAGGATCTTGTAGTTTATGGTTACCTCTGGTCAAGAGGAACAACCATGTAGTAGAGTTCCCTATAGTGATTACTCTCCACATTAGCTATAAATTGGGCTTGGATAGCCCAATTTATACTCAAACCATTAAATCACTACTCCTAGTCCTTATTGTAGCTATCCTGTATAAATCATCATCTCTATCTATCCTCGGTTGATCTCTTTCTCTACTATCACTTGATCTCTCTTAACATGGGCCTAGTCTTTCTCTAAAATAGCTATGTCCCATTATGATAAGGCTTGATCCAGCTATGACTGAAGAAGCTCTAGCTTTCTTGCCATGGCATATATCTCCTACTATGTCATCTCCTTTGCAATTTGGACCATCCTAGATTGGTTGCCTCTCTTAGTGCTCAAGGGAGGAACATCAAGGCCCTTCCACGCATCAACCCATCTCTAGGTCTTAGTCTTAGTCTCTCTTATACTTCTTAGACATGGTGATGGGTCATCATGCAAATTTGACCCCCATCTAGGGCTACCTCATGACTGGAGTGACTCATGTTGGACAAATTTGTTTGTACCACTATAAGTATCCAGAAGTAACCTCGATATCATCTGCTCTAGAATAAAAAATAGGAGGATCATCTACATCTTCCTCAATAAAACTCTTAGGATTTAAAATATCTTTGAACCTCCTTTGTATCTCTTTGGTCACCCACTAGAACCATAGCTCTCCCATAATATGGATCCCCTAAACGAGGTCAAACTACCTTAGGATCTAATCTAGACAATAAAGCTCAAACTCCCCATGAACTCCTTGTAGCCACCTGATGTTCTGTACTTGTTCCAACTGAAAAACATCCCTAGCCCATCTAGGATTCCATCTCCATGGGTTCCATATCACCTAGTCTAGTTGTATGTCATCAATGACCCATCGTGCTACCATTATCACTCCCCTAAATGGTCTCCTACCTATCTTGTGGGTGTGGTCCCACCTAAACCCTATTGGATTGGAACCTATGTATCAGTTGAATCCCTAAGAAATCCAACAGGTTTCCTAATGGCCAAGTGTTCCCATACCCAAAACTATAGAAGAGTGCAACAAATTAGACTCTTCCCAGCCTTGTAAGCAATCAAATGGAGAGTTTTGTTTAAGTTATACAAAAAAAATGGACCCCAAGAAAATTGCACCTATTGGTCCCTCATTTGGGTGATGATCTCATCCCACACCCACTGTAAAAACTTCTTGTTGGTGTCTCCAACCAACAAACCTAAAATTACAGCACATAGAAGAGTTGTTAGTCAATCCAGTAGCCTGACCTGATACACAACATTAATATCAATGTTGTACCTCCTCAACTAGAATTGAGGGTCATGTGGTAGTATTTCAATAGCTCAAGCCTAATCTTGACATATTTGGTATGGTCACTTTGAATAGGTACCTTGAGGATCCGCTAGATATCCTTCAATGTCACTGACATCTCTCTTATCGTTATAAGGAAAGTGTTATACCTTGAATGCCACCTCTTTGCCAAAGTTACCAAAAGTATAGGATCCAGTTCAACATAGGACATCATCACTAGATACCCTAGTACAATAGCATCCAAGACTATCTTATCTCCCCATGTCATCATCTTCATCATCAAACAAAAGGTACAATACCATCGATCTTGACACTCTAGCACATCTAGAATCTGCATACATAGAAAAAAAAATTGAGTTAGATTTATCCATAAAAATCATTCATATTTTTCCCCCTATCCTTTCACAAATTTTTTGACAATGAGTGAATTTGCTGATGTCGCAAAAATCATGAATATGTTGCCCACACAAAAAAATTGTGTCGTATGGAATGAATACATTAGTTGTCATGTCTCAATTCTAAAAAGCAAAAATAAATAAAAACCTAATGGATAAAAAAAGGCTCATACCTATCCTTGGGCCCCACCTAGGCCTACTCCATCTCTCACCAAGTCCAATCAGTGAGTTGAACATCTCTATTGTGCCATTCCACCAAGCCCTAATTTTTTCTCCACAGCTCCTTTTCTTCCTTGTGCACGATGAGAATGACTTCTCCTTGCACCCATTCTCCCTATTTTATCTTATTTTGGTAAAAATGTGTATCTCTAATTTTGCACCCAATCCATTCGAGTTCCTTTGGGACCCCATTTTGTCCCTCAAAAACTTGATAGGGCACCCAAGTTGGGGGTAAAACCAATTCAAACCTTTATTTCAATTCTAATGAGAAAATCATCCAACAAAATCCTAGTTAATTTTTGTTAATTCTTCTGTAATCAAATTTTTTGTATGTCTTGCCTCATATTGATCAATTGAATCTTAATGAGTAGTTTTCTCTAAAACTTGGGGGCATCTATAGCTACTTTCAATGCATTTATTAATTTTAAATGCATCAAAAAGAGGGTAAATGTAGAAACCTAAAATCAGACCATCTAACTTAGACCAATTTTACTACAAGGCACAAAAAGGTTAACCTAGCCATAACAACTAACCCAACCCTAGAATTTGTAGCCAAAACCCATCAAGAGTGAATTTCCCACCTTGGCACAAATTTTCCAGCAAGTCAATTTGCTTTCTAGTTGATGTATTCATGATTAATACAATTTTTCAAACCCCCTTGCTAAATCCTACCAATAACAGTCAAAATCCTCAAATTTGCTAACTATGCAAATACATTGGCAGTGTATTCATACTAGTAATATATTCATGTCTAACATGTGAAACCTTCAATCTTGCCTATAGCATCCTAATCAGGGTGGGAATTGTTCTACCCAACCCCTTTGGCACTACAAGCAACAAGTAGACAAGGAGGAATGTGCTTAACTTTCCTCCACCTACCCAAATCAGCCCCAACCAAGGGGGTAGTTGATTACAATCAATCTCATTAGCCTAGTCAACTTCTAATCGGCCCACCTAATTGGCCACCTTCCCTCTCCCCTTTGGAAAACCCCCAGGAGGACCAATTTTTATAAATTGACCTCATGGGGTGGCACTTATCATCAGTCACTCACACATCAAAACTCTACAAAAAATTAGCATCAAATATGTGTATCGAAGTGTTATTGAATTTCTTCCATGAGGTCGTTTTCAAGAAAAGTGTTTGGATTTTGAAGGGAGAAAAGGGGGCAGCTTGCATTTTTGGAATTGTGTGATAGTTTTCTTGTCCTATTTAACTTTATTTTGTATTACCATTAACGTTTTGTAGTCTAACTCTTTGCATGCATTTATATATCTATGGTTTTTCATTCTAACCCTTGTGTTGTTAAGTGTTTCTATTAGACACCTTAGGAGGCCTACTAAATAGAGGATTTTCTCTAAGGTTCCTAGAGTAGTTGTAGGGATATGTAACTTCTGATGGCTTGCTTTTTACTTTTTTGCTATTATAAGTGAATCTGCCACCTATACCCAACCCAACAAGCATGTTCACTCTAGCTAGTCACAACCCTTATTTTTAAATCTTAAGCCTCTACTATCCCTCCTCTGTCATAGAAGTTTTATACACCACCTATGACTATTGTAGGTGGTGTATTTGCTATTCATGTACTTGACCTTCAGGCACCTCATTAGTCCAGTATCCAACCTGATCAACCTCAACATGTGCATCTCTTAACACCTCTCATAATCCCTAACTTTATCCCAACCCTCTAATAATTTGGTTCCATTGATTTAATGAATTTGTTATCTATAGAGAACTCGAGTGGCATATTCATTATAGATATTTCAACATCCATTTTTGAGGTTATCATTTTTTTTATTTTTATGTACAAACAAGAGGCCTAACTATGCCAATCAACAAGTTTTCTACTTCTTGTTGTTTGGCAAGCCCCCAAACTCTGATGCATCCTTTTTTTGTCTATCTTATAGGTTTTAGTGAATTCATCAGTTGTAGGTTTTCCAAGTGGTGTATTCGTCAATTGGCATATTTGCACATAGGTGACGTATTTGTACCAACCACTAAAACAAGTAAGTACACATTTTCCTCCTATTTCCAATGCTTAGTATAGGTTATTTGTCAAAATTTTACTTGTATAACTCTCTGATTTGTTTTCTTTTTTAAACACATTTAAAAAGAAAAAAATGAAAGAATCTTAGATTAACATTACTTTCTTCGGTGTTTAATTCGAATTGCATATAATTTGCATTAGGGTTAATTGTGTATGCTTGATCCTCCTTGCACCCTTGCCTTCTAAACGAAAAAAGTTTTATTTTCCATAATATAGATAGCACTCATCAAAAGCAAAATCATAACCATGGGCTAAATGTTAAGGTTTACCCAGGGGTTTATAACCATGGTTGATGGTGTGAAAACCTTTACTCTCAACAAATTTCTTTAAACATCATGGGCAACATAAAGAAGTGTTGGTGAGGCTATGTTATCCACTTTAAGTTCTTTAGTGAAACATAAATATTTAGAAACTAAGTCTCGTTATTAACATCATTAAAAAAAATTACAAGAATGAGAAAAGGAGAGGAAGACAAGAATAAAGAGAAAAGGAAACTCAAAGTGATATTAATTCAAGAAACTAAAAATAAAGAGAAAATGAAACTCAAAGGGATATCAATTCAGGAAACCAAAAATAAAATATTATAGTTGTAAACAAGAAATGGGGATAAGCCAATGAATAAAAATAAAAAGCGGTGATAAAATAGTATTGTAGAAATCAAATAGCATGAGCTTAATTGGTTAAATTCATCAATGTTTGATAAAGATACTAAGGTGTGAATCTTTCCAAGTAGTACATGCATGGTATCCAAGTTATTTTAATGCCACTATATGATGGCAATGTAATATGCGTAGGACCCATTTCAATCCTATATAATCGATTTGAAAATTTAAAAAAAAAATGGTATCATGTAATATCAAGGGCATGAATATCACTACCAAAAAAGTGTTGTTAAGTTATAGGTTATTATTATCCTAGTTTTTATTTAATATAAGAAATAAAATTAATAGTGAAGAAGTTAAGAATGCATTCAAGAAGATATGGAAGGATTGTATGGTATTTTTTTCTATCAAATATTTAGAGTTATTGCAACTATATGGGACAAGTGCAAATGAGATGGGAAATTGCTAGAAGCAAAATTTATTTATGTTGTGGGTCTATTTTGTGTTATAGAGAAAAATATCAAAATTATGATTATAAATGTTTATGCTCTAGCTATAATTAATCTTCATGAATGATGTTGGAAGGACCTAAGCATATTTTTTCAATTACAATAATATTTTATAATTGTGATCTATGGAATCTTGGGGGAGAAATATAGTTATATCTCCTCTAAAAAAGAAGGATGATACTCCTATATAATATAAATTAATGGGGGAATTAAAAATAGTTCTATCCTCTTTTTGGTAGACTAAAAAGGGATAATCCCTACGTTGTGGTCGAATTATCTTGTACTTGGGGAGAGTGTAATAAATGTGGGGGGACCACTAAAGGTGTCTATTCTAACCTTGGAGGTTCAGAAAAGTGAACCCCAAAATTTATGAGATGTTAGCCTATCCTGTCAACTTGAGAGTCATCTATAGTGACAAGATCTCAAATGTGGTTATGCCTTGTTAATATTGAAAAGATTATTGGGACTTCATTGTGAACCTTACCTGTCAAAAAATATATATCTCTCTCTTGGGTTGGTTTAGTTAGGTTGTAACACTTCTTGACTATTGTAAGGAGTTATCTACCATGGTTTTTCCACTTCACAAATTTGTAATCTCTCTCTAATTCAGAATAATTTCAACGTAGGTTTCACTAATTAACACCAAAATTGATGTTGAGGTAAACAACCCTACAATCACTTAATTTTCATGCCCTTAAATCTTTTTGGAGAATAACGTTAGAATATATGCTTTGGTCTTTCACGAGAAAAAAGTTTTTTTTTTGGTAAAAAAAATTAATAAATTAAATTAGTTGAAAATCAAATTACATCGGACTCTCTGTTATACCAAAAAAAAATTCTTCGTAATGATGACATCAACATCGTAAAATCCTTGAAGGCATTTTCTTGGGCGGGAAAATGAGCTCTGGCGATTTTTTCCTCTGAACTAGGGTTTCTGGAACTTCGAATTTTTTTGGGCATCAGGCGGATTGCTGTAGTGATTTTCTGGTTACTGTGGATCTGAAGGCAGGTCAGCTGTCCCAGGAGGGTCCAATGGGGACTCCTCCGGATCCTCTCACAGGGAGAAAGAGCTCTTTTGCAGAGTTGCTAAAAGATAAGTCTCCATCCTCTAATGATGAAGCTCAGAGAAATGTTTTGCATTCGCTCTTCAAGAACGCTGGAAAGAGATCAACAGGCCAACGTGTCAATGGATGCCTTCCGCAGTCCGAATCAAGGCCCAAGATTGTCATCGAGCCAAAGATGGTCGAAGACACAATCTTATACAGAGCCAACCACGATCTGATCTGCAAATTCATGGGTATTCGCCCTACCCTGAATTTCTTGCATACCTGGATCAGGCAAAACTGGGAACCTCATGGTGAGTACTCCTTATGGTCCATTAGCAATGGGTATTTCATTGTTAGTTTTTCTTCTCTGGGTGATAGAAATAAGGCTTTTGAATCGAAAAAGAGGAACCATGGTCCGGCAGGGTTATTTGTTCAACCCTGGAGAGTGGGTTTCGATCCTCGTATTGAACCCACGGCTGTCCCGGTTTGGATCCGGTTGTATGCTCTTCCAATGGAGTTTTGGGGTGAGCAGGTTCTGGAAATGATCGGCAACTCCCTTGGAAGACATTTGGGTGTCTCCAAAGACACCATAGAAGGTAACACAACTGTTTTTGCAAGAATTTGTGTGGAAATGGATATTAGCCAGCCTCTACCGACAGAGGTGGAACTTGAACTAGCAGGACTATCTTGGATCCAGCAGCTAGACTATGAGGCTCTGCCCTTCAGATGCAGAGTTTGCCACAAATATGGGCATTTGGCCCGGTTTTGTCCAAATAATCTGAACACAAAAGTGGAGCCCCCGCTTGGAATGCCAAATCGTCCCAGGGAGGGTAAGTCAACCCTAACCAAAGAACCAATCAATACTCCTCAGGGTAAAGAGGTTCAGAAAGATGGCTTTGAACAGCCCAAAAGAAGGAGAAAGCAAAAGAAAAATGGTAAGGAGCAATCACAACCCAAGCCAGCCAACAGGTATGAAATTTTTAAGACACTAGTGGATCAAGAGGATCAAGTTATGGAAGGAGTGGATGTGAATATTGAGGACAATAATATCCACGCTCAAGCTTCTCCTTCATCTCCCACCGTTATAGAACAGGTAATTGAGTACACTGAGTTACCACAGTCAGAGAATGCAGGGGCATTGATAGTGCATTCCCAAGCGCAACCAATGAGCAAGGAGGTCAGCATGGGAATAGATAGAAAAGAATAGAGAAAGGCCTACCCTAGGGATAACTCAGGTGGAAAAGAGACCAAAAAATAGCAGCTCTCAAGGAGGGGGTAGAAAATCAAACAAGGATATACTAGCAGTTCAAGGAGACAAACCGATCACTGGAGGATCGGTGAGGACAATTGATTCTTACTGCTCTCAAGGTTTTCAATGATTATACAATCATGGAATGTTAGGGGTTTAAACAGTAGAACCCATCAATCTGCTGTTCAAAGACTCTTAGGAAAATGCAAAACAGATTTTTTGCTTATCCAGGAGACAAAAATGTCGTTAGATCTTATGTGTAAAACAGTTAACAGAATCTGGAGGGCGCTGGTCATATGGCTGTGGCTACCCAAGGTGCCTCGGGGGGGATTGTTACTCTGTGGAACTCTCTGGAATGGACTGCAATAGAACATATAGCTTGGAGGGGTGTTCTCACATCTCATTTTTGGAATAATGTCACAGTTGAACATGTTTTAATCACAAATTTCTATGGGGCTCAAAACCTTGATGGCCAGCGGCTCCAATGGAAAGTTGTGCATAACATGAGGACCTCAAGGGAAGATTTAGGCTGGATTATTGTTGGGGATTTTAATGCTAAATTATCTTCTAGAGATCGGGAAGGGGGTACCCCAATTTTGGACCCAGGGGATCGTCTTCTGATTGCCCAAGTCCAGGCTTTTCACTTAGTGGATATTAAAGGCCCTGGAACCAACTTTACTTGGACTAACAAGAGGAGGGAGCCACATAGCAGGAAGGTAAAGCTTGACCGTTTTCTGGTTTCAGAGGAGGCATTTGTCAAATGGAATACAAAATTCCAGATTTTGGAGGGTCCAATTTCAGATCACTTTCCCATTTTGTTGGAGGGAGGGATTATGATAGGGCAGACATCACAAACCTTTTAAATTTGAGAATTTTTGGTTACAAAAAGAGGATCTTCGAAAGAAAATTCCACAGTGGTGGGAAGAAGGTCGTCTACCTTTTGGGACTGCAATGTTTAGATTCCACAAACAACTTCATTATGTCAAATCTCAACTGAAACAATGGAGGCAAGCTAACAAGACAGACTTCCAGCTCCAAAGAGCTCCTTTGGTGGCTAGATGGGATGAGGTTCAAAAACACTTTAGGGAAGGAACAATTACAGAGCAGCTCAAAGCCGAGGATGATGCCTTGCGTAAAGCGGTTGAGGACATTGATAACCAAGAGGAGACCCTATGGAAACAGAGAGCAAGAACCACTTGGTTATTAGAGGGTGATAGAAATACCAAGTTTTTCCATCGGTCTGCCTGTGCTAGGAGACAGATGAATAACATTGAAGCTCTTCAAGATGAGAATGGTCATTCCTTTGATACTCTTCCTGGTATGCATTCCCATTCAATCGATTATTTTTCTAAACTCTTTAAGGAAAGTATGGAGCAAGATGTAGAGGCTCAGAACGAAGTTATTGATGTCATACCCTCTGTTATCTTTGAGGAAGAAAACCAGACCCTTCTTAAACCCATTGATAAAGAAGAACTGAAGAATGTGGTCTTTGGAATGAGCACCGGCAAAACTCCAGGACCAGATGGCTTTCCAATTGAGTTTTTTTAGGCCTTTTGGGATACTTTGGAGGAGGATGTTTTGGCTGTCATTGAGGAGTCCAGAGGTAATAAAAGAATGCTTAAGGCATTAAATCATACCTTCATCACTTTAATTCCAAAAGGGGAGGAGGGGGTTCATATTTCAGATTATAGACCTATTGCCTTATGTAATGTGATTTATAAAATAATCACAAAGGTAATGGCTGAGCGGCTAAAACCTCTTTTACATAACATTATCTCCTCTGAGCAAGGGGGTTTTGTAGAGGGTAGGCAGATCTTGGATGGGGTGGTTCTTGCTCAGGAGGCAATCCATACAATGCAAAAATCTGGTAATAAAGGAATGTTCATTAAACTAGATATGTCAAAGGCCTATGATAGGGTGGAGTGGAGTTTCTTGTCAAAGATGATGGCAGCCTTTGGTTTCTCTCAAGAATGGATAGATTGGGTCATGAGTTGTGTTTCTACGCCCTCTTATTCAGTGTTAATCAAGGGTCTTCCCTCGCAACCTTTTGGAGCCTCTCGTGGTCTTCGTCAAGGGGACCCTTGCTCTCCCTATCTTTTCCTCATTTTGGCTGAAGGATTAGGTAGACTTTTCTTGAGGAAAAGACATCAAGGTTTGTTGACAGGTATCAAGGTGGGTGAGGAATTTTTGACTCACTTACGGTTTGTGGATGATACAGGATTGGTTGGAGTGGCCAGCTTCGGGGAAGCAAGAGTGATCAGAGATACTCTTAATGTCTACCTTAGGGCTTCAAACCAAGTCATCAATGATAAAAAATCCAAAGTGGTTTTTCTCAATCTTGATCAAAGGCTACAGGACAGAGTTCTAGAGATCTTGGGATTCACAAGGACTTCTCTTCCAGTGGTTTACTTGGGGGTCCCTTTGCATTTCAAAAAACTAAAAATGGATATCTGGAAGGATCTTTTGGATGGTATCAAAGATAGAATGAATCATTGGTCTCACAAATGGTTAAGCTATGGGGGTAGATTAACTTTTTTACAGTCAGTCATTCAGGCCATGCCAATTTATAAATTCTCTATCCTGGCTGCCCCACACTCTATATGGAAAGAGCTGGACAATATGGCTAGAAGATTTTTATGGGAAGGAGTGAAAGGAGAGAGGAAATGGGCCCTAGTTGGTTGGGATAAAGTAACCCAACCCAAGGAAAAAGGAGGAGTTGGAGCTTGAGAAGATCCAAACTAAATAATATAGCTCTGGCTGGAAAGCTGTACTGGAGATGGATTTCCCAACCAACATCCTTATTCAGCAGAATCCTATCTAGTAAATATTTGGGTCATGTTAACCCCAATGAGGTGGCCCGTTTTCCTTTGGATGGTCCTGGGTCCCTAGTGTGGCAGGCTCTCAAGATAGGTTCTCAGGTGGTTAAAGATCGATTGTTTTGGAAAGTGGGGAGAGGGGAGAAGGCACGTTTCTGGACTGATTCATGGGATCAATACCCACCCATCATTGTTGAATTTCCTGAATTGCAACCAATTAAAATTGCCATTGAAACCAAGGGATGGGTCCTCATTGAAAGTTATTTCAACACTAGGCAGCTGGGGGAGTATAAGTTTAAGCAGTTTAAGAAGTTGGAGGAGTGGCCAATTCCAATCCCTCCGGCGTTGGCACCCATCATGACTAAAATCTTGTCAGACAGATTCCTTACTGGTAGAGATGAGGAGGATGAATTAGCTTGGGGCTATGGGAGCCTTGGTGTCTATACAGTGAAGGACGGTTATGAGAAGATCCTCCCTGAGCCTCCCCCCCACTCATTCCCGGTTGAGGATTGGAAAAAGATTTGGCACTCCAAGGGCTGGCCGAAAGTAAACTTTTTTGCCTGGCAGTTTATGCACAACGGAGTTCTCTCTTTTGACAATCTCAGATGTAGAGGAATCATCGGTCCATCTCGATGTGTTTTATGCTACAAGAACGAGGAAACAGCTGACCACCTGATGTTTGAGTGCCCTTTCACGCGGCAGATTTGGAAGCGATGGCTTTCTTGCTATAAAATTCAAGTTAATGGTGACTTGAATCGGACTAATATCTGGAAAATATGGAAGAGTGGTAGATTTAAATCTAAAGCTCTTCGAATTGGTTGGGAGCTTGGATTAAACTTCATTTGGTGGCAAGTGTGGTTGGAGAGAAATGCTAGAATCTTTAGAGAAAGTTTTTCCTCGTTAGATGGAGTTTGGCAGGTCATCTGGAGTAAAGTCACAGAAACTGTAGCTCTCTATGCCATAGAAGAAACTCAGGCTGTTTCTGGGCCAATGGAAGTGAGAGTTGATGAGCAAGAGGGACGGAGTAGAGCTAGTTGGAAACCACCACCAGAAGGCTGGATTAAAATTAACACTGATGGAGCTGCAAAGGGTAATCCGGGTAGTGCCGGAATTGGAGTGGTTTGTCGGACTCATGATGGATCAGTGCTCTATTGGGAACTGCAAGGCTTGGGAAGAGCCACAAACAATGAAGCTGAAGCCGTTGCTATCAAATCCGCTTCTATGTGGGCTTGTGCAACAGGGCCACATGAGGATCATTATTGAATCTGATTCTCAAGTAATGGTTGGAGCTCTTGATTGCATGAGGAACTTTGCTTTGAAAGCTTGGCGGTTGAGGATTCTGGTCTCTCAAATCAAGGAATTATGGAAGGAACTAGATGATGTGATTCCAGTTTATGTGAGTAGAAATTTAAACAAAGCGGCAGATTTCCTGGCTAAGATGGGTGCTTGAGAAAGAGGTAGGGGTGCGACTTGCATAGTGACATGCCTATTGAGGATGAGGTGATTAGGCAGGGTCTTGCAAGATCCTTGAGCCAATGATCAAAGAAAAAGCTAAGGGAGGAAAGTTGTCGCGATATCGTGACATGTTGGGACGTCGCGGTCGCTGGAGGAAAGTTGTCACGATATCGCGACATGTTGCGCCGTCGCGATCGCTGGAGGAAAGTTGTCGCGATATCGCGACATGTTGCGCCGTCGCGGTCGCTGGAGGAAAGTTGTCGCGATATCGTGACATGTTGCGCCGTCGCGGCCGATGGAGGAAAGTTGTCGCGATATCGCGACATGTTGCGACGTCACGGCCGCTGGAGGAAAGTTGTCGCGATATCGCGACATGTTGCGCCATCGCGGCCGTTGGAGGAAAGTTGTCGCGATATCGCGACATGTTGCGCCATCGCGGCCGCTGGTGGAAAGTTGTCGCGATATCGCGACATGTTGCGCCATCGCGGCCGTTGGTGGAAAGTTGTCGCGATATCGCGACATGTTGCGCCGTCGCGGTCGCTGGAGGAAAGTTGTCGCGATATCGCGACATGTTGCGCCGTCGCGGTCGCTGGAGGAAAGTTGTCGCGATATCGCGACATGTTGCGCCGTCGCGGTCGCTGGAGGAAAGTTGTCGCGATTTCGCGACATGTTGCTCCGTCGTGGCCAAGGGAGGAAAGTTGTCGCGATTTCGTGACATGTTGCTCCGTCGCGGCCAGGGGAGGAAAGTTGTCGCGATATCGCGACATGTTGCATTTTCGCGGCCTAGGGAGAAATGGTGTCGCGATTTCGCGACATGCTACATTTTCGCGGCCAAGGGAGCTAAGGTGTCGCGATTTCGCGACATGTTGCTTTTTCGCGGCCAAAGGAGAAAAGGTGTCGCGATTTCGTGACATGTTGCTTTTTTGCGGCCAAGGGAGAAAAGGTGTCGCGATTTCGTGACATGTTGCTTTTTTGCGGCCAAGAGAGAAAAGGTGTCGCGATTTCGCGACATGTTGCATTTTCGCTGCCAAAGGAGAAAAGGTGTCGCGATTTCGCGACATGTTGCCTTTTCGCGGCCAAAGGAGAAAAGGTGTCGCGATTTCGTGACATGTTGCACTTTCGTGCCCAAAGGAGAAAAGTGTCGCGATTTCGCGACTTGTTGAGTTTTCGCGGCCAAAGGAGGAAAATGTCGCGATTTCGCGACATGTTGCTTTTTCGCGGCCAAAGGGGAAAGGTGTCGCGATTTCGCGACATGTTGCTTGTTCGCGGCCTAAGGAGAAGATTTGTGTCGCGATTTCGTGACAAGCTGCTTCTTCTATTGTAAGATTGTGTTCTCTCTGAGTTCGGTTGGGAAGAGTCTCTTCCCTTTTTGTAATTGATCTTTGTGTTAATACAAGTATTTTCAAATTTTTCAAAAAAAAAATCAAATTACATCTCCTGCCTTTCCAAGATTGAAGGCTTTTAAGCCAAGTTTTAACAAAGGATGTGGGACTATTCTCCCTCACATCTAATCTACTACAACTATCTATGCAAAAAAAATAACCATATAAAGCAAGGATATATAAATCTATATATAACAAGCAACACTATCATCAATGGTAAGGATGGAAAAAAGAATTTTCTTGGTCTATTGAGACCATCATTTAGGAGGATATCCTCCTAAATGATGGTCTCAATAGACCAAGAAAATTCTTTTGATCTCTCAAGATGTGTATGAACTCCACTATCTCAAAGCGTTGTTGGGTCATCTGTATTTGCTCAAGTATTCTTTGTATTCTCTAATTTATATTATTTTGATTGTCTAGTCCTTTTAATGGTTAATCATAATTATGGAGTTTGATTCCACCTGAATTTTCCTCCATCCCACCTTTAAAACTTCTTGTAATCCCTTTAATATGGCATATCTCTCTATCAGGTTATTAGATAAGATACCAAGGTTTTTTTCGAAGATAAAATCAAGGGTGCCATTTGAGAGACAGCCTATTCCCCCACACTTGCTCTTCCTGGATTTCCCCTTGAGGTTCTATCCATATTAATATTACCTAGTCCCTCTGGAGGAGGTTTTCAATTCCTAGTTTTGATTACTTGTGCATGATTTAAGGTTACCCCTTTTTATGTGACCACTATTGGAGAACTTGTGATCTGGATATTATCTTAATCCACTTTTGTTTAGGATTGTAAGGCTCTTTTAACAGGTATTGGATTGACTCCCTCATATTGGTTGTGATCCTTTGCCAAACAAAGTGGTTGTCTCTATATTCCTGGTTGAAGATACAGTTATTTCTCTCCTTCCACAAATTCCACAAAAGGAGTCATCCTCATCCAAATAATTTGTTGAGTGGGTTGGTCCATTTTCTTTCGTTTAGGCCACTCCCTCCAAAGTTGTTCTATAGAAGATATCTCAAACCAACGGATGCCTAGCAAAGCTACCATTTGTTTCCATAGTTTGATTGTGATGGGGCATTCTATAAAAAGGTGAGAAATCATTTTCTCATTCTTCCAATACATCTCACATCTGAAAGGTCCATGCGTCCCTCTTTTCATCAATTGTTCCCTTGTTAGCACCCTTCTATGAAGTAGAAGCCAGATGAAGAATCTAACTTTGGGCCAAAGGTTATGTGCCTATGACTACCTGAATATATCACTTAACAGGCTCGAGGTTCTCTGACAGAGGGCTAAGTATCTAGAGGCAACTGTATGACTTTTTTTGCCCTAACTACAAGTATCCTCCTCTTGAGACCACAAGAGTGATTTCGTCTGGATGGTTCTATAGATTTCTTTTTTCTAATCCTCTAGGATTTGGATTGGTCACTCCTCTATTGGGATCCATTACCTTCCTATCTCCCAACTATAGCTTTGAGGCTTACATAATTTGGCTAAATAGCTTAGTAGTAAGCCTAGCCTCCTTGCTCCATATCTCAATAGTGTCATATGTTCATATTTGCTCATTTAGGTCCTCAAGTTCGGTTAAGATATGTCATTTGTTTTCCTTTGTCACCTAACTCCCAATTCCATGTTCTCAATTGGGACTTGAGGTACTGATGCCTCGTAACAAAATTGTACATCTTCGTACCATGTCTAAGTTTACCCTCTTGCCACCATTATTGAACCGTATCTCAAAAACTACTATCTTGAAACCACATTAGCTAGAATCTAAAAGGTGGTTTTCCACACTTCCACTAACACCGGCCAATGATCTAATCTTGCATTATTTAATATTTGAGCTCTTGGAATATATCCATTGCTCAAAAACTCCTCTAATAACAAAATCCTTTCTAATCTTTCTAGAATGCATGTTGGGCCCTGCCTATTATTAGACCAAATCATCATATCATTGTCTAGTTTGATATCTACCAAATGAAGAGATTTAATATGCTCCCTCATGAGATCAGTATTAATGTTTGGAGTGTGATTTCCCACTATCTTCTCTTCCAATGAGAAGATGGTGCTAAAATCACCACCTACAAGCAACCAAGCTCTGAGGAAAAGACCAACAATATAAGCTACATTCCTCCACTATTTTTGTTTTTCATCAAGGCTGATAGGAGAGCACACATTAAGACAACCAATGTCAAGAAGAATGTCTACTCTATGCCAATAAAACTAGAATCCCCCAACTTCCCATTGTTTGGTGTATCACTATCTCTTTCAGATCCCAAAGACAAGCCACTCCATAAGTTCTTGGGAGCTTAGGGATTCCGCCCTACACAGTCTAGATCTTTTTGGCAAAAATTTGCATCTCATCTTCTTGGATGCAAAACATTTGTGGACGATGCTACTGAATCATTTGTTTTACTTCATTATGCTTGATGACGCTACCCTTAAGCCCTCAAATATTCCAAGTTATGCACTTTATCAAGCACAAGAACTAAAAATGTGGGTAAAATCCTTGACCTTACCTGTTGTTATTAGCTTTGCACCTTCTTTCCCTATTTGATGTTGAGTAGTCTTCCTACCTGCTCTTTGGTATGTATCTATCTTCATCTTTTTAGTAGACTCCTGACTCACTCTTGTTGGTTCTGGGATGGACTCGAAACCTGGTGTAGGTGAGAATACCATGGCCCTATCAAAAGATTCTTGGGTGTCACCTCACTCTCTATTCCTTTATGAGTTCCTCCATTTGATTGGTTAGAATCATTGTCTTTCTTTTGGCTTATGTTTTCCCTTTGGGATCTCAACTTTTGGGGTGGGTTCTTTTGTGGGATACTTAGTAGAACTAGAATTGGCTTAGTGTTGTGATTTATTTCTTTAACTAGCAATGATTTATTTAGAAATTCTCAAAGGCCTGCAAGAAATCCTAGTGTTATTAACTGTAGTTGTTTGCGATTGTCCTTTCAAGGGATCCCAAAAGATCATCTTTGACAATTTTCCACCAGAAACTCTCCCCATACTAGGTATTGACTCATTTTCCTTACTATGATCAACAACATTGGTCCCTGCTTGATTACTTTCCATCAGTCCAAGGTTAATTCCCTTTGAAAACATTTCCACTTGTTGCAATATAAACCTAGTTGATATACTAATGATTATAGTTGTGCATATGAAGATATTTAAAATGTTAATCTTATTTTCATGGGTTTGTTTTGTAATTTATAATTGAACATCACAATCTTGGGTTATATAGTTTTACTAACATCTTTGACAATTTTTCACCAAAAACTCTCCTCATACTAGGGATTGACTCATTTTCCTTACTATGATCAACAACATTGGTCCCTACTTGATTACTTTCCATCAGTCCAAGGTTAATTCCCTTTGAAAACATTTCCACTTGTTGCAATATAACCCTAGTTGATATAGTAATGATTATAGCTGTGCATATGAAGATGATATAAAATGTTAATCTTATTTTCATGTGTTTGTTTTGTAATTTATAATTGAACGACATCACAATCTTGGGTTATATAGTTTTACTAATTTCCATCTTAAACCAATATCTTAAAGTGATTATTAAGATACCCTCTTCAACCTGCTCTTA
The DNA here is from genome assembly GCA_028583015.1 of Wollemia nobilis. Lineage (NCBI taxonomy): Eukaryota > Viridiplantae > Streptophyta > Pinopsida > Araucariales > Araucariaceae > Wollemia > Wollemia nobilis. The sequence continues at coordinate 6,377,622 of JAQPPZ010001028.1, forward strand.
TTGTTTCAATTCCTTTTGAGATTTTTTGAGATCTTTTTATCCCCAAACTGAAAAGATCAGTTTGTTTTCTACTCAGGACCCAGCTTTATAATGGTTTTTAATAATGTTTTGTTTTTTCTTACTATGGACCCTCCTTTGTAATGGTTTCCAATAGTAGTTTGTTCCCTCTTTTATAATGGTTTCAACAGTAGTTTGTTCCCCACCCTTGCTATAATTTCCTATAGTTCCAATCGTTTGTCCTTGACAGTTGCTACTTGAAAAGATTGGTTAATTTTAGCTTACACTGACCACTATATATTACAATCAAACATGCCTTTCAGAGCCCAAGCTGCCATTTATTACTAATAATATGTTTAAGCTTGTGTATTATCTAAGTCAATTGCAAACCTAGACCCCTTAATAGTTTATCATGCATGAAGGCAATATTAGTATTAATTGGTAGATCTTCTTAATATGTGGAAGGATCAACTTAAATCAATGCCCAACTTTTTCCATAATGAAAAAAAGGCATTATAAAAATGCTACTTCAGTATATGAAAATTCTAAAAGTTGCTTTAACCATTCACTCAACAAGTCATAACGTGACATTGCCGCTGATGCCTCCAAAATTTCTCATCCGCATCAATATTGTAAAATATATTGAAATGTCCCTTTACAGAGAAAAATATTGAATTCTCATAGTTAAAGCGCAATTTAAGAACACGTCTGAGGTGTCACCACTTTATAATTTCATAATTCGCAATTCTCCTAATCAGTGGCATCAGATAAGATTATAGTCAAATACATCAGTGCCGTATGAACAAAGACTCATTTTAGCCACCTTGCTCCAACCTTCCATAACAGCGATGTTAGAAGAACCATGCATGCAGCAAAAAAAATCACTTTCATCTGCAGCTTGTGGGTGCCCAAATTATTTCCCAGGCAGCAAACAAGAAAAAGATACATCATATCATGAATTCTGCACAGTTATTTTCAATCACTAGCCCCCGTCAACTAATAGCAACAAGGCACTCAAATCATAAATAGATATCTCAAATCTTCTTCTGTAAGATGTGAGTGGCGGCCACCAGATGGATCCTCCCCAAATGCCGAGGCAACCATTTCTCGCTTTCGTTCCTGCATGTGATTATTGACTAGGTAATTTAAGCACCTGAACGAACACAATAATAAAAAAAACAACTCAAGCAAAAAAGCATTATAATATTAACAGTAGCATATATCACCTGCAGAGCTAAAATACGGTCTTCAACAGTATCTTTAACGGTAAAACGGGAAACTTGTACGGGGCGTGTTTGTCCGATTCGATGTGCTCTATCAATAGCTTGGTCTTCAGTTGTTGGGTTCCACCAAAGGTCCAGGAGAAGAACATGGCATGCTGCAACCATGTTCAATCCAAGACTCGCAGCTTTAAGGGACATTATCATAACAGTTACCTGAGACAGGAAAAAAGGCATCACAATATCAATATACATATAGGAATTCCCTGGCGCATATGGAAAGAAAATCTATATTAATAGCCATTAACTCTAACCTCAGTGGCCAGCAATATCTATACATCTAGAAAATTCTCACCTCAGGAAGAGTCTTGAAATCATTGACAGCTTTATCCCTTGCATGTACAGACATGGTTCCATCCAATCTCCTGTACTGAATGCATGATTCTTGGAGTGGAACCTCTAACAAATCAAGCATGCTAGTCCACTGGGAAAAGACTATTGCTTTCTCTGGCATTTCTACTACCTGCTTCTTTAGACTTGGCTGCACATCTGGGTTCATTTCCTCTGACAACTCACTTGCATTCTCCTGTACAAAATCATCTAGCATGTTGCAGAAAGAACTTCCACCATTTTCTGTGTTATTGACATCGGTTCTGTTTGGGACACCAGTGCGTACCTTTGGAAGGGCTCGCAAAGTTTCCAAAGCAGCTTTGATCTTTGAAGAAGTTAACTCTGGATCTTCAAAATTTGAATCTGGTTTCTTTGGCAAACTTTCCAGATTTCCATCATTCAAAGGATCACAAGAAATGCAATTCTTTAAAGTAGCTAAAGAGAATACAGAATCTGCTTTCACATGATTCTTGCAATTTGGGAAAGGACAAATTGTATCATCACTCTGAGTACGATGGGTTGATATACACTGATTGCAAAATACATGACCACAGAGAGTAACAACAGCTACTTCCGGGGCATCCTGCACATTTAGATAAAAATGAATATCAAGAAATAATAAAGGAGTACATGCATACACATATTTAGCTAAAATCAACTACCATTCATCCCTTAACAATAAAAAACAGTTGTTAAGAGAAGCTAGATGCAAAATTGGATGACACAAGCTGAAGCTGCATCAAAATCCCATTTTTACAACACACCAAACAAGTGACAATACAATAGCTATGCTTTAGATGACCCAAAAAACGTGACAGTACATGTTTTAGATAAGAAATTATAATGAGTATATGCATACACATATTTTCCTAAAATCAACTACCATTCATCCCTTAACAGTAAAAAACAGTTGTTAAGAGAAGCTTCAGATTTTAAGTTTTTTGTGTGTTTTTTTCATTTGGAAATTTCATTTATTCTAATATCTAGATTCTAGATCCTAATCCAAATTGCAAACAGCTAACAAAAATTAAAATCTTTCATTTGACTTCAGATGGCAGAGCCTTTGGTGAGGGTTCTTCGTCTTATTGATGGAGAAATATCACCCATGCGGTCTATATGAGGCCACAAATAGGGCCAAAAAGGGAATTGTCTCATTTTATAGGTATGCAAAGTCCAAATACCATCCCATTTGGGATATAATTGATCACAGATGGACTTCTCAGCTCCATAAGCCACTACATGGAGCAGGGTACTATTTCAACCCCGGATTTTTTTACAGAGATTCATTTGACACTGACTATGAGGTGATGGTAGGCCTTCAGCAGTGCCTAACCAAGATGGTACCTAATGATGGGATTCGCAAATAATGGATGAATTGCAAAGTTAAAAGGTCCCAGAAGACTACCCTTTTAAAAGCCCACAGTGCCTTAGAGGAAGGAAAACTTAGAGGCCAGGTAATCCATATGAATCAAATTCAAAATTCAATCATTTATTACTGATTGTGTTATTTTTGTTAAAAATAATTTAAAATTACATAAAATTCTTTTTTTTGTGCATGTGTTTTATAGATTTTTGGTGGGAGGACTTTGGTGCCTATACACCCAATCTTCAATTCCTTGCCATCAATGTTTTATGTCATCCGTGCAGCACTTTGGGTTGTGAGTGCAATTGGAGTATGTTTGGGGACATTGCAATTGGAGTATTGTGACTCCAATAAGCGCAATACACTCACACAGCAGAAGCTGAATGACCTACTGTTTGTCCAGTACAACCTCCAACTCCACCATAAATAAATAATGAGGTCAGATTTTGAGGGGATTAATTTAGATAAAATTGATCCATCATCTAGCTGGACAACAGAGTCGACAGAGCAGGAGGAGGAGCCTCTCTTTACATGGGATGAGTTCAAACAACTAGAGAAAGAGGCAATGGTAAAGGCACAGGAAAAGGCACAAAGAGAGAGGGTCAAACCTAAAGGGCAGGGCAAAGCCATTGCTAGACGCTAAATAGATGAGCTGTAGTGGACCAATGAGGCATTTTAAGACATTTTGTACCTTTTTTCTATGATATTCAATAAAAAAAGTATCACTTGGTCATTATGGAATCAAGGCTCCCTGTTGATCTCTTGGTCATTATGGAAGAAGAGGAATAGAAGAATTTTCCCTTTTTTAGATCACTATTAGCAGAGTGGTGAATAGCAAGAATCCTTCTTGCAAGTTGCTCCCTTGGGGTAAACTACAGCCTTATGTAGCAACCTGGCCTCTCATCAGCTTCCTATCAGATAACAGGCTCAGTACTAAAAGGATAATGAGAAGTTTGGTAAAATGGTCCACACCTCCTATAGGCAAAATCATATTTAACTTTGATGGAGCATTGCAGGAAAAGCCAGGCCCTGCAGAGTGTGAAGAGGTGTTTTGAAACCATGAGGGGAGAGTACTCTATATTTTTGCCTTGAGCAGTCCTCCATCGAGGTACTGAGTCTTAGTACAGGACTTCAAATAGCTAAATAAGAAGGTTTTGATAACCTTATTCTGAAAGGTGATTCACAGGTCATAGTAAGTGCATTCAAGGAGTCAGTGAACCATTGGAGGCATGTCACCCTACTGGAACAATTCCAGATGTTTAAGACCGGTGTTAAGTTAGTCCACACTCTCCGTGAAGGTAATTTCCTTGCCAATAAGCTTGCCAACTTGGGAGTTGATCTTCCAACCCACTTCCAATCAATTAGAAGCTCGGACTTGATTTACTTTCCTCTATAGAAATTTTGGTAAGGAAGGATGTCACTGAGATCTCACTATGGTTTTGATGCCCTCGTGACTCAGTATATTTGTTGTTCTAGTGGCAAGATATCTTTTATGGTGTGCTGGTAGTGCATACTGCTAATTTTTTTATTTTTTTTATAAGCTTGTATCTGGATATTTACTTCTTTTAGGAGGGATGGCCATGGAGCCCCTGTTTGCTTAACCAAAAACAAAAAAAAAAAAAACTATAAACAAGAAAAAAGTGCTTACACCCCAGGAGAAAGGGTTGGAGAATAGCTAGATTCATGAGGTAATATGATGTTTGTTTACCCAAAATCCTTGGGAAGCACCTTCAAACAGCAAGGTCATGTGGTATAATGGAAGCACCTTGGTAATATGATGTAGGACATGAATATATTATGATGAGTAGATCTGGTCGTAGAGAAAAGAAGGGCCATTTTCAAAATGTGGCTGTAAGGGATTTTATGGTGGTCCACATGGGGAGGGATATAAGGGCCTCTGCCAGCTTTCAAATGCAACTTTTCACCATCTCTTTTGTTCATCAACATAGTAAAGCTCATAAGCTTTAATGGTTTAATGGCGAAGTGTTTTGCCGAGGATTTTAATGAAGAGCCCACCATCAGACTTCATTCAAAAAGGTCTTTGACTTTCAAGGTGTGAGCTGCTTTTGGAGAAGAACTTGGATGTGTACACACTGCAGAATTCTCATGTAATGCATTGGGAGAGTGCAGAGAAAAAGTACAATGCCACCTGCATGCTGTCATCTTCAATGGCAAACGAGGAAAGGCGAAGAATGCTTTCAGTGGTCTGAAAAGCAGAAGACAAAAGGAGATGAAAAGCATGGAAGTGGATCCAGAAGGAGGTCATTTCCATACTAGTTGCATTGCCTGCCACACCTTTTATTCTAAAAAAATTCAGGCCCATCACATTAATTTGCAGAATGTGTTTGAAACACAACAGAACTTTTACATCAAATTAAAGCTACTCATTCATAAGAAGACTAGTGGGGCTAAAAACAAAGAACAATCAATGGATATAAAGTGGCCACGTATGTAATCAAATGCAATCATGGGGAAGGATAATGGCATTGTGCACTATGTCCACGAAATGGTAGACTGTATTCACTACAAGCAAAAGAAGTGAAACAAAGGCCAAAAATGTTATCACCACGTCCATGTGTAACATGCTAGTTCAGACAAGTAGTATATCATCCTGGCTATTGGTCTTCAACAGCCCTGTTGTCTTATGGAATTGATATGGCAGCAATTGAAGCCAAGTGCTCTGTTAAAAATTTAATAGTTGTTATATTATGTGTTAACTTTTCATACTGAAGACTTGGCCTATCCTGAGTATCTGATTCTGAGCGTCGAATTTTGCTTCTTACTATGACAATGCAAATTTTTTAAAAGGAATATTCATGTTCAACCTTTTTGGGGGGACTTCGAAAGCAACTTATACAACCCTGCATAAACAAAATGCAACTACTCCTACTGTTGATGTTATCCATCTAAAATATATGAATAGGTGTTTAATCTAATACTGTAAGCATAAAATTAACTCATTACAAATATTCAACAAAACAACTATAAATTGAGTTCAGAAACATCCAACAGAAGATGGAGATATGCAGGCAAAATCATACATTGCAGATTCCACAGATGGCTATTGAACCTTCCAAACGATTTATAAGATCATTCTGCTTTTCTCTGGGCAATTTCCTTGCTGTTTCTGCAGAAGATCCCCATGTATTATCAGCTGAGCAAGATTTAACAAGGCGAGGATGATCACATGCCTGACGAAGCCGTAATAGCATCAATAATATGTTCACATAATTCTGTTTTACAGTTCCAGCAGCTGCATAAACCTGCAAAAGCAAAACAGTTATGTACAAATTGGCATGTGTTCAAATAAATATATCAAAGAGTAAAAGCAGTAATGCATCACACAAAAGAAGATTGAATTTGAGAGGAACACTAGCATCTTGGTCATATGAAGCAGACATAAAGAATTTCCAATAATAGCCATTCAAGGTTAACAGTATATAATATTCATAATAATCATTTATAGCCTTGACATTCCTTACATATCACTGGCATCGACTGACAACAAACAAGGGTCAAGCCAGTTCTTCTCCTTCATATTTGAATTAAAATTTGTGCCATCACATCAAAATACAAGTCAAAAATACCACAAACATTGCCACATAGTCAGTGCCACCTGAGCAGTGTAAAAATATTCATATAAAAATATTAAATAAGCACCCTTGCATGTTGATAATTAACCAAATACACCAGAACTACTGTATCCATTCTCTCAGCTATCCAAAGAATGTGAAACATGAAATTCAGTTTGTAGTCTTGGGGAATAGCAAGATCCCATGCGCGTTACAGATTAAAAGGCAATTTCAGCACACATCATTAGCTGACTATCAGGCATACATTGTAAATCATCAATTTTGTCATTCTTTTCCTCCCCAATCGGACATCAGCATTTCCAAGCACTTCATTTCATTCATTTCTATGACAAGTTTGTGTCATTACATGATGCATCCCCCAAACATCATGCTAGTAACTCAAGACACTGAATAAGACCACCTCTGGCCTCCCCCTATGGTCTTCATCAGCTTTATCATCCTCTTTGAGTATAAGATTTTCTCTTACTTGGTTTTTTTGTCTATATTTGTATCATTTGTACTACATAATGTCATATGATGGACCTTTTGGCTCCTCATGGGACTGACACTGAATATGCTTTTGAGTTCCACTGACCTGCCGTGGTCACTCATGGACATCAATATAATCTAGTTCTTTCTTTCAGACATTCACCACCCCTGAATATGACTCTACAGCACTACATGTCTGTATGACCGATCTCATGGATAACTGCATAAAATGTACGCCTGAAAAATGGTAAAGATAACATGAGGTCTTGCATTGTCTGTATATGGATACAGTGTCAATATCCTAACAATTCTCTTCCACTTATTTTTTAACATCTAAGATTAATGCTACAAATGCAGATTTTGGAAGATCAAGTTTCCATGAATCATTAGAGCATAGTGTGTGTAACTTGCTGAAAGACCAACAAATTTACCAAGCAAATCCTAAATTTTAGGAATACTGACTTTGATGGGACAATACAATTCAAATAATGAAAAGAGGCATCTGTTACAGATCAATAATTTAACTAAAGAAAAGGATTAAATAAGACATGATCCAAACCCAAATTACATGATTATTCACACCAGAAAACAGATATAACATACTCCTTACAATAGACATAATAAAAGAGTCAAGATTATGATATTAACAAAGGTATTGATATTGGAAAACAATCCTCCTTCTAGTCATATACCTTGAACTGATCCCGAGAATCTTCTTCCAATTTTTTATAGAAATTACGCTCTTCCATCGAGAACTCGACCTTCTTCAAGGTAACTGTTTTAGGAGGTAATTTTATAATAGGCTCCCCATCAAGAAGAGTACCTAGAAACAATACAAATAGTGTAAGCATGCCGAAGACTGAATAAGAAACAATGTTCTTTGCTGTAGCTTACTATTGGACTGTGGCATGTTTAAAAGCTACAAGCTAAACATATGCCACATGCAAGTTAAATCATCTTGAATACAGCTGGATGGATCCAGAAAAAAATAGCTAACAATAGATTTCATTGCACTTCCTGAAGAAATGATACAGCCATACACAAGAATCACGAAAACAACCAGCTAGTATGCCGACGAACTTAAGATGACCACAACTTTGTGCTAATAACAAAATGATCAATACAAAACGCTCTCTAAACAATCAACTAAAACTAATTTATGAACATTTGTGAAATGAAAGCAAGATAACTGTTAGCAGAGAACCTGAATCTCTAAAATATGTCATCCATAGATAACACAACATGGCTTCTACCACCCAAGAAGGGTTTCTATGCAATACAGGATGCTCTTCAGGTGATTTGTGTGGGAAGCCACACTATTATTCTAAAAGAAAAGGAGGATACTATATTAGGTAGATGGCCTGCTTGCTTTTTGAGTGGGTCTTTGTTCTTTATGCTACAAAACATAAAACACTACAGCAAACCAAAATATTAGAAATTCCATATGAGAATGTCTTCAAAATCTATTACACGGTAGATGTGTGCATTAAAAGAGAAAAAAGCAGGTTAAAACACAAAACAAAAAAAGGTAAAGTACATTTGAATGGAAAAAAAAAATACAGAACAAAGCCCTAATCTATAACATCTTGATGTACTAACCTTGGTTCCCATGCAGGATATAGACCGGCTCACAGAATTACTCAGCCATGCAAACAGAAAATGAGCTGACATTATTTTTATTTATTGTATTTTGTTTAAATAAAGACTTGTTTTAATTGTGATTATTTTGTTTCCCCTTTTTAGCATGCTTTCCACATTTGTTTTTTAAAATTAGGGCAGTGCCAAATTATGCAGTTTATTCATGTATCTGGAGAAGCATCATGGTTTTTTCCCATTTTGTTTGTGTTTTGCTATTATAATTTGTCATGAATGATGTGAAAGAGTCCATTATCAGAGATTTGTGTCAATGACAAAACACTAGCAAAAGGTATCATCTCAAGAAAACCACTTAAAATGGGTATGTTTTGAGAAATGATATAATAACCAAAGTATCAATATTATAAATTGCCATAGGTGTAAATGTTTTCTTCTTATAATAACTAAAATTGACAATTATGCCTAGCATGTATGTTCTCATGATTGTGCTCCATACATGCAAATAGCATCATAATTGTGTAATTATGTGACATAAAGCCATAGACAACTGATCAAAAAGTTGCCAATAACAAACAACTACAAAATTCTTCATACAGCAAAACGACCCCACAAATTAATGAGAAAGAGCTCCAAAATCACCTTTTTGTTACTAATGAAAAACAAGCGTGGGCATACCATATTAAAAAATTTAGCACACATCAAATGGCATCAACTCAACCAGTTAAGATTCCTCAACATTCAAGGAGGAGACCCAGGTTTGAATCTTGTCAAGCAATACATGAATAATATCCAAGCTGTTATAATACAATTATGTGGTGATGATGTAAAACAGATGGGACCCATTTCAATCCCATATAACCGAATGAAAAAAAAAATTAAGCACACAAACTATTCTATAAATTGTTGATGATTATAAAGCAATTGAACAAACAAGAGATATTTTCTTCTCTAGAATACTCGTTGAAAAACTGCCTCTAATTAGCTTAAGAGTAGGCAATATGTTCAAAAGACATGACAGCAATCTATGATAGCAAAGATAAAAAACACACTCAAAATTATAAAGAGCATGGCAATGGCTTGTCAAAAACACAGAAATTGCAAGCTTTATCCTCTTAACAGCTTCTATTTAGAATTAAAACAGCTCCAAGATTAAAAGTAATTAGATTATAATGTCCAAAGTATTTTAATAATATGAATCTCACCTTTCGTTCGCCGGAGCATTACAGTCTTCAAAACAGCTTGAAGCTTTTTGTATCCTGACACTGGATTTCTGGAAATTGGCAACTTTATAGTCGAACAAAAAGACCTATAAACAGCATATGGATCATACTTGAGAAACCTGAAATAGCTATAAAGATCATCTATCGAATTTTGAATCGGTGTCCCAGACAGACACCACCTGCGTTTAGCCCGTAAACCCCAACATGCTCTAGCAACTTGGGTTCTATGATTTTTAATGGTTTGGGCTTCATCCAGAACCACCCGAAACCAGCCCACTTTGGCAAGAGGACGAGGACTCAGTTCACTGGAAGAACCATTCGCCCCTTTTTGATTCTTTTTCTTGGCTTTCTCTGAGGATTTCTTCTTCTTCTTCTCAGCAAAGGCATCAATTAGGCCACCATCCAAATATTTGTCAGTTTCATCTTGATCATCTCCATGTTCCTGTTTTGGTACCTCCATACTTACAATGGAATAAGTTGTCAAAACAACATCATACTTTGCCACCTCATCCGGATCCTTTGTCCTATTGCTGCCATGATATATTAGAACAGAAAGTTTGGCTCTTTCTGTGACCTTGTCACGGATTTCCTGTGCCCATTGCCTCAGAACACTTGTTGGACATACAACCAAAGTACCAGCAGATGGGCGGCCTTTCTTTACAGAAAGTGTGCTCTCCTTCGTAGTCAAATCATTTGGATTATGATTTGTTGTCTTTCTGTCAAATTCTGTTGCCTCCACATCATCTTCATCTAGATTTACAGCAGATAATTCATGTTTTACTTTACTCGTATCTTCCTTAGCACATTGGTAAGCAGGCCTCTCCTTCAAAATTAAAGCAACTGTTGACACTGTTTTCCCAAGTCCCTGTATCCAGCAATAAGAAAATGGCTTAGAAGAAAATGTACTTCAAAAGGAAATGTAGCCTAGAGAACCCACCCTGCAGATAAGATTAAAAATATCATAAATTGCCAGTATTTTGGAAAAGAAAATGTCACAAGGACTTCATTAAAAAAATAAAAAAGTGAACCTGATCATCTGCAAGAATTCCACCAGCGCAATGCATATTATTCGTCTCCTTTTGAACCATCCAAGCCAAGGCAAGCTTCTGCAAAATACATTTTATTTAAATTTCCTTCAGCGACAAAACAAACATTGTATGTTACTGTATTATACGAAAAGTACAAAGCAAACCTGGTGTCTGAGCAAAGGAACAGCCATAAGACCATCATCAGGAGTTGTTTCTGACAACGGTTGAGCCAGATCCTGAAAATCAGGCAAACATCATCTATGGTATATCAAGTAATTTGAATCAACCCCACAAAAAGTAAAATAAGCAAACATAAGATAGAATAGCGTCCTGTCAAACAAAGATTACAATTCATTATAAACTCTTATTCTGCAAAGGGTATACATGTTTACTACACTCAATTCAAATTTTCTACTCTAACAGTGGTCACAACTTCTAGAAAGAATTTTTCACCAATTGCAAGAGCTGCAGTAATCATCAGTCTATTTTTTATTTTGTTGATCTTCAATTCAACTATGAAGATTGGGAACATTAAAAAACAATTGAAAAGACTAGCAATATCACATCCACAGATGACGCCACAGGCTTGAGCACAAAGAATAAAATTGATAACAAAATGGATAAACATCCATCCACAATTACTTGAAAGCACCTTTAATAGTCATGATGAAAACGGATAAGTTATTTTCCACTTTTACTAAAAAAGCTGCCATCCTTCATGTGACACACCAATCCTTCTCTTATTGATTTGAGTAGCTGCTTCCAAAAACATTCTAATCTGCTACAGTTTTACAAACATAACTTGCATACAGAGAGGACGACAATCAGAGAAAAAAAAATTCCTATATGCAGAACTTGGATAAAAATAGAGTCAACCTGCATGAAATTTGTATTTCATATCCTCGTGCATTTTTGCATATGGATCTAAGCCATTTTCTATTTTACTTGAAACTCTGAAAAGAGCTTATTAAACTATCTGGAAGCTAATTGTGTAGATCAAACCTTATCTAGAATGACGGACAAATTCAAGTTGTGCACTATCCTGTCTGCATGCTCCAACCTAAATGTTGTATTAGCTTTATCTAATTTGATGTTTTTAATAGGTGTAACGAATGGGTAAGAACCTGAGTCCAAATTAGCTGTGTTAGAATAGGAGATATGTCTTTGACTCAATATGAAACAACCATATCATTTTAGGATTTGCAATACCTCCAAACTAGTCACTAGTACATTTCAGATTTTATTTTTATCAATCTTGGTTTCAATTTGTCAGAGCTAATTAGTACCCATTACAGATGTCATTAAACATGAGATGTATACAATAAAAATATAGAAGATTATCTTCAAAATTGTTATGAACCTCTGAACATTTGAAACTGAAACTCACTTAAGCTGCTTTAAAAAAACTTGAAATCTGAATTCTGGACTGAATTTATAATCACAATATAGAACCTTTTCTTATAGATGCTTAGTTTAAACATACAATTAAACAGATCTGAAAATCCAATTCCTATTAGAAACGCTAAAGAAATATATTCTGCTTACAACAAATAAACACAATTTCCCAAGCTCACAGGAGAGCCACTCCAGATTCAAGAAAACAAGCAATCTTCTTTCCTCTCCTGTGAGAGTAACAATCTTCTGTTTGTCAAAAGGTCCTTGTTCATGAAGTGCTTCATACTTATAGATGAGGGAGTGCTTTATTCTATTCTCGCTTGATTCCCCAGTTATTTGTGCTTTATATTCCAGCAGCACTTTCTATATTTTTTTCCCAACTGCACTTGCTTTATTCTCTTATCTGAACTTGCTATATTTTCCAACTATACTTGCTTTATTCTCCAACTTTACTTGCTTTATTCTCTTAGCTTGCTTACCTTATCCTGTCTTAGCTGTACTTTCTTAATTCTCTTCCTAAAAACTAGTTCTTATTCCCCTATGCAATATTTGAGTTCATTACAAAAACCTAGTCATCAAAAAGTTTTGGAAGACCATCCAAATTCCATCTTATTGTCACTAGAGACTCCAAACTACTGTTTGCTACATAGCTTGCAAATGCCTTGTAGAGCAGACAAATTAAAATAAAAACTGATCATTAGAAAAAGAAGAATGTGGATTACTGAAGTACAAACGCCTAACCAAATTTCTGAAAATTCTGCTCTGCATGCAGTAAGTGACCTGTTTATGTGGGGTATGGAAAAGCTGCCACATTTCACTGTTTAATCAATAGTTGGCATTGTATAACTAATCTCAAACAATACCAAGAAGAGCAGCCATCAAGTAGTGTTGAGAAGCCATCCATAAATAGGATATACGAAAAAAGGGAACTAAGCAGTTTCCTAACGCAGCTTTCTAAAAGTCACCATTCACCCCTGGTGTCTATGGAAGAGAGCTTGGTTGCATTGTGCAGCTACCTACCAGTACAATATTGCTTATATTTGTTCTCAAGGATATCATGGAATACCATCACTGGTGAGTTCAGCATGAGTATATGCCTGCAATTGTAACACACTTTATGCTGGTTTCTTTTCCCATGTTGTCAAAAAGTCATCTTCAAATGTTTCCAAAGTGAAGATGGGATCATCTTCTCTGGAGTAGTTTGGGGTACACAACCGTTTACAAGCATCGCCTTCAACAAAATCTCTAGACCACCTATGATGGACCATCATGCTGCTTCAAAACATACAGCCATTCTTGACAATCAACATTGCCCTTTTCGTTTGATATTTCTCCACAAATATAGTTTCCATATGGGAGGGGATTATACAAACTAAAGCAGCGCAGCTAAGAAAGGAAATGGACAATATGTACTAAATAGAGAGCATTATTCCTTACTAAATGGACAATATGTACTAAATAGAGAGCATGAAGGGTGTTGAAGGGTTCAATCTTCACTCTGTTGGTGGCTCAGCACCACGGTATCTAGAAGGGCCAATAAGAACCCAGATTCAAATCAGAGTGGATCCGTCCTTCACAATAAAACAATGAGTCAAAATGGTGAATGGTTGAAGTTATCTTCACTGCAGTTACCTTCAAAACCTTCTCCAACAAACTCACAAAAGAACAACACATTGTTAACTTAAACTATTCATTTTATATTTTTTATGATTTAGTGTTTCAATCCCTTTGAATAGAAAGATATAAACTTCGCCATCTCAGAAAACAGGTCTTTCAGAAGTGCGAAAAAAGCTCATACGAAGGGAAGCATCCTCTAAAGATAGAAACAATATTATTAAAAATTCACATTTTTTTAATTTTATTACACTTTTACCACTTTTTTCAGTAAAAGGTGTCTACCTATCAACCAGAAACACAACACCAACTGCTTCGCTGACATGGAAACAGGTACTACAACTGTCATGGATGCTTAATCAGACCCTTATCAATGTAAAATGTTTACCAGATGACAACCTTAGCAAGGTTTATAAAACAATTTATTGTCATTCCAATTGCCAGGTATTGCAATGCTCTATAATTAGAGAACAATTTGACACAAACCTTTAGATATGACATTGATGTTTCTATTTCATATTACCATCTAACTCTTTTGGTCATGTAGAGACAAAAAATAATTCCCGTCTTCCAAATTAACTTTATTAGAGGCAACCATATATAATGAAGAAGAACAATCACATTTCATATGCTAATCAAAGTTGAGGTTTATAAAAAAATAACACCCAAAAAAGTTTGTTACTAACCAAACCAGCATTCAAAGTTAAAATTATAGGTTGGTAGGGTGCGTGGGTTACAATAGAGACAACCTACAGTATGAAGTTCTTAAAAGCATTTCTTTAAGGAAACAAATAAAAATTATCACCTGAAGCACTGCTCTGAAAGTTAGCCTTTCATCATCTACCTTTGGCCAGGAGCTTCCAAGAGGTAGAGTAGGAGGAAGAAACCTTCTATTGTTAGTAGTGCTTTCAGGAAAGTCTTCTGTATCGGATCCGTCATTCCAATGTGGTATATCCTTCATAGTAGGCTTTTGATCAACTTCCACATCAAGACTCTTAGACGCAGAATTCCATGTAGAAGACGAAGCTCCACCCACCCATTCCTCCTTGACAGGTGGTTTTGTTTCAAATCTAAATTCAGCATCCTGGTATGGAAACCCTGTAGTTGACATATTTTCTGCAAATGTTCCATTAGATACAGCTCCAGAGGTCCCCTGAAATTGTAACCCAACTATTCTTCTTTGTGCATTTATAGGTGCCTTTCTATGATTCCAATCTGAAGTCTCTCTATGGGTTGAGTTCCTCCAAGGCATCTCTTTAGATTCTGCACCCGCACAGTCAAGTATGTCAATCCATAACGAAAAGAAGACCCCCTTAACATCCACAAAATGATAAGAAACCTTGCCAAATGATGTGTATTTTTACCTTTCATTGTAGAGACTTTTCCTGATGACTGACCCCAAGAAGGAAGTTTTCTCCGGACATTAGAATCAAACCCATCATATTCAGAAGTACCCCCAAAGTTCCCAGTTGTTATTTCCATATCATCATCGCTACTGTCTGTCTGAGTGAGATCAACCAGCTCCTTTATTTTTTGAACCTGGCAACTCTGTTCTGAAGCGCTCTTGCTAATGTTGTTGGTATTAGATTTTAAATTTTGTGGGTAGGAAAATCCATCATAGTTGCAAGATATATTACCCTCTCTTTCGGTGTTCAAAGAACTCACTGCAGGAACATCTGTTAATATATTGTTGTCTGGCATTGATAGGGATATCCAGTTTGATGCCAAAACTGAGCCATTTCCCTGCTGAGGTCTTTCACAATCAACAGGAGACATAATTCCTAGCTCCTCCAGGCCCTGAAAAAATTCTGATTGTGAACTTTCAGAAGTTCCAGATGCATCGTATGGTTGGAAGCTGTCACCTACGCCTGGATTCAGGAAATCAAGTGATTGATTGGGCAATCCATAAAGATCCGACTCCACAGTCCCCTGGAGGCCTGCAATGCATAATATGTGAGAAAATGGTAACCATTACATAAATAAAAAGCAAAACAAGTTGGCTTCCATGTCCCACCAACATGGATATTCAATCTATAAAGAGAGCAAACATATTAAGGCATTGTTAGTAATGAGAAACATCTCTCAGGTATGATGACTCCAATAGCCATGAACATATGCTTCACTCATACCATAGAACTTGCCTGGATCGGCTTCCTTGTGTAGTTGGAAGCTTGCTGAATCTTTGTTACATGGTTGGTGGTTTGGCACATCCAACAACTCCAAACCCACCGAAGGCATATCAATGCTGGATCGACGCTCATCATCACTCTCCCCTGGCGAAGCTTTTACCTGGTCCTGCACCCCCAGCTTTTATTCAGTTGATATTGAAGGTAGATATATAAACTACAAATAAGAAGATAAAGGTTTAATACGAACAATAAGAAAATTGGAAATGTGATATCAATATGTTTAAGGAAGGCATTTCCAAAACAAAAAATAAAATAAAACATTGTTTATATGAGAGTTAATTGGGTTTTTAATAACGGTACCAAAGACTGGTTTTTTTGGTGGAAATTGGAAGAGGAACAAGGTTCTACCAAAGACTGGTTTTTTTTTTTGGTGGAAATTGGAAGGGGAACAAGGTTCTTTCCATCTCAATTGTTCATTAAAAGTGTCTTGAGTTAAGTCATAAGCTAGTTTCTTTTAGTTGGAAAGATGAAGACACATGTTTTCTGTTTTTCTTTTTGTTTGTACTGATGATCTTAAGCTTTGAAGAATTATGGCCAACTCTAACAAAACTTCAAGTTGAGTTTGTATATCAATTTGAATTTAAGTTCTATTAAAGTTCAAATTTGTCACTAACTAAATTGCATTAGTTCCCTAGAACACCCCTTTCAATACATGAATTCGATGGACTTGCATTTTGCTTCTGTAAAACTCTATCGTAAGAATGCTCCAACCTGGAGTTTTGCATCTAAAATATCTTCTATCCAGACAAGTGGTACAAGTCATGGGCGAAATTTGATGGTTCAGGTGCTAGTTAGACATTGGTGTGCAGTTGAAAGTGTCTTCGTCCCTGTCACTGGGCTCTATCCATATGTCGATGCAATGTAATGTTCCTATTCTCCTAGGAAATGGAACAATTTTTTAAATCGAATGAGTCATGCTCAACCACAAAAATCATTAACCTTAAAATATCAGAAAGTGGAAAGAATAGGTTGTCGTTAAAAATTAAAAAAAATTACCACTCCCGATTTGATGAGGATTATGGCTCTGATTTGTGGAACAAAATGCTTTGGACTAGACTCTCGCGTTAAACTTATCTTCCATGTATTGAAAGTATCAACTGCATATATAAGAGAGATAAAACTTTGCCTGAATTTAGCACAAGTAACTAGACCCTGTTTTGTACAGAGCACTGCAGTATTTTTGAATGTGTTAAGTCCCTGTACTATCGATTTTCCTTCCATAAACAGACGACCATCATTTTTTTCCTTTTCTGCTCTTGTTACGTTTTTCCGATATGGAAGGTAATGTGAGGACCACAGCCAGGGGTTTCAAACATGAGATGCCTTAGTTGTTAGAGAACCAAAATTGACCAACACCAGCTTTAGGGATGGATTGAAGGCATTGCCCTATGCTGCTTCTGAGCACTTAGGGTTCGAATAGCACACCAAGTAACACTATTACCAACAAGGGAGACTGATCCCTTTTCAACATGCAATTTCAAAGACAAATCAAAAGATAAAAAGAACCCCCCATATATTAACGCATGGGTTTACTAGCTCAAATTTCCGGGATACCTAAGGGCATCACGGAATTGAATTCCTCTCCCATATTCTTGAAATACATACTCTACAAAAACGCTAGGCCGTCACAAAAACAACCCTAACAATGCCATTAACCCCATTTTGACTTTAAACTTACAAAATATAAAGCAATATCATGCCTTAATTCAAAGTGTTGTGAATTCGAACTTACGGCAACATATTTGTGCTCGGTATCATCGGAACCCTTCTCGTCCACGATCCCCATGATTTCATTTATGGAAAAAACATCAACTTCGTCCTGAGCATCAACTTCGTGTTGACGATCTTCAAAATCCAAATCGCGAAAGGCCAATCCCTCCTCGCCCATCTCCGCTGCGTAATTACATGTACAAAATCGCTTCTGAATTGTCTCAAATAAATGGAATGCAAAGAAAATAAATGGATGGCATCCGCGCCCTCAATCCCTCCCGCCAAAATTGACACCAACCAATCTCATCCGACCACCCGAATTCATCTCATGTCCTCCCCTATAAATGAAAATTAACACACAAAAAAATTTACAGCTCAAAGCTCCACCTCTTGTGGCGCGCGTCCGAGGGCGATAAGCCCTTGGAAACCCTCCCTTGCAAGTCTTTTATTGCCTTCCCTCGTCTTCCCTTCCTTTCCCTTTTGCTTTGCTTTTTCTTCCGTTGTTGCCTAGACAAATAACACGATAGAGAGGAGGTCGAAGCGAAATCTCCCACGAGCACTGGCTATCCAATTACTTTTGTTGTTTCTGCCGGCTTACTTTTCTTTTAACCTCTTTTTTAATTTGCTTTATTTTTCCCTCCGTAGACATGCTTATTCTCGCTAAACCAAACCAGTTGTTTTTCACGCAAATTTACGGAAAGTCGCTGTTCTGCTTGCTTTCGAATGAATGAATTTTCCACGATGCTTCGCGAAAGGGAAAGGTGGGAACGAATTTTTTGAGTTTTTGACATTCCTGTGGAGTGTGAAACCGATGAAATCGCCGATATTTTTATAGTAGGCTGTCGCCATACGGATGTTAAGAAAACCATGCAAATTCATTGAAACTAAACTGGTTGTGTATTTTTTAAGTGGGGCTTACCGTTATAATGCCTTTCGCATCTATAAATGGACAAACCATGTCTAAGGGTTGACTATATGGCGAAACCGTGTTTCTTCTCCAATACGCCAAATTAGCCAAATGTATTAAAGTAATTATATGTGATATGTTAATAATCTAACAAAATTGTGATTTAAGAGAGAAAATTAAATGACTTCAAAGCATATGTTAACTGGTTGTTTGTTTGTAGTTGCCTTATTTTTTTTTTAATGAAAAGAGCGAAAATTTCTATTAATGAATAATAGGCCTTTTTACATTTAAAAAAAAAAAATTGTTTTGTTTTTTTAATGGTTGGTATTTTATTATTTTCGTTACAATAAATTAAAAAATATAAAATATAAAATCATTAATATTAATATTTTTATTAATATAAAATTATATTTTATTACATATATAAGGGAAAGCCTATGGGTTAATACAAATTTTAAAAAAATTGAAAAAAAAATCAATTTAATGTATTAATGATAATGAAAATAATAATCAATTGGCATTATCTCAAGAGGTTTGATTCCTCAATATTTTAAGGAGGAGACCTAGGTTTAAATCTCGCCAAACTAATGGTTGAGATTCTATTATCTTAGTTACAACAAATTAAAAACTATAGAATATAAAATCATTAATATTAATATTTTTATTAATATAAAATTATAATTTATTGCAAATATAAGGGAAAGCCTATGCCTTTAATAAAATTTTAAAAACAAATTGAAAAAAATCAATTTAATGTATTAATGATAATGAAAATAATAATGGATTGGCATTATCTCATCAGGTTTGATTCCTCAATATTTTACAATATTTTAAGGAGACCTAGGTTTAAATCTTGTCAAACTATATATGTTGTGATACCAGTGATGACATTAAAAAAATAATAATGATGAAATGAAATGAAAGATTTTAATTACGTCCGCGAGACCTCAAATATGGAAGTACAACTGCTCAAATCATATCATATGATCTTTAATATATTTGAGAAGGTTGTTCCTTCTCCTGCTGATTTGGGTTAGCAATTCCCCAACTTTTTTTATTTTATTGTCTTCAAATAACTCTGTCATAGACCCGTTTCTAAGTGTTTCTTTGTATTTGTCACGGATGTCCGAAAAACTCGGGCACTTATAGATGAAGTGTTCCTCGGTCTCTACTGCCCCTGTGCTGCATAAAGTACATATCATTTCTTCCCATTGTTCTTTGGGTGTTGTCCATCTTCCTGTTTTACATCTAAGCCTATGAGAGCTAGTCCTTATCTTAACAATGAGGATATTTTCCTTCCACTTAATTTCAGCGCTTGTATATGCTTTTTCCTTGTGATCATATGTTGGGTTAAACTTTGCAATATAATATTGTTTTTTCCTGCTTGTCTTTTCCTGTCTCCACTTGATGAAAATAAGTTTTAAATTGGTAAGAGGGGATGGAACCCCTCATAAAAACATGTGTAAACTTAATTTTTAAGCTCCCAAGGGTTAGGTGATAGTAGTCTATTTTGAATCCTCTAAGTGTGTGTCAAACTGAAGATTACAGTTAAACCCCAAGCAATTAATGGTCTCCCTCACGTCGGGTCAACAACAATGACGTGGTATTGCGACATGTCGCGAAATCACGACATTTTTGGTGCAAAAGTGGCAACTGGAAAATTCGTCGCGATATCGCGACAATTCTGAGGACTGACAGCTCGGTGATGTTTCTGTCGCGATTTCGCGACATCTTTCGTGGTCGGGGGCTGCTGGCTTTGGCCGTCGCGATTTTGCGACATGTCGCGATTTCGCGACATGTCGCCAAATCGCGACACTTCTGGAGCATTGGTGGTATTTGGTTGATTCGTCGCGATATCGCGACCATTCGGTGGACTGACCGCTTTGTGTTGGTTCGGTCGCGATATCGCGACATTTTTTGCGGTTGGGGGCTGTTGGCTTTAGCTGTCGCGAATTCGCGACATGTCGCGTTTTCGCGGCCAGTTGTGCGGTTGTGACCTCGGCCGGCTTGTCTGTCGCGACATCGCGACATGTCGCGATTTCGCGCCTTGTTTGTCTCTTGTGCTTAGTGTTGGTTTGTGCTGCCCTCTCTCTCTCTGCTGAGGTCTTGTGTCTCTGGGTTCTTGGTTGGGATGTTCTTGCTCCCTCTTGCTCTTTGTTTTAATACAAGATTTTCAATTTTTTTTTTCAAAAAAAAACAACAATGACGTGGTATAAGCTTGTTGGGATCGTTTCCCTCACGTCGAGTCAATAACAATGACGTGGTATAGGCTTGTTGAGAGCAACCCCTCTAGTTTGTAAACTTGATTTTTAAGCTCCCAAGGGTTAGGTGATAGTAGTATGTTTTGAATCCTCTAAGTGTGTGTCAAATTGAATATTACAGTTAAACCCCAAGCAATCAATGGTCTCCCTCACGTCGGGTCAACAATGACGCGGTATAGGCTTGTTGGGATCGTTTCCCTCACGTCGGGTCAATAACAACAACATGGTATAGGCTTGTTGAGAGCAACCCCTCTAGTTTCTAGTTTGAACCCTGCACTTTTGAAATTACTAAAAAATAACGTGGATATAACAAACTCCCCTACGTATAAAAAAACAATAAGTTTTAAATTTAATTAATTCATTATGTAATTTATACAATTTAAAATTGTATGTTTGTTTTTTTTAATTAGTTAAATGGAATGAAATGAATCTTAGTTTTTAAGTTATGATTGGAGGCAGATCACAGTAACTTGTCAATTTTAATTTTTTTATTTTTTTACATATTGAGAATCAGCAATGTTTCCATCTTGTGTTATGTTTCATAAAATTTCAAACTAGTTTAGATATAAAGGATATATATTTAAAGACGCCTAGAGTTATCAATCTCGAGGCCCCTATCTTGGAGATCACACCCCCAAGAAATGAGGTTAGTCGGTTGTTTTAGTTTAAATATTTTAAATGTTTTTGTTAATGTCGACTTTTTTAATAAAAAAAAAACTGTTTACGGCGTGACATGTATGACCTCTTTGCCTCCCACCCCCTATCTGCCATTGTAGGAACCTCTTTGCCTCCCACCCCCTATCTGCCATTATAGGAACGCCTCTCAGCATAACGAGAGTTATCAATCTCGAAGCGCCTATCTTGGAGATCACACCCCCAAGAAACGAGGTTAATCGGTTGTTTTAGTTTAAATATTTTAAATGTTTTTGTTAATGTCGACTTTTTTAATAAAAAAAAAAAATTGTTTACGATGTGACATGTATGACCTCTTTGCCTCCCACTCCCACCCCTGTTGCCATTGTAGGAATGCGTCTCCGCATAATTAAATTTATTTCATTTGATTCATATTAATTTAGAGTAATATAATAAAAACCACTCAACCCTTGAAATTAAAAATATTATACTTATTTATATTACAATATTAATATATAATATAACTTATTTTTATTATTTTTTTAAGATTTTTATTTAGCTTTTGTGTTTCAATTAAATTTTAATTGGTAATGTAAAATTAAAACATCTTACCCATATTTTTTTTTTATCCATAATGGAGTTGATTACATCCACAATCTTTTTCTACTGCCAAGCAGTGTTCAAATCATGGGGTTGCCCCAACAACACCTATTCCACCTCGTCATCATTTAACTCAACGTGAGGAGGCATCGGAGGATCGAGATTGATGTTGTCGTTGTCAAGCTAGAGCGCGCGCTCAACGGATGTAGGTCAGATTACTACCTTTGCACAAATAGGCATGTCCCCACGGTTTGAACCTAGGTCTCTTCTTGATAAGCACCAAAACTTAACAATCCTTGTCAACTATGTCTCACCCATATTATTCTTTATCTTATCATGGTATTTATTTTTCTTTTAAATACATAGGGGAATTAGTAACACCATCAAGTGCTATAAACCCTAGACTATTGAGTTAGACGAAGTCAATGGAACCTAATATTCCAAAGCATTGAACTGGGGCAATTAATCAACAAACACTCAAAAGCTACCATTCAGCCTATCCTCTTCTAGGTACATCATGGTTCAAATGTTCAAAGCCCTAACCATTGCATTGTCCTTCTTAGATGTGGTATTCTAAAAATTACATAGTGATAATATATTATCTTACAAATAAAACGACATTAGCTCAACTGGTCGAATCCCTCAAGTTAAAATCTTGTCAAGCAATATATATAAATAATATACAAGCTATGGTAATACCACTACATGTGACCATGTAGTGGTATTATATGGTAATATGTTTCAATCTCATATAATCAATTGAAAAAATGTTGTGTTACAAGATTTGAAGTGGTGTCTTTGAATCACAAGGTCATATACCTTAACCAATTGAATCAACATCATTTCTCTCTACTGCACATAAATTTAATTTTTTAATACTTATATTATTATTTTTTATGTTTATGTTATTTTCTAATAATTTATGTGGATTTTATTAAGGTCACTCAATGTTGTGTTACAAGATTTGAAGCGGTGCCTTTGAATAGCAAGGCTAGATATCTTAACCATTTGAATCAACATCACTTCTCTCTAAATACTGTACGTAAATTTATGATTTTTTAATACTTATATTATTATTTTTTATGATTATTTATATTTATGTTATTTTCTAATAATTTATATGTGGATTTTGTTGAGGCCACTCTAATCCGAATAACAACTTTTTAAATTGTTGTTAGGTCAATTAAACCATATTCAAATTGTCTTTTTGTCAAAGATGATCTTTATTTGCCTTTTTGTCAAATATATTCTTTATCTTCCTACACTACCATGTTTCCACAAATAGCTCCTTGACATCACTTCTGTTAAAAGATAAATCTCACTCCTTTAAAATTTGAATTTTGTAAAATCTTTTATAACATACTTTTGCAAAAGAGCGACGCAAAGAAGCACTACACCACTAAACTCCCTCTTCTTCGTAGTATAAATTAGGCTCATGACTAGTCTTTAAGGGGTTGTTGGAAGCCAAGGAAGAGGAGTCATGCGTCAAATTTGCAGGTGCTTTCCCAATCAATGCTCGAAGTGGTCTTGTCATTATCACAAATCAATTTTTTGTGTATAAATTGTAGGATATTTTGTCTTTGATGCCCACCATAAATTTTTATAGTTGTATGGTGTGATGGGTATTTGGCATTGTGTATTGTATGCCCTCTCTGAGTCTGGTAGATGAAATTTTTATTTCATTGGATGGTTAAAATAGTATTTGAACCTTGAACTTAGTAAGCATAATGTATGATTTAAAATGGTTTGTTGTTGGGGTTTGAATGCTCTATGTGATTTCTTGGGCAAGAATAACTTTTCCATATGGATGTTCGAATGTTTGTTTGATTAGGGTATTTGCAGACTTTCTTAGTTTAATATGAATGATGGAATGCCATATCTTTTGGTTGTGAAGTTTGGTTGTTGTTTCATATGGTCTGCAAGTTCATTTGGCATTTTCATCTTCAAAATTGTTCATTGGTATTTCAAGATGCATGAATATAACAACTCATACTTACATGATTATGAGAGGATACTCATTGCATTGCATATTGCACTTTATGGCAAAATTGAAATAACTCCATATCATTTGTCCAATGCTATTTTTGGCTCTCAATTAGCAATATAATTTCAAATACATTAAGCTTTTTGCATGTTCATTTGGCATTCGAGAATATAGTCGGTTAGAACATGGATGTATATCTAGATTTTGGGTATCATAATGCATTGGGCTATCATAGTAGATTCAATATTGAATCATAATATATTCACTATTGAATAATATTATGATATTTGCATATTTGATATAGAATGATGTATAGAGGTTTCATCATGTAAACATGTTGTGCATTAATACTTCATATTGATGCATTGAGATGGCATTTAGACACTTGATCATGCCTTGCATTGATATCTCATACTTGGTGCATTTGAAACACACTTAGATACTTGGGTATGTTTAGCATTGGTACATTTAATTTGATGCATTGGAATAGCATTCAAATTACTTGATCATATATTGCATCGATGCTTCATCTAGATGGCATTGAGTTACTTGAACATAATTGCATTGATGTTCATGTTGCATAAGGATGGAAGTATTACCATCATGGATGGAGGATGGCATGGGTTGTAGGATGAGTAGGTCCTTCAACCAGAATTGCATTTTATGTATTATGACTTTTAAAGTTGTTTCCTTTAAATTTGCAAATTTATTTTAGTTGTTTTAAATTTGTTGCTTTTAGGATTAGGTTGTATTCCCAATAGGGTACTAAAAATCCTATGGACTTAACCCAAGGGGATATCAATCCAAGATATCCATTATTGTTAGAAGATGCATGTAGTTTTCTAGGGACAATCACCCTAATCCTCTTAGTAGCCATTATCACTTGGAGAAGATGTTATTTCAAGAAGAGGTCAAGGATAGCTATTGTCATTGCTTATCTACTTCTTCTGCATAAGAACTTACGAATATACTATGCGATACTTATTGCATTAAGAAAGTTGTATTGAAGTACTATGTAAAATTGTATGTTGTAAATATCGAGTGTATCTTGATATATTATAAAAAGAAAAGCTTGAGTTCAAAATTTGATGTTATTATAATTGTGTTAGATGATGAGAATATTAGTTACTCTTGAAATCATGAATTACCCTTTTTCAAGTACTATCTCTAGATATGCTATGTTTAGTTGAATGTATGGGCAATGTAGATAGTTTTATGTGAAGAGTGCAAGTATAAGCTATTAATCTTCCATATTTCTTGTTGTTGAAGAAAATATTGTATAGCATTTTAAAAACTAGATTTGCTTCAAAAGAATTATGTGAGCAATGAAATTAGTCTTTAGGGAATGGAGGATAAGCGAGATTGATGCTTCCTTTCATAACTTTTAATGAAAGTATGTTTGTATAATTTATCACTCCATATTTTAATGCTTGCTGATGTGAGAGAGATGTTTCATATTATGGACTTGTATGGACAAATTTTAAATGATAATTAGGGTCCAACCTTCTCCTTCCTATAATTATGAGGATGAATGAAATTGCAATGAAGATAGGTTGCCAATGAATGACTCCTATAGGAAAATAAGTTATATTGTGATTAATTGCAAATTTCTTTGTGGTACTCTTGTACAATTTTGCATTAAAGATAAATAGATAATGAGTGTTGTCGAAGAATATCTATGAATTGTCTGAGAAAGATTAAAATTATATCAAGGCAAGTAAGGATTGTTATAACTGGTTGCAATTGTTGTTGTAACTTAACAACTTATTGTGATACGTATTATTACTAAAATGCAAGACTTACAAGTTAAGATTGATATAGCGAAGCTTTGTTGTCTTAATTATTCTATTTTGATGTTGCAACTTCAAGTCGTTCATGTCTTTGATAGAAACGATTATTTTATCAGCTACTTTAAAACAAGAAAGCTTTGCTTGCAAATCAACGAGTTACACTTTAAAGAAGTCTTTCCAAAAAGGCTAAACCTACAACTCTTTAAGGGTTGTAAATAAAACCTGAAAACTAGACAACCTAGAATGATAGGTAAATAAGATCTAGTGGATCTAGGCAAACCTTTAGTGAGCCTAGGGGATTTAATAACACAACCCAACGAGATTAGGGATTTACTTAGTATAATATAAGTAGTTGTAATCTCTAGCACAAAATGTTTGTGCTCTAAGCATAAATTCATCGTGATTATAACTTAGTGTACATGGTGATTATGTGTACCTAAGTTGGGATGTCACCGCAGCTTTATGGGATAAATCACTCACGGGTTAGGTGTGTGATCCCCAAGTTGCTGCAGAAGGTGAAGTCGATTGAGTATGGCTTAGCCAACGATGAGGTCAACAAGTCGGGTTCTAATCGATTAATGTATAGAATCTTACCAAAAGTGAGATTGGGGATTACGGGTTGTCATGTTGAGCCCCAGTTTATTAACTGCAACAACATTGTGGATGGAAATGGCTATGCTTATTTGTAATTTTAATGTTGGGTATGTGTGCATGCAAAAAAAAAATTATGCCCTTTCGGGTCTATTATGAAATGGGGCTCTACACCCACATCCATTTTTTTTATGTCCTTAATGAGAAATTGTGAATTCCCCTCAATTGAAATATACTAGAACAGAAAGATTGGCTTTCGTTGTGACCTTGTCGCAGATTTCCTGTGCCCATTGCCTCATAACACTTGTTGGACATACAACCAATGTACCAGCCAATGGGCGGCCCTTCTTTACAGAAAGCGTGCTTTCCTTTGTAGTCAAATCATTTGGATTATGACTTGTTGTCTTTCTGTCAAATTCTGTCGCCTCCACATCATCTTCATCTAGATTTACAGTAGATAATTCATGTTTTACTTTACTCGTAATTTCCTTAGCAGATTGGTAAGCAGGCCTCTCCTTCAAAATTGAAGCAACTATTGACACTGTTTTCCTAAGTCCCTGTATCCAGCAATAAAAAGATGGCTTCGAAGATGTACTTCAAAAGGAAATGTAGCCTAGAGAGCCTGCAGAGAAGATTGAAAATATCATAAATTACCAGTATTTTGGCAAAGCAAATATCACAAGGACTTCATTAAAAAAGTTAACATAAATTACCAGCACAATGCATATTATTTGTCTCCTTTCGAGCCATCCAAGCCAAAGCAAGTCTCTACAAAATACATTTTATTTTATTGCCTTCAGCAACAAAACAAACACTGTATGTTACTGTGTTATACGAAAAGCTTATACAAAGCAAACTTGGTGTCTAAGCAAAGGAACAGCCAGAAGTCCATCATCGGGACTTGTTTCTGACAACAGTTGAGCCAGATCCTGAAAATCAAGCAAACATCATCTATGGTATATCAAGTAATTTGAATCAACCCCACAAAAAGTAAAATAAGCAACATAAGATAGAATAGCATCCTGTCAAACAAAGATTACAATTCATTATAAACTCTTATTCAGCAAAAGGTATACATGTTTATTACACAATTCAAATTGTACACTCTAATAGTGATCACAAGTTCTAGAAAGAATTTTTCCCCAATTGCAAGAGCTCCAGTAATCATCAGTCTATTTTTTATTTTGTTAATCTTCAATTCAACTATGAAGATTGGAAACATTAAAAAGCAGTTTAAAAGACTAGTAACAGATGATGCCATAAACTTTAGTACAAAGAATAAAATTGATAACAAACTGGATAAGCATTCCTCCACAATTACTTGAAAGCACCTTTAATAGTCATGATGAAAACATACAATTTATTTTCCAGTTCTACTATAAAAGCTGTCATCCTTCATGTGATGCACCAACCCTTCTCTTATTGATTTGAGTGGCTGCTTCTAAAAACATTATAATCTGGTAAAATGTATACAAACATAACTTGCATACAGAGAGGACGACAATCAAACAAAAAATATTGCCTTTGTGCAGAACTTGGATAAAAATGGAATCAAGCTGCAGAAATTTGTATTTTAGATCCTCCTGCATTTTTGCATATGGATCTTAAGCCATTTTCTATTTTACTTAAAACTCCGAAAAGAGCTTCTTAAACTGTCTGGAAGCTAATTGTGTAATTCAAACCTCATCTAAAATGGTAGACGGATTTAAGTTGTGCACTATCCTGTCTGCATCCTCCAACCTAAGTGTAGTATTCACTTTATCTAAATTGAAGTCTTTAATAGGTGTAATGAATGGGTAAGAACCTGAGTCCAAATTAGCTGTGTGTTCGAATAGGAGATATGTCTTTGACTAGATATGAAAACACATATCATTTTAGGATTTGCAATACCTCCAGTTATCCATAAATGCACACTAGTCAATAGTACATTTCAGATTTTATTTTAACAATCTTGGTTTCAATTTATCAGAGCTAATCAGTACTCATTACAGATGTAATTAAACATGAGATGTATAAAATAAAAATATAGAAGATTATCTTCAAAATTGTTATCAACCTCTGAACATTTGAAACTGAAACTCGCATAAGCTGCTTTAAAAAAATCAAAAAACCTGAAATCTCAATTCTGGAATGAATTTATAATCGTAAAATAGAAACTTTCTTACAGATGCTTAATTTTTTTGGAGGGGGGTAAAAAAAAAAATTATTTTAAGGTATTCAAATAGAAGAGGTACATCTTCACGAAGCATTAGGGTTTTTTTCTGAAAAACATCTCATCTTTTAGGAGCCATATCTTCACGAAGGGTTATTTGATTCAGTTGATTCTTGGACCAACTTGTGCAGAATTTGAATAGCTTTAAAATGAGTGGTCATATGAAAGAATCCGAGCAATATTGAGGAAGATACGACCTTGTGAAGTCAACCATCCGGAACAAGGGCAGTGACGATTTTTCAAGTCACGAAAAACGAAATTGCAAATATTTGTCAGCTAGAGTTCGGATGATGAGAAGAGCAATGAAGGGCTAGGACTTCAGTGAGGCAAGACATTCTATTTGGACAAAGAATTTTTCAGCTAAGTTTTTTTTCCCTTTCTTTATCTTAGAAATTGTGCATGCAAATTATTATAAAGTTTTTATCAAATATTATATTTGCTATAGGACATTTAGATAAATTTCAATATATTTTGAGTTTTAGTTTCCTTTCCATGGACCGATTCATAGATAAATCCTTAGAATCATCTCTAGTGGTAGAGGTTAGTGAGCGCACCTCAAAGATCCACGTTGCTCCAAGATAGAGCAGTTTTTGGTAAATTTAATGGGTATTGGCCAAGGGCTTCAGCCTTGAGAAAATAGATTGATAGGAGTTGGAAGTCTCCAAGAGTGATTCTATCCTTTTTTCCCAAAGGTTTCTTTCTAGCTATTTTTTGTTCTAAGGAAGAAAAAAAAATCCTAAAAGGGGGTCCTTGGTTTATGGGAAGAGCAGGACTCTTCCTTACCCGTTGGTATGAAAGCTTTTCACCTGAAAATGTAAATCTATCCCTAGTACCGATCTGGGTTAGGATGTTTGGGTTGCCCATTGAATTTTGGGAAATAGATACCTTCAAGGCAATAGGCAACACTCTAGGAGAATTCCTTGAAATTTCAAATACAACAAAAGATGGATTCTTGGCTATTTATGCTCGAATATTGGTCATGATTGATATAAGTAAAGCTTTACCAGAATCAATCATTCTTAAGTATGGGGATAAGATGTGGACCCAAACCATAAATTATAAAAACATATCTTTTAGATGTAGAAGATGTCATGAGGTGGGGCATATTGAGAGATCATGCCCTAAGAAGATCCCAGCAAAATCATATGTAGAAAACCGCAAGAGAAACTTACAAATGGTTATGTATGAAGATGGTTTTCAACTTCCAAAAAATAGATCTAGAAAAATGAAAGAAAATAAATAGTGGAGACCAGTAAGGAAGGATATTGGAAGAAATAGCAACTATTTTGAGGCTTTAGCCTATGAAGAAAAAGTATATCAAAGCTTAGAGGACACAGTACAACAGTTTCAACATATTAACAAGGAATCGTCTATTCAATATGATCCTGATTTAAGGAAGAACATTCTCAATGAACCTAAGGAATGTGTCTCATCAGATTTTGAAGACTCTCTTAAAGTACCATGCACCATTCAAGAAAAAAAAATTGGTAAAGAAAATGCAGTTTTAGAAGTTAATACCTCTGCCATTTATAAGGAAATACTAGAAAATGAGCAAGACAAGTCAAAAGCTTCTATAATAGAGCCAGGAAAGGATAGATATGATGAAAAACAAAATTGTGAAAGAATATTGAGGAATAGAATAATAAGACCTACTCTCGATATAGGCAAGACAAAAAGAGGAAAACCCTCAAATTATCAAGCAAGATTTAGGGAAGCAAGAGCAAACATAAAGAAAGGAACACAAACTAAGTTGGTTGAACTTTTCTTTACCAAACAACAAAATGATATTAGTAATATGCAGGCAAGGCCAAAAGCCCCTAATGAGACATGATTATCATCTCATGGAATATAAGGGGTCCTAATGCCCCCTCCTCAAAGCAGAGGTGTATTAGGGACCTATGTTTAAGTAATAAGCTTGATATTCTTTGTATCCAAGAAACTAAAATGACAAAAAAAGAAGTTTCAAAAACTATGAAAGCAGTATGGGCAAGATGTGAATGGGATGCTATGGATTCTGAAGGAGTGGCAGGGGGAATTCTAACTTGTTGGAATCCTTCTAGAACCTCCTGTATAACCATTCATAAAACTAGGCATTGGTTAGCCTCTTTAGTCAGTTGCTACTTTGCAGATATTCGTTTTATCCTTATCAATGTCTATGGACCTACAACTCAATTAGGTAGATTAAAAGTCTGGAGTGGGATTGAATCCTTTATGAGAAGTAAAGACTAAGAAACCCGATTCATGATCATAGGAGATTTTAATGCCATAACCAAGTTGGATGAAAAATTTGGGGGAATTAGGAAATTAAACCAAAGTATGAAAGATTTCTCAGCTTTTATTCAAAACAATAATCTATGGGAGGTTGAGTTTGAAGAAGACAACTATACTTGGACCAACAACATGAGAGGCCAAAACCTAATAGGAAAAAAAGTAGACAGATACAATCTCTCAGATCATTGGCTAGATGAAGGAACTTGTGCTAATATTAATACCTTAACAAGGATTGGTTTAGATCAATGGGCAATAAGAGTTAAAATGGTGGTTAGTGAATTCAAAAAAATATCATATTTTAAATATGAGCAGATGTGGGAAGGCCATCCTCAATTTGCTAATATGAATAGCTCAAACGTGGAATTCTTTAGGGAATGGTGGGTTGTATGCTCTTCCAAATCAAATTAAATCTATGACATCTAGATTAAAAGAATGGAACAAGAACACTTTCGGCAACATTTTTGACAAGAACTAAAAGAGAAAATTTCAAAATTCCAAAAATGTGAACATAATAATCCAAGCTCAGAAGAAAGGGAATTGCTTAGTGAATATTATAATATTTTGAGTATGGAAGAAAAATTTTGGAGATTAAAATCAAGATAGACTTGATTAAAAGAAAGAGATAAAAATACAAAGTTTTTTCATAGGATGGCTATAGTACAGAGATCAACATCTAGAATTAGTAAAATTAAATCAATAGAAGGGGTTTGGATTGAAGACCAGAGTGAAATTATAAAAAAGGCTAAGTCTTTTTATCAAAATATTCTAGGATTAGAGGAGAATGAAGTTCTTAATGATAAACTTCTTCAAGATGTTCCTTCAGTTGTAACAAATGAAGACAATAGGAAACTGATGGAGCCTATTACTCTAAAAGAAGTTCATTTAGCTCTTTTCTCTTTTAATAAGAATAAATCCCTAGGTCTAGATGGGCTCTCTGCAGCTTTTTACCAACATAATTGGGATATAGTGAAGGATTCTTTATTGGTGGCAGTGGAACAGTCTAGGGTAAAACAATACATACCTTATAAAATAAATGCAACATATCTTACCCTAATTCCAAAAAAGAAGGATGCTGAATTGTTTGATTCTTTTAGACCCATAAGCCTATGTAATATGGCATATAAGATTATCTCCAAAGTGATGGCAAATCGATTAAGGCTATTGTTAGACAAAATCATTTCAGAAGAGCAAGGAGGATTTGTGAAAGGGAGACAAATTCTAGACGGGATCATAGTAGCTCATGAAGTTATACATTTAGTAGCTTCAAGAAAAGAGAAAGCAATGATCTTAAAACTTGATATGAGTAAAGTCTATGATAGGGTTAAATGGGATTTTCTTTTTGCAATTTTAGAAAAGTTTGGATTCGGGAAGAAATGGGTTAGATGGATTAAAGCTTGTGTCTCTACAGTTTCTTATTCAGTGTTGGTCAATGGGTTAGTAACATAATCTTTTAAAGCCAAGAGAGGCCTTAGACAAGGAGATCCTGTTATGGCAACTCCGCCAACAGGGTGGTCCTCTTTTGTGGCCTAACTTCAAGGACCGATTTCTCCAAAGATTTGACTAGGGATCTTCCACATCATATGCGGTACATCTAATGCAAACTAAGTAAACGAGAACAACTAATGAGTATTAATCTGAGTTCACAAGTCTTCTCACCTATACCCATCAATTAAGTCCAATTGTGGTGGTCTCTGCCTTCCCCCACGGTCTTAAAGATAAAATTCGAAAGGAATTCGACATGCATGATCCTTATACTCTTGACAATGCACAACGTATTGCTCAAGCAGCCAAACAAAAGCTCCAAGATTATGGTCCTCCATATAGACGTGACTTCAACTCATCGTCCTTTTTGTAATTTTGAGCGTTCCACAAGATTTTTCTATTTCAAATGTCATTCACACCATCCCTGAGATCAAGCCTATGAAGAACATCGTAGCTTTCTCTTGGAATATGGAGACGTATCAGTTTCTGAGGAGGAAGATTCATTACAACAAGTGCAATCAACAAAACTAGGACAACAACCAATAGAAGTAGATGAAGTAAAACAAGAGGATGATATCAAGGCTCTATTTGGTCATGCACTTATGGGTCTCCAAGCTCACCACACTATCAAGGTACAAGGATTCATCAAACAACAACATGTTAATGTGTTGATTGATTCAGGTAGTACACACAACTTTATAGATTGTAAGACAACGAAATCCTTGGACTTATATATCAATACATCAAATCAAGATAAATTTCAAGTCTTATTTGCAAATGGGGGTATTGCTCAATGCGTGGGTTGAACGGCTAAAGTTAACATCCAAATGGGGGATTATACTTGGGTGGGCAATCTCTTTGCTATGAACCTGGGAAGCTCAGATGTCATTTTGAAAGCACAATGGCTATCTCAACTCGACGAAGTTATTATTTATCTACAAAAATTATATGTCAAGTGGACAAAGAATGAAAGGGTCATTTGTCTCCAAGGAATTCAATCCCCCCCCCTCCAAGGTGGTTAGTTCACATCGCATGGAGAAGTTATTGAAGAAAGGTGGTTATGAATTCTTTGCCCGAGTGAATTGCATGGAGGTTCAATCCTTGGATCCGTCTCTTCCAGCTCTTCCAATGGATCTCCAAAACATTGTGGATAGTTATGTCTTTAGTGAACCAAGGGGTCTATCTCCTAAGCACACACATGATCATGCCATACATCTGATTCTTGGAAGCCAACCTCCTAATGTGAGTCCTTATCGCTACCCACAACCTTAAAAGTCAGAGATTAAGAAGCTGGTCCAAGAAATGCTAGAGCATGAAATCATCCGTCCAAGCATCAAACCATATTCCTCTCCAGTGGTGATGGTTCAATGTAAGGATAACTCATGGCACATGTGTCCTGATTTTTGTCCTCTCAATAAGATCACTATCAAAGATAAGTTTCCTATCCTTGTTATAGATGATTTGTTGGATGAATTGTGTGGTGCTAGATATCTCACTTAACTAGACTTGCGCTCTAATTTTCACCAAATTAGGGTTAGAGAAGAGGATATCCCTAAAGACCACTTTTCATACACATGAGGGTCGTTATGAGTTCTAAGTCATGCCTTTTGGTCTCACTAATGCTTCTTCCACTTTTCAAAGTCTCATGAACCATGTCTTTCGTCCTTTTCTTCATAAGTTTGTCCTAGTTTTATTTGATGACATTATAATCGACAAGAAATCTTGGGATGATAATCGAAGTTCATATTGACAAAGTCCTTCACTTGCTACAAAAGGAAAAACTCTTTGTTGAAAGGTCCAAATGTGCCTTTGGGGTCCAAGAGGTAAAATATTTGAGACATATAGTAACTCATGAAGGAGTCAAGGTAGATCCTGATAAAATCAAAGCTATGCAAGATTGGCCCTTGCCCAAGTCCCATAAACAGCTTCGTGGATTTATAGGACTCACAAGCTATTATAAAAAATTTGCAAGGTTACCAGGTGCGGGGGTGCGGGTGCGGCGCGAATCATGGGTGCGGGTGCGGCTAGTTTTATATATATTATATCAAAAAAATTTAAATAAAAAAATAAAAATGCACATTGTGAAATAATTAAATAAATGATAAATCATATACATTGTGAAATAAAATAAATCATTCATACACACTACAAAATAATAAATATTTAAATATGGGATCATAAAAGCATATTGATATTTCATATTTCATATTCATGTAAACAAATGACAGGATGTCAAGTCATAAAGAGTCAAGAGATAACAATATACTATATAGTAGTGGACATATACGAAGATAACATCAAATATCTGATATTTGACTCTCGTTCGTCATATTCCTCATCATCATCTTCTAGGCCCTCCTCCTATGGATCTGGTGGTGGTAGATCTGAAAAGCCATCACACCTACTATCATCTCTGGTGTCATCAGGAACTGCATCCCAACATGCAAAAGGCCCCTTTGTATAACCCTTGTCCCTAGGAGACATGAGTCGAAGAGTACTATGGACATACACAAGGTTCTCTACCCTACTCGCCTCTAATCGACCTCTCCTCGCTGAATGGATAAATCCATATGTACTCCAATTCCTCTCACAAGCTAAGGAACTGGCCACCTGAGACAACAAACGACATGCTAGTCGCTGCAACTGTGGCGTCCCATGTCCGTGCAATGTCCACCAAAATATGGGGTTCTTCAAACTCCTGTCATATAAGGCCTCAATAGACTAGAATGTACCCCGTGCACAAACAAAAGATGCAAACTGCTCTCTAATCTTTGCTGCCTCCTGTCCAATGCCATATATGTCCTTGACTGCCTGTAGAAACCTTGCAGTCACCTCTGGATCTTGATTTGGTGCCCTCTTCCTTGTTTTTTCTACATCATACTACTTCATGTTAAGAGCATAAGCTGCCATGTGAAGTGGTGAGTTGAGGGCATTTCACCTTCGATGAATGATGGTCTGTAATTGAGGATACAAGTTAACATCTTTAACATCAGTAATGGATTTGAACTTTATCCCGAGCTCCCACAAGCTGGGTTTTTCAATTAAGCTTTTATTTTTTGTTTGGTTTAGCTTTCCTATTCTAGGTGGGTTGATCGTTTATCCCAGGCTCCCACAAGCCGGGTTTTCTATTTTGTGCAACGCGGGATAATCCCGCTTTTCAAATTTGAATAGTTTAGAGATTGTCCTGCTAGGATCATCTCCTATTCTATGTTCTCTTTGTGGAGATCTTCTCCCTATGGAGATACTCTCCCTAACCCATTTGTAAAAGGTTCGAGGACCCTTTCAAAACCCCATTATCAATAAACAAAAAACACCCCAAAAGTCATCATACTAGCATAAAATAAATGCTAGAAAATAAATTTCAATGGGCAAGTTACATTATTCTAATTAAAAATAGTCATTTATATCATCATTAGTTAAATACTACGCATGAATCATCATTATTTCTACATGACTTCTAAGACAAAGGAAGCTTACCATTCTCCTAAGTAGGCAAAACCCAGGAAAAACTTTTTAAATATTAAAATGTTTTCTATTTTTTTTTAATAATTTTTTTTAGCCTGTATGGACTGGGTGAGGTCGGGCCCACCTTAAAAATAATAATAAAAAGAAAAAAAAAACGTTTTTTTCCTATGTTAATGCCCAAACTGGGTTGGATTCGGTTGGGTGAACCCTGACTGACCACAGGGTTCGGCTTCGTTGAACCCTGACTGACAGGGTTCGGTCAAAGCTGAACCCTGATTGACAGGGTTTGGCCTAGCTGTACCCAATCGTGAACCCGCGAACCCGTTGCGGGTGCGGGTTCGCAAACCCTGCCAAGTGGGTGGGAGAACCCAGTTACATTGGAAATTTGTCTGCAACTATGGCAAGATTGTCACGCCGCTCATTGCTCTCACCAAAAAGGATGCTTTTGTTTGGACCGAAGTTGCTTCCCAAGCCCTCAAAGAAGCTATGTGTTCCACTCCAGTTCTGACCACTCTTGATTTTAGCAAGCCTTTTGTCATTGAGTGTGATGCTTTTGGCACAGGTATTGGAGTTGTTTTAATGCAATATGGTCACCCATTGGCCTTTGAAAGTAAACAACTTTTGGATAAGAATTTGGGACGGTCCACTTATGAGAAGGAAATGCTAGTTGTTTTGCATGCCTTAGAGAAATGAAGGCCTTATTTGTTGAGTAGTTGTTTCATCATTAAGATTAACCATAGCAACCTGAAGCATTTCTTAGAGCAACGTCTCTCATGCCTTGAACAAAATAAATGGATGACCAAGCTCTTGGGTTATGATTTTGTCATTGAATACAAGAAAGGAAAGGAGAATATGGTGGCTAATGCATTATCTCACAAATATGAGGCTGATGTGGCTATCAATGCCATATCGAGTCCTTGTCCACAATGGCTTTCTAATTCTAAGACTACCCAAATCATTTAGGATATAAAAAGAGGATCATCGTTGCATTCTTACTTCTCATACTCAAATGAAGTGCCTTGTAAAAATGATCACATTTACTTCCTCAATCTTCAACCATTAAATCAAAGGTTCTCCAAGAATTGCATGCATCTCTCAAGATTCTTGAAAACATACCAACAGGTGAAGCAATCATTTGCTTGGAAAGGATTAAAAGTAGATGTTAAAATATGTGGCTAAGTGCGAGGTATGTCAATGTAACAAAGGGGAAACAGTTAAATCACTTGGATTGTTGCAACCCTTGTCTATCCCTAACTGCCAATGGGAGTACATATCCATGGATTTCATTGAGAGCCTTCCCAAATCAAAGGGCAAAACGATGAACTTTGTAGTAATAGATCACCTTTCTAAGTACGCTCACTTTTGTGCATTACAACATCCTTATTCAGCAAGTAAGGTGGCCAAGGTATTTCTTGATTACGTATTTAAGCTACATGGTATGCCTAAAACCATTGTGAATGACCGTTACCCTATCTTCACTAGAAACTTTTGGAAGGAATTGTTTCGACTTAGTGATACCAAGTTGAGTATGTCCTCATATCATCCTCAGTCTGATGGTCAAATAGAGACTGTTAATAAATGTTTGGGTACTTATCTTCATTGTTTTGCTCAAGACAAGCACTATGATTGGGTCCAATGGCTTTCATTAGAAAAATGGTGGTACAATACTTCTTACCATTTTTGCCTTAAGATGTCCCCATTTGAAGCTTTGTATGGTCAAAAGCCTCCATCAATCACATACTATGTTCCAAAGTGTAATTTTCCAGCCCTAAATAACTGTTGTCCTATGTTATTTTAAAATAAATCAGATCTGAGAATAATTTATTCAAACATGCAACAGTCACACAGATCGCTGGAAAAATTAGCGAACAACAGAAATTAAATATATTTCTGAACCTGAAATATTACAAATAAAAGAGGCTACAGCTACAGCAGAACACTTATGCTCTCTTGTTGCTTTTCTAGCCAGCAATCACTGTTCTTCTCCTCCTAAGCTTGTAGTTTTCCTTCAGCAATCTGTTCTCCTCCTCTTCTTTTCTGTGTGTCTAAAACACTCTTGATATTCTCCTTTTATCCTTGAAAAATGTAACCCTAATCTCTCTAACCCTAATATTACATCTCATCTCATCTTGAGATGTAAGGTTAAAAATAGAAAATCACTTAAGTGAATTTCAAAATAGAATCACTTAAGTGAATTACAAAATAGAATCACTTAAGTGAACTTAAAAATAAAAAATCACTTAAGTGAATTTCAAAATAAAATCACTTAAGTGAACTTAAAAATAGAAAATCACTTAAGTGAATTTCAAAATAGAATTAGAAATGTCTCAAACCACTTCTAGCACGTTCATACCGAAGCCTGTGCAAGAAGTTCTTGTCCGAGCTACATTTCTCAACACTCCCTCTTAGCGAGGAAGGAAATCTGCACCAATCCAAGTTTGTCTCTGAATGCTTCAAACTTCCCTTTCACTAAGGGCTTGGTCGAATATCGACTACTCGCTGATCTGTGAGAATATACTGGAGCTTTAGGGCTCCCTTCTGAATCTTGTCTCGTATGAAGTGATATTTGATGTCTATGTGTTTGGACCTGTCATGAAATACTGGATTCTCAAAGAGTTTTATACAACTCTGATTATCACAGTATATCG
Organism: Wollemia nobilis; assembly: GCA_028583015.1. NCBI lineage: Eukaryota > Viridiplantae > Streptophyta > Pinopsida > Araucariales > Araucariaceae > Wollemia > Wollemia nobilis. The sequence continues at coordinate 6,416,249 of JAQPPZ010001028.1, forward strand.
CTGTGGGATCCAACTCCTGATTAATCAATACTATAAGCAACTTGCAAAGCCAAATGACCTCACAACTAGCAATACTGGCTGCCATGTATTCGGCCTCTGTTGAGCTAAGTGCCACAGAAGTCTGCTTCTTGCTGAACCAGGATATCATGCCTGATCCCAAGCTAAAGCAGCACCTTGAGGTGCTCTTCCTGTCTGCTACATTGCCTGCCCAATCTGAGTCTGTATACCCCTACAACCTCACTTCACCATCTCCAAGATATCTTAGACCATACTCCACCGTGCCCCTTAAGTATCTAAGCACATGTTTTGTTGCTACCCAATGCTCTTGCCTTGGCTCCACCATGAACTGACTCAAGGTGTTCACTGCAAAACATATATCCGGTCGAGTGTTGACCAAATACATCAAGGATCCTATCAACTGCCTGTACAACGTAGGGTCCACCAATTCTGAATCCGAAGTTGTCACCTTCTTCGGATTAGTGATCATGGGTGTGGCCATAGGTTTGCAGTCCTCCATCCGAAACCTCTTCAAGATCTCAACTGCATACTTACCCTGCCCAAGGAATATCTCCCCCGGTTTCTGCCAAACCTCCAAACCCAAGAAGTAATGCATCATGCCAATGTCCTTCATCTCAAACTCAGTTGCCATATCTGCTTTGCACCTCGCAATGAGCTTCTCTGCACTCGTAAGAAACAAGTCATCTACATATAGCACCAAAATGAGTAGATCGGTCCCAACAAATATGTAATATAGATTAGGATCTGCATCACTTTTGGCGAAGCCCACACTCTGCAAGTATCCATATATCCTGGAATACCATGCTCTCGGTGCCTGTTTGAGTCCATATAAGGCTTTCTTTAGCCTACAAACATGGGACTCCTTCCCATTTACCTCAAAGCCCTGAGGCTGCTCTATGTACACTTATTCCTCAATGACCCCATTAAGGAAAGTTGTCTTCACATCCATTTGATGAATCCGCCATCCCATAGATGAAGCTAAAGACATAACTGCTCTAATGGAAGTGTATTTGGCGACTGAAGCAAAAGTCTCCTCATAGTCCACTCCCTCTTTCTGTGAGAACCCTCTCGCCACAAACCTTGCCTTGAACTTTTCGATGTTGCCATCTGCAGCATGCTTAATTTTGTAGAGCCACTTGGAACTCACAACTGACTTCTCCTCCGGTCTTGGCACTATGTCCCAAACATCATTCTTCATGATGGAGGTGTACTTCTCCACCATGGCATCCCACCAAACCTGCTGATTTGTTGCCTCCTGAAAACTGGTAGGCTCTGAATTTATGATTTTACTCATCAATGCCATGTAGATTGAAAACTTCCTTGGAGGTCTGCTCTCCCTAATGATGCTGCTAGGAGCCTCAACATACTCCTCAAGATCCCTCAATGTCTGTGTAAGCCATTGAGGTCTCCTGATAGAACTGGAAGGGGCTAATGTCTCCACCTCCTCACCTGAAGGTTGTTGTTCTGAACTGGAAACCACTGGTGTCTTTGGTGACCTTGGCTCAACCTTCGAAGCTTCTTGCTCCTCATTCTCTATCACTGGAATAGGCTCATGGGACTTCCTGGATGCAACGTCCTCCTCAAAATTTACATCCCTGCTCATTGTTGTCTTCCTCTTCTCTGGAATATAGACCCTGTAAGCTTTTGAAGTCTCACTGTATCCTACAAATAAACCCTTCCTACTAGAGGGCTCCAACTTGGTCCTCTTCTCTACCGGAACATGGATATAAAATGGACATCCAAAGATGCGGAAATGACTCACCTATGGTTTCACACCAGTGAATGCCTCCTTTGGTGTCTTGTCCTCCAAGATCCTGTGAGGACATCTGTTCTGGATGTATACTGTTGTGTTGCATGCTTTTGCCCAAAGAAACATCGGCAAGCCTTGGTCATGAATCATGGCCCTAGCAGCCCCTATGATGGATCAATTCTTTCGCTCTGCAACCCCATTCTGCTATGGGTTGTATGGAACAGTCAGCTCCCTCTTGATTCCTACCTACTTGTAGAAACCATCAAACTCCTTGGAGGTATATTCACCCCCATTGTCTGATCTCAAGACCTTGATCTTCTTCTCTGTCTGGTTCTCAACTAGAGCTTTGAACTCCTGAAACCTGCTAAAGACTTCATCCTTGGTCTTTAAGAAGTAGATCCATGTCTTGCTAGAGAAATCATCAATAAAGGAAACATAGTACATGCTACCTGAAATTGATGCTACTGACATTGGTCCACAAACATCCGAATGTGCTAGATCTAGTATCTTCTTAGACCTATGGTCGCTATTTGGGAAAACAGTCTTGGCATGCTTGCCAAGCGTGAACCTGCTAAAGACTTCATCCTTCGTCTTTAAGAAGTAGATCCATGTCTTGCTAGAGAAATCAACAATAAAGGAAACATAGTACATGCTACCTGAAATTGATGCTACTGACATCGGTCCACAAACATCCGGATGTGCTAGATCTAGTATCTTCTTAGACCTATGCTCGCTATTTGGGAAAACAGTCTTGGCATGCTTTCCAAGCGTGCACCCTCTGCATACTCCCTGTTGCTCAATGCTGAACTCTGGAAGACCTGTTACTATCTCCCTCAGAATAGGCAACGCTCTATGATGTAGGTGTCCCATCCTCTTGTGCCACAACTCACACAAGTTGTTATTGCTATGAACTAGGGCTTGAACAGATTCACCCTGCAACCTGTATAGTCTGCCTTCTCTAACCCCTATCACTTGTGTTGTTTCCGAGCTAGATTCTTTTGGTCTAATAAGGACATGCTAGTTCTTGAAATCCACTGCATAACCCTTATCCTCCATAACCGAAACTGAAAGCAAGTTCTTCCTGAGACCTAGAACAAACAAAACATCATCAAAGTCTAAAGAGTCTCCTAACTGGAGTTGAAAAGGAATGGTACCAATTCCTACAACTGGATATTTGGTATCATCACCAAGCTCAACCTGAACCCCTGAGTCCTGCTCTTGTAGACTGGTAAAACATTGTCGGGTTGATGTCATGTGCCGAGATGCCCCACTATCCACATACCAAGCATTTATTGGAACCGTGCTGGTAGAAAGGCAAGAGACCAATGAGAAATCCTTCTCGAATTTGGCAACAAACTCACTCATCTGAGTTTCTGCAAAGGCTGCTACCTGCATTTGCTGCTGCTTCCCTTCGCCCTTCTTGTCTGGACACTGTGATGCATAATGGTCGTGCTTATGACAAATGAAGCACTTGATTTTGCTCAAGTCCTTCTTCCCTGACTGTGAGGTTGACTCCTCATTCTTTACCTTACCCTTGCTTGGTCCTTTACCTTTGCCCTTCTTGGTTTGCCCAAAAAGAGCTAGGTTATCGTCACCACCTTTCTTGCCGGCCTTTGACTCCATCCGAGTCTCGTCCTGGATGAAATCATCCCACAGTTTCTCAAATTTGGGAAGGTTCTCACAAGCACAAATGCCTTTGACAAATGGTTCCCATGAAGCTGAGAAACCATTAAGTGCCACGTTCACCAACTCTGTCTTCAACCGTCTCCCCAACTGCTTCCAGTTGATCACAAATCTGCGTGATCTTTATCAGGTAACTGGTAACGGTGTTAGATCTGGTCATCTCCATAGATCTAAGTTTGTTCCGCAATATCATCTTCCTGTTTATGTTCTCGCTTTGGTAGAGGCTAACCAGGGCATCGAACATCTCCTTTGCCTTAGTCTTCTCGGATATGTGAGGAATCAGGTGATCCTTCATTGCATCCAAGATCATCCACTTGGCCTTCACTTCCTTCTTTTTGTGAGCTGCCAATTGTTGCGGATATGTAGGCAAAGTCACATCATCCTTGACAATATCTTAGAGATCATTCTCTTCCAATAAGAACATTATCCTAACTTTCCAGGGCAAGAAATTGGAGGCACCTTCCAATCTATCCTCAAATCTGAGGCTAGCTGCTGCCATTTCTGAGATCTGTTGTACAAACTTTCAGATCTGATATGAATGACTCAAAAAAACAGTCCTGCAAATAAGCTTAGTCCTTTTGTTAGGACCCTCCTAACATATCCTAATACTTGTATTTATTTATTAATTATATTCAAAGGGTCACAACCCTTCACTCTTACAACTCTTAGAATAGGTATTTAATACAATCCAAATATTGTAATAAGGGCATCATCGAAGAACATATTTTATATTCTATTGTTTGGTTATTCCTTACAATTTAATTGTGATTCAATATTCAAGCGATTCCTATTATTTGTATTCAATTCTATTTTCAATTGTCAGGTGTCCTAACATTTGGATCAGAGCTTCTTGCTTCCGCACCCATACACATCCAACAATCCAAGCATCAAAGTCGTCATTTACAACAATAGAACCCCCACAAAAAAAAATAAAAATTCAGGCCTCAATAATCAATAAACGGTAAAAGAGAGTGATTTGAACGCTCGTTGTGACGTCTCCGACGAAACTAAAAGGATAATAATAGAATTTTATAAATATTAAAACTTTAATATAAAGTTTTTAAAAACCTCACGACACTAAAAAAGAGGGAAGATGATCGAATTTGTCGTCGACGTGAAAGCGCAGGGTGTAAAAAAATTATTTCGCAGCAAATTTTTATCCCACATAGCGGGTACTGGAGCATTCGCATACTTTATAAGGTGGGCAGCACGCTTATTAAAGCGTGACTTCGGTCACGCCCTCCCTTTGACCAATCCTCGTGCGTACCCACTACCGCTTGTCGATATTTGTACTGTGTTGACCGGTTGACCGCCCTCACCGTTGTGCACTCTGCGCTCCACTCTGCCTCTGTCGTCGCCCTTGTCCGCCTGCTCCTCGTGTTTCCCACCTGCCACCCCTATGCCTCTGTCATGGTCTGTCAGTCCGCCTTCCCTCATGTTTCTCGCCTGCCACCCCTACGCCTCTGTCGTGCTCTGTCAGTCCGCCTCCCCACCTGCTGCCCCTGCACCTCTGTCATGCTCTGTCAGTCTGGTTTCCCACCTGTCGTCCTGTCGACCGTCGTGCGCTCTCGATCCTGACGCTCCTGCCGTTACCCGCCTGCCGTGCGCTCTCGACCCTGACGCCTCTACCGTGCCGTGCTCCGTATTCTACGCCGGTTCAATATTAATCTATAAAAAGCCACTGTTAATTAACAGAGAGCACCAAAATTAAAAGTTGATAGGGCATTGCCCACCAAATTTTTGGTAAAAGGAGGCAACATTTTTTTTTAAAATTTCTTGCTAAACCTTGGGAAACAAGTTGCCAATTTTAATCTTTTGGAAAAAATTTGCATAGACAACTTTTGTAAAAGTTGCTAAAACAACTTGTAAAGTTGTTAAAACAAATTTTACACTTGCTCACCTTGTACCAAGTTATATTGATTGTTATCTACACCAACCGCAATGGCTGAGGGGCGACGATCACTGGATTCCATTCATGAGAAACACGAAAGGCTCGCTGAAGAAGTTAAACAGGAAAGAGAGGAGAATGCCCGTAACACAAGAGAACTCTTCGAGAAAATATTTGCAATGGATGTTAAACTTGATGCTATCAGTCAAAATCAGGCAACAACACATTCAAACTCAACCAACAATGGGTCATCAAACCGAGCAATGTTAGGAGGTCCACAAACTTCCATTTTACCATGGACGACCAAATTAGACTTCCCAAAATTTGAAGGCGGAGACCCTACAAACTGGATCTACCGAGCAGAGCAATATTTCTCACTAAATCAAATTCTGGAAATGCAAAAAGTGCATATCGCCTCCTTCCACTTGGAAAACGATGCCATCCAATGGTACCAATGGTTCGAGAAAACTAACGGCACTCCGACATGGTCAACCTTTACACAGAATCTATTAGTGCGATTCGGCCCTAGCAAGTTTCAAAGCTTTACAGGGGCCCTCACTAAATTATGCCAAACCACTTCGGTAAGCGAATACCAAGCAGAATTTGAAAGGCTAGCTAATCGAACATCCGGATTAGATGCTGCCTTCTTTCAAGAATGTTTTGTCAATGGATTAAAAGAAGAAATTCGAATTGAGGTGCAAATGTATAACCCTACAAACATGTTAGAGACCATCGGCTTGGCGAAATTAGCGGAAGACAAAATCAAGGCACGAAATCGGTTCACAAAACCAACCTTGGGAAAACCATCAAACACTTATACCAACCCCAAACCAATGCAAAATGGAAGAACCCAAAACTCCTACACAACCCCCAAAATTAACCCCGCTCTACCAATTAAGCGTCTGAGTTTCGAGGAAATGAAGGAAAGACAAGCTAAGGGTCTTTGCTACCATTGCGATGAGAAATTTGACAGAAATCATAAATGTGCCTCACGAAAATTATATATTCTAGATGCCACAGATGGGGGGAATTCTACCGAAGAGGAACCTGAACTCGAAGTAGAGGTATTATCCAACACACTTGAAAGTGACGAAGAAAATGCACCAAAGGTTTCCTTCAACGCCCTTGCCGGAATTTTTTCCCCTCAAACAATGCGAGTTAAAGGGTATTTTAAGAAACAAAACCTTACTGTACTCCTAGATTCTAGTAGCACGCACAATTTTATCGATCCAAAGGTGGCTAAGCAAGCAAATTGTTTTATATACCCTTGCAATAACTTCGAAGTGATGATTGGAAACGATGGAAAAATTGCATGCAAAGGAAAATGTAGAAATATAAAACTAACTATGGGGGTTTATAACATGAAAGGTGACATGTACGTCCTACCCCTAGGTGGTTGCGACATTGTACTAGGCGTACAATGGTTACGAACCTTGGGCGTAGTCCAATGGGAATTTGATGAACTATGGATGAAATTCACAGCAAAGAACCAAACATATATTATCAAAGGCCTAAAATCAGGACCTTCCCAAATCGTAAGCTCGCATAGAATGGAGAAAATTATCCAAAAAGGAAACAAAGGAATGGTCGCCCAATTATTTTCAATTCAACCTAGTCACAAAGAAGAAGAGACACCAGAGTTACAAAATATTTTAGACCACCATAAGGCGGTATTCAATGAACCAAAAGGACTACCTCCACAACGAAGTCACGATCACACTATTCCACTACTTCCAGGGCATCAACCTCCTAATATTAGACCTTATCATTATCCATACCTCCAAAAGACCGAAATAGAGAAATTAGTACAAGAGCTTCTTAAAGCAGGAGTCATTAGACCTAGCAAAAGCCCTTACTCCTCTCCAATTATTTTAGTTAGAAAGAAGGATGGATCGTGGCGTTTATGTGTCGATTTTCGAGCGCTTAATAAAATGACCATCAAGGATAAATTTCCTATTCCGGTCATAGACGAACTATTAGATGAACTCCATGGGGCAACTTATTTTTCCAAGTTAGACTTACGGTCGGGCTACCACCAAATACGAGTCAACGAAAAGGATATTCCTAAGACGACCTTTCGCACTCACGAAGGGCACTACGAATTCTTGGTGATGCCATTTGGCCTTACCAATGCTCCTTCTACCTTTCAAAGTCTAATGAATAAGGTATTTCACCCTTTCCTTCATAAATTTATATTAGTTTTCTTTGATGACATTTTGATTTATAGCAAAACATGGGAAGAACATTTGGACCATGTTAGACAAGCATTACAAATCTTGAAGGAAAATCAACTTTATGCAAAAAGATCAAAGTGTTCCTTTGGAAAACAAGAAATTGAATACTTAGGGCATATTGTCTCAAAGGAAGGAGTTATGGTAGATCCTTGCAAAATTGAGGCGGTGAAAAATTGGCCTATTCCAAAAACCTTAAAAGGTCTACGTGGGTTTCTTGGACTAACGGGATATTATAGAAAATTTGTCCAAAATTATGGTAAAATCGCTGCCCCTCTAACAACATTACTTAAGAAAAACGCTTTCAAATGGTCATCTAAAGCGGATGAGGCCTTTATCACCTTGAAAACTGCAATGTGTACCACCCCTGTTCTAGCCATGCCCAACTTTTCTAAACCATTCGTCATTGAAAGTGATGCTTCGGGAATAGGAATGGGAGCCATACTTATGCAAGATGAAAGGCCTCTAGCTTTTATAAGCAAAGCATTTTCTCCTAAGAATCTAGCTCGCTCTACGTATGAAAAAGAGATGTTGGCGATTGTCCATGCTATTCAACATTGGAGGCCCTACCTTATTGGCCAACATTTCATTATACGCACTGACCATCATAGCTTGAAGTATTTTTTGGAACAAAGGACTAATACCCCGGAACAACAAAAGTGGGTTACTAAACTTCTTGGCTATGATTATGAAATTACATATAAAAATGGAAAGGACAACATGGCAGCCGATGCACTTTCTAGAAAATTTGAAGATATGCCTCAAGTCCATGCTCTTTCCTCCCTTATTCCTAAATGGGTAGACGAGGTGCATGAAGAATGGATAAGTGATCCTACTATCCATGCCCTAATTCAACAACTTCAACATAATACTAGTAGCAAACCTCCATACACTTGGAAGGACAATATATTAAGATACAAAGGAAGGATGGTCCTCACCCCCAATTCAACTTATCATGAAAAACTTCTTCATGAGTTACATACCTCACCCACGGCAGGCCACTCTGGTTTCTTAAAAACCTATAAAAGAGCCACTACCTCCTTCTATTGGGTAGGAATGAAAAATTACATCAAAATTTTTGTAAAAGAATGTGAAGTTTGCCAAAGACAAAAGGGGGAGACCCTTGCTATTCCAGGATTACTTCAACCTCTTCCTATACCCACCAAAACATGGGCAGATATTTCTATGGACTTTATTGAAGGATTACCAAAATCAGGAGGAAAAACAACCATTTTCGTAGTCGTTGATCGCTTATCTAAATATGCCCATTTTTGTCCCGTGGCTCATCCTTATACCGCTAGCACTATAGCCCACCTCTTCCTAGATAACATTTTTAAATTACATGGTATGCCCTCCACAATTGTTAGTGACCGTGACCCAACTTTCACTAGCACTTTTTGGAAGGAATTGTTCAAATTACAAGGTACTCAACTTCGTATGAGCTCCGCTTACCATCCTCAAACCGATGGCCAAACAGAAGTTGTAAATAAATGCTTAGAAACATACCTTCGATGTTTTGTTTCTACTCAACCACTCCATTGGGTAAAGTGGCTTTCGCTAGTGGAATGGTGGTATAACACTTCATACCATACGTCCATCAAAATGACTCCTTATGAAGCATTATATGGCATAATTATAACACTTCCAGAAAATAGATATTACATACTCCTTACAATAGACATAAAAATTGAGTCAAGATTATGAGATTAACAAAAGTATTGGGAAAACAATCCTCTTTCTAGTCATATACCTTAAACTGATCCCAAGAATCTTCTTCCATTTTTTATCAAAATTACGCTCTTCCATTGAGAACTCAACCTTCTTCAAGGTAACTGTTTTAGGAGGTAATTTTATAATAGGCTCCCCATCAAGAAGAGTACCTAGAAACAATACAAATAGTGTAGACATGCCAAAGAGTGAATAAGAAAAAATGTTCTTTAATGTAGATTACTATTGGACTGTGGCATGTTTAAAAGCTACAAGCTGTACATATGCCACATGCAAGTTAAATTATATTGATTACAACTGGATGGATCCAAACAAAAATAGCTAAAATAGATTTCATTGTGCTTCCGGTAGAAATGATACAGCCATATGCAAGAATCATGAAAACAACCAGCAAGCATACCAACGAACTTAAGATGACCACAACTTTGTGCTATGAACAAAATTATCAATACAAAATGTTCTCTAAACAATTAACTAAAACTAATTTATGAACATTGGAGAAATGAAAGCAAGATAACTGTTAGCAGAGAACCTGAATCTCTAGAATATGTCATCCATAGATAACACAGCATGGCTTCTACCACCCAAGATGGGTTTCTATGCAATACAGGATGCTCTTCAGATGATTTGTGCAGGAAGCCATACTATTATTCTAAAAGAAAAGGAGGATACTATCTTAGGTAGATAGCCTGATTGCTGGGGCCTTTGTTCTTTATGCTACAAAACATAAAACATGACAGCAAACCAAAATATTAGAAATTCCATATGAGAATGTCTTCAAAATCTATCACATGGTAGATATGTTCATTAAAAGATAAAAAAACAAAACAAAAAAGGTAGAGTACATTTCAATGGAAAAAAACACAGAATAAAGCCCTAACCAATAACATCTTGATGTCCTAACCTTGGTTCCCATGCAGGATATAGCAGAACCACTCACAGAATTACTCAGCCATGAAAACAGAAAAGGAGCTGACATTTTTTTATTTATTGTATTTTGTTCATACAGAGACTTGTTTTAATTATGATTATTTTGTTTCCCTTTTTTAGCAGCTTTTCACCTTTGCTTGTTAAATTAGGGCAGTGCCAAATTATGCAATTTATTCATGTGTCTGGAGAAGCATCATGGTTTTTTCCTCCATTTTGTTTTGTAATTATGATTTGTCATGAATGATGTGAAAGAGTGCATTATCAGAAATTTGTGTCAATGACAAAACACTAGCAAAGGTATCGTCTCAAAAATACCACTTAAAATGGGTATGTCTTGTTGAGAGATGATATAATAACCAAAGTATCAATATTATAATTTTCCATAGGTGTAAATGTTTTCTTCTTGTAATAAATGAAATTAACAATTATATCTAACATGTTTGTTCTCATGATTGTGCTCCATACATCTCAATAGCATCATAATTGAGTGTGTAATTAAGTGACATAAAGCCATAGACAATTGATCAAAAAGTTGCCAATAACAAACTACACCAAAAATCAAACTACAACAAAACAAAATTCCTGTGTAAACTCATTGAAAAAATCAAACTACAACAAAAAGACCCCACAAATTAATGAAAAAGAGCTCCAAAATAACCTTTTTGTTACTAATGAAAAACAAGTGTGGGTATATCATATTAAAAATTTTAGCACACATCAAATGGCATTAGCTCAACCAGTTAGATTCCTCAACATTCAAGGAAGAGACCCAGGTTCAAATCTTGCCAAGCGATACATGGACAACATCCAAGCTATTGTAATACCATTATGTGGTGACAATATAATACGGGTGGGACCTATTTCAATCCCGTATAACCAAATTATAAAACAAACAAAAAATTAAGAGCACAAACTATTCTATAAATTGTTGACGATTATAAAACAATTGAACAAACAAGAGATATTTTATTCTCCAAAATATTAATTGAAAAACTGCCTCTTCTTTGTTGTATGGTTAGCTTAACTGTAGGCAATATGTTCAAAAGACATGACAGCAATCTAGGATAGCAAAGATAAAAAAACATGCTCAAAACTGAAAAGCTATTTTTTATCTCTAAATTATAAAGAGCATCGCAATGGCTTGGCAAAATCACAGAAATTGCAAGCTTTATCCTCATAACAGTTTATATTTGGAATTGAACTGCTCCAAGATTCAAAGTGATCAGGTTATAATGTCCAAATTCTTTTAATAATATGAATCTCACCTTTCGTTCGCCGGAGCATTACAGTCTTCAAAACAGCTTGAAGCTTTTTGTATCCTGACACTGGATTTCTGGAAATTGGCAACTTTATAGTCGAACAAAAAGACTTATAAACAGCATATGGATCATACTTGAGAAACCTGAAATTGCTATAAAAATCATCTATCGAATTTTGAATCGGTGTCCCAGACAGACACCACCTGCGTTTAGCCCGTAAACCCCAACATTCTCTAGCAACTTGGGTACTATGATTTTTAATGGTCTGGGCTTCATCCAGAACCACCCGAAACCAGCCCACTTTGGCAAGAGGATGAGGACTCAGTTCACTGAAAGAACCACGAGTTCCTTTTTTATTCTTTTTCTTGGCTTTCTCTGAGGATTTCTTCTTCTTCTTCTCAGTGAAGGCATCAATTAGGCCACAATCCAAATATTTTTTGGATTCCTCTTGATCATCTCCATGTTCCTGTTTCAGTACCTCCATTTGCAATGGAATAAATTGTCAGAACAACATCATACTTTGCCACCTCATCCGGATCCTTTGTGCTATTGCTGCCATGATATACTAGAACAGAAAGATTGGCTTTTGCTGTGACCTTGTCACGGATTTCCTGTGCCCATGCCTCAGAACACTTGTTGGACATACAACCAAAGTACCAGCAGATGGGTGGCCTTTCTTTACAGAAATCATGCATTCCTTTGTAGTCGAATCATCTGGATTATTACTTGTTGTCTTTCTGTCAAATTTTGTTGCCTCCATATCATCTCCATCTAGATTACGGCAGAAAATTCATGTTTTAATCTACTTGTATCTTCCTTACCAGATTGGTAAGCAGGCCTTCCTTCAAAATTAAAGCAACTGTTGACACTGTTTTCCCAAGTCCCTGTATCCAGCAATAAGAAAACGGCTTAGAATAAAATGCACTTCAAAAGGAAATGTAGCCTAGAGAGCGCATCCTGCAGAGAAGATTGAAAATATCATAAATTTCCAGTATTTTGGCAAAGAAATATCATAAGGACTTCATTAAAAAAAAAGTTAACCTGATCGTCTGCAAGAATTCCACCAGCACAACGCATATTATTCGTCTCCTTTTGAGCCATCCAAGCCAAGGCAAGCCGTCTACAAAATACATTTTATTTTGTTGCTTTAAGCAACAAAACAAACACTGTATATTACTCTGTTATACAAAAAGCTTATGCAAAGCAAAGCTGGTGTATAAGCAAAGGAACAGCCAGAAGACCATCATCAGGACTTGTTTCCAACAATGGTTGAGCCAAATCGTTAAAATCAAGCAAACATCTATGGTATATCAAGTAATTTGAATCAACCCCACAAAAAGTAAAATAAGCAACATAAGATAGAATAGCGTCTTGTCAAACAAGATTTATATTCATTAATAACTCGTATTCTGCAAAAGGTATACATGTTTATTACACTCAATTCAAATTTCCCACTCTAATAGTGATCACAAGTTCTACAAAGAATTTTTCACCAATTTCAACCACTCCAGTAATCATCATTCTATTTTTTACTTGGAACATTATAAAACAATTTAAAAGACTAGCAATATCACATCCACAGATGACGCCACAGGCTTTAGCACAAAGAATAAAATTGATAACAAAATGGATAAAAATTCATCCATTATTACTTGAAAGCACCTTTTAGTCATGATGAAAATGGACAATTTATTTTCCACTTTTACTAAAAAAGCTGCCATCCTTCATGTTATGCTCTAATCCTTTTCTTATTGATTTGAGTAGCTGCTTCTAAAAACATTCTAAGCTGGTAAAATGTATACAAACATAACTTGCATACAGAGAGGACAACAATCAGAGAAAAAAGATTGCCTTTATGCAGAATTTCGATAAAAATAGACTCAAGTTGCATGAAATTTGTATTTTAGATCCTCCTGCATTTTTGCATATGGATCTAAGCCATTTTCTATTTTACTAGAAACTCCGAAAAGAGCTTCTTAAACTGTCTGGAAGCTAATTGTGTAGATTAAACCTCATCTAGAATGATAGACGGATTTAAGTTGTGCAAATTCCTGTCTGCATCCTCCAACCTAAATGTAGTATTCATTTTATCTAAATTAATGTCTTTAATAGGTGTAATGAATAGGTAAGAACCTGAGTCCAAATAAGCTGTGTGTTTGAATAGGAGATATGTTTTTGACTAGATATGAAAACACGTATCGTTTTAGGATTTACAATACCTCCACTTATCTATAAATGCGCTAGTCACTAGTACATTTCAGATTTTATTTTTAACAATCTTGGTTTCAATTTGACAGAGATAATTAGTACCCATTACAGATGCCATTACACATGAGATGTATTAAATAAAAATATAGAAGATTATTTTCAAAATTGTCATGAACCTCTGAACATTTGAATCTGAACTCACTTAAGCTGGCTTTAAAAAAACAAAAAAAACTGAAATCTGAATTAATCATAATATAGAAACTTTTCTCAAAGATGCTTAGTTTAAACATACAATGAAACAGATCTGAAAAGCCAATTCCTATTAGAAAAGCAAAAAATATATATTCTGCTTAGAACAAATAAACACAATTGCCTAAGCTCGCAGAATAACAAATATTCTTTCCTCTCCTGTGAGAATAACAATCTTCTGTTTGTCAAAAGGTCCTTGTTCATGAAGTGTTTCATACTTATAGATGAGGGAGTGCTTTATTCTATTCTCACTTGATTCCCCAGTTGTTTGTGATTTATCTTCCAGCAGTACTTTCTATATTTGTTTCCCAAATGCACTTGCTTTATTCTTCAAATTTACTTGCATTATTCTCATTGCTTGCTTACCTTATCCTGTCTTAGCTGGACTTTCTTAATTCTTTTACCAAAAGCTAGTTCTTATTCCCCTATGCAATGTACGAGTTTATTACAAAAACCTAGTCATCAAAACGTTTTGCTACAACTATCAAAATTCCATGTTGTTGTCACAAGAGATTGCAAACTACTGTTTGCTACATAGCTTGCAAATCCCTTGTAGAGCAGGCAAATTAAAAGAAAAACTGATAATTAGAAAAAGAAGAATGTGGATTACTGAAGTAAAAACGCCTAACCAAATTTCTGCAAATCCTGCTCTGCATGCAGTAATCAACCTGTTTATGTGGGGTATGGAAAAGCTGCCACATTTCACTGTTTAATCCTTAGTTGTCATTGTATAACTAATCTCAAACAGCTCCAAGAAGAGCAGACATCAGGTAGTGTTGAGTAGCCATGCATAAATAGGATTTACCAAAAAAGGAATAAAAACTAAGCAATTTCCTAACACAGCTTTCTAAAAGTCACCATTCACCCCTGGTGTCCAAGGAAGAGAGCTTGGTTGCATTGTGCAGCTACCTACCAGTACAAAATTGTTTAAAATTGTTCTCATGGATATCATGAAATACCACCACTGGTGAGTTCAGCATGAGTATATGCCTGCAATTGTAACACATTTTATGCTGGTTTCTTTTCCCAAGTTGTCAAAAATCACCTTCAAAGTTTCCAAAGTGAAGATGGGGCCATCCCCTCTAGAGATGTAGTTTGTGGTACACAACCATTTATAAGCATCGCCTTCAAGAACTCTCTAGACCACCTATGGTGGACAATCATGCTGCTTCAAAACATACAACCATTCTTGACAGTCAACATTGCCCTTTTCATTCAATGTTGGTTCAAAACACGTACCCATTCTCCACAAATATAGTTTCCATATGGGAGAGTATTACAAAGCTAAAGCAGCACAGTTAAGAAAGGAAATGGACAATATGTACTAAATAGAGAGCATTATTCCTTACACAAGATAAGCCACAAATTAATTGCATGTAATACAATAAGGAGTTAATTTATCAGATTTCTAGCAAAACTAGCGATATCTTTCCCCCACAGTTTATTTTTACCCCTGCTGACCTTATCACAGCCCACAAAATACTGTTCCTTTTCACAGGTCAACAAACATAGCTCTTGCAACAATCCTATCCCCTTATCAAAAGCAACAATGCAATAATAAATGCAATGTACAAATGAATTGTTCTTAACAAAAATCCATATACTTCACATAGAGGCTCAGTAAATTCAAAAGTGAATTTAACATTAATTCAAAATCAATTGAAAACTACTAGTCCTTTACAGCTTGAAAGATTAAAATTTTCATTTGGTAACAGCAATAAGCCACTAGCAATGGTACATGAAAAGCTCTTCGCATCCAATTTAGGTAAGAAGTATTTTTGTCCAAGGCTTTGTGGCACGACAGTAAATAGAATTTCATAGTATGAGTGTGACCCAAGTTCAAATCCACATTGTGATGGACGCTCCCCCAATAAGGCGGCCCAGAATAATACAATCTGTTGTATAAGCACATTAATGTGGTTCGTTGAAATACAGCAATCGCGTTGTCATGATGTAATACAAGTAGGGCCTGTTTCAACCTCATATAACTTACATTAACAAAAGGAGCTCTTCCCCTCTGATGGATTTTGAAAAACAACAATAGAAGGTTCACTCTACACTTGGCCACAGCCCAGGACTGTAAAGAGACAGTCATTCGATGGCAGAGCATACTGGTGCTGACAGAAGGTATTACATTTTAGTTCCAGCCAATCAATGTCGTATACTACTATATTACAAATAGGCAGCTAGTTGCAATTGAGTCATGTGTGGCTTAATGAAGGGTGTTGAAGGGTTCAATCTTCACTCAGTTGGTGGCTCGGCACCGCAGTAACTAGAAGGGCCAATAAGAACCCAGATTCAAGTCAGAGTGGGTCTGTCCTTCACAATAAAACAATGAGTCAAAAGGGTGAATGGTTGATGTTATCTCCGCTGCAGTCATCTTCAAAACTTTCTCCAACAAACTCACAAAAGAACAATACATTGTTAACTTAAACTATTCATTTTATATTTATTATGACTTAGTGTTCTCAATCCCTTTGAATAGGGCAATATAAACTTCGCCATCTCAAAAAAAATAACTTTCAAAAGCAGGAAAAAAGCTCATATGAAGGAAAGTATCCTCTAAAGATACAACCAATATTATTAAAAATTCACAATTTTTTCAATTTCTTCACACTTTTACCTCTTTTTCCAGTAAAAGGAGTTTACCTATCAACCAGGAACACAACACCAACTCCTTTGCTGACATGGAAGCAGGTACTACAACCGTCATGGATTCTTAATCAAACCCTTATCAATGTAAAATGTTTACTGGATAACAACCTTAGCAAGGTTTATAAAACAATTTATTGTCATTCCAATTGCCAGATATTGCAATACTCTATAATTAGAGAACAGTTTGACACAAACCTTTAGATATGACATTGATGTTTCTATTTCATATTCCCATCTAACTCTTTTGGTCATGTAAAGAAAAAAAATAATTCCTGTCTTCCAAATTAACTTTATAAGAGGCAACCATATAAGATGAAGAACAATCATATTTCATATGCTAATCAAAGTTGAGGTATATAAGCAAATAACCCCAAAAATGTGCGTTGCTAACCAAACCAGCATTCAAAGTTAAAATTATAGGTTGGTGGGATGGATGGGTTGCAATAGAGACAACCTACGGTTTGAAGTTCTTAAAAACATTTCTTTAAGAAAACAAATAAAAATTATCACCTGAAGCACCACTCTGAAAGTTAGCCTTTCATCGTCAACCTTTGCCCAGGAGCTTCCAAGACGTAGAGTTGGAGGAAGAATCCTTCTAATGTTAGTAGTGCTCTCAGGAACGTCTTCTGTATCGAATTCATCATTCCAATGTGGTATATCCTTCATAGTAGGCTTTTGATCAACTTCCACATCAAGATTCATAGGAGCGGACTTCCAAGTAGAAGACAAAGCTCCACCCACCCATTCCTCCTTGACAGGTGGTTTTGTTTCAGATCTTAATTCACCATCCTGGTAAAGAAATCCTGCAGTTGACATATTTTGTGCAAATATTCCATTAGATGCAGCTCCAGAGGTCCCCTGAAGCACTGCTCTGAAAGTTAACCTTTCATCGTCAACCTTTGCCCAGGAGCTTCCAAGAGGTACAGTAGGAGGAAGAATCCTTCTAATATTAGTACTGCTTTCAAGAACGTCTTATGTGTCGGATTCATCATTCCAATGTGGTACATCCTTCATAGTAGGCCTTTGATCAACTTCCACATCAAGATTCATAGGAGCAGACTCCCAAGTAGAAGGCAAAGCTCCACCCACCCATTCCTCCTTGACAGGTGGTTTTGTTTCAGATCTAAATTCACCATCCTCGTATAGAAACCCTGTAGTTGACATATTTTCTGCAAATATTCCATTAGATGCAGCTCCAGAGGTCCCCTGAAGCACTGCTCTGAAAGTTAGCCTTTTATCGTCAACCTTTGCCCCGGAGCTTCCAAGACGTAGAGTAGGAGGAAGAATCCTTCTAATGTTAGTAGTGCTTTCAGGAACGTCTTTTGTATCAGATTCATCATTCCAATATGGTGTATCCTTCATAGTAGGCTTTTGATCAAGTTCCACATCAAGATTCAGAGGAGCAGACTTCCAAGTAGAAGACGAAGATCCACCAACCCATTCCTCTTTGACAGGTGGTTTTGTTTCAGATCTAAATTCACCATCCTGGTATAGAAACCCTGTAGTTGACATATTTTCTGCAAATATTCCATTAGATGCAGCTCCAGAGGTCCCCTGAAATTGTAAGAACAGTAAGAAAATAGAAAATGGGATATCAATATGTTCAAGGAAGGCATTTCCAAAACAAAATAAAATAAAATAAAACATTGCTTATATGAGGGTTAATTGGGTGTTTAATACTGGTGCCAAAGACTCGTTTTCTTTTTTTTCTTTTTTTTTTGGAAATTGTAAGGGGAACAAGGTTCTCTCCATCTCAATTGTTCATGAAAAGTGTCTTGAGTTAACTCATAAGCTAGTTTCTTTTGGATGGAGAGATGAAGACACGTGTTTTCTGTTTTCTCCATCCCTTATTGTTTGCACTGCTGATCTTAAGCTTTGAAGAATTATGGCCAACTCTAACAAAACTTCAAGTTGAGTTTGTATATAAATTTGAATTTAAGTTCTATTAAAGTTCAAATTTGTCACTAACTAAATTGCATTAGTTCCCTGGAACACCCTTTTCAATACATGAATTCAGTGGACTTGCATTTTGCTTATGTAAACTCTAGCCTGAGAATGCTCCAACTTGGAGTTTTGCATCTAAAATATTTTCTATCCAGACAAGTGATGCAAGTCACGGACAAAATTTTATGGCTCAGATGCTAGTTAGACATTGTTGTGCAGTTGAAGTGTCTTTGTCCCTGTCACTGAGCTCTACCCATATGTAGATGTCATGTAATGTTCCTATTCTCCTAAGAAAATGGAACCATTTAAAAGATCTAATGAACTGTGATCAACCACATAAATCATGAACCTTAAAATATCAGAAAGTGGCAAGAATAGGTTGTCGTTAAAAATAAAAAAAAACTTTTACCACTTACGAATTGATGAGAATTATGGCTCTGATTTGTGGAACAATATGCTTTGGATTAGACTCTTGCGCTAAAATTATCTTCCATGTATTGAAAGTATCAATCAACTCTAGGCGGACGCAGAAACAACCTTAACAATGCCATTAACCCCATTTTGACTTTATAATTATAAAATATAAAGGAACATCATCCCTTAATTCAAGTGTTGTGAATTCGAACTTATGGCAAGATATTCGCACTCGGTATCATTGGGACCCTATCTTCAGGATGTCATTTATGGAAAAAACATCAACTTCGTCCGGAACATCAACTTCGTGTTGATGATCTTCAAAGTCAAATCGCGAAAGGCCAATCTCGTGTTGGGACCCTATCTTCAGGATGTCATTTATGGAAAAAACATCAACTTGGTCCTGAACATCAACTTCGGGTTGACGATCTCCAAAATCCAAATCGCGAAAGGCCAATCCCTCCTCGCCCATCTCCGCTGAGGAATTACATGTACAAAATCGCTTCTGAATTGTCTCAAATAAATGGAATGCAATGAAAATAAATGGATGGCATCCGCGCCCTCAATCCCTCCCGCCAAAATAGAGACCAAACAATCTCACCCGAGCACCCGAATTCATCTCATGTCCTCCCCTGTAAATGAAAATTGAAACAAAAAAAAATATTTACGACTTCAATACTCAAAACTAGTATCCGAATTCCAGTACCCGAATTCATGTCATGTCTAAGGGTTGACTATATAATCAACTCCAATACACCAAATTAGCTAAATATAGAAGTAATTATATTTATAGATATGTTATTAATCTATGAAAATTAATTTATTGGGAGAGACCCTACGGAAATATGTTTGCAGGCAAGGAGGTCATACATGTCACATTGTAAATAATTTTTTTATATTAAAAATTGATATTAACAAAAACATTTAAAATATTAGTTTAGATATATATATATATATTAAATGAGAGTTATTAATTTCGAGGCGCTTATTTTGGAGATCGCACCCCCAAGAAATGAGATAGGTGCTTCCAGATTGATTACTTTCGGTGTTTTTAGCCTGTTGTAAAGGCGAATAAATAAATAAATAAGTGCGATGACAAGTGCATCTATTACTAGCTTAGATATAAAGGATATATTTGCCGATTGTTTTTTTATTTGGTTGTTGTGAGAAACCTTTACTAAAAAATTATTTAATGTATTGATTTTTTTTTTTTTTGTTATTGTGAAAAACCTTTATGACCGACGCATACGGTTGAGGAGTCTCCTTTGAACCATGACCCCTCATAAAGCCGAGAGCTATACTTATCAATAAAGAATTTAACACAAAACCACCACACACCCACCCCCTCACACACTCACCCACGTTGTGGCCGCGGTTAATGTATTAATGATCTTTGAAACAAAATTTTAAATAGAGATAATTCATTATGTGATTTATTTTAAAATTTTATGTTAATTTTTTTTTTTGGTTAAAATGATTAGATTAGATGGGATTGAAATATCTCACTTATTTTATATTATGATTGGAGGTGGTGTTACACTAGTATAAATTATATATATGTAATGGTCATATGATTTGAATAACTCTGTTCCCATATTTTGTTTGGTTACATAGGTGAATTGGTTACAACCACGATTTTTAGTAACTGTTAGCACAGGGTTCAAACCATCAATGACTACTTCGTTAGAAACATGAATGTATTTTCTACTAACCCACCATCTATTTATTTTAATTACTATATTATCTTGAGTCCTCATAAAATTAAGATCTCTTCAACATTTTATTACTTTTTTAAATTGAAAAATATTTTCTTTACAAGTAAAATGTCATCTACTAGCAATGCAAAGAAGGGGACCAAATCTTCCGCTGAAAAGAGTATCTTGAATTATTTTAGCCATATGTTGAAATCCAATGAGCCATCAACATCCAAGCAAATTCAAGGTACAAATGATTTTTTTTTTTAAGCGAAAAACCCTTTGTGGGGCTGCCTTGGTCTAAGAGACCACGAACAGGGGGTTCTACACCGTCAAAGTCACCCGAGAGTCGCACCCGACCCCTGCCCGCACCAACATTATCAATTGGATTTTGGATACCCAATTCAGCTTTTTGGTAGGGTGGAGATTTGAACCTGGGACCTCCCTTGGAGGATTGCCCTCTCCTCTCCAACTCACCTACAAAACCTGGGTAGGTAAAAATGATTTTTGACTACTAAACATATAGTTGTATATTCCATGATAATTTTAAATAATGTCTTCTTCCTCAAATAGTTAACTCACAGTATGTGCCTTTGTCTATATTGCATGATGATATAAATCATATTCATGTTTAAGTTTTTTGTTAAATCCAAAAATGATATAAAATAGTATTGTATGTTACTATGCAGAATACCCTATCAACCGTGATATGTCTCCTATTGAAGATATTCCTCACCAAGAGATGTCTTCTAATGAAAATTCTCTTAACAATGACATCCAACAAACACTTGAAGATATTTTTAAAAATGACATGTTAGTTGAAAATGAAAGCGATAAATCAATAACATTACAACCTTCTTTCAAATCTTCAAGCAAAAATACTAAAAAGAGAAAGACATCTAACTAGGCTATTGGAAGGACATTTAAGAATGAATGGGCTGAAAATTTTCTTTGGATAGAGCTTATCCTGACCAAGGACAACCAAGTCGATCAAAAAAATGTAGATGTAAAATTTGTAGTTGGAAACTAGGTAAGGATCACAGGCTGCAAAATAAGATAGATACAATAGAAAAATATGCTAGCAAAGCTTATGTAAAAGTTATAGGAAGTGATGGTAAAATTAATAAAGAAGTTAGGTGGAAGGATGCATCAAAATGTATGCATATCATATATGTAATAGAATATGACAATCACTTAAAGCAACAACAATCTCTTCTTGAAAAATGTTTTGATTAAAGCCCAATTTCATAAAATTCATAAGACCACTTTAGCTTCACAAAGTTTGCAATTTGTTGTTGTTTATAGTATTCTCAAACAAGGTATATCCATATCCGATTTCATTGATTATAAGCACCTATTTCAAATAGTTGATGTGCAAAACCTTCTTAGTTCCCATTGGTCAAATTGAAGTGGTTGGAAAATGGTAAAATGTCTATCATTAGTTGAGGAGGACTTGAGGGAGAAAGTAAAACTTACCAGATTCATATCACTTTCTATTGATGAAGTGACGACTATGGACAACACATCATGGATTTGCATGCATGTGTACACAATTTAAAATCATATAAGGTAGCCTAGTTTGTTAGGATTACATAAGATGGTGGAAAGTTCAAATGCAGAAAACATCTATAATGTTGTTGTGAGTAGTTTAAAGGATATTGTGGGAATGAATGATATAGAGATATCTACAAAGTTAATATGCATTGGAGTTGATGGTGCTGCTATAATGCAAGGGCATAAGAATGGTCTTTGTGTTCGTCTCCAAACCTTAAGTACCTCATATACGATACCCATTCATTGCATGGCTCACAGAGTGAATCTAGCATATAAAATTGTGAGCTCTTTTAAAAAATTTATGAGAGTGGAAGACCTCATTCATGAAATACATTCTTAATTTTTTTGCAATCCAAAAAGTTTGCAGAGTTTCAACAATTTGCACTAGGAGTTATAGAAGGAAAAAAATTGTTAAAAGATATAGATACAAGGTGGATTTCATTGTATCAACCTGCACACAAAGTTTTTAAAGAATATCAATTATTAATAGGGTTTATGTACACAAATCGTAGGGCAATTGATAAGGCAAAAGATTTGTTGTTCTATTTGACTGAATTTAAAATCCTTTTAACGTTATGTGGTATTCTTCCAATGTTACATGAAATGAATAGATTGATTAAACTTGCACAAGAGAGATCCATCTATATCGTTGATTTCACGAGGATGAGAAAGCAAATATGTGTGATTATTGATAGGTTATATACGTCCAAAGAAGATTTTAAAGATCCATTGTTTGATAGATGGAATACATTAACAAACATGAACGATACAAAAAACTTTTTGAAGTTTAACACCAATGATCATCTGTGTTAGAATGTTCGTGGAAATATGATACCTTTGTATCGTTTTGAAAGGCAATCAAGTATAGTTGTGGCCGATGTTGAACAAGTTTCTGTAACACAATAGATTTGAAGTTGTTTTAGACAAAACTAAGAAAAATTTGTTAAAAATAGCATAATCATTGATAAGTGAGATAAGAGAACGATTTCAAAGAGATGAGTTGCTTGAGGCCATGGGTGTGGTTAACCCCATGTTTTGGGGTTCTTGTACTGAATGCAATTTTACATATGAGTTGTTTATTAAATATATGATCATACTTATTAAGCATTTCAATAAAAGTGTGGAAGTCAATGGTGTTGAAATCAAAGGTATACTCAACAAAGATCTTTTAAAACAACAATCATTGCATTTTGGTGGAACAATGGTTGAGAAAACATCACTTTTGAGTAACATCCATGAGACTGGTTCCATTGCACGTTTGTGGCAAAAATTGTATCCAAGTAGTGTCTTACAAGATACTATTAGTGAATACTTTTATTTATATGAATTATGTCAAACAATGATTTTGGGATCTATGGAAGATGAGATGGTTTTTAGTGCACTATATTTTGTTAAATATAAACTCTACAACAAGCTAGAAAAAAAATTAGAAAATTGTTTGAGAATTTATGTCATCGTATCAGCTAGACACATTTCCCTATGACAGAGCATTGGCATATTGGAATTCCCTTGTAGGCAAAAGGGGTACCGAGAATACGAATGATAAGGAGGATAATGATGCTTTCAGTGATTAGGTGGTGGAGACACAGATATTTGTTATGCGTAATAGTGATATTGGACAACCTAAAAAGTGTTTGTTTTAGCTACTTGAATTGTGATTTTCTTATATTTCACAACATTAATAAATTTGAATTCATTTGATATCAGCTTTCACAATATTGGTTAAGATTTATTAGATTTCACAAAAACTGATTTTTCATAAACTTTAATGTTTTATAACCCTTCGTTGTTTTTGAAATAGTTTTAATTGCATTCATATAATAGTATTTGTTTGTTTCAGTTATCTAAATTGTAATTTTTATAAGCTTTTACAACATTGATCAATATGAATTTTTTAGTTATCATTTTTATTTACAAATTTGAGTTTATTTGTCATCATAAGATTGTTTCATCTATTTGAATTGTAACTTTATAATTTAGAACACAACATTGTCTTTCAAATTATATGTTTGATGTTGTAGTCTTTGGAGTGTCTAAACTATGTTCATTCATAACCGATTTATAGCATTGTCTTTCAAAATATATGTTTTTTGTTATAATATTGTTAGTGTATTGATATTAATGTATTGGCACAACTGAGTTGAATCATGAATATAGTTGAATCATTTATTATTTCAGATTGCAATTGTGAATATAGTTGAATCATTCTAAGTTTAAAAGTTGCACAAGAATATAAATGGAAACAATCTCTGAGTGATATAAGATAAATTAATAAAAGCCTTTTTCATTATTTGCATAGAAAATTTACATTGTACAAAATTGTTTACAAAAATAAAATAGAACTTGTTGTCAACTATGAAACGTTTTATAATACGAATACGAATGAGAAGGAGGATAATGATGCTTTCAGTGATTAGGTGGTGGAGACACAGATATTTGTTATGCGTAATAGTGATACTGGACAACCTAAAAAGTGTTTGTTTCAGCTACTTGAATTGTGATTTTCTTATATTTCACAACATTAATAAATTTGAATTCATTTGATATCAGCTTTCACAATATTGGTTAAGATTTATTAGATTTCACAAAAACTGATTTTTCATAAACTTTAATGTTTTATATCCCTTCGTTGTTTTTGAAATAGTTTTAATTGCATTCATATAATAGTATTTGTTTGTTTCAGTTATCTAAATTGTAATTTTTATAAGCTTTTACAACATTGATCAATATGAATTTTTTAGTTATCATTTTTATTTACAAATTTGAGTTTATTTGTCATCACAAGATTGTTTCATCGAGAATACCGATGATAAGGAGGATACCGAGAATACGAATGATAAGGAGGATAATGATGCTTTCAGTGATTAGGTGGTGGAGACACAAATATTTGTTATGCGTAATAGTGATACTGGACAACCTAAAAAGTGTTTGTTTCAGCTACTTGAATTGTGATTTTCTTATATTTCACAACATTAATAAATTTGAATTCATTTGATATCAGCTTTCACAATATTGGTTAAGATTTATTAGATTTCACAAAAACTGATTTTTCATAAACTTTAATGTTTTATATCCCTTCGTTGTTTTTGAAATAGTTTTAATTGCATTCATATAATAGTATTTGTTTGTTTCAGTTATCTAAATTGTAATTTTTATAAGCTTTTACAACACTGATCAATATGAATTTTATAGTTATCATTTTTATTTACAAATTTGAGTTTATTTGTCATCACAAGATTGTTTCATCTATTTGAATTGTAACTTTATAATTTAGAACACAACATTGTCTTTCAAATTATATGTTTGATGTTGTAGTCTTTGGAGTGTCTAAACTATGTTCATTCATAACCAATTTATAGCATTGTCTTTCAAAATATATGTTTTTTGTTATAATATTGTTAGTGTATTGATATTAATGTATTGGCACAACTGAGTTGAATCATGAATATAGTTGAATCATTTATTATTTCAAATTGCAATTGTGAATATAGTTGAATCATTCTAAGTTTAAAAGTTGCACAAGAATATAAATGGAAACAATCTCTGAGTGATATAAGATAAATTAATAAAATCCTTTTTCATTATTTGCATAGAAAATTTACATTGTACAAAATTGTTTACAAAAATAAAATAGAACTTGTTGTCAACTATGAAACGTTTTATAATATATTAATTTTATCATGGGTAAGCAGGGGCAGATTCAATCACTCCTCGTGCGTATGGATCACCTAGGACTTGAGATTCAGTTGCTCCTTGTATATCTGCATCTCCTTGAGTTTGAGATGCTCTTGAAGTTGTAGATTTTTTACCTTATCTTTTGTTCCAATAACCTGTGCAGGCTCTTTCAGTGCTCCTATTCTGATAAGGCCTTCCTCTGCCTTTTGTAATCTCCCCATCAACATTCTATCTTCTTTGGATGGATTCCCAAGGAATACATGTTCGTTTTGTTTAAGCTTCTTCTTAAGTAAGATATTTGGATCCATTTTGTGTTCCACTATAATTGCTTTTAAATAATTATTATCCATAACCTTAGCCTGTAAGGTCTCCTTCATTGCTATTGTTGTTGTTGTTGAGGTTATCCTGGTGGTGGTGGCGGTATCATTTCCTTCCTTCTTTTAGTAAATTGCCAGGAGGGACCTAAATATATTATAACAAGATATTATTAAACAAAATTTAAAGCAGATAAAATTAATGCATAACAGTAAAAACACACTTACCTGACAAAGAGATCTATTGCTATCCTTTAGCCGATGGAGATAAATGAGTGTGAGTGCATGGGGGATGGGCGTAAAACTGAAAACATACAAAAAATGAAAAAATAAATATAATTTCAACTAAACAATAATGGTAATGAATCAAGAAAACTCAAAATAGTAAACTTCCTCGTCATTGCTGTGACATAACTAGATTCACAATCCATGATATTTTATTGTACATGTTGAGGAGAAACGAGAAAAGAAGTTGGCTTATGGTGTTTATGAGGTCTCTACAATGGTTGTGATTCACACATTGTGCCTTCTAAATCAACAATATCCTCTAGCATGTGACTTCTGATAGTAGCATCCTATTTTATTTGTGCGATGGGTGCCTTACTTTGCATTTAGGTGAAAAAAAAAGTTAAATTATAAATAAAAAAACATGCTAAAATATAAATATTATTTAATGGTGAAAAATAAAATAATTACCTTTAGCTCTTTAGTAGTCATAGCAATGCTTTGTAGTTTTGCGTGCACTACAGTCAATGAACCAGTATCCTGCAAATTATGAAAATTTTCGTAGTAAAGTGCTAAAATATAATTTATCGAGGCTATTGTATGAGGTTTGTCTAATTATTTTGTTTGAAAAATATAGAGTTCTAATCTTATTCGACCTAAAATATATGTATACCAATCGAATCTTTCATGGTACTCTAGAAAACGAATAATATAAGTTAATGACCATAATAGAATCTTCGTTTTTCCAAGCAAAAATAGTCTTGCTTGGAAAAATTCAAGAATTACCTTGAAATCATTGTTGGAAACTGAGGTATTAGTTAACTCTGTCTTGGACTTCACCGTAGATGCTACAAAAAAAAATTTAAGTGACATACATAATTTTAAATTGTGAAGATTAAGATAATCAAGTGAAGAGAATTACACTTGATAACAATTTCGAAGAGATATCGTAGTTGCTCGTCAAGAAATCCTTATCATTCTAGAGAGAATTAAAAAATGTGAAACGAGAGCAAGACCCTTATGTGGAAGACCAATCAATCTATGGATATCAGAGGGCTTGATTGTAAAATATATTTTTCTATTCTAGAGAGATATATTAACCGCCCCAAGATCATTGTCGTAGCCTTTGATGATATTGTATAGAAAAAATTTATTTATTCTGAATTGGGGCATAGAAGTCAAAGCCTCAAAACCTACGTCTTGAACCCATGTATGGTCGGTCCCAGGTGTGGTTAAGATCTCTAAAAATCTAATGCAACTTTGATTTTTGAATGTAATTTTTTGAGAGGTTGTGGACATGGTGGCCATCGCTTTAGAAAGGTGTGGGGTAATGGTCGCTTGGGGGAGGGAAGGGTTTGCAGCTTCGCTTTGATCCCATGCAGTAGAAAAATAGCCTGAAAAAACAACTATTGATGCCTTTTTATAGATAAAATTGAGTGGGATGGACATGTGGCAGCATGTTAGTGGACATGTAGTTGGTGGTGTGATGCATGGTAGGGTGAAGCTAGACCTTGTTTTACACTTGTACCTGATCTTAGGCCGAATCATTATCTACACCCGATTCGAGGTTGGATGATTATCTAAACTCGATACGAGGAAAAAGCATTATATACACCTGGTGAGTCATTCAGACCTTTACTTCACTCAATACGTTAATCAGATCTATATTACACCCGATTTGTTAGCTGAACCTTATCTTACACCCAGTCTGTTGGCCAAATCTTGTTATCCACTTGGTTTATATGTCGAATATTTCTTACACCTAATCTGTTAATCAGTCCTTGCTTTGCACATGGTTTGTTTAACAAAATTAATATACACCCGATCCGTCAACCAATACTTTTTCCAACCGATCCGAGCATTTTTTCAGTCGAACCTTTTTTCCACCCGATCCGATCTCGAATCATGTTTTGCACTCGATCCGAGCCCAAACCGTGTTTTTCACCCAGTCCAGAGTTGGACTGTATTTTCCATCCAGTTCGACCAAAACTATCAAATTCACCAAGGTTTTACAATTTTTTATGAAAAAATAAGGTAATTCATCATTTCCTCCTACATGAAGTTGGCTAGGATTCGCCAAGGTTCTGAAATGAATTCACCAATTTTTTATAAGTATTTTTCGGGCCTGACCCCTTATGCATAATCCTACCCTATACTAAGGCATAATACTTTTGAAAAACATTTATTCCAATAATATCATCATTGAAGGAGATTCCATGAACATAATTAATATGTTGAAGGTCTCCCAATATCCAATCTAGGGCATCGAACATCTCATGAAGGAGTCTAAAAGAACCTTATTGCAGTTAGACAACTCCCTCGTCTAGCATGTCTATCATGAAGGCAACCAAGTTGTTGATGCTCTGGCTAATTTAGGCCTCATCCAAGAGGACCTCTTAGTTTGGAGCTATGATTTCCCTCACTTTCTCTTAGACTTTAGTTCCCTTGATGGTAGGGTTTAGTCGGTCTAAATCTTCCCTCTCCCTCTCTATGTCGGTCCTAATTGTTATCCCCATTCCCTTTTTCCCTATGGTTTCTCTTTGAGGAGCCTTTCTTCTTCCTAGTCATTTTAGGGCCTCTTCTTTTAGCTTCACCTCCTAGACCTTCTCTACCATATGGCCCCTTTTCTCCTGTGCCTCATTGTTTCTAATAGGGTGTCTGCTCCTTTGCCCCTCATCAATCATTATGGACTTTTCTCTTTTTGATGCTCTTTTTTCCTCGTTCGAGCCACATGGCCCTTCCTTTCTCCCTTCCTTAATATCATGCTAGCTCGTGAGTTCTTATTTTCTTGGTCATTGTCTTTTTCGCATGTCCCTTAGTACACTTGTCTTGCCTTGTTTTATCATATTCTTGCATTAATCCCCTACACCCCTTGGGTTTATGGTTTTACGCTCTTGATATCAATGCTTGTCACACAATCTTCCTAGCAGTTGCACCTTAAAACTATAATCAAAACCCTCCACTTTCCTTGTTTACCTTCGCATGCTAGATTCTTTTTATGATTCATAATTCATTGCCATCACTTATAACTTGATGAGGATTTAATGCCACATTTTTCAATTTCATGCTTATAATTTTATGAGGGTCCTGTACCACGTAAATATTTTTTCTCTTTCCTAAGAGGTCGAAGGATCATGTTGGCCACACAGCTCGAATCAATGAGCATCATCATCAAAGCCCATCATTTTATGCCTCATATCATAGGGTGGTGTTGATGTTGAGCATATTTCTTGGAATGGAAGATATCACCATCAAGTAAGGAAGGTTATCTACCCAATATGTAATGGTAAGATCTTTGAAAAATTCTCAATTCATGTGAGAGTGTGGAAAGTTCCTTTTATAAGTAGTGCTTGCATTGACTTCTCCACCTTTGGCTCTTTGTACCAGTGTCTTGCTTGGCTTTCCATCTCTACCTGTATTCAATTATCTATCCCTTTCTATCATTGTTTTCTAGGCCTTACACCACTCCCTACATTCAACCCTCCACCCCCACTCTATATGCCATCGTTCACTTATCCTTTCACCACTATCTGCTTTCAATTATCTACCACATACTCTCAGTGCCATTATCTCACTCAACCTTCCACCAATACTTGTTTACATTCATCCCTAAACATGGCTAAAAATAATTCTAGATTTGAACCTAAGGTGTTGAACTTCGATAATTTGGTGGAGGAGATTCTGGATGATGTTGATTTTTTGCCTTTCCTATGAAAATTTGGTAGCAATGATATGGAACTTTCTAAAGAGATTACCCACAACTGGAATGAGGGCAAGATGAACGTGAGAGAGCTAAGCTTCACCATTAATGTCAAACTGATTGCATAAATTTCTAACTTCCCTGATGCTAGTGAAATGCTCAATAGAGAAAAACACTTGTTGGCCAGCGAGCTACTACTATTCAAGGGTAAAGGAGAGAATCTTAGGAAGGATAAGGGAAAATTTATGAGGGAATATCTTCCCAGACCATGGGACAAGGTGGTAGTTCCCATAATCTAATATTCTACTTTGGATGGACAAATAAACATCATAAGGAGTTTTCACTTCACTTTTCTTAACCATATTCATGGGAAGAAAAGCATCAACACTCCAAATTTTCTATACAGGTCCATAGAAAAATCCATAAACAATGTACAAAAAGGGTCTTCGTCCTTCCCTATCTATCATGGTTTGCATATGATCATTTTTTAGCATTTTTGCAAAGGAGAGCCCATAATCCTTTGTTGAACATTGTTTTGAGCAAGTGAGCCCTTCGGGTACCCCATAACAAGTTTTCCCCTAACCCGAGCTGACCCAGTTGGAGGATCCTCAACTCGAGACAACCATTAAGAGCCCCGCTAAGGATGACTTTGTCGATCAAGATCCATCCCTTGATCCTTAAAATATTATTCCAATTCTAGATTCTGAGCTAAAAGGTGAAGCAATGACTCTTAAAGTCAAAGTGGAATTCCAACGTCACTTGGTCCAGATCAAGTCACAAGTTGGAAAGAGGAGAAATCTCTAATTCAAATCAAGCCTGATCACATTTTAGAGGAAGTTGTAGAATCTCTCCCTGTGGTTCAAAAAATAAAGCAAGGGGGTCCATCCCTATGGAAACCTCCCTAAAAGGTAGCAACATATAGCAATACTCCTCTGGCTCTAAAATCCCCCTTTCAAGGCATGTGTGTTTCCTTCCCTAGTAGAAAAGGTAATATGTAGGGGTTTGATGATCTGCTTGGTGCCATGTTCAGAGTGGCAAAAATGAGCATCTCTTACATTGAACAAGTTGTCGCTCTGATGGAGGAATATAGGAAGAAGTATGGGGATGATGAACCGGAAGAGTCAATGGATATCCTTTCCAATGTTGGTGCTAATTAATCTTTCTAGTCCCTGTATTGTCTTTTCCCTTCCTCTGTTTTTTCCTTTCTTGTTTTTTTGTCTATGTTGTGGTAATTTCAATGTCTTCCCCTGTTGTAGTTCTATTTTTTGTTCTTCTCCCTTTGGTTCTTGTGAGTTTTACTTGTAGGACCCTCTTCGGGGGTCTTCTCCTTTTGTAAAAATTTTGATGATCCTTTCAAAACCCCTTCTATCAATAAAAAAAAAAAACCTTGTCTTCAATCTAAGAAGGTGGTATGAGACTTAACTTGATGGGAACCATATCAAAATATATTTAGAGGATACACTCCATAATAAAATTATAACTTTAACTTTAATCTTGTGAGTAATGAGTAGACATCCTAATTAGGATATGAAAGATAAAAAATATTATATATATATATATATATATATATATATAATTTGGGTACCCTCATCTTTTTCCCTTAAGGATGGGAGAAGAGAAGGTAAACGAGAGTTATAGTAGAGAGAATTTAAGTTTCTTCATATATGTGAAGTATATGGTGCAACCTGGTGGTAGTTATGCCAAATATTTTATAGAGATTCTCGTTGATCAAACTAACCCCTCTTCTAATTATCCTCTCATTTGGGCTTGAGTCATTGGATTAAGAGGTAAGTAGGACTAAAGTGCATCATAAGAGTTTTAAAAAATGAAAATTATTGTAATATTTGGTGGATTAATACTAAATAAATAGAACATTAGAAGATGTTGAGACCAAAGGAGGGATTCATGAGAATTTGAACAAACTAGCTAGGCTTTCAAGGCAACCATAACTAGGAGTTTATTTTGCATGTTTTGTTGGGTTATTGTTCTTAAAAATTTGATGTAAGAGAGGGGATGAAAATGTATTCTTTGCTTGATGCATTTCACATAGGAAAAGAAATAATGTGAATATGTTTTTCTATAATTCATTGAATGTTATATTTTTTGAAAAAGAGAATAATGCATATGCCTTAGCTACATTTCATTTGCAAAGAAAATATGGATTGAATAATTTTTTACATTTCATTCAAAAATAAGTATAAGACCCTTTATTTCATGCTTAGAACCCATTTGGTGCATTTAGTTTTGGGACCTATTAATAAATTTTCTCCAGGTTAAGAAATAACCCATCTATTATGTTTTGTTGGAATCCTTTTGCCACAATTTTTAAAGGAAAAATCCCTTTGATGCAATTTGTATGAAACTATCCTTGCTATGCTTGTTTTTTTAGTTGGCTATATGGGATTAAAATGGACCTCACTTGTATTACACTATGAACATAATGGAATTATAATAGCTTTGAAATTATGCTTGTATTGCTTGGTAATATTCAAACTTGGGTCTCCTTCTTGAAAGTCAAGGAATCTAACTAGTCAAGCTCATACCATTTGATTTGTTTTGCTTCTTATTTTGAACCAAGATATTAAAATCTTCATTCCATGATTTTATTTATATGACAAATAACATGAAAACCCCTATCTATATTTGAGCAAAGAATGATCTACAAACCTTCTTAAGTGTATTTTTGAAACTAAGAATGATTTAAGCTCTTCCAATTGCACTTATTTGTATGTTCATTTGGTATAAAAAATGGAGTAAAATAGTATTTGTTTTTTTTTTGGAAGAGTGAGCATGATATTGTTAATTCCATAATATCATAAGAGTGGTAAGCAACCTTTCCATGTTTTGG
The DNA here is from genome assembly GCA_028583015.1 of Wollemia nobilis. NCBI lineage: Eukaryota > Viridiplantae > Streptophyta > Pinopsida > Araucariales > Araucariaceae > Wollemia > Wollemia nobilis. The sequence continues at coordinate 6,449,216 of JAQPPZ010001028.1, forward strand.
ATCCACTAGAAACTGATGGTCCATAAAGGGGGAATTAAAACTATGTATAACAAACATAAGATGCTATCTCTATTAAGTATTACTTATGCTTGACTTTAGGGTTCATTTTTAAGAAGTCTTATTTTTAAGAATTCTTATTTTTAATGTCTCATTTTTAAGAAGCCTCATTTTCTAGAATCTCTAAACCTAATTAATGCATATTAATAATTGCTATGCAACTAAAGGTTAGTGACTATATTGTTTGAAATTTTTTATAGTTTTGTTGTGCTGATGATTAATCTTTAGTAGCTTGGTAACAAGTATGACAATCCATTTATACAAATAGTGAAAGCATTCTTTATAAAGTATACTTTCTACATTAGACTCAAATGATTGTTGATGCCTATTAGAATAGTAATCTATCAAAATATCCATGTATAAAGAGGTTTTGATAGAATACTCATAATTTACCATCAATTGCTTCTAGTAATAGCCTTTAGTTAAAAAATTATGTACTTTTTTTAATTACATGGTAGTAATTGGTGTTCCAAAATTATTCTAAATACTGAAATGGCTCATAGAGATGACCCCAACATTTATTTTATGAGAATATTTAGCATAAGGAATATATGATGTAGTAAACATGATTTGAATTATGATTAATGTTGGTTGTCTTTATTGAAACCTATTTTAGGCAAGTATTGACTATTTCATTTATAGAGTAATATCTTTAGACTTGCATATACTATTTCATTTTTTAGGCTTACACTCCTAGGTACAAATAAGTGACTATATATAAAATTATTTATTCAAGCTATAATTGATAGTAATAATTATGTTCATATAGTTTTAAATAGATATTGCATACCTTATGTGAATACACATACATAGGATGAGACTTTTTGTGATGTGTTCTCTCTATACTATTGGTGCTATCTATTTAAACATTCATTAGAGGGTTTGACACTCTTAAGTAGGGGACTTATGCAAGGGAACCTTATTGGCACTCTTAATAATTAATTATATTCAAATTAATCACTATCACATCACACATTTTACAAAACATATTATCTCAAACCTAACTCATGAATTAAACACACTCTCATCATAATTAAATTATTCATCACTAATTTATTAACATACAAAATCTATTTAATTACCATGACAAAATCAAATTAGCCACCACAAAATACTAACTAAATGCAGACACCAAAATCTAGCCACTTGTCATCCATCTGTGTCCTCCAATCACAACCATCCATTATATATATATATATATATTTAAATATTAATATTTTATATATTATATTTATATATATTTAATAAATATATATGTATTTATATAAATTAATCCTAGCCATCCACCATGTTTTAATCTCAGCCATCCATCCATCTCAATCCATGCCACTTGCCCAAACTTAATCTCCACCCTTCCTCATGTTTTAATCTTGACCACTCATTTTGTGTCGTCGAAACCCTAACATGTTCAAGGGTAGATTATAAAAGAGGATTCATTTTGACAAATCAAACCTTAGAAATACCTTGGAAGCCTTTAATACTTAAGTGCTTGATAAATTCTCAAGTCCTTATGCCATAGCCACTTTGCTATCACTTTCGTCACTCGTTGCCGTCATCACATCACCCCTTTTTGTCATTGCCAATCCTACGCAAAACTAGATATGGTTCTACGACAACCCCTAAACACACCCTAGAGCCAACAGAGCACCTTTGGGCACTTATAAAACTCTCTGGTGTATCAAAAACCTTCTTTGAATACCTATGGGCGTTTCCCGCAGCAGATCTATAGTCCTACGACCCTCGGGCACCGTTTGAGCATCCTCGCGACCATCATCAACAGGAGCAGAGATATAAATTAGCATTTTGACAAGGTAAGAGTATTTATGTGCATTTATTTTACATTTTTGTATTTCTATTTTTAGTTATATTCTATAACATCCAGGGTTTAGTTGTTTTGTCTTTCTGAGGGCTTCACACTGTGGAGCCCTCGTAGGTGCTTCTAATCTCTTTGTTATTATCTCTATTTGCAAGTACAAGAATCATCTATCTAGAAGTTATTGAAGCTAGGGTGGCCTTTTTAGAATACACAAGCCCACCTACAACTCTTGTTTGGATAAAAAATGAGCGCAAAGACACCAACAATGTATTGATCTAGGGTTTTGGAGAACCCTAACATTTGTAAATTTGTATCACAAAAGCATTTTAAAACCCCATATTGGGGCACATTGATTGTATAATTTTGAGATCCACCCGCATTAATAAAAAGCTTATTTATATTGTGCAATCTTGTGTTATTATTGTTTTTTTTATTACTTTATCTTTCGTATTGGTGTTGTTTGATTTCGATTTACACTAAACATCAAACATAAAACATTTAACGCATAAATACATCATCACATCATGACACAATGAATCCATAATCACTAATATATTATATTAATAATTAAATATATACAATATCTATACAATTTTTATGGTACAATCACATAATGTACAATGATAATAATAATAATATAGTCTCAAACATGGTTCTCGATTCTGGTTAATGGAACAACTGCTAGTTACTTTCAAAGTCACAGAGGAATTCGGCAGGGGGACCCTATCAACCCCATTTTATTCATCATTATGGCAGAAGCTTTAGGCAAAACCATAAAAAATGCGTGCAGTTCAAGGCTAATATCAGGAATCAAGGCAACATCTCTCGCTAGGGTTGTTTCTCACCAAAAATTCGTCGATGATACCCTTCTATTGACTAAGGCATCGGTGGTTGAGGCCAAAAGAATTAAATACATCCTGCAACTCTACGAGGACGCTGCTGGTCAGAAAGTTAATTTTAGTAATAGCAAGTTATATTTCTTGAACACCCCCATTTAGAGGCAAGGAAGAATTGCAAAAATTTTAGGGTGTGATATAGCAAACCTCCCCACTTCGTATCTTGGTCTCCCTCTTTTCATTGGTTCTCCGAGAGAGTCAATGTAGGACAGGGTTATTGAAAGAATTCAAAAAAACTTTCTGGATGGAAAGGTCATCTTCTATCTCAAGCAGGAAAGTTGAACCTCACTAAGGCCTCTCTTCAGAGCATTCCAGTCTATTTCCTCTCCGTTTTCAAAGCCCTTGTGAAGGTTTTCTAGAAAATTGAGAAACTCCAAAAAGAATTTTTATGGACTGGATCAGAGGAGAAAAAAAGGATACACCTTGTAGGATGGACCAAAGTGTGCAGACCTAGGGAAAATGGGGGTTTAGGTCTGAGGAGAATTGCTCATATGAATTTAGATTTACTAGCTAAGCAGGCGTGGTGCCTCATTTTTGGTGAAGAAAATGAATGGACAACTATCATCAAACAAAAGTATCTTCAAAATATGAAATTTCTAAGTGACTCAGTTCCAATCAGAGGTTCTACTTTTTGGAAAGCAATTCTCAATTGTAAGGAAATCATCAAAAAAGGTTTAAGATGGGTTTTAGGCAATGGTGAGAGGATAAATTGTTGGAATGACAGGTGGGCTAAGGATGAACCACTGATGCAATATCCTAACTTAGCCTAAATTAGAGATATCACGGAAGAACTCATTGGCAGAAAAGTCTTCTATTATATGGTTGAGGACAAAGACATAATGAAGTGGAAACAAATAAGGATTCAAGGATTTCAAGTGAAATAAAATGATCTTTGTAACATTCTCGAGCAACAGATTATCGCCATGAGATCCAAGGAAGATCAAGTGACTTGGGCTCCTACGAAAAATGGGAAATTCACTGTTAAATCAGCTTACAAGCTTTTGCTTGATGACAAGGATTTTATCCTCCAAAAGGACTTAGTTTGGATAAAAAATTTAATTCAAAAAATTGCAGTCTTCTCATGGCTGGTTATCCAAGGAAGGATTCTAACCATTGATAATATGATGCATAAAGGTATTTGTATCACTAATCGTTGTTATATGTGCAGGGCTAATTGGGAGACCATTTATCACATTTTCCTTGAGTGCCCTTTTTCCTTGAGTGTCCTAAGTGGGGTTTTTCAGGCCTTCAATATTTCCTGGGTTAAACCAACCATCGTACTTGATTTGTTCATCCAGTGGCCTTACCCATTTTCAAGCCAAAGACTTAGATACATGTGGAAAATTTGTCTCAATCACTATCTTTGGCAGGTGTGGTTACAAAGGAACCATAGAGTATTTAATGAGTCTATCCATGATCATCAAACTATCATTTCTAGGATCCTATCCTTTGCCAATGAGAATGTGAATCTTATCCCTTTTGATAGTCGTAAACCTCATCTGCAGGAGACCACGATTGCTTAATTTTTAAGCTTAACCTTGTTAGATGAGTCTGTGCCTAGGGTAGTCAACCCCAGAGCCAATGTTAAGTGGTCCCCACCTCCTACGAGTTGGTTTAAGCTTAATTTTGGTGGAGCGGCTAAGGAAAATCCTGGCAAAGCAGGCACTGGCGATATTGTGTGAGATCATAATGGGAATATGATGCTTGCACTTTTTGAATATTTGGGAACAAAGACGAACAACGAAGCTGAAGCTAGAGCTATGTGGATAGGCCTTCAAATGACTCAAGACTTAGAAGGCAATTTGATTGTAGAAGGAGACTCTATGCATGTTATAAATCTCCTCAATAATTAGAAAACACCTCCTTGGAGGATTAAAAAAATTGTTGAAGAGGCTAGGATCCTTTTCCAGGGAAGACAGGACAGAAAATCCCAACATGTCTTTCGGGAAGCTAACAAAGTTGTTGATAAGCTAGCCAATTTGGGTGTCGATGGTGACAAACTTTTCAAATGGGAACACGGTGTCCCGAGTGAAGTAGAGGAGCTTATTCAACAAGAATGCCAAGAATTATAGTCAAATTTACCAACAAGGAAGGCACTGTAAGTTCGAAGGCTATGAGTATTCCCGTCTCTTTTTAAAATGGACTCACAATAAAAATTATTCGAGTTGTCAGTCTTGGTGGATGTTGCTTGGAAATACCACAAAGACTAATGGGGATAGTCACATGTTAGATAAAATGGCTCCTAGTCATATTAGTAATTTGAGGTTGGTTGATAATCACAGGGCAGGAAAGAAACGACAATATAAGACTTCGAACCAGAGCCACGTGGACCACTTGATAACCACCGCCATAAATCTAGCCAGCAGGTTCACTTCTCCAAGGTTGATTGGCCAAGATGGGATGTGGTCCCAAAGCATGTCATATATGGAAGAAAGAAATTACCAAAGAATTATTAAGAGTAACTGTCAATACAGAGCTTGTGGGAGTTTTTTTCAGTACTCTGCTATGTGTGTCTGTAGCTTTTTGTTTCTCCACTGTTTCAAGGAAGGGATATGTGTCTGTTTCTTTTTTTGTAATTATGATGCAGGTGTGTTTTCTCGGGGTATACCCAAAATGTTGTATGGGAAGTTTCTTTTTTATAATAGGCTATGTGCCTTACCGGATGTAATGGCTTTGGCGGTATGTATATTTTACATATATAGGATCCTTAGTAAGGACATGTTCATCAACAACCCTGGGCTGATTTTTGTAAAAGGTTTTGGGTCAACCTGTAAAACCCGGTATTAATGCTATAGTATCTTATCTACCAAAAATAATAATAATATAGTCTCTCAACCACAAAATATTAGGGTAGTATCCAAAACTACAACTAGCTTAGGGAGCTTATATATGGTGCTCCTATGGATCCTCCTCCTCCCCCTCCTATAGGTGATGGAATATTTACTGATAAGTATTATTTATTTGTTATAGACCTTAGGTGATTCCATGATCGTGTTCTCATCAATGATGGGAGATCCCTATCTGTCAAGACAACTATATTGTATGTATCTCTATAATGTGTTGCCTATGCACTCTCATCCTACACATACCTCTAGATTTAATCCATATAATACAATAGCTACCTACACCACTTGGACCCCTCTAGATCCTCCTACCATAGCAAAAATTCTTGTCATCATGTCTTACTATGTAGTTAGACCCTAGATGGTTTGTTACATCCCTGTGATATACCCCACCAACTGGTTCTACTTTGTCATCTATGTTATTGTCTCTTCCTAAATAGCCACTAGCATAGCCTTCAAGCTCTCCACCTACCTAGTTAGGGTATCCCATTATATCTTAATGGCTAGCTAAGGTTACCTACTCAGTCCTATATCACCAGACATACTCATAGTTAATGTGAGGAGTGGAGGTCCTATTGTTGCTACCTATGCCTATGCCTCTTGATGTTATTGATACTCCTTGTAGTACTACACCAAAGTTAGAACTATATATTGTGCCCTACTAGGCCTCATATGCTACTTTGTTGGTTTTCCCCTCTGATTGTCACCCTCCTTGGCCTGATGGTCTAGTACCATTGCATGTAACCATTAGTCATTCCAGGATCATCATGCCTAGGATCTAGTACAATAGAATTATCAAGGTCCACCTCTACATAAAAAATCTAGATTTGACATACCTTTAAATCCTCTCTCCCATATAAACCTCATGTACCAGATTGGCTATGCTAGAATCCCCTTTCTCATGCTAATTTGGTAGACCACACAATCAAAACGATGGAGCTTCCGCTCCCCCTCTAGTCCCACCGTCCATATAGCCCACTTTATATGATCTAGATGGTAGGCATCATCATGTTAGCCTATATGATGTCCATATGGCCTACATATGATCTTCCCAAGCCATAAATCATCTATCACCCACCTCACCACTACAAGAATTCCCCTATTGAGCCCACTCTACCTTACCTTAAATTGGTAACCCCATCTATAAGTTGTTGATGCCTCATAATCATTGACCTAACCTTTTAGTTTTGAAGACCTCAAAGCTATAATGTTATTCCAAGCCCACACCTAGAGCAATGTGTATTTGTTTAGGCTCTTACCACCCTAATATACTTATCTATGAAGAGACAAATAGAAATATGCTAATATGATGGTACCCTAGGCAAACAACATTTGGTAATCATGTATATATGCCACAATAAATCCATACCCCTAGTGCAAGATCCTATGAATCATGTATCCTAGTTCTCTAGACACCATGACATCTAATAGTGTTGTCTACCTATCTAAGTAGCCATCAATATAATCAACATTAATATTGATTTCTAACCCTACTATCAAATTTTCTACATCTTTAGTCATCCTCCCTAGGCATATATGTTAGTCCTATCCCACATGCACCTCTACCCTTATGATTAATACCCTTAGGATCCTCTAGAAGTTCTCAAGGGTGAGGGTCATATCCCCTATTGGGAGCTAAAAGATATTTGCCTTTGAATATGATAATTCTATCAATGTCATTAGGAGCACCTAGTCAAACTTCACCTTATGCATAAGGGCTACATGGTGTAACCCTAGTGCCATTATACATGCATGGTTGGCATAGCTTAAGAGAATTAAATGGTCTTGAGTGCATGTGGGTAACATTATCTATAGTCAAGTGTTTATAGCTTCTTCTAAAATCAAGCCAATCCAAAAACTCTATTAGTCTCAACTCACAAAAATTAGCACAATCAAGCCAAAAATCTAAAAAGCACAAAAATACCACCCCAACACAAAAACACTTTTGGGTAGCAAAAAACCCACCTGTCAACAAAATTATTTCCTAGGTGGCAAAAGTGCTAGCATTGATGAAAGCACTATCATGTGGTAAAAGCATCACTAGTGTTTGAAAGCTCTGCATGATACAACTACCACTATGCAAAAGCACCACCCTCCATTTCAAGCATGCTTTTTGAAGTGAAAATTCAACAAGAACCTTAGTTTTTTTATACATACCAATGCTAACTCTCCTCCTCCAATTTTGGGTGCCCTCATTTGTTCTATTCAATGTGGTAGGTGTGTGTGTCTTATGCCATGGAAAAACTATCATTGTTAGGTCTTTAGAGCTCTATTTTCCATCTTTTACATGGTGAAAATAAATTCACTTTTTACCCTAACATTCCTTACCAATTTCCATTGTTTGTCCTTAGTTTTTATTCACCACACCAATGTGGACATAGTCAAGTTGAGTTTCATCGATCCAACTTGATTTTACCTTCAAAACTCAAGAGGGCACATTGGGGCATGGAAGCATTTAATGCTCCCCAAAATTCAAATTTAACATCACCTCTAAGCAAAAAATCAAAGCGTGAATCGTCTTACATCACTAGCTATAAGCAACAACTAATTTTTATGTCTCAAAGTTGAGGTATCTATGTCAAATTTTTATGCATTTATTATACAGTAAATGCATCAAATAGGTGAAAATATAGACACCTAATTTTGAGTGCGTCATTAATATTAAAGCTTTTGAATCTCTTCATCTATCAAGAAAATTGAATCAATCATCCCAATGCCCAAATTTAGAGTATTTATTTATGTAAAAGTGAAAGCATCAAGTCATGAGTGAAAGATGCTCCACCAACACTTTTGTCTCTTAGGTAGTGCTTTTGCAAAACTAACTTTTCATCATTTTCCACCCAAATTTGACATTCAATGGTCATATTATCAAAAGCACTGCTGTTTTGTTTTTCCTCTAGCACTTTTTACTGGCATGCACCAAAATAAAAAATATGTATTGTTGTACCATTGAAGCTTCCCACCATTAATGGATCCAATCACCAAGATCTGGTTTGTAGCTCAAGTACAAATCCCAAGCCCAAGATTTTCCATTTACAATAGTTTTTTATTAATGACATATTTATCTCATTTTAAATTCTTCCCCTCTCTAACATTATCAACTTCAATACAATCATTCCCCTAATAAATAATGGCTTCTTATAAATTAACACTTGGAGGATGCGAATATATGTTTTTTTTAGCTGCAATAAAGTTTTTCCAAATTTCATCTAGATTCATAGGAATTCATCTTCATGCATAGTAAGAGTATGCCAAATATTACCACAATTTGGTAAAGGCGCCCTTCAAGCATCAAGTATCCAATATCTCTTTCAAGCTCAAGCTCTCAAGTGTCCATGAAAAAACTAACAAGCTTCAATCAAGATTCCATAAACAAGGAGAAACAACATTAGCATCTTGGATCATAAGTGTGCTTTGGGGTTGTGCTATTTTCCCTTGACTTTGACACTTCTGTGCTTTTCAACTCTAATTATCAATATTATTGTATACTAGATAGCTTTGAATATCTCATTTGCATCTAGTTTGACATTTCATCTTGTCATTGTTAGTCTTTAATTTAAGCAAAAAATATTTTTTTTATCATTTGGCAAGGGTCTATACCTTTGATTTCAAAGACCTTAATGAATCCACTACATTTAACCTCATTTTGTTGCACTTTAAAGCAAAAAAAATGCTATATTATAGGTTTGGTGGCACTATCACTCTTTGTTTTTACAATCATAGAAAGAAAAATTATTAATAATGTTATCACCATCTTAGTGGCACTTTTGATAATTCAAACCATAGATTTTTCATTTTATTAGTTTCATATCTTATCTAAATAGGGGTTTGATGTTGGTCAAGGGATCTGATACTCTACTCCAACCCAAGCAAACCCCTTTACCATAAATTCTTTTATTTTTTTGTCTATTTTGTAGGAAGGTAAAAGTTCCTTCAGCAAGCTATAGCACCAACATCACTTCTATGGAACTAGTAGCACTTTTGCCTCTATGGTAGAAATAAGTTTTTCTAATCTATATTCTTTTTATTTTTGCATTTAGGTGATAGAATTTTTTTCTTAAATACTAAGTTTCTATTTTATATTATTTGTCAAAATAAGAAAAAGAAAAGAAGAAACTAGTTTAGCATTCTAGTCATCTAGGGGACCAACTAAATCATTAGTCTTGCTATCATTGAATCAAAATTGTAAATAGCTAAAGATAGAAGTTGTTTGTTGCATATCTCTTGAGCCATTGCTTTCAAAAGTAAAATTGTCTTTTAATTTACTATAAAAATAAAAAAGAATTTTAGTTTTAGGCCTTGTTGTTGCATTTGTATCTTTCATTAGGGCTAAACTTAGTCAAATAATATCATAGAATAAACATAGGTATTCTTAATTCAATCCGTCAAAGTCTAAACTCTAAGCTAACAAATTACCCCTATCTTCAAATTAAGTAGAAGAGTGGGAAGTTCCATGAAAAGGTCCTTCATGACACCTTCTCCATTCCCCTTCTTATTGTTAGCTCAAATAAGCTATTGTTAAATTTTCACTCCCTTTATTACACCTAATGATCAAATGAAAATATTGTAAATATGTTGCCCACTCTTGATATATCTTAATCCTTAGCTTACCCTATGTCTGAATGAAATCTAGATGTGTGTAGTCTATATGGATGATAGTTTTCATTCCCAAGATGTAGTGCTTCCACTGATTACATTCTTGGATGATGGAATAGAGCTCTTTATCATGTGGGGTATTTTTGAACTACTTTATTGAATGTTTGACTATGATAGGCAATTGGATGCCCATGTTGTGTGAGAATAACTACCAATATGTAGTTTTATTCATTAATTTTTACCTCAAAAGGTTGATGTATATTAGGTAGGGAAAGTGTATGAGCTTAACACAATTTATCCTTCAACCTCTCAAATACCCTCTATTTTGTATCTCCCTAGTGGAACTTGGATTTGGCACCTTCTTTGGTCACTTGGGGTAGTGGCCAAGCAATGTGTAAGAAGATAGGAATTGGCAAGACATAAAAAGATGAGAAAATCTATTATAGTCTTTGGGGTAGGCTAACCTCTAATTACCTATATTCTTAGGATCAACATGAACTTCCTCTTTGTCAACAATATACCTAAGGAATTGATCATACAAAAATGAGTACTCCAAATTATCATATAGCTTGTATCTTTGAAGAATTTGTTGTACTTATTTAATATGTCATAGATGTTCCTCCCATGTATTACTATAGATGAAAATTCCTTCTATGTAGACTAATGCAAATAAGCTAGTGTAGGTATGTAGGATGTCATCCATCATACTCATGAATGTGGAAAGGGCATTGGTCAAACTAAAAGGCAAAACCAGCCATTGAAATAAACCTTCATTGATTTTGAATGTAGTCTTCCACATGTCATTGAGTTCTATGGGAACTTGATATCTAGAATTGAAATCGATTTTGGTGAAGAACTTTGCACAACAAAGTTGGTCTAGTAAATCATATATTTTAGGGTGTGGATAGTTGTTCTTCATATTGATTTATTCAAAGTTTTGAAGTAAATATAGAGTCTCCATGTTCCATTTTTATTTGAAGCCAAAACAATTGGACTACCACAAGGTGAGGCACTTGGTTTGTTGTGCCCTTTTTGAATCAATTATTGGATTTATTTCCTGATTTCATCATTTTGAGGATTGATCTATAATAAATAGGCATATTAGAAAAAGGATAAATCAATGGAATGCTTTACCTCACAATGAATTGGAACCCTAGTTTGTAATTTGAACAAGTCATCATATTTTGCTATAATATTATCCATCTACTTCTATTGTGTAGGGCCTATGATTAATGTAGCAACAATCCTCCTTCTACTTTTTGAATTGATTATAAATAGAATAAATTTGATTGTTTTGGCTATCATATTTCTACATTGTTTAGTATTAATTAAGCTAACAAAGGTAATCCAACAATGATTATGAAACTTTGAGGTTTATATTAATAAATGACATACCTTTTCTACATAAATGGTTGGACCAAAATCAAATCATGAACATCCAAGGGAACAACATTGCACAAAGATTTATCTTTGAAGGGCTTGATGCCAAAAGAGAGGAGACATTGTTGAGTGACATAAATGTATCTCCCCTATCATAACCATCCAACATTATATGTGTGATAGACAAATCCAAATCCTTAACCATCTACATATAAATCAATGATTTTGACTCCCACTATCAATAATGATATATAATGGCTTACCCTTGACCCACTTTTGGTAGTGAAGCATGTGTTCCTCCTCTTATGAACCTTTCGATGTTGCATGTATAGTGACAATGGTCACATTTGGTCTAGTTTCCATGATTCACTCCCCTCTATCTTTAGCCTTTGTATGTGGAGACAGTGGTGTAGTAGATGTAGAGTAGATGTAGAGAGTTGTGACTAAGAAAGTAATGAATAAATTGCTCAACACTTTATTGTTGAATATCGACTGCTCTTGTGATAGTCACACCATTTTCTAGTCTTGGCCTTTGGGAGATTATTTTTTTGGGAGTCTACTTTCTACTTATAATTCTAATTTTAAGGTTCACCCCCTTTATCCTAATTCTTTGGAGAGCTAATTTTACCCTTTTTAGTTGGTACTTAATGTTCTACTTTTCATTATTTGCTTCTCCTCCTTTTCTATTTTATTTTGTGCTTTTGCTCCAATTTGATAATCAGTTTATATACCTCTATCAATGTCTTAAATTCAAAGATGTCTATTTCCTCTCAAATGTACTATTTTATATCACTATAGTACTTGATAATTAGATGCCTTTCAGTATCTTTGATACCTAGTTTTGTTGCCATGGAGTGGAAAGCATTAGGATAATCTTGAATAAATTGGTCTTTACCTTGATGGAATTGTTTCCATATTATATATTGGTCTTCATAGGCTCCTACAAGATAGTATTCTTTATTGAAGCCCTCCATGAAATAATCCTATTTGAATACTACTTCATCATTATTGTCTTCCATAACTTGTTATAATATGTTTTCCATTAATTTTGAATAGGTAATTAATATTTCAAGAGTTCAAACGTGAGTTTCTCATTGTCACTTAATTTAATTATAGATAAGTATGAAGATATCTAATCCAATCAATTTTCTTGGTCATCATCATAAATTTTTCCTTCAAAAGTAGGAATATCAAAATGCACCTACACCTCAAAAGGTGTGGGACCACTGAATGATGCTAGGGTAGTGAGAGGTTTTTTGGAGGAGGTTGTAGAATTTGTAGTACAAAATTGTTGAACAATTTGAGCAAATAGATTCATTATCTCATTCATATGTCTTATGAGGGCTTAATTCAAAATATCCTTAAAAGGATCAATGATCTTGTCATTGTTAATTTTGGTTCTCATCTAAGATCATTTGGAATGATAATGAAGGTAATCAAAGGGATCTCCCATTTGATATCCAAAATTTTGATATCCTCATCTTGTGGTTATGGATATACACTCAAAAGATAGACTGCACTGATATGATAGATCTAAAACTTAGAATTTTGAGTTAAAAATATCATAAAAGAGTGCAATTCAAAAATAGCAGATTATAACAAACTTAAACACAAAAATATATATGCAAAATAGCAAATAGATTCATTATCTCATTCATATGTTTTATGAGGGCTTCATTCAAAATATCCTTAAAAGGATCAATTATCTTGTTGTTGTTCATTTTGGTTCTCATCTAAGATCATTTGGAATGATAAGGGAGGTAATCAAAGGGATCTCCCATTTTATATCTAAAATTTTGATATCCTCATCTTGTGTTTATGGATATACACTCAAAAGACAGACTGCACTGATATGATAGATCTAAAACTTAGAATTTTGAGTTAAAAAGATCATAAAAGAGTGCAATTCAAAAATAGTAGAGTATAACAAACTTAAACACAAAAATATATAAGCAAAATAGCATAATGACTTTATTGCTTAAAGAATAGGTAATAATTCAAGCAATCTTTGAGAAGAGATGTAATGTTATAACATTTAACTCAACACTCATGTTTTTCATAGTCAGGGGTGCCTCTCTCTTTATACAAGAATTAGTGTATTAGAAGTCCACCACATTGAATATGGAAGATCATCCATATGGAAATGTGGTGTTTTACCTTCTATGAGTTAGAAGATCAAATGTGGTGATTTATCATCCATGAGTTAAAAGTACATATTAAATAAAAATTACATACATATGACTTTTCCCTTTGTGTTTTGTCTTTTGTTGACGCGTTAAAACATCTAGATATGCATTTTGGCTATGAAAATATAAAAATAGCATATTACTATTTTTTTAATAAGTTGTGTGGCTTCTATTGGGGGCTACTCCCATTACGAAAATTAAACATTACATTGCTCTTATTACATTTCTAACAATTTAATTAAAGCATAACTAACTTTATATTTCTATCAAAGATATTCTTCATTTGCCCTTCTATCAAAGATATTATTCATCTTCCTCAAACTGCTAAGTTTCCATAAAACTCCTTTTATATCAAATGCCTTCAAAAATTTAGATTCTATCAAGATAAAATTCAACACCCTGAATGGCTAAATAATTTGCTACCCAGCTTCTATATCTAAAAATATCTTGTTTATAACAACCTCATAATTTCTTAATACCTTTTTTTAGGGTTTTTATTCATTTTCCTAATATCCCAAGATATATATATATTTTTTGGTAATTATTATAATAGATTAACAGTGGGTTTTTATAGAGGATCCCAAAACCTTATATACAAAATCAGCCTTGCTAAATAGTGCTTCATGCCTCTTGGCTGGAAGAATAAACCTGTATGCGAAAAAAAAACAAAAAGCTGCTAATTGCCCGAGGGCTACAAGTAAGGCATTTTTGCCTGATTATCCTGGAAACCATGGCCATTATAACTGGGAAAACAAAAACTAGCCGGAGAAGCTGGACCATCGGAAAGCAGAAGAAGACAACCAAGAAAACTACAAAAAATTCTCCCATACCTGGGAAATAACTTTCCACATTTCTGCTTCCCCGGAGGCAGAATTCGAAGCATACATGTTGGATAGGATCCAAGAAAAATGACTGGACTGAAACAAACCGTTGAAAATCCTGTTGGAAAATTTTTGCCCTAGCCCAAATGGCCACTCCGTTTAGTCTTCTCACATCCAGGATTTCATCCGTACGGTTTGAGGTTCTTCTTACTTCCCTTTCCCTGCTGGAAGGGAGGTTTTGGGATAAGCGCGTCACCCATCAGAGAATCAGAGTCATCTTGAAACAGCAACCGTTGGGTTCCATTTGCAACATCAGCCGCAGTTTCTTTGTCTCTCTTTTCCTTGTTGGGGGGAAGCCTTGCTTCCTTTCACTACCAAAATCCACCCCTCGCTTTTGACTCCTCGTAATTCGAGGGCTAATATTACTAGGCTGGTAACCTCTTCTTCCCAGCAGGTAGTCTTCTAATAACTTTTGTGCCTCGGGAGAGTTTCGGTCATAAATTTTGGGTGAATCTGCCTGTGTGGTGATAAGGGGGGGGGCCCTGTTCCTTTTCCTCCTGTGGTCCTAGTTGGGGGCGCCCACCACACTGCTCGGAGTCCGGATGGGTGGTGATTTCCTCTTCTGGTAAGGAGGATTCGAGATGGTCCCTAGATGGACCTGGAGATTCATGGCATTTCACAAAAGGGTGCTTCGTCTGACCTTCACCGTGCTCCAGAGGGTTGTAGGGATCCCGCTCCTTCTTCCTCGGCTTTTGGAGAGGACAATTGGACTGAAGATGCCCTTGAGAACTACACTGAGGGCAAAAAGCTAGCCTGTTCTCATAAACAATAGCTTGCTTGTGTAGAAAAGTACCCCCAGACCGCAGAGTAATGGAGGATGGGAGGTCCATCTCCAAGTCCGCCAAAACACAGAACCGGGCTTGGACAAATCTAGTTCGAGCTCTGGTGGGAGGGTCTAAAGTGATCAGCTCCCCGATGGATCGAGCAATACCTCTGATTACATTTTCATGCCAACAAAAAAGGGAAAGACTCAGGAGCCTAACCCATATTGGAGCAATGTTGATATTCTGGGTATCGAGGTTAAAGTCCAAACCCCACTTCCTTAGAAAGAGACTCCTACGGCCCAAGAACCAAGGCCCTCCAGCCAAGATTTTACAGTAGTCCTCCTTGTTACTCAGCCTAATCACGAAAAAACCTTGGGTTAGGGCAGCTAGCTCTAAGTGACCAGAGGTCCGCCATTTGCCAGACGCCCACTTGCGAATGGTCTCCATGTCGGTACGACCACCAATAAACTTACCGATGAGGGTAAATTTTTCGAAATCCACAAAGCTTGAGAGAATTTCCGTCGGGATGTCTAACTCGTCCCCGGACGAAAATAACTCCTTGGAGAAGAGCCCGCTTAGGGTTTCAGAGGCCGCTGCCAAAGCATATGACTTTTGAGGTCCATCTCCCCGTTTGTTTGGTGGATCCTTGCCGCGACTTGGCAAGGACTCCTCGGCGTCCCCAGACTCTGTTTGCCCTCCCTCCACCCTGCCGAGCCCCTGGTTCGACCTGTCGACGCTCCCGTGCTCTCCCAGAACAGCCTTCTCGCCCATCGTCATCCCCACCCTCCCAAGAAACCCTAATTTCATCACTCCCAATCCTATCACAAATCCATTCTTTTGACTTGTGAGTTACCTAATAATAGTCATCCAAAGCCATGTCACTTCCAATCTATGTGGCTCCAAGAACCTGATTTTTTCCAAATGGTTATGTTATGGTGAGATGAATCAAAATTTGAAGCATCATGTATGTATAGGTTTGTTCAAAAGTTGAAATATTTAAAGGATCAAATGAAGATTTGGAATGCCAAAACTTTTGGTAATATTTTCAAAGAAAAGAAGTAAAATGAATCCCCCAAGATATTATTTTCATTGTTACTTTTTAATTTTATTTTGGGTTTAGCCCCACTTCTTGTTAACATTTGTGATATTTTCTTATGCTTTCCCATATCAATATCCCTTTGTGTTTCTTTTTCTTCTTTTTTTGCTTCTAGGGTCTTCCTCTTTTTTTCTTTTCATTGGTAGTAATACTTTCATCTTCATAAATTTATTCAATCTTCTCACATTGCTCATAGTAAGACTTATCATCTTTAGGTTTACCTTGTTCTGAAGGATCTGAAGTTCAAGGAATATCCTCAAAAGTACAATTTTCTTTACATTGTCCTACAAACCCTAAAGTGCAAGGATGCTTTTCTATAGCAATTGCCTTCTTAATTTACCCTAAAAATCCTAAATTGTTATGGGTTTTCTCCAACCTCATTTCTTTATTATTCTACTCTTGAAACCTTAAAGTGCAAGGGATAACATCTTCACCACTTTCACTTTTATTACTTGAAGAGGATTCTATACTACTTGAGGAAAATAAATATGATTTACCTAGAACAAAATTGACCTCTTTTGTTGTCTTTGTTTTAGGATTTATCTCCACATCTTCTTTTGCACCTTTAATTCCTTCTGAACTTGTCAAATGATATTGTAGGTAGGATTTATTTACCTCTAATTTTGGAGTGGAATATCCTTCATTTTATCTAGCTTCTATTACTATATGATTTCCTTGATTTGTCTTGAAGTTTACCTCATGGCTAGAATTTTTTATCTCTTTTTTCATAGTTTTCACTTTGCAAACTCTTTCCATGTGTCCAATCTCATAACAATCGCATGAAGAACATAAGCTTATACTGAGAGGGGGGGTGAACAGTATAAGATAAAACTTTTCAATCCAAATGATAACAACAATAAAATTAATGCAATAATAAATCAATCCATAATTTTCATACACATAAGAGACAATGCTTTTACGTAGAAACACCCTCTTGAGAGAAAACCACGATAAAATATTGCTTATATTTTTCTTCAATAAATTTTATGGGCACCAACCCATAGGAGACACCAATCCCCTATACAAGTTCATGGACACCAATCCATAGGAGACACCAATCCCCTATACATGTTCATGGACACCAATCCACACAAGAAACCAATCCCCTTGCTCAAGTTCATGGACACCAATCCACAGGAGACACCAATACCCTTGCTCAAATTCATGGATACCAATCTACAGGAGACACCATTCTCCTTGCTCAAGTTCGTGGACACCAATCCACAGGAGAAACCAATCACCTTACTCAAGTTCGTGGACACCAATCCATAGGAGACACCAATATCCTTGCTCAAGTTTGTGGACACTAATCCACAGGATACATCAATACCCTTGCTCACTAATCTGGTCCAAAAATCTGCTCAAGTCTATCCTTAAATCTTGCTCATAAACATTGCTCAAATATGCTTCAAAACCTACTCACAAACATTGCTCAAATATGCTCCAAAACTTGCTCAAATATGCTCCAAAACCTACTCAAAAATACTGCTCAAATATGCTCCAAAACTTGTTCACAAACACTGGTTAAATCTGCTCCAAAACCTACTCACAAACACTGCTTAAATCTGCTCACAAACACTACTTAAATTTACTCCAAAATTTGTGTGTTGAATTGGAGATGCTAATAACTTGCTTTTCTTCCACTATCATGTGCACCTTTTCTTCTTCTTGATCTGGTTGAATTGTCCTTCCTTTTAATTGAATGCTTGGGTGAATATGTGCACTTAATCCTCTTACTCTCTTCTTTGATGTCTTGACTTGTTTCAAATCTATGCCCTTCAAATCTGCCTCAATAATGATGATTTTCCTTTTGCATGTACTTTTCAAATTTGCCTTAATAATGATGATCTTCTTTTACAACTCATAAAATAAAACTTTGTAAAACAACATGACTCCTTATTTCTCCCTTTTTAAAATTTACAAAATAAAACTTTATAATAACAACATGACTCCTTATATCTCCCCTTTTATAACTTGCAAAATAAAACTTTATAATAACAACATGACTCCTTATATCTTCCTTTTTATAACTTGCAAAATAAAAATTTATAATAACAACATGAATCCTTATATATCCCTTTTATTAAATTTAATTTAAAAACTTTACCCTTACCTTGATTAGCAAAACTTAGCAAGCCACGGATGAGATTTGGCCTTTTGACCTCTAGTAGCGCAGCGCCCTAACATGGGCTTGTGACCAACTGAGCTAACCCAACGAATGAAACCAAAGGGGAACATTAGAATATATGGGTCCTTCGTTGCACTATCTCGAACAAAAAACCATAGTAAAATAGGTGCCAAGGGGATTTGACCCTCGAACCTTCTACACCGCAACACCCTAACACGAGCTAGGCAATCGGCTAGGATAACCACCCGATTGAGATTAAAGTGGCACAATAAAATATTTAAATCTTCCATACCTTTAAGTCGCACAACAAAAATTACCACTGAGGGGATTCAAACTTTGGACCTTACATACCGTAGCGCTCTAACGCAGCCTAGCAACCGATTGGGCTAACCCAATGGTTGAGATTTAAAACATCACAATGAAATATTTGAAGCCTCCTTTGGATTGCTGCTACACCGCCAAATGTCCTCCAAGTCTTCAACTTTCGCTTCTCTTAGGGACGTCCTTCCTCTTCCTCAAATCTCTGCACTTTCGTCTTTCGAAGGATATTCGAATTTCATACCATGTCAAAACGAATTAATGTCTCATATTAATATGCTTTCCTTTTGCACCCAAGGAGGTCGACCATGCATGTTTAATTTTTGAATTTTAAACTCACTTTTCTATTTGCGCCCAAGGAGGTTAGCTCATGCATTTAAAACTTTTTTATATTATATTATTTAAATCTATGATTTAAATATTATAATATTTGAATATCTATTTAAATATTTTGATTTAAATGTAAACCTTCCACTTGAATATTTAAATATTTTATTTAAATATTAAATCACCCTTGAAGACATGTGCCTTGACATCAATGACAACATTAAGTCACTCTTGAAGATATTTGTCTTGACATCAATGACAACTCAATAATTCTAACAATCTCTCTCTTTGTCATTAACGACAACCCTGCAAAGAAAAAACCTTTACTAAAACAGGATCAAAAGCTGCTCCCCCTGACAAGCTGCTCCCCCTTACTAAAATTCTTCCCATTTGACATCAATGGCAAAGGCTTCTCAGGGCTATAATATATGACACTTGACAATGCCCCCTTATTCCCTGATCTTACTAAGACAATCAATGATAATATGGGATTAAAACTCCTAAATTACTATGCTCCTCTACTTGTTCTATTTTCTTTCTCCAAACTTTGGAGGTCATATTATTTTGAATAGATTGACTATTATCCTTCTTGCTCGACTTCAGAAGTTCAGGGAACACTGTTCTACACCATCTAGTTGTATGCCCAAAATTATTACATTTGTAACATATGATGTTGTAGTCTATGAGAGGTGCAAATGAATTGAAATTCCTCTTGGTGAAGCCAAAATTATTCTTAGCACGAACCTTGCAATTTACAATTTTATGACCAAATTTGTGACATGAAAAGCAACAACCATGGAATAAATATTGAAACCTGTCTAATTGCCTTGGAGGATATTATCGCATGGTTCTCTCATTATTGTTTATGTGATGGACTTTGTTTCTTGATGATGCTTTGTTTTCTTCCTCCTTGATTCGTCCACTTCTCAATACATCGAAATAGGTCTTAGGCTCTTCTTTAATTATTTTGTTTGATGCCTCTCTTCATTTTGAGCTTGACTCTACATTTTGTTTCTTTTGACTTTCTTCTAAAACAAGTTCAGTTTTTATAACTGAAGATCTTTGTGCTTTGACAATATCATCCACCATTTTTGTGCTTCTCTCAAACTGATGTAGCTTATCATTAGATTCATTCACTTTCTTTCTTAGAGAGACAACCTCATGCTCTAGTTTTTTACATTCCAACTATTTTTCCTTTAACTGCTCAACCATACCTTCTTCAATTTGCTTTACCTCTTCAACTTTAACTTTCAAGTTAATGAGTTCTTGTGATAACTTTACCTTTGTCTTCTCATCCTCTTGTACTTGAGTCTTCAATCTTGAGTTATTCTTTCTAAGCATTTTCTTTTTGGTAAGTGACAGTATATTTACAACGGGTTTTTTAGAACAGGATCCCAAAACCTCGGTTACATCATAAGCCTAGGCTGAAAAAATGAGCAAAAATCGGGGCTACGCCCAAAGGCAGT
The DNA here is from genome assembly GCA_028583015.1 of Wollemia nobilis. Classification (NCBI taxonomy): domain Eukaryota; kingdom Viridiplantae; phylum Streptophyta; class Pinopsida; order Araucariales; family Araucariaceae; genus Wollemia; species Wollemia nobilis. The sequence goes on from JAQPPZ010001028.1 coordinate 6,469,970, forward strand.
GATCCGGGGCCCGGGGCCCTGGTGCCTACAAAAACAACTAGGACAATCAGCATCAAAACCTTGGCTAGAAGCCACCAAAAACTAGAAAATGCCACCGCCAAACACGCAAAAGCTGGACACCAGGGAGACCAACTGACAGACAGGATACGGGCCTGGAATAGGTGATGTGGCACCACAGGGGAGGAAGTCCTCTGACCTCTGAAAACCACGTTGGTGGAATGTCGGGGCCTCGACACGGGGCAATTTAGACACTAGGGTCCTCCACATTGCTGGGCTGATCTTGCGTGGTAATGTGGACTAGAGCTTCGGGAAAGTTCGTGGTCCAGGTAGTGAAGGCGTCAACAGAGATGGCTTGGTTTACCATGAAATCGGCCGCCCTGTTGCCTTCCATGTACACGTGCCGGAAGCTATGATCGGGGAATCCCTGGAGGACGGAGAGGGCTTCCCGGATGAAGTTGTGGATGCACCAGAAGCAATTGCCTAGACTATGGGCAGCTTTGATAATGACTTAGGAGTCGCCCTTAATGATGACTCTTGAGGGAGACTCCCTGAGGGCGGTCAGCCCGCTTAGCAGAGCTGCTGCTTCGGTGAAATTGTTAGTCTAGAAGCCGAGCAGAGCAGCAAACGCCATGATCAGGGCCCCGTGGCAGTCGCAGATGACCCCACCCACCCCAGAGGGCCCGGTATTGCCTTTAGATGCGTCGTCGAAGTTGAGCTTGACCCATTCGAGGGGGGCAGTCCACCTGGTCGAAGATCGACAAGAGGGGGCGAGGGGGGACCGAGGGGGGAGCTGAATTCCGAGAGAGGATAGGAGAGTGGCTTTGCCCAACCATCGGGGCACCTCGGTCAAGGGGATGGATCAGGAATTCTCAAGGGCAAAGGTCACTGCCTTGGTCGCAACCCACTGGGGGAATGGGTCGGGGAGGAAAAGGCACTGCTGTTGTGCTCCAGCCAGAGTTGCCAAAGCATATGGGGAAGGCAAGAAATCCAAAGGAAGCGGGTGAAGGGATGGGCAAAGGGGTTGGGCCACTGCAATAGGAGGTCAGATATGGATTTGGGGCCCGCCCATTGGATAGAGAATTGGGAGAGGACGAGGCCCAAGACTTCAGACAAAAAGGGACAATTGATAAAGAGGTGATTGGTGGATTCCCAGGCATCACAACAAAGGTAGCATCTATTCGAGATCTTGAAGCCCCTCTTGATCAGATTCTCGATCGTTAGAATCTTATTTTGGACTGCTGCCCAAACGAAGTGGCTGATTTTGGGGATCAGCTTCTTGGCCCACACCTGCTGGGTTGGGAAGGGAGCCTCGTCAGGGACCCTTTTAAAATTGTAGGTAGATTTGAAAGAAAAGACTGCACTAGAAGTACCATGCCTAACACATATATCATTTCCTCTGGAGGACAGGATGACAGTCACATTGAGGAGGCACTAGAGTCTGGCAGCTTGAAGCGGGTGCCTGGGGTCCAGGATGGGTTTCCAGGTAGCATGCCCCTGGTTCTGAGAGAGATAGGCCGCTACCCTGGGACCTCTGTCCGCCAGTCTTGGTTTGAGAACGAGGAGCTCTCTGTCAGTAGACAGGGCCTCATCATGAATCCATCTGTCATCCCAGAAGTCTATCTTGGCTCCGTCCCCGAGGATCCATCTGCTCCCTTTCTGGATTATGTCTTTGGTGGAGATCAAGGACTTCCAAAAGGCTGATCCATCTCGGGGCTGAGAATCGCTAAGGAAGGGGTGGCTATGGTAGTATTTTCTGTGCACAATGCTGACCCACTCATTAGGGGTGTTGGTGTGCACCTTCCAGGCATGCTTGGCCAAGAGAGCCTTGTTCATGGGGACCACCCGCCTGAGCTCGATCCCTCCCTCAGCTTTGGGGCGACAGACTAGGGGCCAGGAGACCAGGGGAATCCTCTTCTTGTCTTCACTTCCCGACCAGAGAAAGCATTTTTGAATTTGTTCGATGTGCGATACAATGGAGGCCAGGATTCTGAAGACCAACATGAAATATATCGGGATGCTTTACAAGACTTCCGCCAAGAGGGTGGCTCTGCTAGCATACGAAAGGAGGTGACCTTTCTAGGGGGCTAGATTTCTCTAAATCTGCTCAATCACCCCGTCCCACAGGGCCTTGGAGTACACGCCTATGAACAGGGGAAGCCCGAGATACGAGGAGGGGAGGGAACTAGGGGTGCAGCCCAAAATTTGCCCGATTCTGATCTGTCTAGACAAGGGGGTATGGATGAAGAAAATCATGCTTTTTTGGAGGTTGATTTTTTGGTCGGTCGCCTCCTCGTACAGGGTCAAAATATGCTTGAGAATTTTGGCTTGAGGAATTGAGGCAGAGGTGGCAAGGATGGTATCATCCACGAACTGCTGGTGGGACACAGGGGGTAGGCCCGACGCAGGCTTGATGCCTGAAATGAGACCGCGGGTCACAGCGCCCGAGATGGTACGCCCCAGGGCCTCAGCCAGGATGATGAAGAGGATCGGGGACAGGGGGTCACCTTGGCGGAGGCCTCTAGAGCTGGGGAAGAAATTGACATGGGAACCATTGACGAGGATAGAAAACCATGGGGAGGACACGCAGTTGCTAATGAGCCTGACCCAGGAAGGGTGGAACCCGAACTTGAGGAGAACCTTGGATAGGAAATCCCAGTTAACTCTGTCAAAGGCCTTGTTCATATCCAGCTTGAGCAGAAAGGAGGCCTTTTTAGATAGGACATCCGAGTGAATGGCCTCATGCATGATAATGACCCCGTCAGTGATCAATCTGCCTTTGACGAAACTACCCTGACAGGGGGCAATAATCAGGGGGAGGATATCCTTGAGGCGGGAAGCCATGGATTTAGTCAAGATTTTGTACAAGATGTTGCACAAGCTAATGGGGCAGAAATCCAAGAGGGATTGAGCTGCCTGGGTCTTGGGGATCAGAGCTATGAAGGTGGAGTTGATACCTCTGGGGATGGATCGGGCAGTCTGCAGGTCTTGGGTTGTAGCACACACTTTCAGCCTGACGATGTCCCAGAATGATTGGAAGAATCAGGGGGGGAATCTGTCCGGGCCTGGGGCCGCCTCAGCCTTCATGGAAAAGGAGGTAGCATGGATTTCGAAGTCAGATAGAGGCTACAACAGCATCTGATTTGCCATGGCCGAGATAGAAGACGGAATATGCTCCAGAAGGGAATAAACTGCATCTGGGGACATGGGGGGCTATCACCCAGGAGCTCCTAGAAGAAGCGAGTGGTTTCAGCCCGGATGTCCTCTTCTTCCTTGATGATTCTACCATCGCTGCCCACCAACTCAGTAATTTTATTGGAGCCCCTATTCCTGAGAGTCGACGCATGGAAGAACTTAGTGTTTTCATCACCATCTTGGAGCCACAGGGCTCTCGACTTCTATCTCCAAAATATTTCCTCTCGGGCCAGGATGTTATGATACTCGCTGAGAGCAAGGCGTTCCTCATCCTTGAGCCCCGGGTCTTGGGAGCCAGCTTGAAATCTGGACTCAAGGGCTTTGAGTTTTTCTTTGAGAATTGCTTTGTTTTCGAAGATATTTCCAAACACCTCCTTGTTCCATACCTTAAGTTGGTCCTTAAGGCATCTCAGCTTATGGAAGATTTGTTTAGCGGGGCGTCCAGGGACTGGGGGAGCCCACCAGTGCCCAACCTAGGCCCGAAAGTCAGGGTGATGCAGCCACATGGATTCGAATTGAAAAGGCCTCTTGGGGGAGGGCTTGTGGTCGGTTTCAAGGAGGAGGGGGCTGTGATAAGACCCAATTTTGGGGAGGGCCAGCAGGGTGGCGTCAACAAACATAGGCAGGGCTTCCTTGGACAAGAAAACTCTATCTAGTCTGACCTGGATATGATTTGCTCTCGCTCTTCTGTTGGTCCAAGTGAACCTGGCTCCTTTTAGGCTGACGTCCATGAGCTCGTTGAGGGCATTAAAGGCTCCAAAGTCCTCCATGCTCTTGTCCTGAACCGCTGAGCCCCCGCTTTTATTAGAGAGGAACAAGGGGCTGTTGAAGTCCCCAACCAAGATCCAGGGCAGGGGGCGAAGGCTTCTCTCATCGAGCTAATTTCCTTCCATAAGGCCACTTTCTCGACGGGACTGTTAGGAGCGTAGACGTTGGACATAATCCATGAGCGCCTTGACTTTACGCAATGGACCAACATGTTGATGATTCTGGGGGACGAAGATATGAGTCTTCCCTTGAAGCACCGAGGGTCCCACATGCACAGCAGACCCCCGGCTGAGCCAGCCGTAGGGGTAGACAAGGACTCGCAATTGCGCCAGGTAGCTTGGGCTACACATCGGGCAGCAACCTCATCTATTTTGGTCTCCTAAAGGAGGAGGAAGGATGGACGGTGATCCCTACGGAGTTGGCAGAGGATCCTTTTCTTGGGGGCCCCATTGAGGCCCTTGATATTCCATGTGAGGGCCTTCAACATTTTTGGAAACCGGGCATTGGTGGGAGAGGTGGCCCTGAGTGCTATAGGTGGGGCAGAAGGCATGTTTGTTTTCATAGATCAGGGGCTGGATCCAGAAGTAGGACCCATAAGAGATGGTCACCGAGGATGGGAGAACGGATTCGAGATTGGTGTTGACACAAAATAGGGCATGCACCATCCGGGATCCTGCCTTGGTAGCAGGGTCAAAGGCCACCAAGTCCCTGACCGATTGAGCAATGAGTCTAAGGATGTCTTCGTGCCATAGATGGAAGGGAAGGTCTGGGCGCCGAACCCAGACCGAGGCGAAGTTGATGCTTTAGGTGCTAGGGTGAAAGTCAGCTCCATATCACTTGAGGAAGAGGCTCTTACGCCCCAAAAACCAAGGCCCACCCGACATGATCTTTTCGACGTCCTCACTGTTGTTTAATTGATAATGAAGAAGCCCTTGGTTAGGGCAACCAACTGGATGTGCCCGAAAACCTTCCACTTAGTAGCCACCCATCTGTGGATGGTTTCCATGTCGAGACGCCCTCTCAGGAATTTCCCTACCAGGGAGGCAGAAGAACCAGCTACCAAGGAGGAGTAGACCTCCTCCTGGATAGAAATGTGAGTGCCCTCGAGGGAAATACCTAGCCCTGGGGCCCGAGAAGGGGCCCTGGTGCCTGCCAAGATCTGTTGATAGGAGGGTTTGGGCCCACCCGGGACAAAGCCCAACCCAGGATCAGGGGGCTTTTTCCCCAGCCCTGCGCTCGCATCGAGGCTGGCCTGTGGGCCAGGGCCCAAGATGCCGACCCCACCCTGGCAACCAAACGGATCAAGCGTAGAACCATCCTCTGGGCCCACCGGGGGTCTTGCTGGCCCGGGACCGGGCCCTGACGTGCTTGACCTCAACCTCGAGCCCAATCTCGACCGGGGACCTGCACCATGCACTGAACCTGCCCCCAGCCCTGCTCCTGCTCCTGTGCCTGCTCCTGCTCCCTCCATCACTTTCAATGCATCTAGAAAAATCGAAAGATCCTTTCTAAGCCTTTTTAACTCTTCAAGAGCAACAACAATTTCCTCTTCTATGTCACCTATGGCTTACTCTTCATTTTTAGGATCTTTCTCTTTCTTCTTTCTCCTCTATGGCCAAAAATATAATTTCTTCTCTTTCACTATTAGAGATACTTTCATCACTGCTGGAAGAACTACTTGCTTCCTCAACATAAAGATAAATTCTTGTATCTTTGAAAGATTTTCTTCTCATGCTTGTTTTGACCATGCCTGTTTTTCTTTTCATGATAATTTTTTTTTTCTTTCTTTTTCTTTTATTCCTTTTCTTCTTCACTGCTACTACTTCCAACTTATAGGCAATTAGATGCATAGTGACCAATATTACCATAGTTAAAATATTTCACAAAATGTATATCTTTGTGTTTTCTTGGATCCTTCTTATTTCTTCGCATAAAGTTAGCTTTTTCTCCGCTGCTTGATTCTTCACTTGACTTTGGTTCTTTATTCTTTGTCTTCTTTGAAGCTTTAAACGCGGCCTCTCGTTTGGATGTTTGATATTTTTTAGTCCTCATCTCATAGGCTATGAGAATTTCGTGTAGCTCGTCCATGCTTAAGGTTTTAAGATCCTTCATTTCTTCAATTGTTGAAACCTTTGCATCAAATCTCATAGGTAGTGACCTTAAGATTTTTTGAACAATCTTAGAGTCTTCAATATTTTCTCCAAGTCCACGAATGGTGTTGACAACTTCATCAACGTGGAGTAGATATTTGGTAATATTCCTCATATTTCATATTCAAATCTTCAAACTTCCTCTTGTGGGTTTGAAGTTTTGCCATTTTAACCTTGTTGTCTCCTTCATATGTTCTTTGTAACTTGTGAAGAATTTACAATAATACAATAAATAAAAAATTGGAGCAACTATTATCTTCTTATTATCTAAAATAATTCTGGCAGAGTTTCAGTACTCTGTTACAATCTCCTCACAGGATCTGGAAGATCTCACACACTTACTACAATGCAAAATTCATCTTCATAAAAGAAAACCCTAAAAATGCCTTAAGTAAGAAAAAATAAAGCAAACCCTAATCCTAGCAAATCACATCTGTCGAATCTACATTGACGGTGTTTATTACGTCTTAGTATTTCGACCATAACTTTTGACTAGGGTGTCCGTTTGAGCCAGTTTTTTTCTAGATTGCATAGATTTTGAAGCTCTATGATTTCATTTTGTCTCCTCTAAGAGGAGATGCTTTCCAAGGCTGAAAACGTCATCTAACGACCTGAATTTTTGTTTTAATGTATGGCTGGCCAGATTTCCAATATTCTCCCCCTTGTTGGTAAGGGGACTGACTATCAAGTCCCTTAGCAGCAAAAAATGAGGTTTTACTACTCCCTTATTAAAAATATCTGCTACTTGAGTGTGTGTGGAGCAATACCTCAATTTAACTTGTTCCATCTCCACCACATCCTGAATGAAGTGGTAATTGATGTCGAAATTCTTGGACCTGGTATGGTGGATAGGATTATGTGCCAACTTAATGACACTCTGATTATCACAGAATAAAGTAGTTGGAGTCCCTTGCTTCTCACTAATCTCTCCTAGCACCTTTCGAATCCACAATGCTTGTGCACTTGTTGATGTAAGTGCAATATACTCTACTTCAGTAGAAGACAATGCCACTATAGCTTGTTTCTTGGAAATCCATATCACCAAACCTGAACCAAGAGAAAAAAAGTGCCCACTTGTGGATTTCGTATCATCAATATTACTGCCTCAATCACTATCACTGAATCCCATTAACTTCAAATTATTTGTCTGTGAGTAGTGGATCCCATAATCAATTGTTCCACGAACATACCTCAAAATCCTCTTCATTGCCTTCAAATGTAACTGTGATGGATTAGCCATATACCTAGAACACTGTGAAACAAAAAAATATATATCCGACCTAGTGTTACAAAGGAACATAAGGCTACCAACAATACTCCTATACTCTATTTTGTTTGCCCTTTCAGCTCCATCCTCCAAACTCAATATCTCCCCATGTGCAATGGGTGTTGCTACAAGTTTACATTCACTCAAACCAAATCTCTTCAGCATATCCCTTACATATTTGGATTGACAAACAAAAATCTCATTGCTAGTTTGATGTACTTCCATCCCAAGAAAGTAACTCATCAAACCCAAATCAGACATCTCAAACTCCTTCTTCATATCATGTTTAAAATAATCATTCAAAGAAGAACTACTCCCCATAAATAACATATCATCAACATAAAGGTATACAATAAGAATATCATTACCTTCCCTTTTGTAGTACAAAGTGGGCTCACTCTTACTCCTTTCAAAATTACACTGCAGGAAGTAGTCATGGATTCTAGCATACCAAGCTCTTGGAGCTTTCTTCAGCCCATATAGATTCTTCTTCAACCTGTAGACTTTATCTTCTTTTCCTTGGACAAAAAAACCTTGTGGATGTTCCACATATACTTCTTCATCTAAATACACATTGAGAAATGCACTTTTGACATCCATATGATGCACCCTCCACATTTTATGAGCTGCCAATGATAGCAACATCCTTACCGTTTCTTGCCTTGCCACTGGAGCAAATGTTTCCTCATAGTCCAAACCATATTTTTGAGTGAAACCCTTTGCTACCAACCGTACCTTGTACCTCTCAATGGATCCATCACTGTTCTTCTTGATATTGTAGACCCACTTGCATCCTACACATTTCCTATCCTTGGGAAAATCACACAACTCCCAAGTATCATTATTTTCAATAGAATGCATTTCTTATTGCATAGCCTTCATCCACACTTTGTTAGTACTAGCATACTCAAAACATGAAGGCTTGAAATCATCAACAACAACTTTTGAAACTTTTGAAACTTGTGAAACAAGTGCATAGTTTACAACATCACCTATGGGATCTCCACTGTCATCATCTCCATAAAGATACAGGTTCTCTAACCTCTTTATTGTTGCATTCATATCTGTATTCTGACTTCTTGTCACCCTCTTATGGAAATTCTTATCAAGAATTTGAGATTCTGGGTGATCCTTCAACAATATTTTACCTTTTCCTTTGGTCGGTGGTGATGGAGGTGGAGAACTACTGGAAGAACCTTCTCTTGGACTTGAAGGTGCACTTGCAGAAGATGAACTGGAAAATTTTTCATGGCTAGGCTGAACTGAAACATGGCTTGGTTCCACCTTCTCTTCACCAAAAACATCCTCAACAAACAATTTTTGTGATCCCCAACTTCCCCCTTCATCAAAAATTGCATCTCTAGATACAATTATTTTATGTGAAATAGGATTAAAGAACCTGTAAGCCTTAGATTGCTCACTATACCCAATAAAAATACATTTTTCATTCTTTGCATCCAACTTCTTCTTATTCTCACCATTAACATGCACAAAAGCCACACATCCAAAAACTCTAAAATGATTTACATTTGGCTTCTTGTTGTACCAACATTCATAAGGGGTAATATTCTCAAGACTCTTAGTAGGACTTCTGTTTAAAATGTAATTAGCAATCCTAATTTTTTCAGCCCAATAAAACTTACTTATACCTTTTTCTTGCATCATGCACCATGCCATCTCCATAAAAGTCCTATTATTTCTTTTAGCCACTCCATTATGTTGAGGTGTGTAAGGACTTGTTTTCTACCTTTTAATCCCAAACTCACTACAAAAATCATCAAATTTATGATAACATAACTCACCTCCTCTATATGTCCTTAAAAATATGATATAATGACCACTTTCATATTCAACTAGAGCCTTAAAATTCTTGAAGCAATTAAATCTCTCATCCTTGTGCTTAATAAAATAAAATATGGAAAAATCATCAATAAAAGTCAGAAAGTAAGAAGCTTTACCCATACTCTGTGTCTGCATTGGTCCACAAATGTCACTATGAACCAACTACAATGGATGTTGGGCCCTCCATGCTTCACCATGCGGAAAATTCCCCCTTGCATGTTTGCCAAGTGCACAGCCTTCAAAAACCTCCTTGGAGTATTCAAATTTTGGCAACCCATAGACAAGTGGTGAAAGCATCTTCAAACTCTTATAATTTAAATACCCAAATCATAAATGCCATAGCCTCTCCTTACCTTCTACACCAAAAAATGCTAGAGCTCCCCCTTGATCTAAAAACTGTAATGGGAAGAGCCTGTTCTTGGTCATCTTTACAATGGTAATCAATTTTCTCCACAGATCATAAATTTTGCACATTCTATCCTCAAACACTAACTTATAATCCTTTTCCAACATTTTACCAATACTCATTAATGAATGCGTCAAACGGGGTGCATAGTAAATATATTTTACCTTCGTTATTTTTCCTCTCCTGATAGGAACCTCCATTTCTCCTTTTGCAACCACCTCCAAGTTCTTCTCATCCCCAAGCCTAATACTCGATTGATAAGATAAATCAAGAGCTGAAAATAGATTCCTCTTGCCGATAATATAGTTTGTGCACCCACTATCCATGATCCATGTCTCCTTTGTGCTATTCTGTTTAGAGAGGAAAGTTGCTTGCTCCACTTTTTCTTCAATCATACAGAACAAAG